>JAWNMD010000051.1:0-1200000 GCA_035044365.1 Drosophila neotestacea | reverse complement strand
GCTGTGCATAAATGTGTGTGTGTGTGTGTGTCTACCGCAGAAAACTGTGCTCTCTCTATTTTGGCCAGGCAAAAGTTGCAGAATGGCATCTACGGATATAAATCATGCCATGGATTGAATTGTTGCCCTCGGACCCAGCAGATTACACACCCAACAACAGCAGCAGCAACAGCAACAGCAACAACATAAACTTTAGCAACTGTTGTCAGTATTGAGTCCCAGTCTGAGCCAGAGCTTCAATGTCTTAACATATGCAAAGTAAAATATTTGCATGCTTATAAATATGCATTTCGAGATGCTAAACTAAGAGTTGACTGCATATTCAATATTCCACAAGGACAGACAAAGATACACAGAGAGAGAGAGAGAGAGAGAGAGAGGAGAGAGTGAGAAAGACTGAGTGAGAGAGAGAGAGAGAGAGGGCGAGTCTGCCTGTGGGTTTTCATTGGGACTTTAATAAAGTCGCACACTCATTGTTGTAATTGCAGCTGCTGTGAGAAATTAATATATTTATCCTGGAGCAAAGCTGTTTGCCTTTTGGTTGTGTTACGAGTAGTGTATTTATTGGTATGAGTTGTGCTCTCATTGGCCATTGGTTATTGGCCAAATGCAGCCATTTACATTTATTGTATACTTACTGGTCTTGGAGCGTGGTTCACGTGGCCCATCGACAGTCACTTTAATCGCCTTGTTGTAGGTGGCTATGTGTGGTGGATTCGTTGACACGGTGATAGTTAATGTGAAGCTCTTCCCTGCAACAAGGCCAAACACACAAAACAATGAATTTAACAAATTTATCACTTTATTTCGCACAACAGTAAATGTTTTCTTGACACGCGTGCCACATTTATGACCCCAAAACATCGGTCGATTGTCACATCGTAAAAATCTAAGTAAATTTGTTGACTATAAAACAATAATCTAGACACAGACAGAAAACAAAGTGGGCTAATGAGCAGAGTAAACGAAGGCAGGGCAAAAATCGAGAGAATCGATAGAGTCAAGCATTAGAAATATGTCAATAAATACAAACTTAAATACCTTAAGTAAGAGTTAAGAAACAGGAACTGACTTAATACAATTTTTTGAGATATAAAAATAAATTTCAATATCTATTTTAGGTTTCTGAAAACCGTTTAAGCTAATCGCAGATAGATTTAAAAAAGAACTGATGCTTTACCTTCAGCTACAAACTTTAACTGTAACGTTACTCTACAGAATAATTATATTAATAATACTTTTAAAATATTCAACTGAAGTCGCAACAGATCACTTTTATATATAAACCCTTGTGGTGTTGATCTTTAAAAATAGCTTCACAACTAATAGAGTTTATTAAAAAAATATTTTATTTAACAGTTTGTTAGCCATTTTTCTGGATAGTGTAAGCTTTCAGATTGTTAGCTACATACAAAATCAAATATTAATTTATGCTTCAATCATTACAAGATCGTAGAGCTATTTGAATAACATTTTGAACTGTCTGTTGAACTGTCCAAACAATTGTACTTTAACTATTTTATCAGAGACAAGATTTTATTTTGATCTATTTATGTATTTACAGACTCCACAATTGTACTTTAATTTATTTATCATAGATCAGCCTTTTCCCCATTCCCTTTGATTTCAGAAATTAATTACAATTCAAACTCATTGTCTGGAACACATGACTCATACACATACACATACACACACACACACATTGGCCCACACTAAGTTTTTGGAGGCTAAGATTTATTTCATTTGTGCCACACAGTTTTCTTTTAATTAACTTGTTACGCCTACACCCCATGCCCCGCCCATCCCCTTCCCATCACTGAGCTCACTTCTTTTTTGCCATTCATTGTCAAGTGTTGCCAAGGCAGACCCACGACGAATTTGCTACGATTCAATTAAAAGCATTTCAGCCAAACTCCTGTCGACAAGCAACTCCAAAAAACTGCCGTCTTGCCCCACCCACCACTTGAGCCGTAGCCGTAGCCGTGGTGCTTTTTTTGTCTGTCTATGACAACGCGGCGTATGTGCAATGTCTTCAAGTGTTTTGTCAGTTGCCGCCGTTTGCTTTTTAGGTTGACAAACAAAGCGTAAATCATTTCGGCACACACAACAATAAACCGCCAACACACACGCACTGACACACACACACACACACACCCACACACACACACGTATAGAGAGAAAGAGGCTGAGGCTTACACATGTTGCTGCCACACTCCACTAAGCCCGGCTACCAACGCCACCTCAATTTCCCGTCCTTTTCCTTGTCGTCATCATCATCTAATCCCCTTTTCCCAGTCCAAAGTCCACAACTTGACGCTTGCCTTAAAAAATGAACTTCTTGTTGAGTCTGTTTGCAGTTGCTTCAAGTGGCATTTAGTCTTTGCCCCCTTGGCTCTTCCCACCTTCCACCATCTTTGGCCTGTCTAGGCGTCTATCCATTTGTCCTGCTTCTGTTCTTCTTCCTGTTTCTTTGGCAAAATGCTTTTTCACATTATCCAGTGACACTTTGTCCTTATTGCCATCAAGTGTAGTTCATTGTTGCGCTATTTTTCTTCGCAGTTTTCTGTCAATTTAAGTTTGAGTTTGAAGTTTGTGGTAGAAATGCAATCGAACTACAACTCTAATAATTTTGACAGTCTTGAATTATTTTGTAATTCTCTATGCTATATACTGAATTTTTAAAAAATTCATTATTGAAAGGCCTTAATTTTTATTTTAATCAATCATTAACTAATTAGGAAATAAATAGAAAAAGGCACTCACAAAATGATGATTGCTTTCTTAAACGAATGGCTTTCAATACATATTTAATGATTCTTTTGATTTAAAGTTACATAGTAACTTAAAGATATATCACTCCTAAAATCTCTAGGACAAAGGATATAGGTATATAGTTATTTTCAACAGAAGCTTACAATTCTTATACATTCAATTACTTTGACTGCCTTAGGAGTATCTGTATTAAATTTCCTGAATCTGTTGGCACTCAACAATGACTTATCGATGACCAAAACAATTTTGTTGTCAATATTTTTAGTCTCATAAATCAAACAACAAATCCAAGCAAACAAAGCAAAGGTATATTGGCAACAAAAAAAAAGAAGAAGCTGACAAAGAGAAAACTGAAAAGAAAATTCAATATGGGGGAAACCAAATAAGCCACAAAATGCGTTTTGGTGTTTTGGCCGACTTACTGGCTGGATTAGATGGCTCAAAGAGCTTTCAAGGGCTTAGTCCAAACAGGTAAGTAAAGAGAAATTTCAAATTTGGCTGCCATGTTTACAAATGGCTTAAGACAGTTAAAAAATAAATATGCACAAGCAAATAAACGTGTGTATGTGTGTGTGTGTGTGTATCAAAGGCAACAAAATGTGACAAACGGCGCAAATATTTGCCTAAAAATATTGAAGTTCTCAAAGATTTAATTGCAAATAATCCGCAAATTGTAAATTTTAAGCCACGAAAACGATTATGTGCCTAAGTTCTCTCACATTGTATGTTTGTGTGTGTGTGTGTGTGTGTGTGTGTGTGTGTGTGTGTGTGTGTGGAGTGTAATAGGAGTGTGTGTGTGTGTGTGTTTGTGGAAAATGTCTTGCCTGTGATTTGTGACTCTACCACAAGTATTGACAGACAGTCAGAGACATGCGTGTGTGCATGTGGCCTACTCCACTTTGTCTTGCCTCATGCCCCATGCCTCTTACCCCTGCCCCTTCCCCTGTTTCTCATTCCTGCCACACACGACACGTGTGCGCCTTTGTATGCCTTTCATTACCCAATTGATTTATGACGCTTGTTCTGTAAATTGCCAAGGATTTGCAACAAGGATTTCAGTTATTTGTCAACAGATTTGATTTTAATGTCTTACACGAAATCTTTGCCCACCTCGATCAAGATTTCATATCACCACCGAGTAAACAATCGTAAACTACAATTTAATTTAAAGCAAATACTTCAACAGCTATCTATAATAAGTAAATGAACTATCCTAAAGTGCGTTGTAACTTAAAGAGAACAGCTAAAAATATATATTTAGAAAATACGTATTTATCAAGATATCTATATCTAAATATCAACAACCTAATCATAACTGAAAGTGACACAATTTAATGCCTGCCTGTTGCTTCTCACAAATTCCAAGACCCTCAACCTTTAAAAATCTCAAACACAAAACCAAGATAAAAAAAGCCCCACAGTTTTCCACAACATTTTTCACACGACAAGGCAGCAACAACAAAAGGCCCACAAAGCAAATTGTGCACAATTTGGCGTGGGTTCAAGGCGTGTCCTTTTCACACACACACACACACACACACGCACACACACATACAGAAGCAGGAAGTCGGGTGTAACAACAGTCAAGGTGTCAGTTCGTAGAACTTTTTTTTATTTGATTCCGTTGTATTTTTTGTCTTGCCTTTTTAACGCCTCCTTTTTTGAACGCTAGAACGCAGCTGGGGTCTCGACTTTTGGCAGGCATTTGTCTTGCCTTTGGTTAAACAACCTCCTCGAATCTCAAACACGGCCAACGAGCTCCCCTTTTTGTCGTTTGTCTTTATACTTGTATAGAAAGTATTTCTTTATTTTTAGGGCAGAGCCAACGCCTTTCACTTTCGATTGTTTGGCTTGGGCTTGGGTTCTGGTTTAGGTTTGGGTTTGGGTTTGGGTTTGGTTTTGGGTTCAGTTCATTTTGTGGCTGTCCTAAATGGCTTGAGAGAGTTGTGTAAATAAAAAAAAGCCCCAACGCAGAGTCCATAGAGCTTGACTTTGCAGTTCTTACCGATAATGTTGATGCGATGGGATGATGGGATGATATGATATGCGATGGCGGCAGTTATCGACGTTGGCGATGGCGAAAACTCTCGTAACAATCGCCAACTGGCACCGACAGTCTCCCTTTTTATAAATACATACAAGCACATGCATGTATATGCGTGTCTGTGCGTGTGCGTGTGCGTGCATGTGCATGGCACTTTGCTAATTAAAAGTGTAGCCCAGTGCAGGGCGCAGGGGCCAAATAAATCGATGCCTGGGTAATTAAATTGCATGACGCGCGCACACGATATCAAAATGCGTAGTAATGGTGAAGCGGGGATAACTAAATTGAGGGGGGGGGGGGGAGGGTGGTAGTAGGCTCTGTGCATTTTGCTATTTTGGTATAGTAATTAGTAGGCGACAGCAACAGAAGCTAAAACAAAATGGCGGACGCCAAGCCATGCATAACGATTAACGCAACGGCATAAATCAAGCATACGACACGTTGTCGAACGCTCTCTCTAATCGAACTTAATCTTGTAATGCTGAGCATACACTTGAATCCACTTGCAGTCTTTGTTGGCAGGAAAACAGAGATGTGAGAACTACGAATCAAATAAAAGGAAGTAACAGCAAGAAATGCAAAATAAAAAGAAACATACAAATTGCATTTTCTTTTTTCTTTTTTCTTGATTTTCTTTTGTCTTTCTCTGCTCTCTGGCTGTCAAAACGAGACGCGAATGTGCGAAACTGCTAGGTCAGTTTACTCCACGTGCCGGAATCCTCACAGAGTACGAAGTCGATGGATGTCATGTCCATGACGGTTTGTTTGCCATTGGCCGTTGACGATGCCTCAGCCAGACAGCCTAAATGAATGGGAAATTTACAATTAAACGCCTCAATGTGAAACCGAGTGCAAAAAAGAGAATTGGGGATATGGAAATGGAAATGGAAAATGGGCAGTAGAATACGCGTCTATTGGCATGCCCAATGAATGACAATGCATGAATCCTCTGTGGCCATCGGAAGTACATTGGGTGCGGGTGCCCTGCTGACGTGGCTTTGTCACAATCGCCGCAGTTACAGCTTTGGTTTTTGCGGTTACCCTGTTGCCCTGCCCTGCCCAGCCCAGTTGAGTCCTTAGACCAGCCATCACTTTAAACTATAAAATTCTGCTACTATAAATGAAGGTATGTGTAAATTTGTAACAAGCAATTGAAGTTAACGAAACTCCAGACTAGGGATGGGTATCGATATTTTAACATTTTCAATCTATAAAAATATATATTGTAATTGTAAAAATCAAGACATACAATTTTGTATAAACTATTGAAATAATACTTCATTTACTATAACAATTATTGATAGTTGTTCTTGTCAATAATATATGATCTTTAATTTAAATGAATGGCTTATTTAAAATCTTATTAATATTTTGTAGAGTGTCAAATCAACATAAATGAAATCAAATTGTTAAAGAAATATTAAAATAACGATACCCATTTCAAGTCCACATTTTACACCACTTTACAGTTTATTAAACACTTTAAGATGAAGCCTGTCCGACTAAGGACTATGGATTGGGAACTCGTCTGCTAATGAACTGCTGACAATTTTGTGCAACGCTTTACAAGCGGTTACAAAAGGATATAAAAGGCTGGCTGTGTCAAAAAGACGCAAAAAAAAGGCGATGGCAGTGCAAAAAGTGCCCGAATAATACACAAAGATGAAAAGAGAGAGAGGAAATGTGGAAGAGTGAGAAAGAGAGGACGCACTCAAAACTTTTGCCACTCAGCGGACGGCAATGTCGAGTGGGGAGTGTGACGGCGATAATTGAACAAATTGTTTCGAGTGCATTTCGGCCACAAAGGAAAGGCCCAACAACACCAACAACAGCAACAACACAACCAACCAACTGGCCCTGACAATATGAGAAGCACTTGAACAACTTTTTGGCCACGAAATGATGAGTTTCCCGCAGAAAGGGAGACAGCGATAGCATTAAACAAAGACAAAAGGATAGTTAAATTGGTTCACTGTTGAAATGTTAAATCCAAATGTGTTTACAGATTCACCTAATTGATTGATAATATAAAAAATATTTCACAATTTCGCTGTGGTTTTGTAGACACTTGATTAATTCATTAACATAACAATATATTTTATAGTCTTTTTTTTAAGGTATATATTGAACAGCATATATGGTATATTATATGTAATAAAACTAGTTCTGTAAAGAGATCAGAGATTTTGAGATTCCTAATCTGAATTTAAGCAAGTTATTTATGCTACATTTGTACAGATTTTGTTTCCTCCCCTTGTCACTTACCTCTACCACTGCGTCCCACAAATCGTAGATCATTGAACTTGGCCACCTGGTTCTTCATGACAGCGGTACAGTTGCGCAGCTCGGCACAATAGTTCTCATCATTTCCGGCACGGACTGTGACCATGGTGCCATCCATGATGTCACCCAGTGAGACAACCTTGAAGGCAACCGGAAGTGTTTTATTGGAACGCCAATGTGGTGGCAGGACGGTGCATACGAAGAGGGGACTGCTCGTCCTGATGAGCTCGCCAGGATGTTCGGTAAGGAAGTCTCCCAGTGTTCTCTCTGCCAGAATGTCAGAGGTCATCTTGGTGTAGGCCTCATTTAATAACTGGGCAGGTGTTGGTGGTGTGTTTTGTTCGGTGCTGTTGTTATTGCTGTTGCTGTTTGAATTGTTGTTGGTGCCATTTGTGTTAGCTGTGTTGTTGTTGTTATTGCTACTGCTCGAATTGTTGTTGTTGTTGTTGTTTGTTGTGTTGTTGTTATTATTATTATTGTTGTTGTTGTTGTTGTTATTATTATTGTTGTTATTGGCATTAGATGCCGTTGAGTTGCTGCTGGTGGTTGTCAAATGCATTTTGTGGCTGTTGTGGCTATTGTGGCTATTGTGGCTGAGGCTGTGGTGGTGCTGTGTGTTGTTGTAGTGGTTGTTGCTATTGTAGTGGTGGTGATGCTGCTGCTGTTGCTGTGGATGTTGTTGCTGCAACTGAAGCTGCTGCTGCTGATGCTGCTCTTGTTGCTGTGAGTGGTGCAGTTGATGGTGCGTATAATGCTGTGTCTGATCCTGCGCCTCCTGCTCAAACTGCTCCAGATGTCCTTGAGCGTGAGCCTGCACTTTTTTTAGACGCACAATTTTGTCTACTTTTGACCAAACTCTGATGAACTAATAAAACTCAATCGAGCAATTCGCCAGCTATAAATAAATATAAAGAAAGAAAAGTGATTAAATGTGAGTCTTTTTATTTACTTTTACTCATAATATAACTAGGACTTGAATCATTTAAATAATAACAATTAAAGACTCAAAAGTTTATTTAAGAGTTGCAATTTTAAAAAATATCATTATCAATATTCAAATTAAAAGTTATAGCGTTATTATATCTGTATTACTTAATATTCTTTATACAAACAAATATATATTTGGAAACATTTTTCCAGTTTAACACAACTTGTTCTATTTTTAACCAGTCTCTGAATAAGTAATTAAATTAAATCGAGCAATAAGCTAATTAAATGTAAATATTCAAAATAGAAAAAAATAAATTTGAATATTAATTTGTGAGCAAATTTATCTACTTTGATCTCTATTATAATTCAGATTTCAACCATTGATACAATATTATCCTTGCAATGTGTAATACGCAATCTCAATTCACATTAATAATTTACTTTAACGGTATAATTACCTATTATTCCTTAAACTTATTAATATTTATTTATCTATTCTTAAAATTAAATTTAGTTGTTTTTAGCGACATTATTATCATGTTTAGACATCATTGAATATTATTAAACGTGCATTAAATATTATTTGCATTTAAATAACAAAACTACCTATTATTATCTCAATTAATTATTTCTAAATTAATCATAAATAATTTTGGAATTACTTTCCTCGCACCCAATCTCTTTTGAAGCCCGTCGTTAATTTCATAGTGAATATTTAACAATCAGAATTTGCACTTTATAAAAGCAAATTGCAATTTAAGTAAATTCTAAAATGTTCAGAATAAAGCAGCAATTTCGCTTCAATTTCTGGGCAAAGCAGTCAGCGGGGAAGAGGTGGGAAAATTGACTTAAATTTGAACTTGTGGAGGCCATGAAATTTGGAGAGCCATCATGTTAATGTCTTTAAATCACAGTCAAACGGCATTTTACATGGCCATGGTGCATCCGGTCTGTTCCGGGTTACGGGTTACGGGTTACGGGCTACGTGATGGTCCTGGTTGGTCCTGTACTGGTTGGCATCCACAAGTGAGCAGACCGGACAGCACACATAAACACAAATCAATTGTCAACCACTCGACGTGTCTCTATGAGGATGCCATGTTGAGCGTGGAACGTTGAATGTTGGACTTTTGGAATACTTCAGCGGAACGCAATTTGCGTTGCACTTTTCAATTTCCTGCAGCGCGGCAAAGGACATTGCAATGGGGATACAGATTGGGGCATAGTGAATAGAGTACAGGAACTGGGCCTGGACTGAGGCAGGACATGTGGCTAGCTGTGGCATGCAACTATCCAAACGCAAATCTAGTCCTCATTCGCGTCATCATCCGGACATGCAATGTGCCTAGCTGTAACCAGTGTCAAAATGATTGTGGACTCACGGGTGAGAATTTGTGGTTTGATCCTTGCATATTTTGTCACTTGTCGACGCTCCAACCATTATCATTATCATCATTGCCATAGTCATCAGCATCGTCATCGTCATGGTCATCATCATCATCATCATCATCAGTCAATGTCAGTTTTACTCATGCCCTTGGATCCATCTCCAGTTTAAAAAGAGACAGACACGCATTCGGGAACGGGTTCCAGGATGAGAAGGAGGAGCTGCACTGACCGCATCCGCTGACCTTGTCGGCGGAGTTGTCATTGTTGTCGGTCATGTAACAACTTAAAAATTCCTAGCTGCAGATTTCTTCGTGTGATTCAACAACCCATACTCCAACTTCCATTTTCCATTTTCCATTCCCTTCCCCGTTTTTGTGATGCCACAAACAGTTGTCCAGCTGCCGAGTTTTTCCCCAATTTTCCCAGACTTCACTTGACCGATAAAAATTACTTAAAAATGCCACAGCTCATGGGTTGACTTTTGGCCAACAAGCACAAAAAACGGCCAGCTGAGAATGGGAATGAATGGGGGATTCGATATGGAAATGGCCAAAAGGGAAAAAACGCGAAAGGAAATCGCGGCGAAAATCCAACGGAAGCCAAACGTGTCGGCGCGTGGGCAGCAAAGAAACAAGAGAAACAACGAACAACAACAGCAACAACAACGAAACAGGCACAAAATGAACAATCTTTGGTCTGGGTACGAGTATCGCCATTTGGCCATCCACCATGCAACATGCGGCATTCAACATTCCACATTCACCATTTGCCTTTTATTGTAAATTTACTTTATAAAGGTTATTACCAAACCATCTAGAGAGGAAGTGAGACAAAGAATGGGAAATACAATCCGGCAACAGATGAGTCAGGTCTTCTGGAGTGTCTAATGACCTGCCCAACACTCTGCACTGTGCACACTGAACTCTGGGCATTACTCTACTTAGATGTTGCAACACAAATTTTAATGTTAAGTAAAGATGCTTGTGGAGACGACTTTTAATAGTTAATAGGAATAGTTCTTTAAAATCCCTCTCTCATCTTTGGAAAGAAACTAACTATGAGTAAAGTCAGATTACTACTCTGTGATTAACTGATATTGTCGATTTATTCTATGGATTTGTTCCTTTAATCGCATTTGAACAATTCAGTTGACTAGAGATGGCTTCCAGAAGCTAAATATTTCTTTTGGCTAGCTTCAGCTACTTTGCCATGAAACAAGTCAAGTTGATTGACAGCTAATTTAAATTTTATGAATCAAAGAAAGCAAATATTGATAGTTTTCGATAAATTTTAGTTAATTACTTTATTCAATAATTTTGCTAATAGAAATATTCCATAAGTGGACTTTACCAATTACTATATAAATAGATTAATTCAAAGGAATATTATTAGTCTATTTATTAAATAACTCTCTGAGGAGAAGCAATGAATTTTCAAAGAAAATTGATGACAGTTTTAGTGTAAAAGTGAAAAAAACAAAAAAAAAACTATTCAATATTTGTAGCAATGAAGTGTGCCTAATGAATTGACAAGCTTTAAAGATTATTTAATTGAAATAAATTAAGAAAAATCAATTTTTATTTATAAATGTTACCTTTCTAATGGTTTATTGTAGATCAAATCAAATAAATCAGTTTATTTAATAGCATTGTTAGTGATACTAGTTGAGAAGCGCATCAAAGCCGCAGTGTTGGCCGCACTTTATTGAATTGTGGATGTGACCGTGGCTCTGGCCATGGTTAAAACAAAAAAGAAGAGGAAAAAAAAACAATGTGACCAACTGAAAATCGTGGACAAACGCGCCATAATCCGCGCTTGCCGTCACTTTCAACGACGCGTCGTGTCGTTCTCAACTTTTGAATTTTCTCGGGAAACTGGGAAGACTGGGAAACTGGGCAACGGGTCACGCGCGGTTTGTCACCTCGTTGTTGTTGCTATTGTGGCGATTGTTGCTGTTTTTTCCATATCTTTTCTTTCTTTTTTCTCTTCTCATTTTTCGAGTTTTTGTTTGGGGAGCTAAATCAAAATTCATGGTTTTGTTAAAGGACGACGGCGACACTGCTCAATCGCGTTTTTGGTATCAATAGCTGGCCAACACATACACAAAGAGAATTGCAGACATGTAGACACACACACACACACACATATAGACAGGGAGACTCACATGGTTTACACGCAAGTTTAACCCTTTGATGGCCCCACACACATGTTCAACATGTAAATTGTTTCAATTTGCGGCATTTGCCGTAAAGCTGCGCAATTTTCAACATGCCATGGATACCCTTACTGTGTGTGAGTGTGTAACTGTGTGTGTGTTGTGTGTGAGTTTGTTTGGTCATTGTGTTCTTTTTTTCTTTTCCTTCCTATAGTTGGCATGTCCATGTTCCATGTCCAGCTGTTGTGCTCCCACAGAGCACTCGAGTCCAATCCGAACCCAAACCCGAACCCAAAATACTAAACTTGTTAAATGTTATAGCTATATATATATATATATATACACATACATGTAAGTGTATATAAATACATAGATGTGTGTGTTTGTGTGGGTGTCGTCGATGTCTCATCTAAAACGGCTACTGCTGCTACTTTGATGTAGTTAAATTTTAATTGGACTTTGGGTTTTTATTCCCCGTCTGTGGTATTTCATTTATGCGTGTCTGTGTGTATATGTATGTATGTATATATGTATGTCTGTGTGGGTAGCGATGCTAGAAGTTATAATGGCATTTGAAATTTAACATATTATGTTAACACATGCCCAAAATGAAGAATCTTAGAGAAATGTTTAGCAAAATCTGTGTAAAACATAGAAGGAACAATTGTACAATTGAAAACCATTTAAAATATACACAGCTTGTCAAGTAATTGTTTTGACAAAATAAAATAATTCACATATTTTATTTTGCTATATACAAAATTTAGATAGGCATGAGATAACATAGTTCAAAAGAGTATCTTTTTAGATAAACATAACTGTAGTGTAATATTGACTGACAAACAAGAATTCGTTTTAAATCAATTATAATTACAGATTTAAAAAACGTTCAAATTTCCAGATGTAAGAATATTATTGTTTATTGATTGTGATTGAAATTGAAAGATAGCTGAAAGAGAAACGTTGTTTCTGCTCTACATAGACTCTTCCTTAATCATCATTATTAAATGTAAAATACTCTAATGTTAAATTGTGTATATTATTAACATAATATGCTCAACATTCAGTGCTCTTTGCTTTCAATGATTCAATCACTAAAATGATCCTAAATGGCATGTAACTAACTTAACCTTAACAAATCTGTTGTCCATTGTCATCCAGGCTGGTTTCGGGCCTCTAAATTAACAACAATTGCTGCTAACTAACAGCAAATTAAGCCATACATTGTTTATAAATGCTCAAGTGCCTCTGTGTGCAGGACAACACAGGCAGATGAGTCAAGAGTCAGAGCCCAGTGTCAGGAGTTGTAGCCAAAAACCTAAGCCTGTAGCTCAGGATTCGCTTTAATGCCTAAATCAACTAACTTTGCGGGCAGCAAACTTATTTCCGGCACGCCGAGAACATTTCCCAGGCTTCAACACATACAGTCCATACACACACAGTCTATACACACACACACACACACACACACACAGAGACAAGGACTAAAGGACTGAGCAGAAATCAACAACCAGAGAGAAGACACCAAATTTAACCATAAATTGATACAGTAACACGCCTCAGAGTCACGCCACGCCCTCTGTCTTCACCATCCTCTCTCTCTCTCTCTCTCCCTCAATCTCTGCCTCTCTATTGAGGTCCTTTACTGTAGTCGAGTCGACCAAAATGCAACAAAAAAGGACTTGCTGCATTTTAAGGACGATGCAGTGCAATGCATTGCAATGCAATCCTTCCGGTCGCCTCCCTTTTTGTCGGCAGACTGGTTGAATGGTTGGATGCCTGGCCAGAAAACCAAAAACGAGCAACCAACAATCCCAAGTTTTCGGTCAACTTTGGGCCAAAACAATGCGCCCTGGCACCAGGCGCCAACCACCAGACACCAAAAAGGGGGGAGAAGGGAAAGGCAGGCAACGAGGCACGCATCTTTTGTGATTCGTCCTCGCCCTTGTGAGGGGTCCTTCTCACTTTCCTCCCTCTCACTCTCTCTTCTCCCCTTTCCATGTGTGGCCTGCATTAATAACGTGCAGCGGCACACGTTCCGACTGGGTCTTCGTCTCTGTTCCCTTTCCCTCCATCTGTCAGCTTGCATGTGTCCTGCGTGTCCTGTGTATCCTGTGTATTCTGTGTATGTGTGTGCACGCGTGTAAGGCCCCGAAAAAGCAACTGCTGCAACTGGAGAGTTGGACTTTCTCTGGTCAATTCGCGGTTTTGCTTGTCACTTAGCCGACGCGTTGTCCCAACGGCAAATGGCGACGGGTTTGGCCCCGTTGGCCATTTGATAAACGACGAAGAAACAAAACGATGCCAAACGAGATGCCATCACACGAAGTGCAGCCACATAGCCACAACCGGGAACATGAGCTACTCTTCCTTCTCCTTCTCTTCAGCTGTAGAGTTGCCCTCGAGGCGACAATGTGACGACATTCAGTGTCCATTGAATTATCTGGTAGAGGTGTCTAGAGGGGTGTCACCTCTAACAGACTGACTGACTAACTGACTGACTGACTGGCATTGGCCAACTCCCACCCCCTTCCCTCACAGAAATTGGGCCTAAAGAGCTTGTGATGAAGCTTGTGCCCAAACATACACATTTGTGCAATTCGCATTTCGCTTAAGAGCTGCATTCAAAAGTTAACCAAGTTTAAATAGAGTTGAACTAGAAAACTGTTAAGTTACGAGTTTTTTATGTCTACTTAATACGAGTAAAAAATAAATAAATAATAATAAATAGTACTGTTGATTGGCTTTAAAATATATGTATCTATATTCATAGTTTCTTCAGATATGAGCGTATTAACAATTTTTTCATATCGTTTTTAAGAATATCTATCAATATATGCCACACATATCGATTTGTCTAATTAAACATAATTAATGGAAAAGTTTACAGAATTTCAATCATTGAAATATGTATCTTCTATTGACAATAAAAGCTTCTAATTCTAAATTTCGACTAACTATATTCAATTCGAGCTCTGCAGTTGGTTTAAAAAAAAAAAATGGGCAAAATATCAGGAATTCTTTGGCAAGCTAAAAAGCTAAAGGGAATCAACTGTAGGCCTTCGACGTTCCTATGTTTCTATGATAGCTAAATGATAAAAAAAAGTGTAATTTACACTAAATATTCAGCTTAAGCTGCTGATTTAAATTCATAAGCAGTTCTAAATATTCATTAGATGGGAAAACCGAAACAAGCAATTGAGTTTTACTTCCATAAAGTCTGCCGTTTGGAAAACACCACAAATGTAATTATAACATTATAATTAATTAAATAAATTCTTGATTTTGCTTATGAAATGTAGGAAATTAAATGAGCAAAAGTTATATATTAGTAATAATATTAACAAAAGTAATATATAATAATTTATGGCAAATTTTACTTGTGAAATTATTATGAGAGTCTGAAAAAATAATTGCTTTATAATGGGATACAAAATAAAATTATATCTAACCATAACAATATTAAAACTATGCTTTTGTTATTGTCCTGTTATATTTTAAGTAAACAAGAAATTCTTGAATGTTACAATAAATGCTATTAATATGAAGTCATTAAGTTATTCTCAGTATGTCAAAATATTCTTCAATAAAACAAACTTAATCTTGGTTAAAACCATAAATCTATTTCTTTACATGCATTTTATTTAAGGATTTAACAAACAAAAATTAAACAGCAATTGAATAAGTTATAATATAGTTTTGATTGGCATCTTTTTAAGAGTATCTTGATGTCGTTGTGCCATTTGAAAATGAGGGCAGTTTGTAGTTGCAGTCTGAGTTATTTTTAAGCTTTAAGTGGCGTAATAAGTCCAGATTTCTGTCGTAAAGTGCTGCCACTGTGTGTGAGCAAGATAACAAGAGAGTTGATTGCTGTCCCTTTCCCTGTCTCCGTTCTTGTGTCTGGCTGCCTCTCTGTCCATAGGCCGAGGTCGAGTCCTTGTTTGTTTTCGCCTGCCCGCAGCTTGCTTTGGCTTTTGCTTTTAAGCCCAGGACAAAGCGACAGTTGCAGTTGCAGTTGCAAGGTAAGGATCAGAAAGAGGAGCAGGAGCAGGAGCAGGAGATAAACTTGCACTAGAAGCAGGAACTAAAGCCGGAGCAGGCGTTTAACATTTTTGAGGCTTGATTGGATTTTACACAGGCCTCTGCATAAAGTGAAAAATTGCATTTTGAGCAGCTGCATCTCAATGTTGTTGTTCTCTTTGTTCTTGTTGCTGCTGTTGCAGTTGCAGTTGCAAATGCAGTTGCAGTTGCAGTTGCAGCTACAATTGCAGTTTAGTTGATTGCTGTTGTTGTTTTTGCTGTTGCTGTTGGTGTTGCTGTTGCTGTTGATGAAGTCGGCTTTGGTTTGGTTTGGTTTCATTTGGTTTTGCTGGTCAGCCAGCCTGCGGCTGTCTGTTATTTTGAAATACTCGTTGAGTGGCTCGTTTGCGGTGAGCATGCATGTGGCTACAGAGGCCACAGCCACGCCCACTTCCTTTTTTTTTTTTGTTGAGCCCAACATAACGCCCAAGTGGCCCAAGCACACTGCTTATTTTTCTAACACATTTTAAACGGTTTACGCAATGCCAAAAACAAGACCAGAAACCAGAAGGAAATGCCAAAGGCAAAAGGAAATGGAAATGCCATGGATAAGGGAAGGGAAGGGAAAGGGAAAGTAACGCCCATTAACAGTTTATTAGCACCTCAAGTGTGCATTGCCACGCCTTCAACCTCATCTCTGCCCTCCTATACATCCATGCGTATCTGTGTGTAAGTGTGTGTGTGTGCGTAAATGCAATATTGCATTTCTACAGCAATTAAAATGAATTTTCCGGTTACTTGACACATAACATAATTTGCATTTCCGGCGCCTGACACGCCCACCTCCCCCTTCCACCGTCCCCTGCACTGTATGTCTGTCTGTCCAAAGGATACACTTGATGTGTCGTCCTGGGGCTTTAGATTGTTTAAATGCATAAATGATGCAATGAATGCAGCTTGCACTGCAACAGCACGATAGCAAAAGACAACAACAGCAATAGCATCAACGTGCAACCGCAGACGCATGCAACCCTCGGAGGCGAAAAACCCCATCACTTCCCCACCTCCCCACCTTATCGAACCCTTTCTCTTAGAGTCTTGCATGTCTGTGTGTGGACATGTTGTTTGTCTGTCTCCGTGTCACCTTCAGACAACACTAGTCAGCATGGTTGTTCTTTAATTGACTTAATTCTTATGTCAGTTGATTCATGAACTACATTTTCTCATCATATGTCTCATTGTTAAGACTGTTTTTTTTTTTTAAATAAAACTATTAAATGGAAGTAATTATGCTAGTTAAATATTCAAAATTAAAATTAAATTGTAGTTAAATTATCTAACTAACATACTTCATACAATCCATAAATAAAAATGAAATTGGAAAATTATGGTACATATTTCTACGGTAATTTTTGTCATTTTTATCTAGAACTGAAATTGTTATGTTATTGTCAAATAAAAGATGTTATTTGGGTAGAAATACGCATTAAGGTGGCTACATTTTTAAACTCAGATCTCATATGCAATTGGATATTGCGAGATATTTGTACATTCTACTACACCCAGAAGTTGCTTTGGAATTTTTAAATAGCATAGAGAAGCAGGTTTATTATTTACTTGAAATATATAAAGTGCTAAATATAGCTTGGAAAATTTGGGTTAAGGAACAGATCTCATATGCGAAGCCATAACTGTAAAAATTTACTTGAAGTTTCCAAAGCGCAATTAAAATTATCTATTTAAATATTATGAACAGCTGAGCAATTTTTAGAGAAATTTGGAATTAGAAAAGAAAATGTGCAAATTGAATTACAACAACGTAATAATAATAAAAATATAAGACATTTTATCAATCTTGAAAAGAAAAAATTAAAAATATATAAGATTAAAGTTTATAAAATTTAATTAAAATTGAAACATAGTTTTTAGTAACAAGTTCCTTCGTTAAAAAGCTTTAGTAAGAATAAATATATAAATAATTTAATAAGCAAATTGATAAACAATTAAATGGTGTGATTGGGAATAATGAAATACATTATTAAGAAACATATTTAGTAAACTCGTTTCTAGCTTGATAATGCACTTTGAGCTGTGTATGAAACCTGTTAGCCAGTGTAGACATAATATGCATGTTGTCACCAATGTCAAATGCATCTCTCCTGCCTGCCTTTACTACCATTCCATTCCTTACCTTTCCTTTCCTTTCCGTTCCTTTCCTTTTACTTTTGTCTGGCATAAGCAATTGATGGGGGTCATAAGCAAGGCAGCAGGACACACACTTGGCGAGTTTGTCCAAATCACCGAGTTTAACAAATTAAATGACTTCTAGTGCGTACATTGTTTTGACACGGATGTCCTCACCAATCCGTAGCATTCCCAAGTTCGAGTAGGCATTACCAATTGTTGTTGGCCCTGTGGTATGGGTAACGTCTGGGCTTTGCCAAATTGCTGTTGATTGCTTGGCACTCGGTACTCAGTACTCTGTACTCTATACTCTATACTGTACCCGGACATTCGCCCACCTGCAATGTTAAGCATTTGACAGGCACACCACAACACACACACACTCACACACACACATACCCATAGACCACCATCATTGAGTTTGGCATTGGAATTTGAGTTGACGATGGGGTTGAGGTTGTTATTGTGGTTGGAGAATTGCGCCCTGCACTTTGCATGACGTGTTGTCAAATGCAGTCAACACTGGAATTCACGACTTTAATCATACTACAATATGTACATACAATAATAATAACATAACGAAAAAACGTACAAGACTTTATGTTGCCATCTGCTGGATCTTTGGATCTTTGGAGCGTTCGGATCGTGGATCGTGGATCGTCGGGATCATCATACTAGGATGGAACTGTGGGGACCACCCAACAATTCAAATGTTCTACACGCGGCTCTGCCTTTGATACGCATCATCATCATATTTTGTTTTTATGGCGTTTGTCTTGCGCCTTTTTTCGCTTTTTTATGTCTTTATAAATACACAACACAGAGGGGCAAATATGAGAGATGCGAGATGATTCACGAGTTTCGCCTCTGTTTTGTTTATGGCAATTAAATTTCATTTAACAACAAAAATGCCAGCAAAAAAATAACAACAAAAGCACAAAATAGAAACACAAAATACATACAACAAAAATGCACTTCTCGAGGCTGCATATCCAACAGTACAAAAAGAAATCAAATTATTACAACTACAAAATGTAACAAAATGTAAATACATATATAAAAGATATCTTTAAAAAAATTTCAATTACTAGTTGGAGTGTTCCAATCACTAATAAATTTATTATTATTTTTGTTTCATCGCAAGTCCATTCATATTATATTCAAACTCACAAATTCTTTTTTTAGTATTGTATATTTAGTTTCTCTATTTGTTTTATTATGTTTTATTTATCATTAATTGTAATATCAGCAAAAACAAAAGAAATTAAAAAAGTATGTGTTTCTTCAGAAATATTTACATAACAATTAAATGATTACTAAGTTTGTCACAATTCATTTATTCTTTTAATTGTATTTTATATACTTTCTAGATTTATTATAATTTTTATATTTGACTTAAAGGTCAACATTATTTTCTTTACAAATTTTATTTTTGGTGCCGCCTTCTTATAATTTTTTTAAAATTATTTATTTGATGAATCAATTATATATCATTATTATTAAAATTGTTTTTCCTTTTTATTATTTATTTCGATTATAAGATCTAACCCATTCATGTTGAATAACAGTCTACATTTTACTTCATCCGATTCACATTTACACAATTTATTCTGTCACTAATATAGATATTTTTAATAATTTTATATTAACTCGAATTTGAAAAACTTTTCTCATTTTATACACTTACCACATAAACTATTTTGTTTGACACTTTCCACCGTTTGTTTCTTTCTTGTTTATTTCCATTTTTATTTTTTAAATTTTTGTATTGTTTTTCTTTAGTTTTTATGGCTTTTGTATTGTTTGGGTGGACCACAGTTGGAATCGCGTCGCGCGTGTCTAAAACTGAGTTATGGTTTATGGTGTATGAGAGTGTGTGTGTTTGTGTGTGTGTGTTTGTTGTGACTGTTCGGCCACATGTGTCTGCTGTGTGTTATTGCTGCCATTTGAGTTAACTTGCCCCTCCTGGCTGCTTGAGTTTGTGTTTGTATAAGTACTCAAAACGCGAAGTCTCTGACGTTTTAGCTAACCAAAATTTCATTGGATCTCGGTGTAAATTACACACATGCCACAGTTTCTATGTGTATGTAAATGTGTAAATGTATGTGTTTCTGCTTCCTAGCATCGTTTACATTTGTGTGTGAGTGTGTGTGTGTGGCCTTTTGAGTCGTTGCCTTTGATGATGAGCATTGAATATTTTTAACGGCGTATTCTAATAGCTCTCTTATGGCTCCTCTGAGTGTGATCTACATATGAACTGGGTGTTTTTTAAATTGTCGAATACTCACTCAACTCGTTTAGACACTTTGCTTATTCACAGAAGCACTCACTCACTCAGTTTGTTAAAACTCAACTCGTCTCTCAATTAGCAAATCACACACACACACATACACACACTTGGAGCTGAATTTTCACTCTTGGCAAGGGTTGCAAACTTGGAGCTGTCTCTCAATTTTAAATTCTCACTCGACTCAATTGTTTGGCGCTCATTGGACTCCGCCCCCGACGACCCCAATGCAACTCTGCATACATGCAATCTTTGAGCGTGTGTGTGTGTGAGTGCGTGTGTGTGTGTGAGTGTGTGTGTGTGGTCAGTTTTATGTTGGGTTCTGTTTAAATTGTTTTTTCTTTCTTTTCTATTTCGGTTTTATAATTTTTGGGGATGGTTTTTGTTGTTGTTGTTGTTGGCTCGTTATATATTTGTGCGGCAGTGATTTTATTATTTTGCGTATGTTTTTCAGCTGCATTTCGTTTCGTGTTTGCAAATCACGCACCTCCCCCTCTTACCAACCCCCTTCCCAGAGTGTGTAGCACATCGCCAACTGTGCCACAAATGCCGCCCACAGCATTTTGCGGTATGTGTGCCCCAGAGAGAGGAGCCCAACAGGCTGGTAAGAAAAAAATATAAAATAATAACAACAACATGGGAAAGGGGAAAACGAGGAGTGCAGGGGGATAGGGGACATTGGGCAGGGGGCAGGGTACAGGGTACAGGGTACAGGGGGTATGTGGTGCGTTGTGGTGTTTTGTGGATTGTGTGGTGCGGTGCACCAGTCGAGCCCGAAAACCGGTGCCAACATTTTTGTGTGCAATTTTTAGTTAAATTATTTTTACACCCCTTCAAACAAACACCCCCTGACATACGCACACACACACACACACACACACACATACACTCGCACAAATGGGGCAAAAAATGTCGGCCTGCAAAATTCGATACCTTTTCTATTTTAGACACGATTACAAATATACATCTACATATTGTACATGTATGTTGTTGTTGTGTGTGTGTGTGTGCTTGCACTTTTTGCCAACTGCATTTGGAGCCGTTGTTGTTGCTGTTGTTGTTTTTATTGTTGCAACAAAGTGGCAAGTGCAGATTTGAAGTTATTACCAAAAACTAACCAACGTTTTGTGGGTTTGAAGTTGTGTGGAATAATATTGGTAGACCTAAAAAGCCTTTGGCTTTGCTTTCGTTGTTGTTGTTGCTTTTGTACTTGTTGTAAATATTTTGTCGATTTTTGGGCACACACAACACAAACACACACACATACACACACCACTCGGGCATTTTCCATTCTATCTTGCCCCAATAAAAATTGAAAGGTGCATTAGAAACATTTTTATTTTACACCTGCCTCAAAATACGAATGCAACAGTTTTTGCATTTGGTGTGATTTTGAATTCAGATAGTGAACTATCTTTTATTTTGGCATTTAAAATACAATTAACTCTTTATTGAATAAGAATCTTTTATTTTGTTGGACTTTAGAAAGAGTTAAAGGTAACAGTGAATAAATATATTAAAGGAAACTGAAGAAAAAATTAAAAAATGCAGTAAATAGGCTTTATTTCATAAAAGTACTCTACTTAATTAATGCAATATTGAACTGATGAAATTATAAACTCAAGTAGAAATGATATTTCCTACTAAAATCTCTGTAATATGGTTAAGGAAATATCTTCTTCTGATTTAAATTTTGTTCCAAATTTATCATCAAAATACTGAGAAAGTCGGTCTGTTTTTTCTTACAACGATAATTACATTTGCTTTAATGCGTTTATCTAAAACATATTTTTACTAGCTTATTTGTTTCGAAATTTAAACATTTTTTATCTTTTACAAACAATACAGATAACTGAGAAAAACAGGTCAATTTTCCTGGTTTCCAATCAAAACTTTTGCGTTTGCGTAGTAAATTGAGTGAAACTTGCCGCAATATTGATAAAAACAATGGATAACTTAGCATCTCATCTATATAAAAATATATAAATACTTATTTGTCCATAGCCAGAAAACCCTTTAAAAAATAAGCTTTACATTACTTAATATATTCTTAAAGTTCTCTACAGTGTAATCCAACAATGTATTGGAGTCTAGACAAGTTAAAAGCAGCCTAAACCCAGTTTATTTAAATAAGAAACATTTTCTTTTAAAATAAAAAGCAGGAAGCGTGGCTTAAATGATGTAGTAAACTAAACAGTCCATTCAAAGTCCCGTTGGTCTTCATTTTAGAAACATTTACATAGAAATACAATAATTTTAGTTAATAATTCGCTTCCGCTGCACACAAAAATATTTCAAATTTAATAACGCCGAAAGAAAATCAAAATCTTTGAATATTTTCAACTAACAAGAATTTTACGACGACTAGCCAGGAATACATTAAATACTATCCGATTAATATCACATTACTTTAATAAATTATAAGCCTAGCATTGATTCTGCAGCTCTAAATCTAATTTCCAATAAAATTGCAGTCGCAATGCATTTTCGCTGTAAGATGCGATGGAAAAAACCATTCCGACAACAAGCCAAACTCAGCATGCTGAACACGTTTATAATTTGTAGAGACACCCAAAAAAAAAAAAAAAAAGAAATATAATAATGGGGAAACCGCCAAACACACACAAAAACAAAAACAGCACCAAACAAGTGCAACAAGAGCAACAACAACAACAACAATAGCAACGACAACAACAGCGACACAGTTGCGTTGTGGGTACAAAAAATTACGAAACCAAAAATCAGCAACCAAATATGTGGTTGCCACCAACAAAAGGGCTAACAAAAGGCAAGTACTGCATGAATGCAACAGTGAAAGTGTAGAACCAAATGATACCCTGGAGAAAGTCCAGGGTAAAGACAACAGGGCAGACTGCAACTCAATTGAAATTAACAACAACATTCAACTCGCAAATACATACATACAATAAATCAGCTCTTAAAATAATATTATTATTGAATTAATAACTAATCTAAATTGTTATATTCAGGCTGCTCAGATAAAATTAAATCCAGTCTCTGCTGCAAGTCAATGCTCTGGTATTCAATTCGTTAAGATTTCATAGATATATTTGTAGCTCTAAAATAATTATTTAATGTTCTGTTTTAGTTGAAATTAAATCTAATCTCATCTGTAATAAATGTTTTAAGTTAAAACTTTTATTATTTGACAATGAAGCAAAGACTTTGAATTTGAATTATAGATTAAATATAACCCTTTTTATCACTTTGTTTACAGGGTATAAGACAAAAAATACACACATCCTGTATGAGGGACTTTGTGAACGATGGGCAGGTGAGTTGTTTGGCGGTGGTCATCGTCAAAGGTCGAGCTTAAAAACAAGACAGAAACAAAAATGATATAATTTAAAAAAAAAAGGCGAAAAAAAAGGAAAATGCATTGCAGTCTCCGGCAAACAGAGTCCGGGTCTACACAGTCTACAGAGTCCATGCAATTCACAAGTCGTGGCATAATAAACATTCTGGAAACACGCGTGTCCAGCATTGGTGGCTATAACAATAAACGAAGCGGGCGGCAATTGTTGTTGCTGTTATTGCTGTTGTTGCTGTTGTTGCTGTTGCTACCGTTGCTGTTGTCGTTTGGCCTGCCTCATCAGCAACAACCGGGTGTAAGGTGTGAGAGCAAACGAGGGGCTGACAGCTGTACAAACGGAGAGCTCCACAAACAACGTCAGGAACAACGACAGCGGCAGGCAGGACGCGTTTGGTCAGTTGCCTGGTTTCCTGGTTGCACACGCCGCGTATGCGTAATGTGCGAAAAGCGCAGCAAAAAGAACACGAAAAATCAATAAAAAGAAACGCAACAACATGGGCAAAAACAAAAAAAAAAGAAAATATTATAAAAAATAGACGAATGAAAGAAAACGCAATGCAATGCATAAAAAGTGCAAGCTCATGCAGGATACGCAGCAGGATAAATTCAGCCTGCCAGCCTCGTCCTTCTTCTCCTGCTCGTCCTCCCCCTACTCTTTTCCAGCACCTTTTTGCTTTTTGCAACAGTTAACGTGTTCATTGCAGTCAAACTTGTTGACAATGCTCGCATGCAAAAAGACTCACGTTCTGTCTTCCTCTCATTCTTCCCCTTTCTGTCAGGCCTTGGTTTTGCGCCTTCTTGTTCCTTTTTAAGGTTTTGCATTTTGAGGCCAACATTGAGGCCACGAACGGCGCTGCCTTCCAGCGTTGTCGAAAAACAACAATGGCAACAGCAACAACGACAACAACGGCAACAACAAAGCCATCACCAATCGTGGCCCACAGAAGCTGTTCCTGTTTCTGGTTGTTGATTCATGTTGTTGTTTGTTGCCCCCTTTTTTGCTTTTTTTGTCGGCCTGTTTGTTTGGCCAGCATGTAAATTTATGACGCTGGTCAAGTAGTTGCTCCAGTTGACTGTTTATACGCTGCAATCAATCGGCTCACTTGACCCACTCAATCCACAAGACAGACAAATGATATGTCATTGACAAATGAAGTTCAAGTAATTACATATAAGCTGAACGGTTTTCAAAACTTTCTTAATAGGAACAAAGAATATTTCTACATCTTCATAAATACGAAAAAGGTTGCCTCTACACCTTGAGTATTTAAACAAATTCGGCTGACTAAAATAATAATAAAATTAAATATACATAGACAGCACTCTTTAACTAAATTCTTTAACATTAACTCTTAATATTAAAGGAAGTTTGTGGGATGGCATAAGCTCTTCTTAAATGAACTTAACTTGATTGGAAAAATGATCCTAAAATACTTTAATACAAATACTACAAAATTATCATTTATAGCCAAAAAAACATTTTAATATAGTCTTTAATCTGATAAATTTAAAATTTACTAAAATATGTGTTAAACTGAAAGTGTTAAACTGTTAAAATAAACACTATTTAAGATTATAGTTTTTAATATTTTGTAAAAAATAATTTGATCTATAAAAATATACACATTAATGTAATCATTTAATATTAAATTATTAAATTCAATTTTTATAATTTCTTTATGTATTTTCCAAATCTGTATTTATATCTGTATCATTATGTTTAGTTAAGAAAGACATTATATATGGAATAAGCAAATTTACAATTATTGTAGAGATACTTTTATCAGAAATATAATACTAAAAACGGAATTTCTCTTTTGTTTACTAAATTTTATTGTAATTTTTATATGTGAATCACTGAGACTTTGAAGAGCATTCTGCAGTCTGCTATTGCGCATTGCGTAGCTGTCTTTTGTGTGATTTTTGTTATTGCCGCTTTACTGGACAGTTTGGCAATTTTTTAACAGCTTGTTAACATTTTGTCGCCTATCAATGGGTCGTCCGGACGAAGTCCTGAATCCTGGCAGTTATCGGTGGGCAGCTGATCTGTTTGCGGTTGTTGGGTGTTGGGTATTGGGTGTTGGGCTGTTGACTGTGTTGGGTGTTGAGTGTTGGCTGATGGGATGCTGGGTTGTTGGGCTATTGGACAGTTGGATGTAATCTGATTGCCTGATTCTCTGATTCCCCGTATTTAGCTGGGCAAAGAAAATGCGTTAATGAAGTGTTGCTCGCGAGCTCATTATGCATTTTGCTCACGTTTTCCATTTTTAATTGCATTTTGTGCCCAATGCAGAGTCTCCTTCAAATGAGTACCCTATAGTATACTCTCGGCTAGTTATCCTGGTTATCCAGTCAGTGTCCTTTCATTAAATGCGCCGCACGGTGAGCGATTAAAATGACCGCCGAGGCAGCAAATCGAATTAATTTTTGTAACGTGCAAATGGCCGCAGAAAGCTGCATCAACAGCACCAACAGCAGCAGCAGGATCAGCAGCAATAGCAATAGCGGTATTAAAAGCAGTTTGCCACGATATTTGTATGTATGTATGCCAACGACACGTATACGCATTAAATCCTTTCCGCACAACACATTTAAGTTGATGATTAAGCCTTATATATATATGAATGTACATATATATATACATGTATAAGCAGGGCTGTGTGTGTACATTATGTGCTTAAGTACATAAAGATGTAATGACCTGTATACATAACCACCATCAGCAGCACCGCCAGCACCACCAACACCGCCAACACCACCGGCGGCAGATTCTTTGGAGCGCGCTTTTGGTTGCCGCTTAATAAACTACACGAGTCAAAGGGGCTGGGCGTGTGGGCGTGGCATTGCAATTTTATTTTTTTTAAATGCTTTTAATTGAAGCCGCTGCAACAACTGAAACTGCAACAGAAACAGCAACAGCAGGATGCAGCAGGACGAATCACAGCGCTCGTCGTTGCCAGCAGGCATATTTTAATGAATATTGAGGATTAAAGGAATTTGCGGATTTTCATTGAATTATGCATTTTGGCCGCTCGTCCTGGCTGCGGTCACCAGCAGCAGCAGCAGCAGCAGCAATACTGCAACAGCAACAGCAGCAGGGGCAGTTGCAGTGGCAGGACCATCGCATATATTTCTTTGTCGCATGCGATGATTT
The DNA here is from genome assembly GCA_035044365.1 of Drosophila neotestacea. Classification (NCBI taxonomy): domain Eukaryota; kingdom Metazoa; phylum Arthropoda; class Insecta; order Diptera; family Drosophilidae; genus Drosophila; species Drosophila neotestacea. Next base: position 1,173,448 of record JAWNMD010000051.1, on the reverse strand, counting down.
ATTAAGTCATTAGCACTTGTGCGGCTGCTGCTGGCGGCTGCCCACGCAGAGCTTGCAGCATGTAGCATGTAGCATGTAGCATGTTGCACGCAGTTTGCAGCAGCAGGATGCACCAGAATGCGACCAGAGACCATGTCCATGTGTGTGCCATACAACTTGTAATTCTTATTAATTGTGTGTTGCTGCTGCTTTCACATATTTATGCCACTTTGTCTCTATGTGTGTGTGTGTGTGTGTGTGTTTGAATATTCAATATTTTTCACAGACTGCTCATTAAGGCTCAGGACATTAACTGCATACTCAAAGTTCATAAAACTTCTTTATATCAATATGTATTTGAAATTGAATATTTTATCAATCCTTTAACGAGTTTTAAATTCTTAACTTTAACGTGTTAAACATTAAGTTAAATTGTTAATAATTTATGCTGAAGAATTCTTTAATGAGCTGATTCCGTTTATGAAGTTTGCAATTAATTTTTACTTATTTTTTTACTTATTGAATTTAACAGCACTACAAGTAAAAACTTGTTATTAAATGTGCTTATAATAATGTGTATAACTTTTAATCAGTTCGTAATTATATTTTATGTTAAAGATTTTGAATTAAGCCATGTTTTTTTTTTAATATTTAAATAATTGAATTCATTTTAATATTCCCTTCATCACTGGAGCTTAAGTTTTCCACATTAACTTAGATATCTAAAAAAAGAAATCTGTTTTATCGCTTTATGATGAAATGAACAACTGTTAATTTACAATAATAAAGTTCTTTAAAATTGCGTTTAATAAATCATTTAAATTTATCGAGCCGTTGTTGATGCAACTATGTCTATAATCTATATGATTATAGATAGATATTTCTAATATCTATATGACACCTTAAATAGGCTAAAATTCAGATTTTAAAAATATTTTCCTTTAAAATTATAAAAAAAATAAAAAGTTAGCACTGTTCTGTTAAATGTGCCAACTATTTTAATTATTATAAGAGCTAAAGTTGTTTACAGATGAAATACACACAGATACATAATATCCTAGATTCTATTTTACTCTCAAGTATATCTATAAAGCTCGAATGTTTGAGTTTTGAAAATGACGTCTGTGCCTCTTTAATGTATCTATTTTAATACAGAGCATCGCAGATATCCAAATAAAAAGATTAATCACATTAAAAAAAAAAAACTGTGAATAAAACAAAAAAACCTACACAAATCACAACTTTCCAAGAAAGTCTATTAAATTGCAATTGTTAAATAAGTCAGTGAATATTTTAACAGATCACTTTGAATGCAGCGTGAGTTGAAAAGTGTTTTACATAAGCTTTAAGCCAATTTCGTTGGCTATTTAAGAATGTTCTGGTCAGATTCAGATTCGATTTGAGTTTGGGTTCCGTCTCGGGAATTGGGCTCATTGGGTGCGAAGTGTGTTGGGATGTGTGCGAGGAGGATATGTCTACTGTGGAGAATGTCAGAAATGCGTGTGAAAAATAAACGAGATTTTCGCAACGCGCTTTTGATATTTTTGCATGACAGAAGCCAAATGAGAAAATGCGATTTTCCGCATTGCTCTGGCCAATGACATGGGCATGGACATGGCGGCAATGGCCACCGACAGTCGACAGTCGACAGCAGCCAGCCGATGTCCAATGGCCTACCAACTTAATGTGTTGGCGTTTCCTGACACACACATACACATGCACATACACATACACACAGAGACTCTTACACAGACACAATTGCAAATGCACACATGATGAGCACACTCTCACAAAGACACACGGCACACAGATAATTTTTACAATTTGCAGCAATGCGTTTTTAATTTAAATCGATAAAAGTTGCATTCGCACAAAAACAAACCAGACGAAGACAACAACAACAACAACAATAACAATAATAACACAATGCAAAATAATTGCAAGCAACCCCCATTAAATACCCTGCTGCTCCGTCTCGCCCCCCTAAAGTCCATACAGTTGCACTATCTGTCGTGGTCTCCATTCAGTTTTGCATTAATAGGCAGCAACTTTTAATTATGACAAGCAAAAATACTTTAAAAATGTTCTTTTAAAGATTGAACAGTGCCAAAATAAATAATCCTTCAAAGTACGCAAAACTGAAGTAAAACGTATAGTAATTCAATTATAAAATATTTAATTAAACCGATTTGTAACAAACAAAAATTTAGAAAGTCTTTTGTAGCAAGTCTTAAGTATGCAATAAATATCCACATATTAAATTTTTTTAGATTGAATAAAACCAGAATAACTAGAATTATTTTGAAAATACCTCTTTTATGGTAAGCTTATAGTTTGATTTAAAAACGTGAATTTTAAATGGAATTGTTTCAACTATTTCAAACTTAAATGCACAATTAAAATAAACGATAACTATCTTAAAACCACACTGAAGCCCTAGTTGTAAGTTAAAGAAAATGAATACATCCAAATGATTATTCATTTATTGAACAGTTTTAAGTAAATTATTTAACCTGCAGTGTTTGTTATCCAACATGTTGTTCAGTTGAAGCTCTGATATTTCGCGCGCTCTACAAATGACAATAATTGGCCAATATTCGGCAGCAGAAGCTACAGCAGACACAATTGCGCATTTACCATAAATATACATTTAAATTAAATCTAATTTAATTAAATATTATCAGATAAGCCGTTCAACTAACACCAATGCGACTGCGACACCGCAATTGCATGCAGCGTAGGTTAAAAAATTTTGTTGCCTACATTTCAGCGCCGGCTGCATTGCACTGCAATGCAATCGTTTGTCTTTGTTGTTGTTGCTGCAGTTGCTGCTGCAGTTGTTGTTCTTGTTGTTGTAATTGTTGCAATTTGTTTTGTTTTTGATTTGAATGCCTTGCCGCACACATGTCTGTGTATGTGCATGTCTGTGTGCATTTGTATTTGTGTTTATTTTATTTTATTATTTTTCTCTTTTGCGGTCAACGAGTTGGTTGACCACTTTCAAATACAGCCAAAGCCAGAGACACGCCCACGCCCACGCCCACGCCCATACCTCCCAAAAAAATAAGCAAAAATGAAAACGAATTCTGAGTTAAAAAAAAAAAACAAACAACTTGAGTGGTGAGCTCTGTTCTGAAAACCTTTCCCCATCTATTGATGTGTTCGTTCGTTGTGTTCTGTTGATTATATGCACAATATTTGTTGTCTACTTTTATTTGTTTTTGTATTTTTATTTATTTTTTATTCAGTTTTTCCTTTTGTTGTTGCGCTTTTTCACGTTGTTTTAAAGTATCACGTTGTTGTTGTTGATGTTTTTGCTGTTGTTGCTGTTGTTGCTGTTGTTGCTGTTGTTGTTGAATGCCTATAGAGTTGATTTAAACGTTTTACACCCGCGTGACGATGTTTTTTTTATATTTTGCCTTCTCACGCGGTTTTCTCCTCGTCACTGATGTTGTTGTAGTATGTTTTTTATTTTATATATATTTTTTTTTAGTTGGTTGCCCATTGGGTTAACCGTTGAATTATCAATTTCGCGGTAGAACTTGCGGTGCATAAGTGCGGTTCACCGATGAGTTTTCGAAGGTATCATATTATTCGTACTGTTCTTGTTGTTGTTGTTGTTATTGTTATTGTTGTTATTGTTTCTGTTTGTTTGCTTGTTTGTTTTTATTGCTCATTGTTGTTGGCCGTTTGTCAGACCGAAATGAATACGTTAAATTTTAATTAATTACATTAAGTAAAATTTGTTCGTCGCGTCCATTTTGTGTTTGCATTTTGACATGTGAAGTGGGTCATTAAATGTTCCTCGGCATCAACATGTAATTTTTTATTATTGTTTATCAGTCTCGTTATGATGTTAATGTTTGTTAATTGGTTCGTTATCTGTTCTTGCCATTGCATTAAGCACATTCTTAGACCTACAAATAACTCTAATTGTATTTTATAGTTAAAAATGACAACTCAATGTACGGAACACGAAACAGTCAATTTATTTGACCAGCCTTAGAAGTATTTAAGAACATTATTAGCGTATATGAATATATTTTAAATAAATATTTTTATAAATTTATTTTATGTCGAAAGCTATTTATGTTCATTGACATTCTTTTGAACTTTAACTAACTAGTAAGTCTTTGTACAAATATTTTATGAATGATATTATTCATCTGGAAAATTAGCTAATTTGTTTTGAAAATGAAAGAGTTTTTCTTTTTTCCCCATCAACTTCCCTTTACAGTTTATTAAAAACCTAATTAATTTGAAGGTTCAATGAAGCATAATTAAATGCTTATTGAGAAGTATGGTTTGTTGAACAATAAAGAGAAAAAATGTACTTGGGAACCAAACAGCTATCCAACAGTTTATAAGTATACATGATCTCAACTCCAAAAGAATCTAGATAATTATTTATAAATTGTGTAAACTTTGTATTTATTGCTATTGGCATTTACATACATATAATATCTACGTCATAGGAAGCAAATTAAAATATATTTGTAGAACAATATTTGTATAATAAATAAGCTTCTGTTATGTTCATTGATAATATCATTAGTATGGCTTATTTGATCACTGTCCTCAGCAACAATATTCCTCAATTATTATAATAATATTTTAGATCTGTGAAGCATATGGCAGCCATATGGTACCACAGACATTGGTCAATATAAAAGAGGGTAAGATACAGGGAAAAGTACTTTTACATACTACACAATAATAAAAGTATTCCGAGGAATCTACAAAGTGAAATGCCGAAATCTGTGTGATTTCTGCGACATATGTGAGTTTAAAAATGAATTATCAATAAATTTAGAAAATTAAAATTAAAGCAAGTCGACCATGTGTTTAAATACTTAAATGAATAAAAAAATGAATAAATTGTTGATTGAAAATGGAATGTTATAAAATACATGCATGAATTCAAAGAAAATAAATGATATACATATTTCTGTTAAGTAAAGAAATTAAAATTATTTCAAAATGCATGTAAAAGTCCCTTGTGTTTAGTTAAACATACTGTAATTAAAAAGAAATAAACACATAATACACTTAAAGAAATACCAGCAAAATAGAAAGTTACATTAAAAATATAATTTTAAATAATGACAATTATTCGACAACTCAATTTATTATGGTATATAGATAATTGCTAGCATGTCAAATTAATTCAATAATTCTTGCAATTGCTATAAATACAATATTGCTGAATTTTATGTGTTCCCACTTCATTTGATTTATTCTAATAACTAAACAATTATGACTAATAGTTGGAATAATTAAATGTTTGTAGAAAGGCTCACCTTATGGCAGAATATGCAATTTGCAAATGCTGCTGTTGTCGCTGCTGATGATGATGAGTTTCAAATTGTTAACAAATATATTGTGATTAGCAATATTTGTTTATATTTAATTAGTTGACTGGCACTTGCAGTTTTCAATTGCAGTTGTTGATGCTGTTGCAGTTGCCTTAAGGTTGATCAGATGCCGCACTTGATTCAAGCCATAAGGAACAAAGCCAACTTGTATTTTCATTCAACACGAACACAAAAAATTCACACACAATTGCGTTTTTTCTTTTCTTATTTTTTTTTTATTTTGGGAGGGAAAAAAAATAAATAAACTTGTATTGGGGTTGATATTGATATTGAGATTTAATAATGAACGATAACCGCTTCTCTTGTTGCGCTTGTTGCGATTACGACAATTAAACGGAGCCCGGAGCGGAACGGAAACGCGGCCGGCGAGTTAGTGGTCAGAATGCAAAGTGACACATGGAGCTCCAGCTCCAGATGCTGTTGATGTTTGCTGCTGCTGTTGTCGATGTCGATGCCGACGATGTTGCTGTTGCCGTTGCCGTTGCCGTTGCGGATGCGGCCAATGCTGCTCCGTGTTGACTCCAAGTGCATTCGGCAATCCGAAGCCGTTTTGAGCGCACACGATTTGTGTGATTGCAGTTGCCGAATAGCCCCAAACCCCAAGCCCCACACGGAACACGCGACCAACGAGACCAGACACGAACCAAGAACGAGAACGAGAACGAGAACGACTCGAACGAACTACAAACGAACCAAACGAAGCTGTGCCACACGATGTGCCCCCAAAGTCCGTGTTGTTGCTGATGTGTTGCTATTGTTGCTGTTGCTGTTGCTGTCGAGTTGCTGTTGCTGCTGCGTGCGTGCGTGCGCTTTGAACCGGTTAACAGCACAATTGCAAATGATAACACGCACACTGAAAATGCTCCGTGAAAATTTTCGAAATTTTCACACAAAAAACTTTTCAAATTTTCAAAGCAGCGACGACGCCAACGTCAACGTCAACGTCTCTCTGTCTGTCTGTCTGATTGTCTGTATATGCGTGTGGGCGTACATACAACAGACCACACACACACACACACACACAAACACACTCAGGCCACACACATGTGTGTTTTTTGGTTTAAATAACTCAAAAGGGAAATTGAGTTTGAGCGTAAAAATTTTGAGCGAGCTCCCCCAAAAAACGGTTTACGTGTGTGTTTACAGATTTATGCAACAATTAAAAGCGACGATAAATTTATATGTGTGTGTGTGTGTGTGTATGTGTGTGTTACAGAGCGCCTGTGTGTCTGAGTGTGTGTGAGTGCGCGCGCGCGCCTGTAAACGGAAACGGAAACGCAACCAAATGCTCAGCTAAAGTACAAACAGACTAACTTTTGGTCAGCCAATTTTAACTTGAAAAATGTTTTAAAAAAAAGTTTAAATATATTTATAAAATTTGGCAAATAAATGAGCTGCACTTGTGGAGCAAAAGAGAGGGGAAGCAGGGGACTTTTAAGGTCAACCCCTTTTACTGCCTTTTTAGCTGGTCAGTTGGTCAAGGGTTGGAGCTACGATTTTAGCAGCTCACTCATTTCATGTTTCATCCTACGATTACTGTTTATCCTCCTCATTTGCTCATTTCCTCATTTCCTCGATTCCTACATTTCCCCATTTACCAGTTACCAGTTTCACAATTTCCCCGCGCGTTCCGTTTTACAGTTTTCACTCATTTGGCCAGCCTGAAAATCAGGTTTCATTTCTACACAAAATACATAAATTTTGCATCATTATCAAACGGGTTGTGCGACGCGTTCGGTTCGAGAAATGAGAAAAACCACCCAAAAAACACCCACATGACGGTCGTTGGCGGTTGGGCGGGTCTTTTGGGTGGTTTGGGTAGGGCAACTCTTTGGCAAATGAAGCGAGATGGCTATATTAATTTGTGTGTATGTTTGTGTGTGTGTTGTGAGTGTGGCCCACATGAGCGAAATGCTCATTATCATAAACAACAACAGCAGCAACAACATTACAGTAGCAACAGCAACAGCAACAGCAATGAGCAACGCCAACCATCCACCAACAAATTGTTCGCTGCAACATTTTACATAATATACAAGAAACATTCAGTGTTTAAACACACACACATACACATATATATTGTCATGTATAGTATATGTATGTAGATATATCGCCATAGTTGGCAGATTTATACATATAGTTAGAGAATACAAAACGCCGCTCAAATTATATACAACTCAAAAGCTGAGCGCATAGTTGAGAGTGTTTATATATATACAAATATATGTGTGTGTATATATATATATATATATGAGTGTGTGTGTGTGTGTGGGTCTGAGTGTGTGCGTGTTGTAGTTTTGCATATAAAATGGATTTTAAACTATTGGGAAAACTATCGCATAGCCAAACGCCATTTGCCGCATTAGTTTGTAGCTGCGTTTCGACTTGAAACATTGCGGGTTGCTAAAGTTGCCTGCCCCTCCTAACTCCACCCCCCCCCTCCCCTTTCCATCATCTATTATTCTACCTGCCCCTGCCCCTCCCCTTTTCCACTAAGTGAGCTGCTTAACACTGAACTCCTTAGCCAGCGATAGTTTTGATTGGAGGTGAGTGTAGTAGTGTTGTGGGTGGAATTGAGAGGACACTCCATGAATGTGAATGTGAATGTGAATGTGAATGTGACTGTGAATACGAATACGAATACGAATGAGAGTGTAAATGTTATAATTTAAACGTGTGTGCGTGAGCGAGAGCAGACGAGACTGTACTTAACTATGCAAGTACCGAGAACACAACTCTATTTAAATTGATTGTTCTTTATATTCTATAGATACAACCATATGTATTATTTTTAAACAAGTTCTGTACAGTGGACAAAACATTGTGAAAAATAAGATAGAATCCATGGAAATTCATGACCTGATTTATAGATGGATAGATTCTAAATTATAGTAACTGTATTTAAATGAATTCTTAGAAATCCCTGACCTCTATATCTTTACCTTATTCAATACCCATTGTTTGTATTTATTTCCTTTGATTGATTTGGATATTACCTATACAGTCAAGCATATTAAGGGCCGTTTTCTCTTAACTTTACATAGTAGATAAACTCAAGATTTTTATCTCTTATTGGCATGTTGATCTACCCTTCAAGGTTATCGACATGATAAGAAAAAGGGCCCTAAGTATTTTTGTTTTATAGTATATCTTATTGTACAGATACTTATTTCACCTACTACGAGTATATACGTATATTTATTACGCTAATCACATTTCTTTAAATTAAAATTAGAAATATATTCATAAACTATTATGTGTATTCAAAAGAAATTAATTATTACACCTCCAACTTAATTATCTTAGCTTTTTATTGACCAACACAGCGGTCTCGCACCACTGTGCCTTATACGGATCAGCCTCTGTGTCACGACTGTGGCAACAACAACGCGGTTGTTTTCACATGTGCTGCAAGCACACACACACACACACACACACACACACGCACACAATCAACCTTCTTCCTTACTCTAACCAGTCTCTCCTTTCACCACGTCTATGCCGTGTCCGTGGCAGCTTCAACTTTAGTTTTTAGCTTCAGGACGAACTCGGCAAAAGGCAGGACCATCATCAGCATTATCCTTACACACAAAACGGCCGCTGCCAATGCGACCTTTTCTAACTTTAGCAGTGCTAAGAGACGTTTAGAGGGGGGGTGTTGACAGTGGAGCAGGGACGGGGGCAGGAGCAGGGCGAGGGACATGGTATGTGCCACATACGCCGCGTATTTCTGATGGGCATTTCTAATTTTCAAGCAAACACATATGCAAGTATTTCCATGTGTGTGTGTGTGCGTAAATGCCCGAGTCGTCAGTGTTAATGATTAGAAAAAGCTTTGGCCGGCATTCGCCTTGCATTGTTTGGTATTGTGCTCGTATTCGTATTTACTTCCTGGCAATTAATGTGTGCAACATGCGCGTTTTAATTTAAAACAACGCAATGCGAATCCTGCGTGTCCTGTTAGTCCTATGTGTGTGCGATAGTGTGTGTGTGTGTGTGTGTGTGTCATCCCCTTGATATGCCCGAACCCCTTCGCGACTTTCAGCTTCAACTTTTTGTTACTTTTTTGCAGCAATTTTAAATGGTTTTCCACACGGCGCAAGCGACCCTTGCCCCTTTTCCTTATCCCTCCCCGTACCCCGTACACCCCACCCCACCCCTTTCTCTAACCTGTCCCTGCACCCTTCATCTTCCCACTCCCCTTTCAAAAGTAAACCAAACTGAACTGAAAACCAGTTAAGCAAGTTTCACTTCAATAGGACTAGAAATCTAGGTAACATGAGGTGTGGTGCAGTGTGGTGTTCTATGTGGTACAGTGTGTGGTGCGTGGTACGCGTGGGGCAGTTGTTGCCTCATATATGTATGTGGAGGCACACGCACATGACGTCGGCCAGTTCCGTTCGATACTGTTTCATTCAGTTCAATAGGGATAGACAAAGGGGATAGATGGAGTCCCGGGAAAGGACTGCATATGGAAATGAAAACACAGCCTCAATGTGCAGGAACAAAGTAAAACCAAAGGCCAGGGATTCATCAAATATAAAAGAACTTCAACTCATCAATTGCAATTTAAATAAATTAAATTATTTTAAATTCAATTCAGCTTAGCTAGAACAACAATAACTACACTTATCTATGCATACGGCGCCAATAATCCTTATTGGAAATATTCGTAATGTTCTTACCGATCGCATGCATATATAACTGTAATTATACTTTACATTCTTCAGAATGCTAAACTAACATGTTTCCTTGATTATCATTCTGTACTTCTTTCTTCTATCATCATCTTGTCCCCTTTCCGTTTTTCTTTCGTACACCTCTTACGCGCTACAGTTTTGTGGCTTGTTTACATTTTGTGCCACGTGCCTGACAAATGCAGCAACAACAGCGGATTACACTAAATGCTGAAAGGACTGATCAGCTCAAAAATACCCTGTACGATTAAGGTGTTTACTCAGAAAACAAAAAGGGATAATCATTAATAAAATATATATTTTGTTTTTAGGACAGTAGCGAGAAATTTGATAGACTTGCAGTTAGCTTAGAAAATATTTACTAAACTCCAAAGATTACAAATAATATTTTCCAAAATATATATACTAATCAATTTTCTATATTTAATTCTCTCTTTCAATTATAATTAAATAGGTTTATTTAACCTGTATAATTTCATTATAAAATGCATTTTCGAATACTGTTATCCTTTAGCCAATACTCTCTTTATTTTTAAGCCTTTACAGGGTATTCGAAATCAGAACATGCGCCCCAATAAGAGTTGAGTAAGTTAAATGGGAGCACCAAAGCATTTGCACTCAATTTACATTTGGCAGCGACTCAGCAAAACGGGGTTGTCAGGCTTCTTGAAACAGTCAAATACTTTACTTTTGCTATAGACTGCGAACTATAAAATAGTTGCAGTTTAAGCTGATAAGTAATTCAGTTGGTGCCGATTATTTAAGCCTAAAATTTGACAACCTTCATATTGCATGAAATGTAATGTAATAATTAACTAAAACTAAATTCATAATTTTAACTTATGCCTTTGAATTTTCTTTGCTTTAAATCAGGAAAGCAAGCTGAAGCAAATATCGACCAATTGGTTTTCGGTATAGTAATACTATTTTTTTAAAAATATGTTTAAAATCGATTATTTCAGTTTCAATCACAGATTGAAATTGCTAATGAAACCAATTACCTTTTCAGTTAGACTCCCAGCTTGATAGTTTGACAAAAATTCAACGAGCGGATTATTGGAGTTAGTTGGCAACCCTGCGGCAGATGAGCAGCTGTCGTTTCGCTGACTCGGAGCACATTGCTCTCCACTCAGTGCCCGCACTCAAAGTCTCTGTTTATACTCACTCGAATCAAGTGTCCCTCTTCCCCAACCAGCTTCACAGACAGTTGCACAGTTGCAATGCAACGACCCATGCTGCCCCATGCCACCCAATGCCACCCCATGCCACCCCATGCCGCCTCATTGTCTGTGCAGCAGGCGGAGCAGCCGTTTTTCTAGTTTATTTCTGCGCCTTTTTCTACTCTCAGCGGGGCACGAGAAAAATGGGATCCGCTGATTGGAAGAGGGCCGTTGATGCTTTTATAGTTTGTTAGGGTGAGAGAACTTTCTTTCTCTCTCTCTCTCACTCTTTCACTGTGTGTAGGTGGAAGTACGTGCCCCCTATACCCCGTCTCTGTCCACCATCTCACCATCATCATCATACTGCACTTTGCGGCCTTGTGCCACTGGTTGACTGCCTGACGGACTCGGTGGCGCCTCCGCACACTCATGCAATATGTGTGTTGGTGTGTGTGTGGGTGTGTGTGTGTGTGTGTGTGTGGGCTGTGCGCATACTTGTGGGTGACAATTTTTCTTATTTTATGCAACATCAGCTACACTTTTTAAGTACATTGAATTTAGAGAAGCAGCTGGCAACAACAAAAGGTAAGAAGACCAGTAAAAACTAGAATTGAATAAAAATAATTGTAATTTAAGTGACGAATTAATTATTATAAATAAATGTTATAATAAGATATTATTTAAATTTCAAAGCATTTGAGAGTCAATGTATCGTATACTTAATAATATTAATTTTATTAAATTAATATCAATCTTTAAGCTCAGTTAAATTTCTCTACCGTTTAAACTGATCGATCAAATAAAATAAATAAATTAAATTATAAAATCTTTATTAAATTTCAGAAGCATCAGCTACTGTAAAGTGTCAACATGACGTATTCGTAATATCTTTTCCTTACGCCTGCATATATTTTCCCACCACTTTAATTGATCAATCCGTTATTAATAAAAATAAAAATACAATAAAATTACGAAAGTTTTTGTTGCACTTGAGAATGACGTCACATGACGTATGAGTAATATTATTTTCCAAACGCTTACTTTGATTTTGAATTTAATTTGTAACTATCCTTAGAGTCTCTTCTGTAGGATCTTTGTCAGTCGTTGCAATCTGAGCTATTTTTTTGACTATCTGCCGCCATTTTTGTGCTCTAGTCTAGGACATGTCTCTCTTGTTCCCCCCGCCGCCCCTATTACCATTTCCATTTCCATGCTGCAACCGTCGTTTGTCGTCGCTCTTCTAGTTTTTGTTTCATTTTTACGAATCCAATTGGTAGGGAACATGCGCAGACTTTTTTGCCCCCAACAAAATTGCAAGTGCAAAGCGGCAAGCGGCAAGTTGCAACTTTCCTTCTTTCCACCTCGTCCTTGTGCCTCATCCTGTCGCTTTCTACACAGCCCGAGACTCGTTTGTGGCATAGGTCGGACACACCAGGGGAAATGGGAAATGGGAAATGGAAGAGAGATGAGACGATGGGAAATAAGTGCAATGCAATGAAAATTGTGAAAAATAGAAAAACGAAAGTTTTCGTGCTTTTCATTTGCTGTTGCCAGTTTGGCAGCGTCTCTAAGTGGCGCCCCCTAGTGGCGGTTTGGGTTGATGTGACGGTGGTGCGGCCTCCAGCGTGGCTGTGGTTGGTTGCCTCAGCTTCTGGGGGCGTCTAAAAAAACAAAAATAGATAGAATAAAAAAAAAAATAAACAAAGAAGAAGCTGATGATGATGCAGAGAAGAGAAGACAAGAGAACAGAAGAGAAGAATAACTAAAAATGTAACAAGCGATATCAGCGGTGGGAGGGGCATCACTATTAGTGTAGCATTAATTAGTTATGGCAGACGATTTTGAGGTTGTGCTGCTGCTGAAAGCTTTTTACTGTACGTCAACATACACACACACACACACACACATTCATATGAGTGTATATGTGTGTGTGTGTACGAAAATTGAATGAGAAAGAAAGGAAATACCAAGCAAGGGCGAAAGTTGTGCGGAAAAATTTGGTTGATTAGCAACCCCTTTTTTTTGGGGGCGAAATGTGTGTTAACATCTTTTAATACTTATATTTTAATTAAATATTTGTTTTGATTCTTTCAACTAGGCAAACACGAGATTACCTCCACCTCTTTCCTCTCTCTCTCACTCTCCCTTCTAGCTGTCTTCCTCTATTTGGCAAAAGGATAGCCAAAGGATTCGCTTAGTGTGGCGCACACTTGAGTGGCTTTCAATTAGTTGCGCCACAACTACAACAAGGCAATCTTCTTTTACTATCCCACCCACTTCTTATCCCCTTTTGCCCCTTTCCCTTACACCCACACATTTACATATCCGCATTTCTCCACTTTATTTGCTCGTTTATTTATTTAAAAAGCAATAAATTCATGGCAAGTTTTATGCGAAAATATCTGAAAATTAAATGAGCATCGTCCATTGGCTTGGGGTTGGTCAAGCTCAACAACCCCCAACCCCCAACCCCAACCCCTTAGGGTAGATACTATGTTAAAGTCAATGGTGGTCAACAGTCGACGGCAATGAAAAGCATTCGACCAGCTTCAAATGAAAGTCCTGAGCTTAAGGCAAAGGCAAAGGCAAAGGCATGCTTTTCAACCCTTTCAAAGGCACCGCATGCTTAAGAGACCTCCACCGTGGGGATGAGTAGGAGATAGAGGGGTATAGAGGGGATGATGGGTTCCTTTGTCCGTCTGCTTTTTTGACCATTCGTTCATTATCAACACCAAAAACTAAACAAAATTATTTGCCTTGCCGGAAGTTGGCAATAAATTAGTTGGGTTACACTGTATCCACCGACCTTCTTCACACAGACCTTGTCCAGACATCCGCCATAAAGCATTCATAAATCCCAAAGTAAACCAGAGTGAATACATACACTTACACACACACACACACACACACACACACATACACACAACATACACACACATAGAGGGTCTACGCAGACTCTTGTGTAACATGCGGTGGCCTTTATTCATTCATCCGTTCATTCATTTAACTCCTGACCATATTTTGCCCTTGTGTGTGTGTGTTACTTTGCTACCATCGCACTTTATGGGTGTTCCACTTGGCCACCAAACTCACCCAACCTCCTCCTCCTCTCTCCTCCTTCTCTACACACTGCCTTCGCATAGTTTCACTTTTGCTTTCATTTCTGCCCCTCGGCACTTTGCATATGGCAACAACTCAGACTCTTGTTGAACGTCGTCGTCGCGTGGACGTCGTCGCCATCGTCGTGTCACATGGAACTGGACCGGGAACTGGAGCTGGACCTGGGACCTGGGACTTGAACCTGGGGTCCTGGATCAAAAACCTGAAGCTGGGAACCCACTGACATTACCGCTGCCCTCTGTCCACTTCGTTAGTTGTATTAGTGTGGCAATTGTTTGGATTTAACCACCTCCCTCTCCCTATATATGTACATAGCTCACTCCTATTTTCTTCTTTTATGTGTGTGTGTGTGTGTTTGTGTGTACTTTTGGGCATTCTGTGGCATTGTGAAAATGGAGAGATTCCACCAGACATTAGTGTTGTTGCTTTGTAAACTTAAACAATCATTAACCTAAGCTTTCTATATGCACAACTAAATTCTAGTCTTAGCTCGACATTTTTATAAATCTCATAATTCAATATGTGCGGAATGAATTAAATAAAAATTATGTTAAATTATATAAATTACTATACTTCTCCAACATGTACACAATAAAATATCTGCTCTTTAATATTTACAAAACTTGTTTCCATCTACAAACTTTGATCTAAGGAAGTGGACTAATAAATTCTTGCTCTGTTTTGATACCAACAAGAACATTTTATTTAAAAATATTTGTTTTACATTTTATTCAACTTATTTATTATTTATAATCTACAATGATAAAATGAATAACAATTACCAAACAGCTGCTTCTTTTATAATAAAGTCAGTCAGTCTTATTAGAATATCGGATATGTGTCGCCATCTACAGCTCAACTTGCATGAACTCGTTTTGTATGTTTGAAATCAGCCGAAAGATATGCAATGTGTTTCGTAAACATAACTGCGCCTCAAGTTTAGGCAACAACAAATTTATTTAAATATTTAAGTTTTGCTTTTAAATAAACATAATTTATTAATTTAAATTTGCTTACGTCTGTCGTCAATTATCATACTGCTACCACACGGCAGCATAAGCTAATTTAAAATCAAAAAGTAATAAAAAAAATGCCTAACAAAACAGTGAAATATACAATATCCAATAACAATCAAAAATAATACCTGAAATGACTTACAAATGAAATATACACTTGAGTACAATAAATACAACATATTTACAATATAACATAAGCTTTTGTAAGACAGGGCTCAGTAAGGCATCTCCTGTGGATAGTGGGTGGTCTTTTAAGTCCAATTTTTCCGCTATATTGTTTTTAAATGTATTTAAGAATCAAAAATATGCCTATAAAAATGTTAAATATTAAATAAATATATAGTAATAATTAAATAGTTAGTAATAAGCTATCTCAAAATGATTTCAATGGATTCGTCCATTTTCCATATTTTCAACTTATTATATTGCAATTTTTAACTATTACAAAATATTTAAATTCATATCATTGATATATTTTAATCAAATATTATTGCATTCAATAGAAAAGAAAGGTTATAAATTTGATAGCTTAACAGATGGAGTTGCAAGGAAATGAAAATAACATTTACCACTAACAATTAACAGTTCTTAGCGCACTTTCCGTCTTTATGTTGACGTCGTGTGTGGGTGCCACAGGATATGTGCGAGCCAGATGTTGCCTTATAAAGGCACAAGCACCTCCTCATAAAAGGGGATCAACAAAGGAGTAAACTGATGCCAAAGGCGCGCTAATTGAAACTCTTTAAACGCGTGCGCAACGTCAGCGCATGCCATTTCCTGTTTTCTGCCCCAGCGCCAATGCTCAGACTGATCCTCAATATAATCCATTATCTCCCTCTCCCACTGTTTCCCTCTCTCACTCACGTCTGTCACGGTTCATACTCCACGTTCCATATACATTGCACGCTCGTCCAGCCGGAACTGTAAACAATAAATACAACTGTTCTGAGTCCCTTGGCTTGATCCTGAAGGTCCCAAGAAGATCCCTTTGCTCCGTATTAATCCAACATTTAAGGTTGTGCTTCTTCTTGCCTGGCATGTCCATTGATCGTACGTTAATTGATTTATTATACGCCTGCGCCAACAGGATTCTTCTCTTGGTCCGTGTCTTCATCTCTCCTTCTATAGCTTTATTAGTGTTATTAAATTTCATCTGTCGTTGTGCCAGGGGTTGCTTGTTTACACAAGACGAAGGTTGTTTCTTCCTTATTGATGGACAGTTGTTACAATTTGGCACATGAAATACGTGGAATTGTCGAATTCTCCAATTCTCAAATTGTAAAAAAATAGAAAACAAATATGTTTCAATAATAAAAAAAAATAGAGGACCGCTGGCTGTTGTTGCCTTTGGGGCGCTGACAGGCTGTCAGTATATTATGATCATCATTGTTGTCTAATATTATTGACTCTCAGCTCAGCCAGAGTTCAGTCTGAGTTTAGTTCAGCTTAGCACGTCACGTGTGTGGATGAGGATGTGAGGGATGCCTTTTAGCTGGAATGAAAAATTTTTTAATTAATTTCATGCCACAAGCTCAAGAGGCTACCAAAAACTATCGCATTAATCAGCCGGGTTAACTTTCAAATTCAGCAAACAACCAACAACTCATCAAAGTCCATGCCAATGACGTTGATAATTTGTCAAAAGTGACAGCACGCGATACGCTGACGTTGACGTTGACTTCAGCGTCGACGGCGGCTTCGCCATGAAAGTCCTCTGAGTTGTCACTCATCCTCAAAACGTATCCCACACACAAACACACACACTCCACATTTTCTCTTTTCTATTTCCCTCCTCTTTGTGGATGTTGCAAGTGCATGGCACTAAACTATGAGGCTTTTAATCTATACAATTTAAAATGAAGTTTTTCTCCAAGACTACAAGTTAACCCCCAAAAGGGGAAATTCCAGCATGTGTGTGTGTGTGTGTGTGTGTGTGAGTGTGTGTTGCCTGCTGGCTCATTAATTATGTTTATGCAGATGCTTTGTTGTCTTCCAGAAGCTGCTTAAAGTCTTAAAGCCTTTTAGAAGTCAGATGAGCTCTTTTTTAAGTAAAGTAAAAATTCACAATAAGCAGGTATAACATACATATGTATATAATTTTATTGTGATGAAAATCTACTCTAAACTTACTTTATAACAAAATGTTTCATTTATTTATTAAGGTAAGATTTTTAAATTAGTAGGTGAATAAAAAGTGTTCCAATGACATTATTAAAATTACGATATAAAATAATATTAACTCCATTACGATTATTATTATTCCTATTATTATGTTTTGTCTCAATTTACATTTATATTTATATTTTTACTCAACATTTTGCACTTTATTGAGTTTTGTTTTATTGTTAATTTCGTATCAACATTAATCAAGAACTAAATGCAAATGAAGTCTTAAGTATTGCAATACAATTTCAATTTTTAAAATACGTTTTCGGGCGCATTATTGCTTTTTGCAACAATTCCAAATATAACTGAATTTTTTTTGAAATCTGAAACAATTTTCATCCTAGTTGACTGAGAAAACTTTGTCCGTAACCGAATGAAACCTAGAAAAGTTCTAGCTTCGTTTGCTTCAGTCTTGTTCAGTAATTCATACCGATCGTTTCAATATATTTTTTTTGCTATACATTTTTACATTGCTTACGTGTTTTTGTTAAAAAATTTTGAAATACAGAACACCGAGCATAATGGTTAGACGTGCTGCTAATAAACAAAAGAAGAGCCCAGTAAAGAAGCGAGCTGGTCCGAAGGCAAAGAAAGGTCCTGTGAAGAGACTAGCTGCTGCTAAGTCAAAGAAGTATCCAACAATGAGCGCAATAAAAAGACGAGCTGCTGCTAAGCAAAAGCTGTTTTTTGTACACCTAATGACAGCGATCCGTGAAAGCAGAAATATCTCTGACTTTATGGAGTATTATAAAACTATACATGATTTGCAACCTAATATGTCTGATATGAAGATAAGCATTTTGGCTACAAGTATGATGGCATGCGTAACAAGCCCCGAATTCTATAAAGCTCTTGAATATATGGTGAACTCCATATATGAGGACATACACTTTTAATGCCTGAACACATTCAAAATTGAATCGTTAAGTTAAGTTTTCGTTGAATTAATTTAATTGACTCATAATATTTTATTTTAAAATGAATCCTAAATTACGATATGAAACGAAGGCCTTCAGGCTGTCTCAGTTATTATTCGGCGTAAAATACATAAAAGAGGAAAAGTATAATTGATACTTCAATTTGCTTTTCATTGTGCATGTAGTTAAATCATTAGTAAAACTCCTTGACAATCAAGTCTGTTTTTGTCTGTTAGTTTTGCTTTTCATTAATCACAGTCCAAGATCCATCAGCAGTCGCAGACTGGGACCGATCACAATAGAGGACACCCGACCAAAAACAACAGATCATTAATTATTTGTTGGACAGGATCTTGGCAGCCTCCTAATCCATCGTCACATTTGAAATGCGATAGCCAAAGTTCCGATGCCGCCAGAGAGTCTACGAGAACCCGAATCAAAGGCAGTAGCCGGATCCGTGTCTCTTTGGTCAAGTGGGCGGCCAATGTTTGTTGGTTGACCGCCACTTGCAAGAGCCGGAAGCAGATACATTATACTCCCAGACATTTGTCAGCTGACATATTCAGTTGAGGCAGACAGCTTGGCGGCCTCAAGTGGCCACTTGAATGAAACTACTTGCAACAACAAACACAGGGACAGCTACAGTAACTCCGATCAGTTATCGACCACACATGGAGCTGGGTTAGGTCCATTCTTAAATTACAACGACAAGGATCAAGTACTTGCATACGGAAGCGGATTTCCCTGTGATAAATATTTCTTTGAAGTTGCCTGCAAAAAAAAAACGATCGACTAATGTCCAAACTTCTTTTTACACCTTATAGATCATATTCTATCCGCATCTTTTGGAAAACTAAGTACAAATGCATCATTCATGTCAAATAAAAAGATATTATTTTAAATTTGTGATAAATTAAGCAACAGTTTTTAAATGCATTAGTTCGATAGACTAATAGAACTTGCGGTCTGATAACTATTTTATAAAGTAATAATAAATAGACAGATTTTTAAATTGTTGTTGAGAATTGAAAATTGGATATATTGAAAAGGGAAAATTAAAACCAATATATAGTATAACGATCCCTTTGCTAGTTTAAATTCAATCCGGAATTGTTCTATGACCTAGGGAATTTTCATTGCATATCCTTATTGTCCTTTTACGTATTTTGGTTGATTTTTTTTCGGAATTTAACCTATTTGAAAGTCTCGCAATTAAAAAAAGCAGCTCAACAATATCGACATAATGAGCAGACAAAGCAGCGCACTTTGTTGCTATTATTGCTGTTCGAAACATGTGTAACAATTCATTAAATAGTCTCTCACACATATACACTCGAATACACACACTCGCACACACACATTCGCACACACAACATATGCTAAGTACAAAGAAGGGTTACAAAAGAAAATTAATGCGTGTAATTCGCAAATGCGCAAAAAACGTCAGAGACGAGACGAACGAATGGGTGGTTTGGGTGGTTTTGGGTAATTTGGGTGGATTGGGTGGTTGGTTGACTGGATTTTTTGGGTGGCACAATGTCTGCGCCTTGCAACATCGACCGGTGGCAGCCAAGGCAAAAAACCAAGTGGCATTAAAAAGCCAATCCCTGCGTTTACTTCTTTTTTGTTTTTTTTTTGTTTTTTAAATCCTACTGCAAGGGTATCTGCTTTTATTTAATGAGCAAGCGAACCCACACTTACACACACACACACACATACACACACATCATATGCAGACACGCACAAATGTTAAACAATTTCCCTGGCTGCCCCATTTGGAGGCAACGCATCCTGTTAATGTTCATTTTAAAAGTTGCTAAAGCATTTCCCCTGCACTTGTTGTAAATAAATCGATTGTAAATTCAACCGGAAAAGTCTTCACTATGCTGACTAACCGACAATTGGCCTTACTGTCGACTCAAGTCTTGGCCATCATTTCCTATCCTTTTTCTTTCCATATCCCTTCACTTGAAAAACCTCTAGACATTTGCCAAGTTCTAGTGCAGCGTCAAGTTCAAGTTTCTAAACACAGTGGCATACGCCGTAAAGGGTAAACATTGTATAAAAAAAGAAGCTTTTCTAGATTAATTAAAAGCTCTGCCTGTCTATGAATTCAATAAAGGAGACAAGGATTTTCTATAAAAAGTATTATACATAGTTTAGTTATTAAGTTTAAGTTGTTTATTAAAACCATATTTTTATAAATGTTGCGCAATAAAAATAGTATGAATATTAAGTAAATTAATACATTATATATCCTTTTAATCCTAGAATCCTTAAAGCTAACTTTTTTTTTTGATTTTTTGATGCATAAATATTTAATTCAATTTAAGATATAGAAGATACTGAGTTTTTTTGTGACACGCCCCTCTATGTCTGCGTCTATGGCAGAATGCAAATGCGACTCTGGTAAACATCAACCACAAGGCAGACATAAAAGATGAAAGGCCTTTGGGGGGCGTGGCCTATGCATCGTTAAGGGCATGTCAAATCAACCGTGTACTCATGTGACAAACAAAATCCGTGGTAAAGCAATTCAAAATACAAGTAATCAAATGTAGCTAAACTGCTTAAACAATTTATAATTAAAAGAGCAACTAATTGTATTTGCATAATAACATTTGAATATTGTTTATAATTCGCAACTAGTTATACCATTGCTATTCATAAAAGCTCATTGTGTCAGTTCCGACGCTTCTAACTTTATTGTTGCTTTTGTTGTGGTCACCATCATTTAACAATGTTAATAATTCACTTTTGTTTAACAAAATGGCCAATTTCCCATAATTATAGAATCTCATGCTGCAAATTATAAATTTCAATAATTTCCAATAATTTTCAATTTCACTAACATAATCGAATTATGCACAAAATTCAAAAATATAAAACAACAATTGAGTTAAGCACACAAATTTTAACGTACACGACAAAAGTTTCAAGCAAAAGCGCCAACAACAAATTTCCCAACCCCCAACACACTCTGCCTCTGCCTCTGCCCCTTTCGCCCCTCTGCCAAGGATTCGACTTATCGCTGAGGCAGAGAACTTTTCGCTTTTGAGTAGCGGGCTGTAAAAAGGCGATAGCACAACCCTTTCGCTTTTTAAGCCAAGTAAAGAGCGCCATGGCGCCAAAGCTTTCGCCATTTTAAATAAAAATGCTTGTGCTTGCCGGCACCTGCCGTCAGATGGCGCTTGCGCCCATTTGAGGGCGCATTTTTTTACGCCAGCAAAAGTTAAAGTTTAAGTTCTCATAGCACAATTCAGCCGCAATAAATTTCCTTTATTCCTGCATTAATTCATAGTAAGTATTTTAAGTAAATATTTAAAATAAATAAGAGTACTTTAAAAGGACTTTAACTCAAAGAAGGGAAACCAAAAACTTTTTAATTGGTGCTTAAAAAACCGCACAGAGTACGTTGCAAAGGCTGTGCGTCAGATGGCGCCACAAGATGCACTTCTTGAAGTTGCGCACAAGTTAATAATAAACTGAATTAACAAGATATGTTATTGTATAAATTAAAATAAAAATATTTCTATATGTTTTAAATTAATAAATTCTTTAATGCAGCTACTAATTAAGTGAATTCAATATTTGTCACACCTGTAGGGTTTTTATAAACTGTTTCTTAAAGGTTACTTGGTACTGCCAACTACTTACTAACTAACGGCACACATTCTCACATGTGAAAATGTTGACCAAAAAGTGCTGAGAGCTGGTCCCAATCAGGCAATGGGTCCACCGCAAAACGTGGTGTCCATGTGTCTGTCGCTATGCATCCACAAAACGACCAGAAATGCTAACCAATCGACCAACCTACCTAACCGAGCAGCCTACAGACCATGCTCCTTCCCAAGGGAAGGAGAAAAGGGAGGGGCTAACACTAAGTACAGTAGAGAGACACGAGACTTCAGTTTAGCCAAGCCTGCAATGATTTTGTGCGTGCAATTTTTGATTGCAATGTGCAGAGTTGGAAACGGAATCGGAGTCGTAGTCGGAGTCGGAATCGGGAGTTGCAGTTGCAGTTGCAGCTTGCATTGGAGTTGATGTTGTTGTTTGAATTGGAGCTATATAGTGTGGAGTTAGAGTTAGAGTTCGAGTACGAGTTCGAGTTGGGTAAACTGCTCACCCACGCAATGTTGGACGGCAACGGCGGCAGCTCATTCAACCGGAAATTGGAGGTGTGCGGCAAAACACGACGTGACGTGACATTTCCTCTTCGTCAAAATGTCAAAATGCAGCAACAGCAACAACAGCAACAGCAACAACAACAACAACAACAACAGCAACAATAAAAGCGACAGCAGGGAAACGCGACATGAAGCCAAACAAAGGGCAATAGTTAAAGCAACAATAACTACTCCAACAACAGCAACAACAGCAAACAATAATAGCAAAAGCAACAACAACAATTATGCCAGCAACATAAACACTTAAGTAGCAACTTGGGTACTTAATCAAATTAATGACAGTCATCTTTATGCATCCCATAATTATAATTGCGGTGCTATTGAAATTAGAAACAAATTATAAAGAAGTTATAAAAGTTTAGATATAATGCTAAAAAATGCAAAAAAGAAGAATGTTTATTCTCTGAACATTAATTGATAAAAAGACTTAATGGGAGTTAAAAAATAGTATATTTTAATAGCTATGTAGAAATCTTTCAAAGATAAGTCTTAAAAAGAGACACATACTGCTTTACTTAACATTTATAAATATATTATTGAAGTACAACCTATTAGCAAGGCAAATATATAATTATGCAGACAATTATTTAAAGATAAATATAAAAATTATTGAAATTGCTATTACATAGTGTAAAAATATGGTTTGTTTTTATTCTTTTATTACTTATTCAAATAAAAACTATTTAAAGATGTTTATATTTGTACACAGTTTCATAGATACCATACAAAATCTACAAGCAAGCACTATTGACTTATGCTTGTTAAAATAATATAAATTTGTATTCTAATAAATATAACTAAAAAGATTGAAAATAATTGAATTCTGTAAAGTTTTTTGTACAAAGCAAAGTAATTTAAGTTTTGAATTAAACTTTATAAAGATACAGTTACTATTACTATTTATGATTAAATGTCCTATAATTAATAGGTAACAAATTTAAAGTCACATAAGTACTTTTATAGCTATTTTATAACGTTTCTATACAAATATGATACTAATTACAGTTATTTTCTTGTAGAAATACTTTGTTTAAAATTTAATAAGGAATCAAAGAACTAAGAGAAAAGAGATTCTCATAATTATGCAGACTTATAGACTCATTTATATTTTAAGAGAGTTGCATTGTAAAATTCATTGACATTTAATTTAGCATTAGCATTTCGTATATTTTTAAAACAGAAGACAGTAATTTAAAATTGAATAAAGAATCGAAATACCAAGAGAAAAGAGATATTCATGAATACTTGAACTTTTTTTTAGATAGTCTCACCTCCCCATTGATTAAGATTAAATAAAAGCCATGCCTTTAGGATTGACCAATTGAAGTTAGTAAAGACTTCAAATCTTGGCCAAAAACAGCAGCTATTAAAACAATCCAGAAGTGCAGCAGATGTTGACCACGCCTCTTGTTAAACATTAAACATTAGGGTGCGCTATGCCATAGCTGACTGTTGGCATGGTTCGTTGCTCCTCTCAAGATGCCGCCAAGTGGTGCCACCAAGATGTCCAAAAAGAGAGTTCCAAGTGAATGGCCAGCGAGTTGGTCAACCGCAACGGGCTGCCAGAGTCGAGAGTCAAGAGTCGAGACATAGAACGAAATAAAAAAATACAAAAAACATAAAATTGATTAGCCAAGTTGAAGTGGCAGGAGTAACGTTTAGCAGCTTGACGCTTGGCCAAAACGGCAAACTCTTTGACAAGATAATTACATAATTAGCTGCTTCCAGAGCGGTTAGCGTGGTTAACGGCCTGTAGAAGAGAAGTGTGTGTGTGGGAGTGGAGGAAGATTCGGGAAGAGTCAGGAAGAAGAACAAAACTTGGCGCTGTCTTCGTCAGCTGCTTGAGAGCCAAAAAAAAAAAAAACAGGGCGAAGAACTGTAGTCAAAAATAATGATTGAATGCTGACATTGAGCTGGCCTCAGCTGTCAAGCGCATTTGCTAAAATGCATTAAACCAACAAAACAACAAACAGAACACAACAACGCAACAACACAAAGGGAATGTCAAACTGGAATGGAGCTCCGAGCCAGGACAATAGGAGCCAGAAGCTAGAAAGCATCAGGAGTGGGAATAGAAGTAGGACTCGAAGTCGGAGTCGTAGTCGTAGAAGGAGGAGGATCAATGAAGGACACTTGGCTAAGCGGCTTAGTGCGAATGAGAGTCGATGAGAGTCGGAAGTGGATAATGCATCATCTTGCATACATTTCATCTTTTTTTCTCTCTCATTTTTGGCTAAAGGAATCAGCTAACAAGAAAAGGACAATGCAGTTAGCCGTGCGCAAGCGGATAAATGCCTCAGTTCGCACAGATAACGGCGGCAAAAAGGACACAGGAGAATAGAGGAGAGGAGAATAACCTATAACCTATCATCATCATGGGAAAGTTGATGTGCCACAACCTGTGTCAATGCAAACGGTGGCAAGTAGCTGAGGAGGCAGAGAGGATTGATTACCCAGCCGATTACGATGCGATTAGCAGTGACGAAAAGATTCCCATGAATGAAACACCGCCTAAAGGAATTGGTCGGCAAAGATGACAGAACAGGCTGACAAATAGATCTGGGGACATTTCATTTAGGCCGCTTATGCGACTTAACCTGCCTGCGGCTTAGTTGCGCTAATCCTGCCGCAAAAAAAACAACCCCACAATACCCCAAGGCCCGACTCCGTTGTCTCCCTTCCCTTTTCTTTTCCCCTTCCCACTTGCCACTTGTTGTGATAATTTACGAGGCAGCCAAAGAACCCTTTAAGAACGGCGCGTAAATTGTGATTAAAATCGCTGGAGCGCCATTTAACCGCGGCGGCCATTACCAAATCCCCATACCCTTAACTTGGCCAACACGGCTTACAGCACACGGCCCACGGCCCACAGTTTTGAGCCCATTGTACACCCGGGCACTTTATCAACATTTCCGGCAACGTTTTATG
This sequence comes from Drosophila neotestacea, assembly GCA_035044365.1. Taxonomy (NCBI): domain Eukaryota; kingdom Metazoa; phylum Arthropoda; class Insecta; order Diptera; family Drosophilidae; genus Drosophila; species Drosophila neotestacea. The sequence continues at coordinate 1,147,903 of JAWNMD010000051.1, read as the reverse complement.
GCCTCCAAGGAAATTCACTTGACAAAAGCCAAGCTGAAGCTGAACCTGAAGTCGAAGGCAGCCTCTGCAAATTGAAAGAAAAGTTTTAATTATTTTTAATTTTCATGATTAGTACTTTGCGTTTACAACAACCCCTCGACCTCCCCCGACCTCCCCCGATCTCATCCCCAATCTAGAGCCCGCTTGTTAATTAAGCGCAACAATGGTGGGTGTCTTGCTTTCCCTGACTGCCTTCTTCTTGCCACTATACTTATTTTAGCTGGATTGGTGATAATGATAATTTTCGCACTTTCCCACTGGGGGTGGCTTTTCCTTTCTCTCACTCCTCCGACTTCTTTTCTTCTTCCATTTCTTGGGGAGCTCTGCGCCTGACACAAGTTAATGAGTTTCGCGCTTTTGCGCCTGCCAAATGCCACCATCGGGTGCACTTAATTCCCAACAACTTCAACTCCTCTTTCTCTCACTCTCTATCTCTCTCTCTCTCTCTTTCTTTCAGTCTCTCTTCCCTCTCTTTTTCTCTTGCTATCTTGCTGCATCTCTGTCTCTAGCTGCCTGCTATGCGGCTACCCCCAAAAGCATTTTGGCTTTTTGGGCAATTTTTTAATTGTTTCTTTATGTTAAGTGACAACTGGCGGGTTGGTGGGTGTCTGGGTGGCTGGGTTGATGGTTCAGTGGGTGGCTCATTAATACAACTTCACAAATACCTGGCAGCGAGCCCATAAATCAGCAGGCGCTTAAAGCCTTCTCCCAACTCTTTACAAAGTCGCCCCACTTTTTCCGTGACAGACACCGTGAAGCATGAGGATTTTGAAAGTGTTTAACACTTGAAAGAAGACGTAGAGACTTGGATAAAGTATGAGAGGGAGAGAGAGGGAAGCAGCTAAATATAGTGAGAAATTCAAACAACTAGTATTCATACAATATATACATACATATACACAGAGGGAAGGTTGACAAAAGTTGCGTGTGATAAATTAATCCAATATTCAATATTCACTCGTGTGTTTATTTTATTTATTCATTTAAAAGATTGGGTCTTTTAGAATAACATTGAGTTGTCATAAGCTTTCAAAAAACACAACCCCACATTTTTAAAATCTGGTGTTATAATTAAAACTAAATTGTTTTGGATATGAACTCATTATGCTAGAGTTGAATTGGACTGAATCTTATTGTCTTATTACAGTTCATTCAATTTTTTAGAACAATTATCTAAATTTCAATCATTAAATAAATTAATTAATAATTTAAATTAGTAGTTTATTAATTAAATACTTAGTTTATCAACTAAAGTATAACTAAACTTTATTAACATAAGAAAACATTTTTGTTTAAAACTATGAGCGTGTAAAAAGTTTTTAATTATAAGATTTGATATAGTATCAGATATGTTATGGTATAAATTGAACTGTCAACTATTCTTATTATTAAATTAATGGAACTTTTCTGTCGAAATGTCAAACAGTCTATTGATTGCAACAGATTCATTGGGTTGGAATCGGCCATTAGCACTTTTTGTTATGACTTTCTTTGTGAATTCTACAAAATGAAAATGAAATAATTTTAAGGAAAATATTGAAAAATCGAAGAATCAAGAAAAAAGAAGTGGTTGCACGGATGTGTCGTTCAATTGTGCAACACAATTTGTTGCACGCCCGATTGAAAGAAAGTACAGAGAGAGTTTGCCGCCACAATAAATTAGTTGCCTTTTTGGTTCTTTCATTAAATGTGGCCTGTTCGCCCTCAACCTCATATACCCCGCCACAGCCACTGTCCAAGGTGTGATTCCAGTGAAATTGAGTGGCCAACAGCCCAGACACTGAGACACCAGAAAACAAAATTGTAACAAGTCAATTTGAGTTTCATGTGTGCCGCCAAAAAAATCAAAAGATAGAAGAAAAACCAAAAACTAAAGAAGAGACATAATGGCAAATGGACTAGACAAAGCGGCAGGTCAGAACAGGACCCTGATCAACAATGGGCCTGGTCTGGTCCATGGGTCAAGCCATTGACATGTTTTTGGAAAAATGTTTACAAAACATTTGGCATTTGGCTGGTCAAACTCAATTTAAAGCAAATCAAACTTCATTGTCTTAGTGCCAAATGGGGCGTGGGAAACCGATTCCAAATCCTAACTGAAATACGAATTGCAATCTAAATAGGTGCAAATATTGCCTATTTCCGAAAGTGTTTAAATTATAGAGATATAGAACATTAAATACAAGAATAAATTATATGACTATATACTATTAGTTTTCCTCTGGTCATTTATCTAACCTGGTAAACCGATTCCGAATCCTAACTGAAATACGAATTGCAATCTAAATAGGTGCAAATATTGCATATATCCGAAAGTGTTTAAACTATAGAGATATAGAACATTAAATACAAGAATAAATTATATGAATATATACTATTAGTTGTCCTCTGGTCATTTATCTATACTGGAAAACCGATTCCGAATCCTAACTGAAATACGAATTGCAATCTAAATAGGTGCAAATATTGCATATTTCCGATATAGATATAGAACATTAAATACAAGAATAAATTAAATTAATATATACTGTTAGTTTTCCTCTGGTCATTTATCTATACTTTTTCCGATCCTTTCGCAACTAAAAATATTTCTTGATTTAGTGTTTCATATATATTATTACTCAATATTTGCGGCTGGCCAAAATGCGGCCGCAATTTAAAGCCCGACGTCCCACAGAATAGCTCTGACATAAATCAATGCGAATAAAAACAACAAAAACAAGAGCTGAATCAACAACCAAAAGCCATCTATAAGCAAATATAATATACAATATCTACAATGTGAGTGTGTGTCTATATTCTGAAACGCATAAATCTTGAGCTAATATTTTTGCATATTTTCTTTTTTATACTCTAACAGAGAGTTGTTATGACAGTCATAATTATGTATATTAAAAATTTTATTCACTAAATTTAGTATATCTATGGAACCCATGTGAGGAACTTCCTATAATACATTTAATTTAATATAATTAAAAATGTAATAAAGACATTTTGTTGAAAAAAATAATATGGAGAATTATAACAAAGAAAAGGGCATTTAAGAGTCAACTTACTAAACACTGCAAAATATTCATTTTGCTTTTTTTTGTTGGTAGCACAAAGTGACAAAGTTTATTTGGTGGTTTCTGATGGCCTCCGGTCTTAATATTTGTTATTTATTTTATTTTTTGTTGGGTGTGGAACCACGCAGTTGGTTTTGTGGACATGACAAAAGCTTATGATTCCACATATACAAATGTACACATTCGAAATTATAACAGTAAGTATCTGCCAAAAAGTAGGAATAAAAAAAGTCCAAGCAAATTGGGAAAAAAGAGGAAAAATTAAAAAAGCATTTTAGCCGCATATAATTGAATATAAAAAATAAATACTATGTTCCCTTTCACTTAAAAAATGACAGGTTGTTTTGTTAATTTTTATAAATCTGAAGGAAGGTAACATAAGTATAAGTATATTCCGATATTTAATACAATCTCTAGACCTAATTATCTTTAAAAATACTTTAATTTAAGATACTCCAGACTCCTTAAATTTAGATATCCATCTCGTTGTAAAAAAAAAAACAACGCATTAAAATTCATAGAAATTTGATGATGAAATTATATGAGTTTTACAAGCAACTTGACTGATCTGTTTGTTGATGTTGGGAACAAAGAAAAAGAATGACATTAACCGAATCCATAAGCGTAAATTAAAACATCAGCCTCAGGCCAATGATGTCGTAAATAACGTAAATCAAACTATGCCAGGAGCAGAAGCAGGAGCAGAAGCAGAACAGATAAAACTGTTAACGGCTTTGGGAAATCTATTGACTTTGGCCAGAGACAATGCGACGTTGACGTGACAAAAGCAAAGGCAAAGCAAGTAAAGGACAATTCAGTACGCAATACGCAATAACCAGGATATTCTAAGGACAAGACGTAAACGAAGACATCACAACTTCATCTCCGTCTCCGACTCCGACTCCGACTCCGTATTGTCTGTGACAAAAACTGAACTGGGCGCTGACAACAAAAGGGGGCTGATCGTGTATACAGAGCAAATGCTGGCAATGCAAAGGACATTGTTGACTTTAGTCGTTCCAGTTGCTGTTGTCGCTATAAAATTTCCAAAAACGCCAAATATTGTAGGCATTTTGTGAAAAATGTGTCTTGTCAACATTTTCCTTCTATTCGAATGCGTCCATTGTTCTAGGACTCGGGGTTCGGGGCTCGGGGCTCGGGGTTCGGAATCAATGAAAAACTACTGAATGAAAATGTGATCCTTTGGCGAGCTGTGACAGTTTTTGGGCTGACAACAAATGCAATGTTATCCCTTTGTCGTCAATGCTACTAAGAATTATGTTGCCGATATACGAGTGAAAAAAATAAATGAAATTGACAAAAAAAGAGAAGAACAAAAATTAATGTCCTTTTCGCTGCAACGGATGCAACGGCAAATATTTGTAAACGCGCCCTTTTATTTAAAAGTCTCAGATACCTTGCTGTGATTATGCGACAACAAGCTGTGCACAGGGGCTGGTTCTAGGGCAATGGCCATAGTTAGAACACGGGGTTGGGGTTGAGCATTCAGGGAGCATTAACAGCACCAAGATAGACAGACAGACAGGCAGACACAAGCAGCTGAAGTGGCGAGCTGCACGCCCAGGCACTTCAACATCGGGTAGCAGCAGCGGGTTGAGCACCAAAAAACTGTTGCAACAACACAAATACATTGCAGCTTTTTGGTCACACCCCAAAACTGATGATGATTTATGCATACATAAGTAAATACATAAGTAGGTCTTACCAGAGTATCTAATTGTAGTTTTCCCGATGGAAAATTATGGGAGTTAATATTGGTTGAAGATCAAGAAATTTAAAATGCATGGTATTTACTGAAAACAGATCTATGATCAACCTATTTAATCTACTTAGGTATTTGTCAATCTGTTCTACTCCAATCCGTTTACTCAAATAAGTAGCTGCCTAAAACATAAAAAAAAACACTCAATTTATTTTTAAACTCCATCTTAAAATACAATTTCACGTATTTATTAATTTAATTAAATTTAATTAATAAAAGATTTTGTGTTTCTAGTTCTATAATTATTTGATTATTTTGAGGGAAAACTAAATTTAGAAAATTGGAATAAAGAGTTTCTAATTTCTTATTATAATATAGTATCAGAATTATAATCAAATAAAATTCAAAATATATCTTGTCTTAAAGTTGGTAAACCATTTTAGAATTATATTAAAAATGTGTTGGAAAAGGTATAATATCTTATAAAAAAAAATATAATTCAAAGTTTATTTTAAGATATAACAAAACAGTTTTTAATTGGGTTTTATGGAAAGATTTTTTTACATATGGTATGCATAGAAATAATTTTTAATCTAAAAATTATCTCACAATCAGTTAAAATTAAATCGGACTAAGCAAAATTGATCCTTAATATTTAAAAGGGTATAAAATAGTCTATAATTTAAGTATACTTGAACAAAAACATTATATACAGTCTTGATATGTATTTATGTACATACATTATTCTTGTAATATACGAACTGATGCCGTTGACGACCCTCCTCTTCCTCTTCCTGTGGCTCTGCTCTATCATTATCAATACTATCAGGCACATGCACATACACTTATACTTATGCATAATGACACGCGGCAACTACAACCACCACAAGGAACATCAGCAGCAGCAGCAGCACCACCACCACCATCACCACTGACGGCAACTTTTGATATTGTTTTTGTTGATGTTGATGTTGTTGTTGTTGTTGTTGATGATCATCTGTGGCACGCCGTCACCAACCAAAAACGCGCGGCCTTCCACACACTCACTCACACTCTTCAAATCTCTCTCTCTCTCTCTCTTTCTCTCTCGCCCTTTCTTCCCGTTCATGCTTCCTCTCCGTTACTCATACGCAAGCACATGCAATCTCACGTGCAGTTCACATATGCATGTGAGTGTGGAACACAGCGGAGAGAATCGCGGTGGTTTATGCTTGTTAGGACGAGCTCTTCAAGAGCCACACAACAACAATAACAACAAGTACAGCAACAACAACATGCAAACGTTTTTTTCTTGTTGTTTCTTTTTTTGTTTTTGGGGGGTGGGCTACTTTTGTAGCGAGAGAATATTGGGCAAAATGGCGGCTAGTTTTGTTGTTGTTGTTGCTGCGGCTGTTACAAAAATACAAAATCATCAAGCGAAGAATGATGAGCAGCAGAAGGAGAAAGAGAATGATTTGAAGAGGGGGGAATGTGCAATAGGAAGGGGAAGGGGAACCGTGGCAATCTGCGGGTTGCAATGCGTACCGCGCTTCTTTAGCCAAAATGGTTATATTCTGTCTTGTTTTATTTTTTTCTCTCGTTACGTATTCATTACGATTTCGCTTTGCTATTGTTGTTGTTGTTTTTGTTGTTATTTTTTTGGCATGTGCATTGTCAAATGCTAGAAGGGAGAGCGTGAAGCCGAGAAGGAGATGGCAGGAGCTGTAAAGAAATTGCAAAACAAGATTAAAATGCAGCAAACAAGAATAAAAATAAGAATTTAGTGCTTAAGTTTATTTATAATTAAAATTAACTTCTTCAAACAAAATATTCCCTTTTAAAGTACTTAAAACTCTTACAACTGACAAATACATATTGAAATAATAGAAGTCATAAAATTATTTGATTAGGGGAAAGAGAGTATAAGTTGTAGAGAAATTGCAAAAATAAAATAATAAATAAATAAAAGTAAAATGTAGAGCTTAATTTCTTAAAAAAAAATATTCCCTTTTAAAGTTCTTAAACCGATTTTCAGCTGAAATTCACATATTGAAAATATAATAGAAGTCAACTTTATTTTTCATTGAGGGAAAGATGTAAAGAAATGAAAGATAGAAGAAAGAAATTTAAATGAAATTGCAAAAAATAAACGTAAGATTAAAATGTATTGCATCAAACGGGAATTAATATAAGAACTTATTTGAATTAAATGTCTTTAAGATGTTTTCTATTTTAAATTTCAAAAATAGTGTAAAAAGTTTTTCATTCAAAATTGTATATCTCGGTTATAAAGAGAGATTTCCCATTTTAAAGTTCGAACAATTTTCATCAACTAAATTACAAATTTATTAATAAAATAAAGTTAAAAGCATAAATTTCTGTTTTAAATAACTATAACAATACTTTATGTACATACATATTTTTAACATACATAAAAGTCCTTTTTGTAACTTATCCCTGTGTCTTTATACCGTATCATCTTGTGTATCATTTCTAGCAATTGATGAAGCTTGTTTATCCAGTGTCGATGCTAAGTGGATTCATGCCACACTGCTGAACAATCTACTGTATCCACAGTATGTTGCTTAATAGCTACTTACAAGTATCCTTGGGCATGGGATTGGGGATATACGAGATAGATACTCTCGCATACAAGTACATACATATATATGTATATGGCAAGAAGCCGCAACCACATCCACAATCCGCTCATAAACCCACATTGAGTGCCTTGTCTGCATCGACAGCCGAATATATACATATATATTTTTTTTTTGGTAGGGGGGAGGGAGCAATCGTCTTGGCCCATAAATCTAAGCGTCAAACGGTAAACGACAAGCGGCATGTGGCATGTGGCAAGCGACAAACGACAGGCGTCGCGACAAAATAATAAGAAATCAATACAATCTGCGTAATATGTTTTACGCGCTTTCTTCTTGCCAGTTTTCCACACAATTGACTTTGATGATGCCACACAGTGAAACTGCTTCTGTGTCTCAAGCTGAAGGCATCTTCGATTAAGCCACAGCCCAAGGGCCATGACGTGACTCTTGTGACTCTTGTGCCACACGATAATCAAAAATCAGGCACACACACACAATGGGTACTGTAATAGTTGAATTGAATTGCGTTTGGGGAGTATCTCTGTGTGTGTGGGGTTGGGTGTGTGTGTGTGTGTGTGTGTAAGGGGGGCATAAAGTTTGTCAGACTGGCTAAGGGGCGTGCCGCATGCCGCATGCCGCTTGCCTCGCTTGTCTGCCCCTTCCGGGAGTGCGTGTCGTGCTTAGTCGCCAGTCCTTTAGTTTACCTCCTTCTGCATTTCCATTCCCATTTCCATTTCCTTCTCCTGCAGACACAGACCTCATGTTGACTTTATTGGGCTCATTGCAAAGGCGCCGCACACACATTGCACCCCCAAGCGGCTCGTATGCGGTACTTTGACATGCTTTGACACTGCCACGCCTCCAACCACCCACACCTACATACACAGCAACATTCACATCCACATGAACTTGCCGCTCGCCTTTCACATCGCTCATGCCACATGGCATCATTACACGGCCGCTTCGCACGCAAAATTGTGCGAAATTTGGTGAGCCGCGTGTGGCATAGTCGTGTGGCGAATTCAATTCGCAAACTTTTAACCCAAGTACATCCCAGATACTTTTGATGTACCCCTGCGTATAAAAGGGTGTCCGTCTCTCTTTACCTCTCTACCTTTTTCAGTTCAGCCCCAGTCCCAAAACTTTATGTTTCTTCCCTCACAATTGCAGGGGGTTTGGAAAGTATCACAACTTTGTCAATCAGTGGATGATGCTTTAAAAGCAGCCAAAATAATCACTGAAATACGAGTACAACGAATTGACGCAGTGCTTTTTAACAATATCAGTGGGTTATATGGTTCAAATTAATCTGAAATGATCAAAAGATGTTAAAAAATTGCACAATAATTTGAACAATTTTTTATACTCAACATTTACATATAAATATGTAAATGGTTCAAAAAGGGTTTATCAAGCTAGGCAAATGTGTTTAAAATGCTTTAAATGACAGGACAAATCTGCCTGCAATCTTCCATTTATTTGCTTTAACAAGTTAAAAAACGATGGGGCTAATAAATAGACGGCTGCAAGACACACAATATATTTATACATTTATGTAAATAAAATAGAATATGTATATCTAAAGATTTTATTCTAACTTACAGTTTTTGATAATTCTTCTTGAATTTGTTATTCGAATCGTTTCTGACCATTTTTCTAGGATAACTTGACATCAGCTAGGTCACGTTGTTTGACTTTGCGAACAGTGTTGTGTAACGCAGTTTTGATTCGTATTAGAGTTGTATCAATTCGTTCGCTCTCAACTCGATTTTGAACACTATTTACCAAAGTGAACGAACGAACTAGATCCCTATACCTGACATATAATCATCTACATATATAATTGTTAGTAGTAATCTTGAGAGATAAACTTATATATGTATTTATTTTAAATATGTATTTACCATTTTAAATATAAAAAAAATGTATTCTTAATGTTTAGCCAAATCGTCCAGTTATCTCAGCCGATATATAGTTTTTAATTTTTTAGTTAATTAACAGAGTCCTTATCCAAACATTTCAAAAATTGCTTTAAAATAACAATTATTCTGCTTTAAGTTTATTCTGACTATAAAAATGAGAAATGTTTACTTGAGAATACAAAAGCACTTACAAAATCAATTAAGATTTTCAAAAAAACATTTTTTAAATAAGTATTAAGTATATAGAGAAAAATGTACTACTATTAGTACACCTAAAAGTTGTTTAATTTTGATTATTGTCCAAATGAAATATTTATTTTGATAGGTTTTCATACTTTCAAGCTATATTTATTTACTTGCTAGTTACGTTTTCGTTTTCCCTATATTTATTTTGAATTTTCATTTTCATTTGCTTTTGTTTTGTTTGGTTTTTGTTTTTTTCGTGCTGCCGTTTTACTGGCAATAAAAACGCAACGCCATAAAAATGTTTTAATAAAAATGTTCGGGCATCAGTCCGATCCATTGAATTGTTAGAGACTCTAAGATATTGAAACTTGCCTCTATATGAAGAGATATGTTTGTGGATTGATAGACAATCCAACAATTCTTGAATCTTGTTGGCGCCTCACTCTTTTCGCCATGACCAGAAAACCAAATATTTTGCTTTTTGGCGATTTGTTTGAAAATGTTGCGAGTTCTCTCTGTGTGTGTGTGTGTGTTGTTGTTGTTGTTTGTTTGTGTGTGTTGTTGTTGTGATTGATTTGTTTATGACAGCAGCTTTTATGGTCGCTGGTCGAAGGCGTGGCCACGAGCAAATTTCTCACGCCAGTGAATGCATAAACAAAAGCCGAATGCCAAAGCATTCAACACATGGATGTATGAAATGTATCCAAGAGATACACGCGCACACATACACACACACACACACAGATACGCACACTATTTGTTGTATCTGGGCATTGTTTATTATCAGAAAGTGGCGCCAATGGTTAAAGTTTTTAATGGTTAGTTGGCAGGCCCCATAATATAATTGTTTACAGTGCGCTTAAGCGGGCAAATTGTAACTATGCATCTGTTTTAGCTAAAGATCCAATATCTTTGTATCTGTATCTAGTACAATTAGTTTGTATCTGTATCTGTAGCTGTAGCTGTAGCTGTACATATGTGCAGCTGTTTGCAAGATTTATGTGCATTTAAATAAATTTGATGAGATTTTCATGCCGTAACTCTTTGCTCGTTCCCCCCACTAAAAGAAGAGTTGAAACTGCCACGTAAAAAGATGCCATAAATCTTTGGATGCCAGCTGCGTCACACCAAGATCCTTTTCCAGCCCCTCTTACCACCCCTCTTTTTTTCTATAGCCGCTCTCTCTCTCTCTCTGTCTATCTCTCTGTACACAGTGCACCTCGTGACGAGTAGTTTTGTCAAACGAGCCTAAGTGGATTTCTTATGGCAATTTTCCTACCTCCACCCAATTGACTTGCCACGCCTCGAGTCGTGTCTTTAAATGCCGCACGTGGCAAACACTGTTGTTGTTGTTGTTAATGTTTGGTTGTTGCTGTTGTTGTTGTCGTTGTTAGCCCAGTGACTGAGCCACAATGATATCGTGTAGACTGTAGACTTTCATTCCCACTCCGCTCACAGACAGCACGCTCATCTTTTGCTGCATATCACGTATGCCCTTTGTGTTTATTTATTTTTATACCCCTCTTCCCCTCAACAATCCAACCCCCACCACCACCCCCCTTCCTTCTGCCACCCACCCAGCATAAAGAAACAGCCATTTTATTATATTACTGCAGCAAGAAAGCTTGTTTCACTTTGTTAACCATCGCGGGACTGATTGAAATTCGCGGATAACCTGAAATGGATTTTTCCTCTCCACAATTGCTTTTTGCGTGGCAATTTTAGCGATTCACTTTGTGCAGCCCTCAGCACTGATAAGTCCATAACGATTCTAGGATCTGATTCCGATTCTGAAGCATATTCCTAAAGAGACTTCACTTCATGCATTCAACTCGTAGATGATGGAAAACAAAAGTCAACTTTGTTCTATTTTATGAGAAGAGTTCTGAGAAATTTAACTAGCGTTCATATTGGAATTACTTAAGTCTTAAGATATAATATAAAATAAGATAATACATATAATATTTAATATTACAGTGAAAACTCCCTTAGCGGACACCTCTAATAGGCGGACACTCCCCTTGGGCGGACACTTTTTCGGGGACGTTGGTTTTGGTGGGGTTTTCAGACCAATTTTGCCTCTATTGAGCGGACACTCTCTTGAGCGGACGCGGACACTAAAAAAAGGACTAAAACGAACGAAAACCTCTCTTGGCGGGACACGAATTTTTTAAAAACGTTCGCTGACGAGCTAGTTTTCTTATTAAAATTCAGAAGTGGGCGGCCAAATTTGACAATTGTTTTAATTGTTTTAAAAAAGCGGGTTTTGACAAATTTGGAGAAGGTATAGACGACTTTGAGCCTGAAGACGATTTGCATCTAGCCACTTTTTGCTCCATCTCTCAACTTCTAAAAACATATCAAATCGATATCAGCTTCGAACAATTTTTGTCAATTGATAACTTGATCGTTACTGAAAACGAATCAATAGATTTTGACATTAATTGCATTGAAACCCCAGGAGACCAGGATGATTCGGAATCCGACGAAGAGCCGGATTATGACCCTGATCAAATAGATTCGGATGATAAGGCGATGACCGCAATCATGAAATTAAAAAAATTCGCTCTAAACGATTATAAAGCGTTTGAATATATAAAACTTTTAGAAAGCCATTTGCAGTCCTGCATATTGGACAAAAAATTAAAGAGCGCTTGACAAACGAAAATAGATGACTTTTTTAAGACGCAATAGAATTAAGTGTAACAAATGCAATCGAAGCTAATTTTCCTTATTTTTAATTTTTTTCTTCTTATTTTTAATTTGTTTTCACTTTTTTATACTAAGCTTAACACATACTATGTACTTAGAAGGTACATTAACTGGAAGTTAATTTTGTATTATTTTGAAGTCATTATTATTTATTTTAATAAACGCTGAATGGAAGAAACCACTTGAATTCATAAAAAAAAAAATATTCCTATAGGCGGACACTCCCCTTGAGCGGACACAAATTGGGCGACCATGAGTGTCCGCCCAAGAGAGGTTTCACTGTATTTTAATGTATATATAAGGAGTATAATACTTAATATTATTACAATAAAAAGAGAATATTTCGCTCCACAGTTCTTTCAAGTTTAAAAATGTTTTTATAGTTACTCTTACAGATTTTATTATTCCCAGCAATGAAATGTGTCAATTTATTTGAGGTTTTTAATCAAACAGATATTATCTTTGTATAATCCGTCTATTATAACTTCTATATTTTTTTAGTTTCACATATATCACAACATCTCTAGAACAAATGAAATGAAATGATAATTTCTGCATAATATTTTTGTTTAAACAGATATTAACGACATCTTGAAATAAATATATAGATTACCATATAATGAAGATAGGTAGCAAGTATTCCAGTGCGTTTTGATTTCTTTTTCATTTCAGAAGAATAATAGTCGAAAATCTTTAAAACAATCCAGTTCCCACATTACTTTCTTCTGAAAAGTATTAAATGAAATTCTGTTGTTGGTAAAATAACTTAATTTAGACATTAAATAACTCTACATAATTTGTTGCCCGCAAGAGATTAAAATATTCCTTTCAATAACTTTTGGTACTTCCGATATTTCCTAAAAAAACAATAAAATAATTAGGTAAATCTCGTTTGTAAAGGACCCCCAAGAGTCGGGCTAAAAAACAGGGAAATTGCGAGTCCCAGAAGTCGGAAAACTGTTTGTGCAACTTCGCGATGAACTTGCAGCTAATTTTGCAATGCTTTTTGAGGCTATCACGGCTTTAGAGTATTTTGCCAATTTATTTCCAAATTTATAACACTCACACACACACACACATACAGACACTTACACATACACTGACTGAGATTAGATGTGTCTGTGTGTGTGTAGAAGATTTTTATGTACGCCTGGGAAAATGAAGGAAGCACTCGGTACGGGGTGCGACACAGGGAGAACTTTGATGCCTTGAGAAGTGGTAAGCAGCGGGACGTTGCGGGGAGTGAAAGGAGGGGGAGGGCGGGCAAGGCGCGAAATTGCAAAATTAAATTTGCAGTTATTGCGCAACCATGGAGAATTGGTTACACTGTAACGGTATAAATCGGGCATTGGGCGCCGGGCGTCCCGTAATTGGCAACACAGAGAGAAAGACAGAGAGACAGACCAAGATAGAGTGATAGATGGAGAGGGAGGAAGGGGAAAGGACACTGACATAGCGTTAAAAGCAACTCAACAATCTAAAGACAACATCAGCTGTTTCTTTATATACATGTGTGTAGTAGATGTTTGTGTCTGTAAATATACACAGAAAAGAAATCCTTAATTTTCGGGATAAATTAATCCGAACGATCAAAACTTTGGTGAGCTTGGATTTTTTTTATCCGAGTACGACATACTTGATTTAATACGGATTTTCATTTCACTCCCATCATATATTTTGATTAAATATTAATATCTTAAATATCTTTAGCTTATTTGCCTATTTTAGTGCTGACCTATTGCCATTTGATCTGCATATACTAGTCTTAATTTAACAATAATTTATATCCTAAATATATATATACTTAAAAAGTTCAAGCTAAAATTTAATTTTAGAATGATTTTTCCCGGTGTATATGTGTTGCTTCTGTGTGTGCGTCCTTTTGGGTGTTGCTTCTGTGCAAACTTTTATTATAGTCTGCATTTGCATTCAAATGAGAAATCTGGTTAACCCCAAAAGTTGATTGTCCCGCAATTCGCTACAACAATAAAGAATAGTTACACATGGATATTTCGGAAAATGTAATACAATGCATTTACCTTAACTATAAATAAAGCTTTCATAAGATTTAAGTGCAAAAGATTCTGTTTCCTTTCCAAATCAAGATGTCGAGTTGATGCTGAACTTAAATAAAAAAGAAGAGCAAATAAGTAATTAATTCAAACTATACAATTATTAATATTGATTTTAATATGTTAAAATTGCAATTTAAAATAAAAGAAACTTGAAATTTGGCATCAACTTCAGAAATATTTTAGAATATTAATTCAAAATGTTTGACCAAAAAAAAAAAAAAATTAAAAATAGCACTTTAAATTAACTTATATTTAAGAGACCCTTCAATTTTGATGAATAAAACAAAATGTATATATGAAATATAATTGAATTGTTCACATAATTTATTTGGACATAAAAAAGTATATTTCTTAATCTGTTTTATTATTTTATTTTAGTAGCTTATAGTTCTTAGAACGAGTTTGAAGAAAGCAAACCAAATAATAAAAACCATTGAGCTTAATTATTTTTAAAATATCATTAATAGCTACATTCGAGATTTAATATAGTCACATATAGATATATATGTAGATATGACAAAAAGTCAATAAATGTAAAAAACAAAAATGAGAACTTTTAAATTTTTTCAAAATAGTTATTAACACCAATTTTAAAACTATCATTTTTAAGCACAGCATAAAATGTTTGTTTTAAGAGTTTTATAAGCTATTCTTTACATATATTACTTACAATAAAGGTTTATTTAAGAGCGCACTACACTACATATGGTATGTTTATCTGATTTGCAAGCATTTGAAGAGTGTAGATTCAGTTTCATGATACAGCAACTGAAAATACATGACAGCATTTGAGGCTGCCATGAAAATCGTGTGTTGATTTGCCTCTAGAGGCAAATTCCATGCCTCCTTTTGAGCGCCATTTTCAACCAGATTCAAACACATTCACGCCCCATGGCCCATATTGAGGTTGAGGTTCATAGCCTCAGTCTGAGCCACACCCACTTACGCCCACATTGAAGGCATGTCAGGCCGGGTCTCCACGTCCACCGGAGTGCAAACTGCATGTTGAAATAATTATGCGTGTGCATTCCGTGGCCACGCCGAAATGAGCTGCGATTTATGAATGCCATGCTGCAGCCGAGCCCACACCCGATCGCAATCCCAAACTCAAACCGAGTCCAAACAGTTTCCAAACCCCGGCAGGACCCACAAGGATGGCGTCGACTGCATGTACGACAAGCGCAGACATTATAATTATTAATAAATGCAAAAGCAGCGCCAACGGGAGCCAAAGGGGGTGACAGGTGGAGGTAAATTGCTGGGGCAAGGAGGTGAACAACTATTTACGGCATGTCCAGATCCTTGTCCTGACTCTGTGCGAGAGTGCGAAACTGGAATTAATATGTGGCACCCAAGCGACGACCAAAGCGCTGCTGCTGACATGACCACGAAATGGGCGCCGGATTCTGTTGCAGGTTGGGTGGCAGTTTCCATGCCACACACACACACACACACACACTCACACGCACAGCAGGTGAATGAGCCTTATTGGTAAGGGGCAGCTGTTGCAAAGAAGAGAAGTAAAATGAGGAGGCAATTTAAAATTTATGTTCCGAAATTGATTTTATTAACAAACAAAAAATTGGCTTCTCACTGACGACGACGACAACGGCTGCATTAACGCGTCGGCTTAATTAAGATGCGAATATGCAACCGTAATGGCCCAAAGGACACAGCCAACACACACAAAGGCACACACTTAACTTCCAGAACAACACAAGGTCACGACAGTGTTGCCATTAATCAGTCGCAAGTGAGAAGATTGCAAATTGTCCACACTCCTATCTGGAGTCCGACTGGTTGACAGACTTAGTTAAAGCAAACATTGTTGGTCATCTCCCATTCCTCCATCCCTTCCATACCCCTTCTGTCACTTACTTAGCTGCATTTACGGTTGCAATTTTGGTCCTGGAGATGTCCACTCTGTTGCACTTTTCGACTGTTGCAAAACTGCAGTTTTGCGGGCTTGCACTTGTGGCCAAATGTTGGCCAGGCGGCTTTGTTCAGTTTAGACATGGCCACGACATGTTGATTGAGTCGACTGACCCCCTATCTCACACGCCCCTCCTTGCTTCCCTAGTCACTTCTTCCCCTTGCATCCAATTGCAATCCTCAACTGGAGGAACAGCCTTGTGCACTTGCTACGAGCACTGCAAAGATAGATTGTTTGCCAACTCAATTTAATGGCAACTTCTTACACAGATACATGTACTTACCATGTACCATACAAATGTGTGCATATGTATCTGTGTAACGCTTACATTCTTTAAAAGAAAATAAATATTTACATATTTAAGATACTCCCTGGTTTAGTATGATCTGGTTTTGTAATCAACTGTTACTTTACAGTTTAAACCAATGAAGTTAAAGTTAAGTTGAATTAATAAACATTTTAAAATAACCAAATTAAATAAATAATAAATGAATATACATAGTATTGTAACATATATCCCTATAGTCACAATCGAGGTATTTTATATTTCTTATAAAGATGAAGAGAGTTCCATCTGAGAGTTGAAGATCTGCAATCTTAATAGCCTTTAACACTTTTCCACTTGTTATTGTTTTGCATGCGTTTTCCCATATTATTCTCCGATTAACGTGAATGGTGCATGGAATCGCTGGGGCCCGAACCGCTGTGGTCCAATTTGGTCAACAGACAGCGAATAAATATAGCAACAACATACGAAACAATTTGTACCAATTTGTTAAGGCTCATAAAAATGTTGAGCGGCTTCGGATGCAACACATGGCGCACAGTCCCGGGGTTCATCAGAGTTGGAGTCGAAGAAGTCGAGGAGCCCTGAGAACGAAATTAATTGACGAGAAGTGAACAATGAGAAGAAATGTAGGAAGAAAAAAAAAGATGAAATGACGAGCAACAGCAGCAGCAGCAGGTTAAGACATCAATTTTGATCGGAGTTCGGGCCTCGGACCTCGGGCCTAATTAAAATGTATAATTTCTATTGTTTGGAGGCGCAACGAAATTTCTAACTTATGCGACAGTTTTATTGGCCAACTCAAAGGCGGCATCGGCTTTTGCGGCGGTTGCCTTTCGGAATGCCAGCCAGGGGCACAAAGGGGTTAACGTTAATTGCGCCTTTATGTTAAGCAGACGTTCAAGTTGATTTTTCCGCCGCAGCAGTCAAAACGGAAAAAAAACTAAAATTGAAGTGAAAAGAAAAAAAACCAAAAAAGTCGCTCCTCAGTGTTCCATTTACCCTGTGGGATGCACTTTTTACAATTTCCGCGTAGATGTGTTGAATTCCGCGAAGTATTCTGTGAAAATTAGCATTGCTTAACCCATTCGCTGACCGAATTGTAAAACCTTAAACAATTACCAAAAACTCACTGAATCACATAAAAAAAATGCTGGCAAAAAAAAACAAAAAACCAAAGACAAAAAAAAAGGAGAGAAGAAACGCACATAAAAGTAATTCGTGCACTTTTTAACCCTTCGCTATGGTATGCCTCGTCCTTCAGCCATGCACTGTGTTCCACATCTTCTAATTTATGTCGTTCCGAGGTTTATGGCTTTATTGTTTTACGAGCGTTAAAAAAGGACGCATTTTTTAACCCCTTCAAGCAAGCAATCGCACAGAAACAATTTGCAATTGTGCGGCAGTAACGGGTTAAGGCGGCACTACCTAACCTAACTGTTAATACTCGGAAATGCATTTTATGCCCTTGTTTGTGTCTATGAGTCCTCTTTTTTGTCTCTGTCCTCGTTTTTTGCCCAACTCAACTCTTCTGCTGAACTGAACCGAACTATTTAGATTTCTAGGTTTTCAGAGCAACCCAAAAATATCCTTCGCTCTACGAATAGTTCTTTAGTTATTTGATTTTAATGGTTATATTTCTAGTTCTTTAGTGTTTCATTTTTTAGTTGTTAGTTTTTAGAATTTTCCAAGAAGGTTCAAAGTTCTGAGTTCCATTGAAGACTGTGGAAAACACTTTTGCTGCGTTTTGACTTTACATTTGTTGGGCTTTGACTTTACGACCAGCCTGGTAGCCGAACCATAGATGACACCCTGCAGTCAAGGCCCAAATGACATTTACATACTTTAGAGGACAAAAAATACTGCAGCTTCCCCTTGGGAGCCTCAATTCGGGCAATTTGCCCATTGGGAATCTACTTACATCCATAATTGCAATGCATTTGGTTTTTTTTTTTCCTATTCTGGACTGCTCTCTATTTGTTCATGCAATTTGCTTTCATCAGCCGTCGAGGCGTGTCTAAAAATGGATAAAAAAAAACTGTAACTGGGACTCGGTATCGGTCTCGGTCTCGGTCTCTTTGGTCTTCTCGGTCGTCCCTTGGAAAATTGCTCAACTTAGGCGCGCATCATTTAACTTTGAGCAACGAGCAGAGTGGATTACACACATGACAGAGCATCTCTAATAATAAACATACAATGAATAAGACTAGAGGAAGAAACGTAATCGAAACCCGTCAAAATGGCAAGCAAAACAATAGAAATACACCGGACCCAAGACACTACCGAGCTACCGAACTGCCGAGTTGCCGAACTACCGAGTTACCGGTATAACATTCCAAGATCAACTGTAGCCGGCAAGATGGTAACATCGTAAGGTCGTTACGTCGCCTCATACATAGGGCCTAAGCACATTATGAAATGTATTCGCATTTTGATTGCAATCGATGCAAACACACACACACACACACACACACACACACACACACACACACACACACACACACACACACACACACACACACACACACTCACATTAGATAAAGATCAGCTGCCTGGGTGAGTTTTAGGGTGAGGTACCGCTCTAGGTAGCAAATCTTTGCAATCTCCCATGTGTTTGCCTTAGCATGGGCCATGTCTAATGCGAGCTGACAGATTATTATTAGCGTAACATTAACGTCAAATTACGCATCTATTTTGCGCACTTTATCTCAAACATATCCCATCCCGTACCGACATAGACATCAATAGACCCACCGGAATCTCAATCTCAATCTAAATCGTAACACATACACACACATGTCTTCTATTGTTGGCATAATGAATTTAGCCAAGATTATAAACTGGACGCCTCATATGTGTGTATGTGCAATGATGCAAGGTCCTTTAGAGATGCAGGTGTACCGCCTTTTGACCAACAGAGTAGAATAGCATTAAAACATACATGCGTATAAGTAGCTAATTTCTTAAGTACTTAAAATAAACAACAAATAATTATAATATTTTGGATAAACATAAAAAATAACAGGAACATATTAACGATATTTCAATTGCTAAACATCTATAAAGACTTGTTAGGCATCTTATTTCAAAGCAACTATCTTAATATCTTGAACACATTTAAAATAATTTATAGGCAATTATAATATCTCAATCGACAGTAGAGACTAGACTAGATTAACTTGTGTCAGAAGCCTTTCATCTGTATAATTATAAATTTTCTGAGTTAGCCATAGATTTTCAGAAGTTAGTTTTTCCAGTGTACCAGCTTTTTTGTCAAGATTTTCGAAAGCAACCCGCAACTGCGGTTCACAGAAGACTGTTTGATTATCCAAATAGAAATCATTCTTCTTATACAGCAAGGACACAAATTAATGTAACTACAGACTTACTAACCACCCCTTATCCCCCAGACCAACTTAATCATCATCATCATAATGGAGAACTGGAAAAGCACTTTGGAGGCGTTAGGGCGTTTAAGTGTTGCCACCTGACGCAACTCCCACAAGCGGGCGCAAGGAAAACCAAAATGTCAACAGCGAGACACAAAAAACTACTGAACTACGACGGAAGAAGGAATGGAGGAAGGGAGTACGGGAGTACGGGAGTACGGGAGGACTAGGCGCAATTCAATAGACTTATTTGTTTAGAATGCGTGTTTCCGAGCGGGGAACGAAATGGGGCTGTGACTGATGGGGAGGGTGAGGGTGAGGTTGAGGGACGCGCACAATGCGTGACAATAATTAAAAGATTTCTAGTGTCAACAGCATAAATGGAATCAAAACAAAGTCGCAGCCGAAAACTAAATGGCACAAGGTACTGGTAAATTCTGTGGGTTCCTGTGGAATGGGTTTCGGCATGAAATGCGCACGTTGTTTGTTTATTTAGACGGCTTTGATTTGTGCTGCGAGAATTTAAGTGCAGCTAGGCTGAATGATGATGCTGCCTAGCCTGATACCAGGGGGATGCTACAAACACATCCCCTTCCCCCACTCACACACCCACCTTACCACTCCACCACACGACAAGTGCGCGTGTGTTTGTAAAGCCGTTGTGTGCATAAGCAACGTCGATTATTGACACATCACCGGCTACACTGCGCTACATGGCACGGTACGGTACTGGGGAAAAAGAGGGTCGACGAGCTCTTGAGCTGAATGGCAAACACTTTGCGCGAGGAAGACAAATGCAAATCGAACTGCAGCTCAGCTTAGGCCATCTACATATCTATCTATCTATCTATCTATCTGTCTATCTATCTATCCCATTTCGATTTCCAATTCCAATTCCGATTCGTAGACGAAGCTTCCCACACTGTCGTCGTCGAGTTCCCAACCCTTGCCATGCGGTCGTGCGTGAAATTTAATCAAAGCAAGGCGAATGCCACCGCCCTGGCCAACACATCCCCCCTTTCAAACCATCCATCCGTCTGTCGATGTGCCCACATAACCCGCTCTCAGGCCATCACTGTGGCCAACAGATTTTGGTATCCCAAACTGAAGCAACCGGAAATGTTGCACATTTGTAACTGTAACTTGCTTTGGGTGTTGTCTCACTACAAAAGAAAGAAAACGGTTCAATTTTATTTCTGTTGCTCGTGTGTATCGAATTTGGCACACCCTTTAATAATGGCTTGTGACAATTATTGGCTGCAATTAGATATACATAATGTAATTACATACGAAACATTGATTATTTAGCGATAATATCAAAATCCCAGGCTATTTCAATCAATACAAAAAATGGATAAATCTGATTAAAATTGATTTGTATAAGAAATTCAATAGAAAAGCATGTCTATTACATATACATTATAGTAAATAATACACAAACGTATACGCATTATAATAAAATATAATAATCTCATACGTAGCAATAATGAACTAATACATTAATACACGTACGTATACAATAAAATATAACATTTCAATGATACTTCAATCAGTAAAGAAAATTGATAAAAGTTAATATATTTAGAAATTGAATAGACAACGTATGTCTCTTACACACCCAATATATTACGCATACGTATGTATACAATAAAATATAAAAAATACATGCGTAATATAGATTATTTATCGATAATATGATATATAAATGTGATAAAAATTAATTTATTTTAGAAATTGAATTCCAGTCTTATCGATACACACCTTCGGCCATAGTCGACATGCCCTACTTTTTTGCTTAAAGGGCATTGACAAAGGCACCAACTGCTGAACGTGAAAGTTTTACACACAAGTGCAAATTTCTGTCAATTGTTGTAAATGGAGTTTCCTTTTTCCTGCTCTCGACAAAACGCCGTCTGTCTGCAGCAATTTGTTCAACAATTGGTGAGCTATTTGTGAATTTAGTGAGTTTCAACAGCTTTGCGATTGTCCAAAAGAATTCAATTTGCGCGGGCTTTCAATGTTGCACAGCAAACGCATAGCGAACGCAGCCCTGGCAGAAAGCGAACTTGCTTGCTTATGTATTTAGTTGCCCGCCCTGGTTGATTAAAAAAGAGGAATTTGCTAAAGTAGAAACGAAAACAAAACGCAAAACGTAAGTAATAAGAACATCAGGCGACCCACAGCGAACATGAGTTTATTTTTAAACCCAGACACGGCTCTCACTCTCTGCTGAGTTGAAAGTTTCGATATTGCGTTGCCTACGTCTCTTTCTCTCTCCCACTTACTTACGCGTGTCTCTTCGCTCTTGGGAGCGCAGTTTGTTTTCGTCAACAGCTTTGTCACGTGGAGTAGTTGCTATCGGTGCTTTTGCTGTTGCCGCTATCGTCGTTTCGCTTTTAATATTCACTTTTATTTGCGGTCGGCATTTGTGTTGAGACTGCTGCGCAGCGCGCACCGTGGTACAACTGTATTAATATTGATCTAGTTTTAATTTATGTATATTAAATTTTAATAGTTTATCGTTGTAAATTAAAGCAAGTCAAATTTACCTGTCATAAATGTATTTTTTCAAATGAAAGTTCTAAATTATTTAACATGCTTTGATTATTTAGCACAGTGTGCTTGTGCACATGTGCTGAGTCCGGCAAAGCTTTTGCTTTAGATGTTCTCTGGTTTCTCTCGTCTTTTGCTGACTGTTGTTGTTGTTCGACGAGACTGCGCTTTGTGAGCGTAAGTAGATCTCAGCTGCGGCGTCGTTGCCCGGTGTGCTTTGCTCCTCACCACTCCACGTACCCTTTCCCTAGGAGTAGCGTGAATACTTTGCGGTTAATCATGATGACGGGGGCGTTTGCGACGGCAGTTGCGGTTGTTGTGGCCTGTCAATCGCTGGCTTTGCTTTGTTGTATTCTGCTTTTGTTGATAATCGCGAGCGGCGGCGTCAACGTCGACGTCGACAGCGCGCAGTGTTCACAATTTAAGTTTTGGGGCCCGTTGGCGTCGACGTCACGTCAGTTCATTGCGTCGGCTTGTAGAGCTTGCTAGCGCGTTTTTTTTCTGTTGTTCTCGCCATTCTCAGTTCTATGCATGTGTGTGTGCGGTGTGCTAATGGCTGTGTGTGTGTCTGCTGCTCGTGTGCCCCTGTATATGTATGTGCTTGTGTGATACACTCTTCTTCTGTTCTTGCTGCTGCTGCTGCTGCTGCTTCTTCTTCTTCTTGCCCGATTTCTGTTGTTGACGTTGTCGACGCATTGTTTTTATTGCCGTTGCCGTTGCCGTCGTGGCCGCCACACAGACCAAAACTTGATTGTGATATAATTTGTTAAGTATTTATTTATTTGTATTTGGCACAAGCGTGCCACGACGGGACCAAGTGTGCACAGTGCAACTGCATCTAAAGCGACAGCGCAACAACAACAGACAGAAGCAACAAAAAGCTCTCGAACTTACGCACCCACGCTCTCTAAGCTCGACGCTCCACGACGCTCTCTGGCCCACACTGACTGCTGTCAAGCTGTCCCGCTCACTCACCATGGTATACTCCACGAACATACTGCTGGGCATTGTCACCATACTGACCGCTGTGTTCATCTGGTCGCGTCGCACCTACGTGTACTGGCAGCGTCGTCGGGTCAAGTTCGTGCAACCCACCCATATACTTGGCAATCTGAAGAAGGTTCTCAAGCTGGAAGAATCATTTGCACTCCAGCTGCGAAGATTCTACTTCGATGAGCGCTTCCGCAATGAACCCGTCGTGGGCATCTATCTGTTCCATCAGCCGGCGTTACTTATACGTGATCTACAGCTGGTCCGAACCGTTCTAATCGAGGATTTTGTGAGCTTCTCGAATCGCTTTGCCAAATGCGATATGCGGCACGATAAAATGGGCTCTCTCAATCTCTTCTTTGCCCGGCAACCCGAATGGCGTGAGATTCGCACGAGACTCTCGCCGGTCTTTACGGGCGCAAAGATCAAGCAAATGTTCTCACTCATGGAGGAGGTAAGTTCAACACTGTGCAACAAAACCAAATGCAAATTCTCTTAAAACTTAATATAATATGGTATAAAGAGAATAATGAAAAATTTTCTGAATGTCAATTAGTTTTATTTGTTCTTTCTTGTGTTTGCTCTTTGTTTATTATATTTATGTTTATTATTATTATGTGTTATGTATAGAATCTGATGAAATTTCATGAAAAACACCCGAAACACCCAAAATACACAAATCTAATTAGTATATAAATATAATTAATAGTAAAAAAATGCAAAAAAATCCACAATATAGAGAGTTTTTCCTTAGCAGTAATATAATGTAGTAGTAAAATTCTTATCACAATTAATATATTTTACTATGACCGTTCAGGAAAGCGGGCTTACCAAGTTGCATCCAGTGTGTTAGTCGTTAAAAGACACCTTTGATATTCATTTTATTTATAGTGTACTTTTGATGATGTCAGCTAATTGTGTATTGACAGAACAAATCTTTAGTCAATTGATTATTCCCTCTACACATCTGCCAATACGTGTATATAGATATGGATGAAAGTCTCTAAACATATGTATGTACAGTGGTTGGTTTGTTGAGATAAGGTTGGGTTTTTTTGTAAACAATTAAACTATATGATTCATTTGAGTTTACTAGAAGTTGCTATAATAACTTTAAAGTTTTCTGACCTTTGTTGCCTAGTGTACGTATGGAATTGCTCTCGACATTTATTTAATTTGCATACCGTTTAATTGTACTACAGATTGGCTGTGATTTGGAGTGGTATCTGAAGCGTTTGACAAGAGATCTACGTCGTGGCGATGCGGCGAGGGGCGTCACAGTTAGCATTAAAGATGTTTGCGATCTTTATAACACGGATATGATTGCTAGCATCGCATTTGGACTCCGATCATACAGTTTAAGAAATACGCAATCAGAGATTGGCTCACATTGTCAGGATATATTTCGACCGAATGTACGCCGAAT
Organism: Drosophila neotestacea; assembly: GCA_035044365.1. Lineage (NCBI taxonomy): Eukaryota > Metazoa > Arthropoda > Insecta > Diptera > Drosophilidae > Drosophila > Drosophila neotestacea. The sequence goes on along the minus strand of JAWNMD010000051.1, from coordinate 1,123,022 downwards.
AATAGACTTCTTTGTGATATTCTTTCTGCCGAAGCTAGTGCCGCTAATGCGGTCGAAGCTGTTTACGGAGCCGCATTCCGAGTTTCTGCGTCGGGTCATTCAACTGGTGATCGAGGAGCGGGAACGCGGAGGCGATCTACGCAATGATCTCATTGAAATGCTGCTAACCCTAAAGAAGGAGGCCGATTTGCAGCAGGACAAGTCCCATTTTACGCATCATCAAGACTTTCTGGCCGCCCAGGCAGCCAGCTTTGAAGTGGCAGGCATTGAGACCTGCTCATCCACCATGTCCTTTGCTCTCTACGAGCTAGCCAAGCAACCCCTTATGCAGGAGCGTTTACGGCGTGAGATACGCCACGCCTTTGCAGTGGCAGCCGCCCATGGATCACATAATGCTGGGCCAGGATTAAGCTATGAACTCATAGCCAGCATGAAATACCTCGACATGGTTGTAGAGGAAACGCTACGCATGTATCCCATTGTGCCGCTCCTGGAACGGGAATGCACTCCGATCAACAAGAAGCGTTTCTACTCGTTGCGTCCACATGCTGAGTGCTATGCCCGACGTGGCATGCCCGTCTTTATATCCAACCTGGCCATTCATCACGACCCCAAGGTAAGCCAAGACTAGAAAAGAAAATGAATGAAAACTCTTACAAACTATTACTGTACCCATTGTAGTATTGGCCCGAACCGGAACGTTTTGATCCGGAACGCTTTAATGCCGAGAACAAATCAAATCAAACGCCAATGTCGTATCTACCTTTTGGCGCTGGGCCACACAATTGCATTGGACTACAGATTGGTCAGCTCCAGATTAAACTGGGACTCATCTACTTTCTCCGTCAGCATCGTGTTGAATTCTGTGACAAAACCGTGGAGCACATCAGCTTCGATGCCAAGTTCGCACTGCTCGCCAGCGAACATAGCATTTACCTCAAAGTTGTAGACTGTTTATAGCACAAGCATCTAATGACCAGTGCACATCTATATCTACATCCACATCGACATCTCCATTCACCATTCACCATCACGTTCACATTCACATTTACATCAGCATCTTTGCATCGTCAGAGTTGCCACATTGGGCCGCATTGTACATAATTTGGTAGTATGCCTCAAATAAACTTTGCTACGTTCAACATTGCCAGCTCTTTTATCGTATTTCCAACTAAGTATGTATGTATATATAATTGTAGCTTCTCACGCGTTTGCCTTTGCCCTGTCATCGTCCGATAGCTTATCAGCCTTTATTATTTAGTTTGCACTTTGGTTGCGCCCTGGTGGCCTGATCGGCTACAGCATTCACCCCTTCCCGACTCCACTCTTCCCCCCGCGAACCATGACGCGTTTTCTATGTGTGTCATCGGTAATCTGTGTGATTTGGACAAGCCCCCACACATATGGTGCACATTGGAGCAAGTTATCCGATAACTGTACGAAAAGCAAAAAAAAACTAGAACTCTTTGACTTGATATGAAAACGACAGATTATGAAATTATTTAAAAATATTTGTATTTTAATTATTTTTGACCCGTTTACCTTTTTTTAAATGCTACTTTAAGTATACTTTTTCCAAAGAAGCTTTGAAATGAATTTTATATGAATTAAGTTTTTTTTTTTAATTGTAAAATAAAATACTATTGTATTTAAAATATTTCTTTTCACTTGGGAGGGATTTTAAAATAGGCATTGAGAATCTCTGTAAAAAAATTAGCTTTTTTTAAGTAAATACATTTTATGATAGTTAACAGGAAATATTTAGCATATTAAAATTTGGAATATCATTTATGAAATGAAATGTTTGTTAGAAAAATAGAAAAGCCAACAAAGTTTGGATGTGAGTTATAAAGTGTAGCATATTTGTGACTTTTAAAAATTCAGTGCTGCAACGAAGAATGTGTATTTTAAATATTTTAATGGATTGTTTAAACTTTAAAGTACTTCATGTTCATTTTAAAAAAAGTTTTAGAGATGATTTCAAGCATCAAACATATTTTACATGTTCGTATTTGCTAATCAGTAATAATAAAAAGTAGAGCTACTTTAATTCAGTATGTTACATGTTTTTAGTATAATTCATTATTATATTAATACATGTTTTTAAATGCACTTGCCCTTTAAACGTCTCTCTATCTTTCCCTTTTTTTGCGTTTTGCTATTTCGCAGTAAGTAATTGAAATGCGTAAAATTAGTTCATTAACAAATTAGCAGCTAATTGAAGCATATTATTAGCGTAATGACTCAAAAGAGACAATGAATTCAGTCGTATTACAACGAAGAAAATAAGAGAACAAAAAGAAGAGAGCACGTTAAACTTATAGTTCTCAAGTGTTTTTGGCAACGCGCAACTAACTAATGGAAAATAAACAGAAATAAATAAAAATCTATTCATAGCTTCGAGTATAAAACGCAAACACTTGACAGCTGAATGAGTTGATTAGATTTAAGATTTATGCACAGATAGTCGTAGAAGTTGGGTTAGGGAAAGGGTCTTTGGAAGGTGTACTCGATAGTTAACAACTGAGAAACTACCGAAACTACTAACTAGCGGCGTTATGCAAATGCTCACACCCCGGACACAAAGGGCAGACCGACATTGAAGGATGCCGCTGAAAAACCAAAAGGTTTTCGTGATTTCCATGGAAAAATGCACTGATTTTTCTTAGCATTTAACACGATGCGGCGAAGGCGGCGGCAGCGGCAGCGGCAGCGGCAGCGGTGACGGTCCACAAACCCTAAAAGGAAGCCTCAACTCTTTGGCTGGCCCAAAAATGAAATAAAAATAAAAAAAAAGTAGTAGAAATAGAAGAAATACCTTTTTTTCTCGGCCTGTTTTATTAGACCGCGAAAAATCAACAGTGGCCAGGGTGGTCAGCAAACGTGGTCTGTCTGTCTGGTTATAGATGAAAGGGGTTGGAGTTGAGATGGGTTGGTTAAAGGGAGAAAGGATCTGTGTGTGTGTTTGTGTGTGTGTGTGCTAAAAGGGTTTACAACAATGTCATAAAGCAATGCGCATTCCTGTACAAATATTTCTCAGTTTGTGTTGTATGCATGCCTATGTAAATTAAATAAAAATCACTTTTCACTTGAATGAAATGGAAATGAAACGCAGAAAAGCGAAAAGAGTTGCCTTGCCCCTCGGGTGAAGCCAAGCCCCTCCTGCTTCTAGCTGCCTTCTGGGAATCATTTGCGCCTTTGAAAAGGACGCGGGTCAACTAATTTACATAAATCTACGTAAACACATACCACACTCAGAATGTGTAAGAGAGAAGAGTGAGGAAGATAGGGAGATGAGGGAATGTGGCTCGTCTGTCGACAGATGTTGTTGCAGCAGGTTGTTGCAAGTTGCTTGCTTGCAGGTCTGTTTTAAGCCTTAATTAGACCCTTGGCCAAGTGCAGCTCCCACGCACGTGTTGTTAGCTACACTTGTTGTTGTTAAGGGGTCCCCTCTCTTAATACTCCTTTCCCTGTTGACCATCTCATGATGTTGGCTGACAGTTGCTGTTGTTACGGTTCACCATGACCAACGCCAACAATTACGATGCCGGTCGCCGCAATTCTATTGTCTTTCGATTTCCTGGCTGCGTTTTTATTGCTCATTTCCCACATGTTTTCATTTCGATTCCAACTCCGACTCCGACTTCGACTCTGAGACTCTTTCGGGTTAGCTGCAGCTCCCTTGGGTTCTCCTCTCTGTCTCTGTCTCCGTCTCCGAATGACACTTTCGGTCGAGTCCGTGTAAACGTTTTTACTCCCCAGCCGAAACAATTTTAATGATCACAAATTGCTGTACCACACAGCACAAGTTCAATCGCCCAATCGCCTATGGTCACCACATGCACATGTCAAATGGGAAACGGATGTTGCCCTTTATCAGTTACCAGTTACCATATTACCAATTTCCATTTACCATTTAACAGTTGTTAGCCGAGTTGTATCCATAGGCCGTAACAAACTAATTAAGACTGTCAAATAATTTTTTAAGCGCCTTGTCGAAATTATGAATGTTTTCCCATTCTCTCTCTTTTTTTTATCATTTGTTTAATGTGTTTATTAATGGGCCAATTCCATTGTTTTATGATCCCGACAGCTGTGCTTTCGTAGCAGGTAGCTATGACACTTTGAAAATGCAATTTTACGTACAGTGTTGTTTTGATTGTCTTGTAAAAAGTAGTGTTGAGCGATGTGATAACTTTTAGTGGTCACAGTGACAAATATCAGTTACAAATATTAGTGACTGTGAGTCGAATTTTTTGAATTATAGATATATTTTAATGCAGAGACAATTTATGACTTCCTTAATAAGAAAATTCCCCATATACTTTTTTTTTATTAGAATGTCTTGGGACATTTAAAAAGCTTACATTTAAATTTAAATTTTTAATTAATAATAAAATGTTTTTTATAATAAAAAATTAAATTTAAATAATTGTTATAATAAAAATCAACAAATAATTGTCAATTAAACAACGAAATTATCAATGCTAATGTGCAATACATGCATTATATTTATATATATTTTGTTTAACGTATAAACCTAGTATAGAATACTAAACTTAATGATATTTAACGAGCACAAGCTGCTAAGGCCGATGACTATACACATTTATTATAATAACTTTTGATTAAGTATAATAAAGTTCCATTAATTTGCACATAATTCGTGAAAAATTAAATAAATTACATATTCATTGATGGTCATCTTTGAAAATTACTGTTGTTGGAAGCTTTGTGATATCATGCTTAAACTTAAACTTAATATTAATGTGCTTCTTTGTTCTTTTTACTTCTACATAGCTGCTCCGAGGTTCAACCGAACAGTGCAACAATGTTCGACATTTGCGTTTCATGTGGTTGCATTGAGGGCGCCACTTTGATGTACACATACTACACATATCCCCCCACCGAATGTGGCTCCTCCCCTGAGACTATGAGATGCAGTCAAAGATTTACAGTAAATGTGCAAGTGGCCGGATGATTTTTACGACCTGCTGCCGCTTGGATGAGAAATGCCGGTGTCCGGAGTCCAGAGTCCGGACTCTGGACTGAGAGACTCAATGGCATTCCTTGCAACAATTCGCACATTATATGCATTTATATCTGTATCTGCAATCTGTATCAGTGTCTGTATCAGTATCTGTGTCTGTATCTGCTCGTATATCTGTGAGGTAAACAAACTCATCCGCCTGACATAATAAAATAAAAAAAACTGCACAAAGATCTTCTCAGATTTTCATGAATGAATATGAATACTGAGTAGTGAATGCTGAATCGTCTTATTCGCATTCGCATTCGCATTCTCATTTTCATTTCTATTCTCATTGTCGTAATGCGCTTAGGACGGGTTGACGGATTGTCGTCGGCTTTTAGATGCGGGCGGTAAAACTGTTGACAAAAACCGAAATAGAGATGAGGATGGAGATGTAGATGGAGAGGAAGATGATGACGAAACGGAACGAAACGAGTGGCATGTAAATGTAATTCAAGTAGCTTGGGCTATCAGTGCGGCACAATCAGTGGCATTAATATGCGTATCTGTAAGATACTCGCTGCACTTCCGCTCACTCCTCATCACCGTCCCGTCTCAGTTCGCTGTTGTTCCATTTTTACCTGCCCCTGATGTAACACAAAAAACGTATTAGTTTGCTCCGTTTTGGGAGTTACATAATCATCATCATCATCATCTTTAGTATGATGAGCATCATCATTGCAAGACGCTGACTGAGACGATCCCAGAGGAAGTTCCAATTTGCTACGTCAATGAACCATGCCTCTGATTCGTCCATCAAGTACCCCTGGTCGCTCCCTTTCTCACTCTCACTCTCAATCTATATCCCTCCCTCTGCTACTGCCACCCCCTGGTAATGTTTTCAAGTAGTTTGCCATTGTATTTGTTATTGTTGTTACCATTAATGTTGCCTGCAACTGCTGTTTTGCATTCGTCCCACTTCTCGAGGATATGAGCCTGATCTGCCTATTATCCGCTTCTCGCCATATTTTTTTGCCTGTTATTCTTTTTTTTTCTCTTCCTCTTTTGTTGTTGTGATTTCTGACGCGGCGCTGACTGCTGGCTGTCAACTGAAATTATTTTTTAATAGTCACAGCTGCGAGGGTTGCCACAGCACAATGCCAAAGCACATTTATGAAAACAGTGAATAAAACATAAACAAATTTTGTATATAAATCATATAAATATTAAAAAAATAGAACCTAAAAATAATATTAATTATTATATAGACAAAGAAAAAATCACTTTTTGTGAACAAAAGTAGCTTACATTTATTTTGTGTTAAGGATTTTGATTATGTCTAGAAGTTAAGATTATATTTTTAAATACATGAATATAACAAATATATATTAGTCTATCAATTTACCACTGCTTGAGAAATGTATTATTTACATATATCAATTAAAATAAAAGTAAAGTACTATATACATAACAGTAAATACTAACTGACAGCTATTTGAAAACAAGCATCGGAAATTGCCTACTTAATTATAATAAATATTATACATTTTTATTATATTTATTATCTATTCTTAAAATTTAATTAAATAAATATTGCCACACCAGAATTTTCATCTTAGTTCAATTGAACTTATTTTGAGCTATTTGATACAACTCTACGGCATGCTAGGGTTATGCATTTTATGGCGTTTTACAACACTTTGTCATTGTCAAAGTACATGTCAGACCCAAAACTATTTTAAAAGAAAATCGTAGTTTTGCGCAAAAGCTTAAGCAAATTTAAGAAAAGAAAGAAATGAGTAACGCGGAAGAGAAGCAAGTGAAAGAAAATGAAGTCCAAGAAAATGAAGACAATGAAAATGAAGTGACTGAAATTGAAATCGAAGAAAATGAAGACAATGAAAGCGAAGCGAAGGACGATAAAGTCAAAGAAAATGAAGTCAATAATGAGGAGACTGTGGTGGTCAATCCACTGAATAACTTGGTTTATCGCCCATTTATTCCTGGAACTGAATATTTTGATGATGGAAATGTTCCCGAGGTTTTGCCAATAATGCCAATAATACCTGCAGATATACAAAATCGCTTAACCCCGGCGGATATCGAACAAATCCATCGCCATCATTACATTTATCATCGAGATAGACTTTGGAACCGAATGAAAGCTACCAGGAAGCGCCGATTTGGCCCTCGTTAAGAAAATCACAAAAATTACTACTAATTGGTAAGTAATTATCAAAATTAACGAATTTCTTTAAGATTAAGTGTGTTTTGACTTACAGATAAGCGAAGTGACCCAGGAGAAGTGAGGACAAGTCTTGAAGAACCAGCGAATCATTGAACTTAAAGGTTTTACATTTAATTTGGTTCTTCTCTTAATTAAAGAAACCACTATTAAGTACATATATAACTTTTGAGACTTATTTCGGGAGCATCTTCAGAGCCTCTCATCTAGTTTATTTTCAAATTTTAAAATTGTTTACGGTTCCTTTTAGTCATAACCCGTTTTTAAATTATTTCTTGTATCGAACTTTCATTCAAGCTCCCAACTTCTCATTCTTGCTAGCAACTCCAATTTGAAGTGATTGAATTGCCCTCGCATAGATGTACATATTTCTACATCAACGTTACGTCTCATAAGTCTCACTCTCACACTCTCCCTTGCAAGGGGGATTTCCTCAAGTCTTCCATCCCCCTCTTCCCATTGCAGTTTTCTGTGCCTATTTCTTTGGCTTTCCCACCATCTTGCCGTGCCTTTAAATTGTCTGTTTACATTAAATGTATAAATTATGCATAAGTTGATTTTATTTTTTCTTGTAGTCATAAATTCGCTTTGATTTCGCTTTTCGAGATTTGGGATTCTGAAGTGGCAATTGTCAAATGCATAAAATATGCCAGAGCAAATATATTTATTTAACAACACACAGCAAGAAGAGAGATAGAAAATTCTGAAATTCTGAAAGGGACAGTCAACGAGAGTAAAAGGAAAGTCAGCTTTTCGGGAACAATTTTTGTTTTGTATGCATTTCATTTTTAGAGTTTCAGCCGCGCAATTTTCCACAAATTTTCATGGTTGCCCATTTATCCCATAATGATAATGTCTGTTTTGGGTCATTTACGTTGTCTTCCAACCCCCTGGTAAATTCTATGTGCCGACCAACCGTGGCAGTTACTACTATTCCCATATCTATTCTCGTCTTCTCCTTCCTTTCGTCCCAATCAACATGAACAGGCAAATCCACCCCGTGACTGATAATGTGATAGAGATGGTCTCAATACTCAGCAATAGTTGAGAGTGTCGACAAGGATCTGACCTCATTACCAATGTGATCCAGGTTGTTGCCAGTGAGACTTAGTGTTGTAATACTGCTGTCCTGGTATCCGATACTCACATAGGTGGGAGATATTCTGGGTATATCAGTATTTAGCCTTAATAAATCCAATCAATTATTATAAGTATAGTCGACCACTATCTTGTTCAGTTTTCTGAAAAAAACTATATTTTAAGTAGCCGAAAAAATTGTTGTTCAACTGTTTTGATAAGAGAGCTTGGTTAAAAAACTTCAGTACATTTTAAAACTTTCAGTTATACGTACATAAATATTTTCAATTGTTTATCATATTATAAATTTTAATTTTCGGCGCTCTAGAAATCAACGCGTTTATTTTATTTTTAATTCAAAGGTTTACGTAACAAATTATAAGAATATGGCGTCTTAAAAGAATAGATCTTTTTTGAATCAGCTTAAACAAGTAAAAAAACGATTCTAGAGTTTTGAAACTCTAATATTAATAGCAACAAAATTAAAAAACTCAAGGTAAATCAATCTTAGTTAAAAATCTCAAAGTTTCTAAAGTTAATCTGTTAATATTTGGTTTTTCATATGAAACTAGAATAGAAATTATGGAATTCAACTGAGTGATTGCATTTAAGAACTGGGATTTTTACAAGACAAAATGGTAAATAACATTAGGCAGCGAATGCAATAAAATTAGAAAATTAAAGTTAATCCTGACTTTAAATGTTCCAAGACGAGTGTATTGGATTTGAGTCTTGGAACTGTCAAACAACTATATTTAAGACAATTCCCATGTGAATGAGGTTGTTATTTTTTGCATCTTGGATTATTGTTGTTAAAGCGTTGCGACTTCAAAGTGCCGATGGCCAAAATATTTTCATTAGGCGTTAATTATGTTTGGGCCGCACAGTAGCCAAAATATTTTCAGCAAGTGAGCGGCAAGGATAAAGAGTCAAAGGATGCGCCGCCTGGGATTCCACGAAAACGTCGTAACTAGGCGACAAAAGGGCTAATGAACAAGAAGCCGTCGGGTTCAGGATGATAAGCATTTTAGCTGGTGGTCTTCGCTGGAATGTGGCAACGTTTTGTCCTCTGACTAATGATAAGGTTAAGGTTTTTACTTTTCCCTTCTCTCGGTTTGGCATCTTTTCTTACATTTCATTTAATTTTTTCTTTGGCTATATATGTATATATATATATTTTTTTTGCGAATCATGGAGAGAAATGTGTGCCACAATTAGCCGACAATTCCGACTGACGGCGGAAGTGGCAGCCACTGCAATTTATAACGGACCTCGCTGACAATGCAACAACTGTGAAAGCAAGGACTCGAGTTATTCGCCTAGTCCTGAAATTAAAACGAAAATTGCAATCCACCCTGTCATTAGATCTCTGCCTCTGCCTGTCGATGTTGATGTGGACTCAATTGTTTGCCAGTTGGCCTGCTGCCCAACAAATACAAAAATAAAAGAAAAGGGTCCAAACACACACATACACACACACACACTCAGACACACATACACATATTTAGAGAGTTTCCAATTCCTTTTGTTGCAAGAGCCTTGTAGACTCATTGCCTCGTTGGCTCGTTGACAGGGGGATATAAATGTTGTGATTTCTTAATTTTTGTTTGCATTTTTCTCGAATTTAGTAGGCTGTTGAGGTAATTACACTAATTATATGGCCCCGAGTGTGCGACCGATTGAGCTGTTAGCTCCTGCCTCCTAAACAACTCGGTGTGTGTGTGCCTGTGTGTGTTGTGTTGTGCCTTGTTAAGGGTTGTTCTTGGCGCAACGAGGTCATATCGCGCCGATGGATTAGTTGACATGTCAAACGACACAAGACCTTCCACAAAATGATCACACAATGCGTCTTTTCATTATTTTTTTTTGAGCGGGTGTCGTGCTTTTGACATTGATACTACGTCTATTCACCCATTATCCAAAATATCCAACATATTCAGGATCAATAGTCGCATTGAGACTGCATTAATGTTAGTAGACAGTCTCTTTCCTAGCTTTCTTTCAATTCTGCTCCGATCTGTTCCAAATGTAAGTCAAATCGAGATAAATTTTGACTTGCAATAGTTTTTAGACCCTCAATAGCTTTTAGACCCTCTCATCAAGTTTGCCTTCTTTTCTCCAGCCAAACTCAATTTTCTTCAACTTTACAAAATAATGATCTCAAAGTTGTAGTCATAAGAATTACATATTAGAGTAATTGTTAAATAAAATACTTAATTTTTTTTTTATTTATTTCAACGTTTCCTGCCTTTTCCCTTGTAGTCTATTCCACGTTACATAATATCTGCTGCAATCCCTATCATAAATTCGCCTGAAAATTCGTTTTCTAATGCACGCGCCATAAAACTGTTTTCCAGCCATATATTATTATTATTTTTTTTGGAAAAAAACTGCCAAAGTAAAAAAACGCAAGAGAAACAAAACAAGTCGAGCTAAAAAAAAAATGGAAATAAAAATAAATGCTGACCATTAACTGTGTCCTTTTTAGCTCAGGATACACGATTGCATTTTGCGTAATATGACGGAAGACGATCTTTTCCTTTTTGTTTAAAGATTTTCCGCGAATTTCCGTGCATTTTTTACGCTCGTGTTTGATGCAATATTTGTCAGCGTATTTTTTTTTTTGCAGTTTTTTTTATGAGGCATCCTTTTGTGTCAGCCCTTTGTGGGCTGTCGATTTTTTAGGCCGTTCTCGTCCTTTTTGTCCTTTTTTTCTAGTTGCGTTTATGTTTATGAGCTAGTGGAACTTCTAGTTGCGTGCAAAAAACTATTTTTCAGTTTCAGTTTTTTAGACTGACACGCGGCGGTTGCGTTGAGTTTTGTTTGGTATTCGCGGAAAAAGGACGAGATTGAGATTTTATGGCTTACGTAATGTTGAGAGGATGTCGCGACGTGGCATAGGGCATAAGGCAGAAGGCAGAGGTAGACAAGAAGTGAGGCAGCTGTGGCAAAAATAAATGTTGGACATTGTCCTGCACAAATACACAGAGAGAGATACATAGATGGAAAGAGAATCCTGGCACAATTGGCACTCCAGTTTTTGGCTTCCGGGGTGGCCTCAGTCTCTCAAACTCAAACTCAAACTCAGCTCATCCATTGACTTTGTGTCAAATTGAGTTATTCAAATGTCAGACTATACACACACACACACACACACACACACACACACACACACACACACACTCAAACACTCAAACACATATGGGTAGATTTTGATAATGCGCTTGGAACATAATTCTCAATTGATATCCTGTTGCGTTGTTTTTACAAAATATTTACCTTTCTCATAATTGAAGTGTCTGTGCTGAGTGACGTTCCATCCTTTAGCATCCTGGCGTGCAATTTTTGCGCCATTTGTGCATTCTCTGCAATCTCTCTCTCTCTCTCTCACACACACACACACACACAGTCTGACTCTCTCTCTCTCTCTCTGTGTGTCTTTTTCTCTATATCTCTGTTGTTGCTCCTGCCTTTTCACGCTTCGCCGCACGCCGTTCTGCTCGCGGCCTTATAGCAAATGGCTTCCAGCATCCTTGCGCAGCGGACGCACTGCACCCTGCTGCCCCTCAGTTGCTGCCACAACTGCTGCCTCAACTGCTGCTGATTATGTTGTCGCCGTTGTGTCGAATGTGGAGTGTGTTGCACTTGCCCAGGCAAAGTCTCCCGTCGTTTGACCCCGTAAATGAGAAATACACGCCAGGTTTTCTCACTCTTCTTCTTACTGCCTCTCTACTACATGCACCATTCACAAAAACTCTGCCAAACAAAAAGAAAAACTGCATAAAAATACAAGGGAAAAAAAAAGGAGAAAATCAAGTCATGGCAAATGCAGTCAAAATTCTGCACTAATTGTTGTCATTAAGGTTGTGACCCAGGCCAGTGCGTGTGGTCAGCTGCCAAATAGAGTCACCAACAACTAACCAACAAAAAAAAAAACACCAAAGTTGCATTGTCACCTACAGTTTTAGAGTTCTATAGTTATATATGGACCACGGGCCACTTGAGGACCGCAGGTTGCCAGCCAAAAAACTGGGTGGCATGCAACAGTGGCATGCAACAAAGGTGCAGCCAATCATTTCTGTGATCTCTATTCTGCAGCCAATTCAATTCATAAAGACATCACCTTAAGTGCTCAATGACATTGAAAATAATGAATGCCAAACAGACACAATATGCATAAAGAGAAATACATACATATATATTCGCATACAAAGTGTACTATATACTGATGTAGGTTTCCATGTTTCAGGAACATCTACTCGAATTTTAGGAATATGCTGAGTTATCGAAAAGGTTTCTATTTTATACTATGTATTGCAGACAAGGCTCAATGTGATATGCTAGTTTTGTAAGTACATGCACTATAAATATATATTTATATATATAAGCTTTATTTGTGCCAGTAAAAAGAGGATTCTTTATAAAGAATCTTTTAAAAAACTATATTTTTGAAATTTCACAGTTTTTTACTAAAGAATCAAATAAGATATGGAATAATGACCAATATAACAGTTGGTTTGAAAATGGGCTCCAATTTGATAAAGATTTTCAAGTTTTAAGTTTAGTTATCGTTTCAATTGGCAACTTTATCAGGAGAAGCCGCCAAACACCAACCTGAAAATCTATATTCAACTTAATTATAATTTAATTTTGATATCTCTGTTGACACGATTTCTTAAACACTAAATTCAACGCCTTAAAATCATATTCAAAGGAGTTGGTTTTAAGCTAAAATATTTTATTGATTATATTTCGCAATTTTTGCTTAAATTGTTTATTAATTAACTCAATACCATGACAATGAAGTTTGTTATTTGTTGTAATGAATATTAACACAAATAAATGACACAGCAGTTTGTTGTGTTTTCTTGACATTTAATTAATTAAATATACACTTATTTAACCGTTACACTATTTAGCAAGGTAGATTTTTACGCTACTTCTAGATGGTCTTTTATAATCCTACTTGTAATAAGAACAATGTCTTGATATTATATTTAAAATAAAACTAAGGTTCATCTAGAATTGACAGATCTTGATGCAGTTTTCAGAAAGTTGTTGCCTTTAGTCAAGTTAAACGAAACTTAAGTTGGTACACACTCTACCCACATTCTTTCCTAATATAATCCCATTTTTCCCAACAATGTGCCACACATGCAACTAATCCGCAGAGCGGATATTGAATGATCGAGTCAACTGACTAGCATATCATTTGGTATCATCTCGTTGCGTTTCCTTTGGCATTGAGTTTGACTGGGAACTTAGTGCTTGAGCTTTAAGAGGGAACGTGGCAAACGAGCCGAAAGTTTGCCCAGGCTCAGGCGACGATGATGATGATGATGTCAATGTGGATGTGGATGTCGCTGTGATATCTAAAAATCAGATAGATAAATTGCGGGTATTTGGTTGCAGTAGACATCAGACAGCGGCAGGGACACGTGCAGCTGTGACTCACTGTGCGTCTGTTCCGTGTTCCTTGTTCCGTGCACACACATATGGGAGTGAGTGTACTCGTATATGGTTCAGTCAACCCTTTTGGAGTAGCAAATAAATTGGCATTATTACGCGCGCGGGAGCTCAGCGAAAATTGATTATTGACAAAAGTCGCATTAAGCGGCGTTTTATGTGCAGTTGATTTTTATTCCTTTGACGTCAGCCTGGCAAATGGATGTGGATATTAAGGTTCTTGATGTGGTTCGCGTTGTCCTTGAAATCCTTTTTCCCAACAACCAACCACCATGAGGCAAACTCAGTCTCAAACTTTTGCGACAGCAGAAATCACTTTAATTTCTTTTGACTTGCATTAATGATGAGCTTCAACACCACCTGTTTTTACACTGAAGAAATTAAGGACATTTATCTTAAATATTTTGTAATTAATACAAGTACAGTTCAAGACACAATTACTTTACTTAAATCTAAGAAACCTTAAATTCTTTATATAAGAATAAAAGTCTTAAAGTTTTAGGAAACTATGCCTATGCAAGTATTTTCTTATATTTTAATTTTGCAAATTAAACAAACCTTTCTTAAAAGTTGTGTTTATTATAAATAAGAGCATGGACTTATTTAAAGTGTTCTTTTAATCAAGATGTGTTTCTAAGCTTAACAATTTTAAATTCTCAACGCATTTTTTGAGACCATAACTTACAGCACGGAGACCTTTTATTTATCAGTGTACTCGAGCATAATTGATCAAGTCTCAAGTGTCTTAACGCTCCACATAATTAATTCTTTGAGCTGTTGCCAAAAGTGTTGGCTGAAGGTGTGGCACGAAAGTTGGCAAGATTAAAGTATGCAGCAACATATTTGTCAAACAGATACTTCTTGCCTTCGCTTCATGTATCTCTACTAATTTGGTTTTAATCCTTTTGCCAGATTTCATGCCCACTAATCCGGCCGAGTTTTACGGGTGCGGCGACGGGTTGAAACGGGCTGCCAATGGTCGAAACAAAGGCATCATCTATAAAATGACAATTGCAAACAACAATGACGACAATCGCTGCAAGGACAAACAGTAGTGTCCCTATCCGTTGTATTTCTCTTTCTAGTCCTTTTGCCTGCCTGCTTGTCAGCTCACTCCCTTTCAATCCTTTTGGTCCTAAAAGGCACAGCCTATTCATAATTAGTTGCAGGCAATTAACAAGGTCTCGCGGTCGCTTCACAAGGCTAACAGAGAAACTGTAACAAACTGTTTCGTGTGGGCGTCTTCCAGTTGCACGTTGCAAGTTGCAAGTTGCTGTTGCAGTAAATCTAGAGTCTGTGTTTGCAATTTGTTTATTTTGAAAACAAGACGACACCCCTTTCTTTTCCCTGTGTATCACTGTCACTGAGGCGGGTCACTGATCCTCGCGATCCTCACGATCCTCACGATCAACGCTTTAATCCTTTGACTTTCGACTTGGCTTAGTGCGAAAATGGACGAAATGCCTTCTTGCCCTTTCCGGAAAGTGTGGCTTACTTTGGTTCCGCTATCCAAAGTTGGCAATTAACATTTGCTGCTAAGCTAGCTGCCTGCTAGTCTGCCACGCCCCACCCCGCCCAGAGTGGCAACATCGTTGTGGCAGTGGCAATGTTTGCTATTTCTTAACATCTATCTTTCCCTCGAAGTCGAAAGAGGCGAGTCAAGGGGAAAGGGTTTAGTTTTAATTAACTGACTTTAGACGCGCCTTTGTCGCTCTCTCTGCTTTTGCTTTGTTGCATATGTTGCATGTGGCACAGTCTCACATAGTCCCATATATATGTATATATATCACTTTTTCAAATGCAATCAGATTGCTCGATTTTATTAAATGTTGCGATTGCCGAGGCAAAGCCGCGTAATACCCCCAGAAAACCAAAAGGCCGAAAAACCTAAACCGAAAACCGAAACCCAAAAACCGAAAACCCAAAATACCAACGAAAACGTGTGACGAGTGTCAAATTAATTAAAATGTCAGCAAAATATGTTCAATTGTTGTTTGACTATGTGTTTGTACTCATGGAGATGGATGACAGTTGCCTCCTTGCCTCCTTGCCATGACTTTCCTCCTGTCAAACTGCATATTGACAATATTGGCATTCAGGCGGGTGGACAGACGGACAAACGTACGGATGGGCAGGAAGAGTTCCCCGCCCTAAATTGCCGGCTGGACGGATAGACGGGGACCTGGGACCGACCCCTGTCCGAGGGATCTGTCGGAGTGAATGTCCAGCGGGTGTCAGGCAGATAAGACCCGTTGCGTTGTCATATTTTCAATTTCGATATTCGCACGGCTGCCAAACTACCCGTAATCTCTCTCTCTCTCTCTCTCTCTCCCCCTCTCCACATATATCCCATAACCCCCGTCAATAGTTTTTGAGGGTTGTCGTTAATGTGCATTTGACATTTGTGAAATGAGAATCTGGGCAAATGATTCGGATTTATCGCAAATTTGTCGAGCGATTTGTGTAGATTTACATGAGTGCCAAATGCCAAGTGGCCACTTGAGGATGCCAGCAGGAGCACAACAACAACAACACACACACACACATATACAGGACAAGAAGGTCCTTTTTTTCAAGAGCTCGTACCAGCTGAGGTTGAGCAACGTTTAAAAGTTCCCTAAAATGTGGGTCAACAATTCCATTCTCCTCACTCTAGACTCTTCAGGAAAATGTCAAGACGACATGAAGCTCCGACTGAGTGAACCATCAATTGGCATTCTAATTAGATTAAATTTAATTCTACATTTAATTATTTGAGCATATGAATAAAACTCCAATTTAATTAGCTTTTGCTATGCTAAAGCCAACCATTTAGATAATATGTTGAGAATATAAATTCAATATACAATTTTTATTTATTGCTCTCTGTCTTTCTTTCTGTTTTGCTTAGATAATTTTTAACATACATACATATGTATTTTTACAAAACAATACTATATATGTGAGAAAGAAAATGTATTTAAAAAAATATAGCGCAAGCTAACTTTGGCGCGCCAAAGTTTGGATACCCTTGCAGTGCCCTGTGTAAGCCGTCAGATTTCTTACAAAATTTGTTGATTTTGAACCGATCGATCCAATGGCAGCTATATGATATAGTAGTTCGATTTACACCAAATTTGGTCAGCCTGTTTAAAACTTAGTCAAACACACAATGTGTATATTTGGTTGAGATATTTTGAGAAACAAAAAAGTTTTTCAAACTAAATATTGTTTTCGATCCGATCGTTCTTATGGCAGCTATATGATATAGTAGTCCGATTTACACCAAATTTGGTCAGCCTGTTTAAAACTTAATCAAACACACAATGTGTATATTTGGTTGAGATATTTTGAGAAACAAAAAAGTTTTTCAGTTAAAATGAACTGATTTCATTGTTTAAATCTTTTCTATGAAAATATAAATGATAAGCATGCGAAAGCATTACCATAATTTAAGGTAATTTAATCAATTGAAAAAAATTTATGTTTTAAACAAAGTGTTTATTGCTTAATAACAACAACATCCAAAAGATACAAAAAAACTAATGTGTGCATCAAAATAAATTGAGTTATTTTAATGAACTCAAAAAGAGTGTATTAAGAATTATATTCATAAACTGCCTGCCATAAAATAAATAAAATGGAAATTATGTTAATTATAATTTAAATTATTATTGCGTACGTAGCGAAATAAATATTATGTATGTAAATATATTTCTTAAGAAAGAAAGAAGAGCATTGAAACCTGTAAAATATAATTCATTATTTCTATGTGTCCGATATATGAAAGTTATTTTGCTTAATGATTTTATTTTAAAAATTATACCTTCTGTCTATAACATATTATTATTGACAACTGTTTCTATTAATCATAATATTAAAAATCTATTTCAATTATATAATTATAATAAAATCGTATTTTAATGTTACAACCTTATATTATATTTAAAAAGAGTAAAATATTAGATTTTGAAGTTCCTGCTAAATATGGTATAACTCTTCACCCTGCAGGTAGTTAAAGATGGAGTCAGTTAGGTGCTGTGGATGGGTTTTCCTACCTTATATAAGTGTGTAACTTTGCGTGTTGTTAAGCAAGTCATAAAAATTTGCAAAAAAAAAAGCACAACAAAACAACAGCAACAATACCGAGACGTTAAACAAAAGAACGAAAGGATACGGAAAAGGAGGCTCGCGGGTATTAAAAGAGCTCTGGGCGTGGGTGTCGGCGTCATGCATGAGTGAATCCTTCCTTCCAATCTTTAGTTGTCCTTTTGGCGGAAAAAAAAGTACATATATACTTTCAACTGCCTTTCGTTTCGAGTTTTGAAGTCGACGTCAACGGCGGCGTCAACATTAAATAAAAAGGCAAGTGTTCATATTCGCGGGTTCTGTATTCAACTGAGTGTGTATCTATGTGTGTGTGTGTGTGTGTGTGTGTGTGTGTGTGTGTGTGTTGGTTGACTGGTTGTTTGGTTGGTTGACTGGTTGGTTGGCTGCATTCATGCGAAGGAGTTGGCTTCCTTGGCTTCCTCGTTGTCGGTTTTGCAATTGTTAGGTTTGCTGAATGCGCCATAAAAACGTCAACGGAATTCGCAATCGCAATCACCTTTTGTGTTGTTTGAGTGTTGTTCGTTGTTGTTTCACCCATTATTTTGTCGTTGTTGTTGTTGTTTTTGTTGATGTTGTTGTCGTTGTTGTTGCAATGCAAACAAATGACAGCAGCAAGGACGTTGCTGACAAAGCCAAACGCGAAAATGTCAGCGCACAATTCAAGACGAGGACGAGGACGAGAACGAGGACGAGGTTTGGGAGTAGAACTGAGGGGGAAGCTAGACTTGCAGCCGGAAAGGATTATTTTGCCTTGGGGCTGGTGAAGTAAATAAATCAGCAAGAATGAATTGATATCTTTGCAGCAGAAGTAACTTTTGCATACCCTTCAATTACATGTAATGGGTATGTTTCTTCTAATAAAACCCAATTTTGAAATCTAACAAACACTTATCTTGTCTCTCAATATTTTAATATTATAATTGTTAGCTCACTAAATAAATGCATTAATTCTAATAACAATAGTCTTGTGATATTGTAATTAAATATGTTAACTTTTAGCTTGATATTTCCTTAAATTATTCCAAAAGTAAGTACGTAAAAGAATTATCCTATTATATACTTTTCTATTCGATAAATTTACCATAACTCATTATATAAACTTCTTATTGTGCCATATGTAAGGGTATAGAAAAGAGCTTAAAAACGACAACAGCACCAACAACTAGAGAATTAAACGAGCACACGATACAAAATATTACAGGATGGTAAAAATCAACTTGCAATGCAATCACGCAAAGCACACAAAACGGAACATTTAAATACATGAGTCTAAATACTTGAATACAGGGATAAGAAGGGGAGGGAAGGGTTAGAAAGAAAGAGTTCAATGGATTGTTGGGTTATACATGTGTTATATGGAGAGGGTCTTATGTAACATTAAGATGCTCCCCATTGTTAGAAAATGGCAAACCAATTATATGAAAAATGATCAAATATGCCCTACACACTAACGACATTTATTTGTGTGGTTATTTAAAATAATAGTAAATTAGTTATTTTATCGATTATTTTTTAATTTCTTTTATTTTAGTATGCAAACTCAATAGAAATATGAATTATATGAATATGAAAAATATGAAGTATATTTAATTCTCTTAATTTACAAAAAGAAACACCAATGTTTAATAAAAATATAGCAAAACATATAGCTCAATAATTGTCAATACATTTTAAAATTGCCATATTTAAAAACAATTCATTTAAAAAAATATAAATATAAATTATAATCACAAAAATGCTCAGCTGTTAATAATTTGTTCCTTTCTGACATTATAGAAACAAATAAAATATTCTAAATATGTATAAATTGTTATAAAAATAAAAACGATAATGATAAACATATATTTTAGTAGCTTTTCCTTTCAGGTGATTCAATGCAGGTGATTCAATGTTTGTCATATGTCGTTTAGACCCATTTCCGTGTTACCTCAACTTGGTACTTGGCTCAAAGTGTTAGCGTTTTTTGATTGTTTGCCTCGTGTTTGACAAATAAAATGTCAAATTATTAACACAAACTTGTTGTTTTTGTTGTTGTTGTTGATTTGCTGCTTTTTGTTGTTGTCTGTTGTCTATTTTCTGTCGTCTTTGTTTTTGTATTCTCTTTTTTGTTTTTCTTTTTTCGTTTCGTTTGGTTGCCCTGCGAGTTGCTTGTTGGGGTTAAAAGGCAAACACTTGCTTCACCCAACCACACCCCACTTCGGCCCGTTTCCCTCCCCCTCCCCATCCCCTAGCCCAATTACAATCGGAGCCCACAGGGAACATGTGTACACTGTACAGGGTAAAAATCGCGACATATTGGCAATAAACAGCAGGTGGCGCTGACATTGCAAATGAATTACAACAACGAAACGCAGTCTTACTTCCTCTCCATCAATATATCTCTCTATTCTTTTCCTTTTTTGTTTTTGTGATCCTCATAAATCGCTGCTCCAGTTTTCTGACCAATTTTTAGTGCACCTTTAGTTTTTTCTTCTGTTTTTTTTTTTAAAGATCATTTTATGATGTTATGCAAAAAATAGAAGAAAAAAATAGAACCAAAAAACCAGAACTAGATCTCGAGGATTAAGAAACAGTCAGGATAAGGGACCAGGGACCATAGACCGGGGATCAGGGAGCTATAAACGCAACACCACCCGCCTCAATTAGTTCGAAATGCGGACGATAATCATCCTACGGAAATGCTATTTACAGATTCCAGCGGAGGATATTTTATGAGAGTCTCAAAAAGAATGAAACAAAAAAATAATAGCTGCAAGAGAAAAAAAGTCAGCGAGACGAGAAAAAAATTCTGTGGATTTTTATTATGGCACATGCAAAAAAGTAGAACACCGCACAGCGGGTCGAGGTCCTCTAATTGTGATGTCCTGTGAGGTTACGTAAGCATGCTCGCCTTCGTCCTGGGTCGTTTTACGATGCGTTCTGCTCTCGTTTTACACATCTTAGGTAATTTGTAGATTTTTAGGCCAATTTTTTGTGCTCGCCCTCGTTTTGGCCAGGATCACGCCTATGTAGCCTGAACTGAATGAAGCGGCGCAAAAAGAAAATGGAACAAAAAAAACAAATAAAAATGCAAATTATTACGCAAGTCCGAGTCCTGGACTGTCGTCACTTCTTAGAAAACTCGAGCAATGTGATTGTTGGTTTTTCTTTTTTGCATTTTCCGGACAATTTGTAGGCTAGCTTTGCAGATCTTGTTCAAGATTTATGAGCCTCGAATGACCCAGAGCCTCTAGTTCATTTGTCCCGCCTGACCTGATCTACATTTAAATAAATAGAAATAATTTTTATGATTTTTTTTAACAAGCTCATAAAACACAACGCAGCGTTTTCTATTTTGCTTTTTATTTGTTTGTTTGTTTGCTTTTTTTTTTGGTGAAAAATTGTAGCGACTTTTCGCCCTGTTTTCAACGTAATTGATCTAAGAATTGCCTAGCAGCTACCAAGAATCAATTTTGGCCATTCATTGTTGGTCTTTTGTTGTCAAAAAAAAACTCATGCTGCACAAAAAACAGCACTAAAAATTGGTCAAAAAACTAGAGTACAATTTTTATTTGGGCCGTCGTCGTGTATGTCATTGTCATTTCACTCTGCTCTGCTCTGTTGTCATCTGGGATTTGTTCTCAATTTTTTGCCACCTTTTTAGCCACTATTGTTTGTGTCTTTATTTACTTTTTATATTTTCCATTTTTCTAGTTTTCATTTTTGCGGTGAGGGCACAAAAAATTATGACAATTGCAGTCAAGGTCGGAAAAAGGAAACTGTGCTGCAAGATGTTGATTAATTAGGACGTGACAAGCAGGTGATGGGATTAATTGGATTCAAAAATACACTTTTTATTGGATTGTATTGTTATCATGTTATATTTTACTATACATATTTTTCTATCTAAATAAAATAGTTAGAAAACTCTTAACGCATTTACTTTTTAACCTTCTGTGATGGTAGTTTTCTAAATACAAATTGTTTTAAACTCATTTTCAACGATTAAAGCGTATCAACGATTGCTTCTATTTGAATTAAGTATATGAAATATATTGAATAGGCTTTTAATTGATTTATTAGGATATCAATATAAAATCTTATGGAGACCGAGTAATTAAATAAATTATCTTTTTATAAAGGTGTTAAAATTTAGATAACACAAATAAATAATCGAGATAGTTCAGCGATTTAATAGCTCTTTTTTAATTTTTGAGATATGTTTTTATTTTTGTAAAAACTTTCATTCTTTTGAGTTATTAATGAAATGGAAATTAAGTCATATTATTTATCAAATAATTAATTTGCTTAAACTTAATTATACTTCAATCTAATATAAATAAAGATTTAAATACTGTTGTGAATATTTATTATTCAGTGATATTCTTACATAGTCTGTAAATAAATATTTTATTTAATAAAGTCATATTTAATAGTCATTCTATCGTCTTTATATAAACATTTTATTGTTAATGGACTTTACTACTCCCTTACATCATCATCATTATTATCAACAAATTGCTCATCATTAGCTTTGTTTTTATATGATGGAACATCCTTTTGCTATAATTCATATGATCAATTTATGGCACACCATTTTTCACGCCATACTTTATGGCTGCCTATATAAATGTTGGTGTTGTTGTTTTTATTGCGCTTATTAAATGGGCTTGTATTTTAAACGATAACAGTTAATCAAGCATTTTTGGTTAAGTCAATATTTTTTTAGCGGTTTCATGTGGGTGTACAAGTGTGTGCGAGTGTGTCTGTGTATGTGTGTGAGTGTGAATGTCTCTGTGTGCGTGTTGACCAATAACCAACCACGGTTAACCAGACAAAAGGCCACAAAAATGCCACGAAAATCCCAAACTAAAAAGCACACAAACAACAACACGCCACATTTAGCCAAGCCAGCTAGAGTGAAAGAGAGAGAGAGAGAGAGATAGCTACTCCCAACAGAGTGAAACAGCTAGCGCAAAAGAGAGAGAGAGAGAATGAGAGCCCCAACTGGGTTGGAGAGCAACACAAACTGCGCAGCGATGGCGCCCCAAATAAATACAAGGCAATTATGCATATGAGTTGACAACTTCCAGCACAGGAGGATACCACGAGCAAATGCGGCAAGCCAACATAAAGGGGTAGGGGGTGGTGGTGGAGATTGGAGCAACATAAGGGGAGGGGTGGGGTAGCCAACACTTGGTAAGTGTCAATAATGGCGCTGAAAACTCTTTAACGTTGTGTTTTTCATATGACCGCCCAACCACCCTTCATTTTCCGTTCCCGTTCCCTGTTTTCTGTTCTATCGTTAGTCCTTCTCCCTCTTACTGCCTGCTTCTCAGTCTCTCTGTCTTTCTCTCTTTCTTTCTCGTAGTGCACTCATACTAGTCCTCTCTCATTCCTGCCGATAAAGTTACGACGACTTTGGCCAAAAATACAAACCAACAAACCGCGTTTTGATTTGCAACCCTTAAAAAGCTCTAAGACGGCCACCGGAATAACCAGAGAAAAACCAAAAAGTGGGTGGAAAGTCGGTTTTGTCTCTGCCACTGCCTCTGCCTCTGCCGCAGTCGCAGCCGACAACGTCGTCGTTGTTGCCGCTGTCAAAGCCAAAGCCAAACTAGTTTTGTGGCAACCCAACTCGGTAGTGACTACGACAACAAACGAGAAAGGGGAATGCGAATGATGGAAGGGTACAGAGAAGGGTAAGAGGGGGATGACAACCCCCTCTACTACTTCTGCTACCACTGGCTACAACAACAAATAAAAAACGGCTAACGACGACGCGACTGCACATTTCCAAGACGACGGCTCGGCGCGCTCTCCGCTCTGCTGGGCATTTCCAGGCTGGCGCTCTCAGCGCGGGTTGCCAACAATAACAAAAAATACCCAACGAAGAAACGCAAAAAAGAAAGAGTTGTCATGGAACCACTTGCCAGGACTGGGCAGCCCAGCAGTGGCGTCGTCAAGGCGGCATAGTAATACAAAAAATATTTTATAACAATTAATTTTTAGTAATTATATTATAGAGCAATGAATCCACAAGCAACAATTTAAATTATTATTCTTTAATATTATATTATACTATTAAAATTACATATGCTTATTATTTAATTAAATTCCTGTAATTAAAATTATTATTAATTATTAATATTTATAAATGTAAACGCTTTTTACTTCAATTTTCCCTAAATATATTGTAATACTTTATGTTTTTTTAAGTGTTTACACAAATGGAGAAAGTGTCACTTTCAGGGTATAACATTTTCCTAAGTATTAGAAATGCTTTAATAATAATTCTTTTAGTTCTTACATTTTAAAGCGTTGAAAGCCATACTTAAATATACATATTTAAATAAAATACGAGCATGTATATTTTTTTGTTGCCCAATCTTAAGATAAGTTCAGTTAGCTACCTATAATTTAGTTTGCTTTAATTTTGTATAATTTAAATATTATAATCAATTTGCTTAATAAACAGTTTCCACTTTAAAATTTAAAAATATATTGTGGTAATAAATTCTTCTTTAACTATTTAAACTAAAGAGGCATTTTTTCAAAATTTGTACCGATGGAAATCACATGTCTGAACGTCCCCTGAGCTCCTATTATTTATAAGAATAATAATACTAATCTAAAATCTTTTAAATACTAGCAACTATTAACAATTATCAACTATCTTAAAATGTCTATTCATATCTGTGGTTTATTATTTTATAATTTAATTAGATTCTTTTTAAGTGTTGTCTCCTTCCTTTTTTAGCTGGTCCCCTTTTCAACCGTGTCGACGCCTCTGACTGTAGGCAGTAAATAAAAAATCATGTGCACTGCAAGTGGCGCTCCATCAAACGCATTCCATATTCCATATGCAACCCCATCCCCCATCTGCCACATCAGCCTCGTTTTCCCCCTCATCCTCCCTCTCTTATGCTGCGCCTTGTGCCCTACAGCAGAATCGGCATTTTGCATCTGGTCAGCGATTTGTAACGATGCGTTTTTTTTTTTATTTGTGCGGACGAGTTTTTTCCATTTTGAATGCAAAACTTCAAAATGGCCGCCAATTATATGAAATTTGATATTTACTGAAACTCATTTCACTCCCGGCGTGTGTGTCTGTGTGAGAAATTTACAAATAAAACTGGTTCCTGTTCCTGTTCCTGTCAGTTATCGTATATTTTGATATATATTTATTGTTGTTGTTGTTGTTGCTGGTACTCTTACATAGGGCGCAATCGCATTAAGGGCCCATTGCTGGGCTTAACGGATTTCAGCTTTAATCTTTATATTGTCTACGCATTTCTCGAGTGCATTGGCCAAAGGGGAGGGTCGTAGTGCCCCGAAGTGTGGAGTGTGCTCTCTAATATTAGCATCATTATTGCTAACAATATGATGTATCACATGACAAAAGCCGAAAGTTAGCCCTTGGGCTATATATGAACATGGCGTGGAAATGAAAGGGATATAATAGTCATATAGTCTGTACTCAGAGCTTAGTTGAGAATTATTCGTTAGCTGTTTTTGTATATACATATGTAAATTCTAGATTTAAATATCTCACTCTTTATCTTTTGCGATATCTACTACACAACATATTATCTGGGTTTTGGTCTAAATAGTATTTATGTATTTAATATTGATTATATTTTTGGAATGTTACTATTTAACTAAATTTTTACAATGCATTTATGTATGGATTCTAATTAAATATAAGTTATTTATGTCAAGCAGAGATTACATGTCTGGCTACTGATATTAAAAAAAATATATATAAAATGTATCAGTAACAATTAAAATTCTAAAAGAAAGACTATAAATTATGAAAGTTTCAAACATTAAAATCTCATTAAACTCATGGTAGAGAGTTATTTAAAATTTAAAATGAATACTATATTATATTATATTAATTTTACAATGCAATAATAAATTATACAAGTTTGAAATAAAAGAATCTTATTACATATACTAATTGTAGATAGTTAAGTAATTAAAATTTAAAATGAATATTTATTACTTAACAAAGAGACAATAAATTATAAATTTGAAACATTACAAGCTCATTATAATTCTTACAGATCGTTTGTTATTTATTATGAGATAGTTTTGACTTAATTCTGTCTTCTTCTATTCCTTTTTTCTTTGCAATGTATTTCAAGTAAATATCTAATACTTATATTCAGCAGATCATAAATTTCTTTGTGTGCCTTCTTGAAATTGTTGCTTTGCCCAAGGATTACATGTTACATTGCCCGCCATTGTTCAGTTTTTTGTTTCCATCTCCAACTTTTCTCATATCCATATCTCATGCCCTAAATGACATTTCAACAACAACAATCATTAGTATTTCAACGATCTGCAGCTGTTAATTGTCGCGGGCTCCTTTTTATAGTTGATGATCAATGGAGAAAGAAAAGTGAGACTCGGAGAAAGAGAAATTGAAAGAGAGACAAGAAGGCACGAGCAAAAAGCTACAATGTATGCATTTGATTGTTTTGTTTTTTTTTATTTATTTTATTTTATGGGAATTTGTAAATACAAAACAAAATACAAATTGAAAAGTAGAAGAAGATGATCTCACAATGCAACAACATGTGTTGATATGTCTTTAAGAGAGCAGCGTGTAGGGCACATGGCAGCATCGGCAGCTGGAAGCATCGTGCCACTGGCAGCGACTAGTAGCGTGTGTAGGAGCAGGGGGCACGGTCGGGGGCAAGGGTCGGGGGCACGTTCAACCAGCCAATGCTTATGCGTCTGGCAAAACACGGTAACACCAACACCAAGGCAAACATATTACACAAACTTGTGGGCACAGTTGTCGATGTTGTGGCCTGCACGGAGAGTCCCTACTTCCATGTGTGTGTGTGTGTATTGTGGGAGTGTCACCGCCAGCTGCTGCCGCAGTTGAGGCGCTCTTACAAAAAAAAATACTCATCTTCAAACCCACCACAGCGCTCAATCTCTCTCTCCAAGAAGAGCCACCCCAATGTGAAAACGGAGAAAAAAAAACCACTCAAAATAAAAAATTTTCAATGGAAAACTGGCCTCCAGTGGAAGTGTGGTGATTTTTATGCGCTCACTCACATTGCCAAAGGACACTCAGTTACTCTCACTCACTCGCTCACTCAGTCACGCACAGGAGAGCTCATTCATGAAGAGTAGCAATTGAAAAAAAGTAAAATAAAGTAATACCAAAGGCTGCCTCAATTTTTTTGTGTGTTTGTTTTGTTTTGTTTGGAACTCTCGGTGGTTGATCCTGGCAGCGCCAGCGTTGGCATCGACGTTGCCGTCGACAGAGACAGTGGCAGAGGCAGAGGCAGCGTCAGTGGCAGTGGCAGCTTGCGCCAACCAAAACAACAAACCACAATTCACTTACAAGCGACGTTCGCGGTCGCTGTCGACATCGCAGCATTTTTAAAAATGGCTCTCAATTTGCTTGTTGTTGTATATATTTTTTTTCTCCTCCTCTTCTTACTGTATTTGTTGGGGACTGCGCCATTGGAAATTCTCTCCATCGTTTGGCATTCACACAGTTCTTTCAGTATTGCCTAGTTAGCGGCGGCGTTTGGAGCAAACGGAACGCACGGAATTCTGCATGGAATTCTGCATATAACTACAGAAATTGCCACTGATCGCAATTGGGGCGGAGTCAGTAGTCAGTAGTTCATCTCGCTCGCGCTCATCAATCATTTGAAAGAGAAGGAGAACTGCCTCTCTCTTAACGCTTGGCTGTCACTCTTTCTCTGTCTCCCTCTCTCTCTTTCTCTCAGTCTATTTATAAGCAACCCCTCAACGACATCCACTGATCGTGTCGATAAATTCGCGTGTGTTCCGTGGTCTTGACTCAAGGGCAGTCACTCAAGGGGCAAGAGCATTGTTGCCGCTTGCCACTGGTTGGTTGTTTCTCATTATGGAAGCGCCCCCTTCCCCAATTCAGTGTGTGAGTGTGTTTTTGTGTCTGTGTGTGTGTGTGAGAAAGAGAGAGGGTTGGACTGATCAGCTACTACTCACAATCGTCACAGTCCCCTGCACTGCATGTTCACGCGTCCACTTGAATGGTTGTTGATCCGTTCCTTCAGCGATCACTGCCCCGAGTCATGCATAATTTATTTTCATTTATATTTCGTTGTCTCGTGATCGTGTGGTAACTCTTGGATTAAATTGGGAACCAGAATTCCAAGCACGGGAATGCGATCAATGACAGACTTTAATTTTAATTACACAGTTCATTAATTGAAGAAGATCATCTTGAGTTCTTTATTGTGAGATGCAAGTTTGCTTTTAAATATAAATGTGTCTGTTTAATTTTGATATGTCTTAGAGGCATTTATTAATATGAAAACAAAGATGAGCTGCATTTGCAATGTTTAAAGCAGTTGATATGAAATTAGTTCTTTTTGGCAGTGTATAATAACAGAAATCTTGGAGATTTAGGAAAATTTATTTGCTTTCTTACCGCAGGTTTATT
Organism: Drosophila neotestacea; assembly: GCA_035044365.1. NCBI lineage: Eukaryota > Metazoa > Arthropoda > Insecta > Diptera > Drosophilidae > Drosophila > Drosophila neotestacea. The sequence goes on along the minus strand of JAWNMD010000051.1, from coordinate 1,094,735 downwards.
GCAATGTATTTTTCGTTTAAAATTGTTCTTAAAATTTTAAAATTTCAATAAAAATCTGTTAATTTCAAAACGATTTATGATCTTTATAGAATTTTACAGTTCATAGTACTACAAACAGTTTAGTTTGGGTTTGGGAATGTAATTTATTTTTCTTCAAAGTTCCAAGAGTTTATTGGAAATATTTTTAGATGAATCTGTTTAAAATTATATAGTTTATAAAAATAATGTTTACAATCCAATATGATTGTAGATTGTGGACTGATCGTTAATTTTCTGGCTTTACTTGATTTGGTTGCTCTTGATCAATAATACCATGCACCATTACGGATAATGTCCATGACTCCTGACTGCGATCACTTGATACTTGTATTAAGAGTTTATTTTCAATAAACCATTAAAAGCTTATTTAATGTAAGGATCCGCAGTTACTGATAAATTATTTAAAATTTTCGAAATTACTTGAATAATGCTTCCAATCTTCAGTTTTGATTGGAGATGCAATTTAAATTGATTTCTTTGTTCTTCATCATCAATATGTTTCACATGCACTACAGATAATGTCCATGACTCGTTGTTTGCAATCTCTAGATACTCGTTACTTGCGAAAAGTTGCCGTTAAAAAGGCGTTGCTGCTGCAAGGATCCTCGCGGGTTTTATGGCCTCTTGCGGGGCGGCTAATCGCCCAAAATATTTGTTGGGCGTGCTGGATAATCCAGGCGATTGACTTTCATAAGTAAAGGATTAAGAACGGAATGCGGCGCTCTCGATATGTCGACCTGTATGTGGTTTGCTACCTGTTCTCTATATTACGGCCTGTTCCCCTTGGTGGGTGGCTACCTGGGTGCACTATTTTTACCATGACCAAAAGAAAAAAAAACTGCAATAAAAAAAGGGTGGCTTAGCCAAGCTCCTTGTGCAGCTGTGGCTAAATAAAAAGGGATGTATGGTATAAAATAGAGAGATAGAAAGAGATGGAGTGTCGATAACAGGTATCGCTGCAATTTGCGCAATTATAATATATTTTTTCTCTTTTATTTTTTGGGTTGATCCTTGATCCTTGTATCCCGCCGTGCGCGATGCGCGTGCAACGTGTAGCTTCTGTGCTATGTTGGAGATCAGCGGGTGCTGAATGAGGCACGAAAATGCCGTGGAAAACGACAGGAGCGCAATAGGAGAACACACAGGAGCGTTGCGAATTCCAGGGAAAAACGCAAAAGGAAAACGGCGAAAAACAATCAAAATCAAAGCCTTGCCGGTTCGTGATGCCTGATGCGTCCTTGTCGCACGATACTAACCTGTGGCACCAACATATACTAGTTGCCACTGCATCCAGACGCGTCCTTGCCAAGTTCCCTACATTTTCTCGTTCCCGTTTCTGTCTCTTCGTTGTTGTTGTTGTTGTTGTCACAGCAAGCGGGCGCACACGTATCACTGTGACTACGACTGCGACTGCGACAGCGAGACTGCGACGTCAGCGTCGAAGTTTATTGGAAGTGTGCATGTACTTTCCCAGCAATCTAGCCCTTACCCCGCTTATCCCGCTGCGTTCTCGCGACATTTTGGTTGGCTCGAGCAACATCTTGACACACACTTGAGTCTTCCAGCCCCCCTCGGCCACCCTTAAGCATCCTCTGTCCCTCTCTCTGCACCACGAGAGTGGCCAGCCAGTTGGCCCTCATTGTGGTTGCCCTGCTGCCTCTTCATCCGCCCACCTTCCTCCTATTCCAAGTCAGTCCATCTCAGACTCCGTCTCCACGCCCACTCCCTCAGTCCGTCTGTCTGTCCCTCCATTTTGTGTGTCTGTTTGTGGCCTCGTTTTAACTTACTTGGTGCTCCGCAATTTTTTGGGTTGCCGCGAGTTTGATTTGTCGACCAAGAGTCAGAGGCGTTCACTTTAAATCTGTTCAGAAGGGGACAAATGCAATTGCAATTTTCCTTTAACTCATATTTGATTAGATTTCTGCCTAATATGCATTTTTACACAATTTATTAATCATTTTTGATATAACATTTAAGTACAAGTAATACAACTAATCTGATTACCAAATGTGCAGTAAATATTAAGCTGTTAAGTTTACATTTGTAAAATACTGGCTAATTGTTCAAGCAGTGCTAAATTCAATTTTGAAAGGTTGTTTCTGTCTTTTGTTTTACTCTAAATAAAATATATTTTTTAAAATTTTTAATTACAATTTTATATGCAAGGTTGAAGGTTGTAAATCTTGCCAAACTGGTAGAGAGCTGAGCATTGTAATCAGACAACTACTTATATGTAGGTCATTTGATTTTAACACATATTTTATTAATTTTTATTTAAATGTCTTTATTATTTGTAGTTATTTGATGTGAAATGTATGAAATAAACTTACGTTTAAATTTATCGTTCACACATTATTGCAAACTGTATTTTCTTTGGAGTTAATCCATTATCCTTTTATGCAACTGCTCTTCAAGTATAATGAACATACTTTATCGTAATGAAGGAAGATTTGTCAGATGTAAATGTTATAGATAATATAACTATTTCTGATATTTTTATTTCAAATAAATCGCTTCCGCAAACATAAAAGATTAGAGCTAAGATTAAGAACTAATCGCTGGATCGTTGAAAGGAGCAAGCAGGCAATGGTAAGTAAGTAATCTTACGATTATCGTTATGCTTTAAGGCGTTTGAGAGATTTTCAAAATTAATCGCAGTTAAGTTTATGATGGGATCGGTTGCACTTGCAATATTTCCGGTTATGTTTCCAAAGCAATACAAATAATTAAATAAAATTATATTTATAATTAAAGAATATTCTATTTCTAAAGAGCACACAGAAACACTTGTATTGGATTTTAACTGTAATTTTTAATTTAAGTATTAATTTAAATTTAAAGGTACATTTTGATGATGACTGTTTATAGTATGATGTTAAATAAATAAATAACAAACACAAGAAGAGAGATTTATTTAGATAACATCTGTATTTTATTTCTTATCGATCACTTATCCTTAATGAGGGACGCCACTGTCGCCTACTCTTGGTAGATGTCCCCCACAAAAATGGCGACTGTCGCTACCTGTGGCTCGAGATTTAGTTCGCAGGATGGGTCAGAGTTACTCCTGGCCAGGTTTTGGGAATGGGAATGGGACTAGGGATGGGACCATGGGGTGCCTACACGCGCGCAGTTGGAACTGTTGCATGCCGATGTTAAATTTGCGTGCCGTTAAGAAAACCAATTTTTCCAGCCAGCAACCGCCCGTTGAGCAAGCGAGTGACTGACTGACTGACTGACTAACTGAGCAAGCAAGGAAGACAGACAGAGAGAAAGTGAGAGAGAGAAAGAGAGAGCGAGCAGGATTGAGAGCAAGATGAGTTATTCCTTTACAGTATGTGTATTTTTTTCCTTTTACAGTGTGTTTCTGCATGAGTTTTCATAAAACCCCAGTCGGAGATTCTTTTTTTTTTGCTTCATTTGATTTTTTTCTGCGTCCGCCTGCGCCTTTCCAATGTGTGTGCTCAGAGAGTCGCTCTCGCGTCGCGCTCTCTCTCTCTCTCACGGCACATTTTTATTTTGCTTCCAATGATTTTTTGCCCTCTTGGTGTTTTCTATTTTTTTTCCTCGCCTTTTTTCTTTTTTTTTTATTCCGTTTGTCGGTTTGACCGCGCGCCCCTGGCCACAAGTAGCAAGGCAAGAACAACAACAACAGCAACATCAACAAGAACAACAACAGCACGCCTCTGTCTCTGCCTCAGTCGCAGTCGCAGTTGACTTCGCTGCTGTTGCCTCAGTTTTCGACTTCCCTTATTTCTTGTTGCTTATGGTCCGTCCCTTGTTGTTGCTGTTGCTGCTGTTGCTGTTGCTGTTGTTGCTGGCCGTGTTTTCTGTGTGCGCGAGTGTACACCGCAATGGAAAAATGGGAAATTTTTACTGTGGTTGTTGTTGTGGCAATGGTGGTTGCTTGATACCTGCCCCGGTCACCACCGCCGCCTTCCTCTCTTCGTTAGCCGCTGCACCCTTAGCCTCTACACTCACATACACACACACACACACACACACACACTCTTAATAATAGGTAAGCGAACGAGCCAACCAAACCACGCAGCGACGTCCTGACTATATGCAATGAGTGCGAGCGAGTGCGGTTGCATGTGGCACAATGTGCGTAAGCGAGAGAGCGACTGTTGCTGTTGCTGTGTCTTGCAGCAGCGGCAACAGCGACGCTGGCAGCGGCAGCGACAGCAGCGCATTCTACTTTAAATACTGGCAACGATCGCAGTTGAGAAACAGTTCACACAGCGACTTTAACGTGTCGAGAACGCAGAAAGTAGAGCGAGAGTAGAGAGCACACAATTTCGCCGCGTTTTCTACACACAAAAATATTGAAGCGAATACAAGTTGATAGGAAAAACAATTTCAAATACAATTTTTTTGCGTGTATCTCAAGTGTCCACAACAAAAGAAACTACATATTTTCCAAAAAAAGGAAAAATTCGTGAAAAGCAGCGGCATTGCCAGCTTGCGTATACTTGTTTTTTTTTTTGGTTTGGTGAAGTGCACAACAACAAGAAGGATTACAACAACTTTGGATTACAAATCAGCAACTCACATCTTTTTTTTTGAGCACGTGTATAATATACAATATAAACAATTATGCATTTGCCCGCTGGACCCACAATGGTGGCTAATACGACCGCCCATACACAAGTCCTGGCAGCAGCAGCGGCTGCAGCGGCGGCAGCAGCAGTTGCCACAAATGTCAGTCAGGGCAACATAAGCACACATTCGGCCAGCAGCACGGGCAGCTCCACGCCGGACAACAATACCAGCAGCAGCAACAACAATAATAATAACAGCAGCAGCAACAACAATAACAACAGCAGCAACAGCAGCTCCAACTCCACGGCGAATTCGGCTAAAATGCCGAGCTCCATGACAGACATGTTTGCCAGCCTGCATGAAATGCTACAGGAATATCACGGCGAATTGGCGCAGACAGGTTCGCCGTCGATCCTTTGCAGTGCATTGCCAAATCATTGGCGATCAAATAAATCATTGCCTGGAGCCTTTAAGGTGATCGCCTTGGATGATGTCCCTGATGGAACTCTGGTTTCGATCAAATGCGGCAACGATGAGAATTATTGCGGCGAACTTCGAAATTGTACGACTACGATGAAGAATCAGGTGGCGAAATTCAATGATCTGCGATTCGTGGGACGCTCTGGAAGGGGAAAATCCTTTACGCTGACTATCACAATTGCCACATATCCGGTCCAGATTGCCAGCTACAGTAAAGCCATCAAAGTAACGGTCGACGGGCCGCGGGAGCCAAGAAGTAAGCAAAGTGAGTTTTTTAGTTTCCATTACGATTTTCTGTTTGACTTTCCTTACCACAAACATCCTTCCCAAAAAGATCCCACCGATCTTTCCAAACAATTTTTACAAAAAAAACTTTACTTTTTATTTTGTTAAACTTGACTAACTTTTCTTTTGGTTTTTCCTTTGCTTTTGCTTTCTAGGCTATGGCTATCCTCATCCCGGCGCCTTTAATCCCTTCATGCTGAATCCAGCGTGGCTCGATGCCGCTTATATGACCTATGGCTATGCGGATTACTTCCGTCACCAGCAGGCGGCAGCCGCTGCAGTTCATCATCCGGCACTGTCCAAGGCAGCCACATCGCCCAATGGCAGCGCCAGTGGTGTTGTTTCGCCAGGAGCTGGTGTTGCTGGTGGTATTCCTGCTACAGCTGCCACAGCTGATTATCCGCCACCACCGAGTGGTGGTGGTGGTATTGGTGCCGTACCTCCTGCATCCATGATGCCATCGCCGCCGGGCGGCGCACCAGCCGCTGCCTATGCGATGCCCCAATTCCCGTTCAATCATGTGGCAGCTGCAGCTGCGGCAGCCGCACATCAGAGTCAAAAGTCCACGCCACATGCCTTCCATCCATATAATTTTGCGGCTGCGGCAGGATTGCGGGCCCGTAATGCGGCAGCTGTGGCCCTGCATCATGGTGGATTGAGTGCAACAGATGGAGCACACATGAGTCCTGCCTCGTCGCGTCCATCGAGCTCCTCGCCAACGCCACATGTGCTGCTCAAGTTGAACACCTCCATTGAAACGAGCTCCATTCACGAACAATCTGCCTCGGATGCGGACTCTGATGATGAGCAAATCGATGTGGTTAAATCTGAATATGAGCTGGACAAGTCCATCGATTCCACTCGTAGCTCACCCACCCAACAAATCTCTGTGCCCCTACGTATGCGATGTGATCTCAAGGCGCCGTCGGCCCTCAAGCCCCACTATCATGAATCTTCAACGGCGTCGGCAACTCCTCGTCAAGCGTCACCGGAGACAACATTGCCGGCGGCAACAAAGCTAAAAAGTGCCGCCGTTCAGCAGAAGACGGTGTGGAGACCCTATTGAGCACAATCCCTTTAAAAAAAACTCACACACACACACACATACACACAGAGTGATAGTTCGAATGGATGCAGGATGCAGGATGCAGAAAGCAGGCGCAGAGCGGCAGCAACATTGTGATATAGTCATATAAGTTAGACACGTCCACAGCAGAGCACAGCACAAAAAAAAGAAAATAAGAAAATGATAAACAGAAGATGGATGGAAGGACTCCGGCCGGCAAACGGAGAGCAAAAGGATATATGGATATACGGATATGGGAAAGGGAAGTGCGGCGAGCTCCCTCGAAGTTTTATGCTCGATTCATAAAATCGTGCGTTGAGTTCGTTACACACGCACACAGAAACACACACACACACACAGCAATAACCCGAGCACTATATACAAATAAAAAGGAGAAAGAAAAAGATAGAAGCTGGGTAATATAAACGACACCCTATCCAAAAAAGAACAAATTTCAGCGATCGCCAAGCAGCGAACGCTAAGGAAAAAATCTTAAGAAATCCCTCCCGAAATCCAAACAAAAAAAAAAACCAAAAACAATCGAGAAAAACTTTAGTTCAATTTTATGCTTTTATTTTTGATACATTTTATTTTTTTATTATTACTTTTATTTTGATTTAAAAAAAGAAACCCTTGTCTTCGATAGTGTAAACGATCATCTAAATTATTTTTTTTTTTTCAAAACTTTTGCAATTTTTATTTTAATTTTTATTTTTTGATTTCGATTTCGATTTTGACTGTCTTGTAAATAGTTGCGATATATATACATATATCTGATATATCTATAGTATTTTTTTTTAAATAATGCGAATTTAGCTATTGATAATCTTTAAGTTTTTAGTCATATAAGGAAAAAGAGCAAACAATTTTTTTGTATAGCTTTAAGTTTTAGCGCGAAAAAATAACAAACGAATTTCTGAAACCAAATAAAAAAAAACAATGCAAATCAACAAATTAAAAACAAAAAGTTCTTGTTTCTTTATGGAATTTCCTACACATTTCAGTTTCAGTATCATTTGGCAAGAAATCAACAACAAATAATTGGGAATTGCCCTATCAGTGATATAATAATTATATGTCTGTTAGTTCCCAGAATTAAATCAAATATGATTGAATTGTTTTCAAAGTCTTATTCTTATCTCTGAAGTATGCGGTTAGCCGAAATGCTTTAGTAACCCCATAGACCCCATAGAAGCTTTCGATAAGCATGTAGTTGACATGTGGATTAAAATACTGGAAATACCCAATTGATTTTGAAGATTGATAATATATAATACATTTATATATATGAATTGACACATTTGTATTTCCTTCAATTAGATAATATTTATTTATTTTTGGCTATTGTGCGTAAATAAATTTTAGACAGAGAAGTTTAACAGTTATTAGTTATCATATTAGTTTTCTGAAGTAGTATAGTTGTATTATAATGTATTAAATAAGATAGAAAGGGTTTAGCTATTTGTATTTTGCAATCAATATATGATGGTTTTTTATTTAGATTCCCTTAGATCCTTAAATAGGTTTTATTGTACTTTATTTTATTAAAGATATAATATTACTATCCTAAACATCGCTGACAGGGAAATAGTTTACTTTAAACAGTTGAAAGATTTTAGTTTCCTTAGCCTCTTTAGTCATCTGTGCAACCTTCAATTTGTTCCGCTGTTTGTCACTCCACGTACGATTTGAAATGGTGTCTTTATTCCCATCCCAAAGTGCTGACATTGTCGCCCGGCGGTCTGTCCGAGCACGAGTTCTGGACAGTGTGGAAATCTTTTTCAAAATTGAAGGCCATTGGATGTACGAATTGATAATGGGAATTAAAACGCATAATTATAGATTATGAGGTCTGGCCAGGGGTCCCAGCAGCTGTGGATGATCACTATCAGGACTATATGCTAGACTCATCCTGGTGGTCCTGTCTGTCCCATTTTCAGCAATTGTCACATTAATTAGCATAACAACCTCAATTTTGGCTCCGAGTGACAGAATTTTCAAGGGCAACGACTCCTGCTGGACATAAATTGGCCCAACCGCAGTGCATTTTGTCAAGATGCAGCCATTAACCGCACCGATGGTGACAAAAAAAAGAGAATGAGCACAGAGAATAGTTTAACGCTGGACACAGCTCAATTATCCATAGTCCAGAGATAACCGAGAATGTTGGTGAATATGAAAATGTGAGTACAAATTCCCTTTTCAGGGCGAAGGATTCATGTAGAAAGATCTTGCAACCTTGAACTTTGAAACTAATAATATAAGAAAGAAGAGAAAAAATAAAAAGACTTAATTTCAATAAAATATATATGTAGGTTATGATTCAGTAATATTAATAATGGTTGGATTGTTTCTAATATTTATAAATACAATTTAAATGTGAAAAGTTTGATTAAGAAATCTACTATCTACGAAATGTATGTCAAGAGCATTTAATAGAAGCAGAGAAGAGTTTCAAAAACTATCTTTTTTCACACGGCAATGATTACACTAATGAAAAGACTGAGTCTGAGTATCAAAGCCTCAATAATCATAGTATTGTAATATATTAAGTATTGGGATACATTAATAGATACTACCCTATACTACATTTAATTTGTATGAAGGTGAATTATGTTTGAAATAAATTTAAATTTATTTTTATATAGTATATTATTAATTATGCTGACTTAATTGATTCACATTTTAAAGGTATTTTTATTACTGGAAAACTTCCACCATTTTCTTTTTCATAAAGCACATCTTCCCTATTGTTCTTCATTAATTTTAATAATCAATTTGATTGTTGTACCGCCCGGGATGTCCTTTATAATGCATTCCTTGTTGTCACAAAGCAGCTTCCCCACAATGATAACTACAACTCACGTCCCATAACAGATATGGACTTGTCCCCTCCTTAGCGGGAATCCATTTGGAAAAGAAAATTTTGGTATGTGACGACTGCGTGTATTTCGCTTTTAATCAATGGAAAATTTTGCATTTTCACAATGTGTTTTACACTTTTCTGCATGTTTTTTGATCAGCTTTACACGGTTGGGGATTGGGAAATCGTGTGAGGGAATGAACAGTTCTTTTTTCTACTACTTTTTTTTGTTTTTGTCTTTTATATTATTGTATTTTTATTGAGCGCTAACATTTTTGTTGTAAAATGCAGCGCGTGGAAAACTATTTGACTATTTAACTGGCACTGACTGTTGTTGAATGTTGTTGTTATTTTTGTGCTTTTGTTGTTGTTATTATTGTTGTTGTTGTTGTTGCTCGGCGACCGCCGCGACTGAGGTTGACTGTGTGATTGTTGGTGGCGGTAAGCGAAAAACTGCGAAAGTCAAAAATGCCTACGCACATACAAATACATTTACAGATACAGATACAGATACATCTGCAGATACAGATATTTTTGTATTCAGATACGAAAAACCGCGTGACGCGACGTGCAACAGCAACAACAATAAGAACAACTACAACAGCAGCAAAAACGAAAAGAAATCAACTGAAAATATAAAAATGGCCAAAATGCATTGCAATGGAAAATGGTTGGCCAGAAATTACAAAGAGCGCATCAGTTGAAATTGGCGAGAATCTGGTTAGAGTTGAGGTGCAGCACACACACAGAGACACACACACACACTCACACTCACACAGATGCAGACACATACACACCCTTTCCCCCTGTCTTCATCAGACTGCTTGCCACATCACCCACGGCTATACAAATTACAAACGAAATGAGAGAGTTTTCGGGCGCCTGACATTGGAAAATGAATTGCAATCGCCTTTGTTCGTATTATTACACTTACTTAAAAGGTTCCATCAGCTAAGTAATTCCGCTTAATACTGATAATATTAAATAATTAAAAAGTCCTGCTTTTTGGAATTCATTTTAATATAATATTTTAATGCTTCGGCTACAGATTCTTTTTTATCTAAAAGACAATTATTCAGCTTTCGTGCTGTTCAAGAAAAATCAGTTTGGGTTTTACGTTACATAACTTTGATTTTTCGTTTCAATTTTACATAAAATGAAAGTTAAGAAGTTTAGTCAATATATAAAAATATTTTTCAGCATTTCAATTGTTGATAAAGAACATTAACTCAAAATTATATTAAATACTTCTTTAATTACCGATGCTCAGAAACAAAACAATCAATTTAGATTTTAAGTAATTAAAATCGCACCAGGATTACAAATGCTTATTCAAACTAGGCTTTGATGCATTCGACAAATGGTTAACAAATCTAATTTAAAAAAGGCAAAGGTTTCAAAAATTATAGTGATATCAATTCATTATTAGACTTTAAAAATATATAACTATTCAAAATATTACTGATCAAAATATATTTTTAGTAAGCATAATTTCATTTTCATTAAAAATGCTTCAAGATTGATTTTTTGTTCTATTTTTATTGCTTTAAGAATGTTGTTGTTTCAAACAAAACACTTAATTGAAAAGTGTATTGTTAATTCGGTTATTAACATGATTTAATTTTACTTTTGTATTTTTTGTGTGCATTTTTGGTTTGATTTTTGCTTAATTTAGCGCTAATGAAATGCGACTGGCAACGTTGATTGCATGTGGCCTAGTCCTGCCTCATTCTCTGGTCTCTGGTCATCTCCCAAAATCACCTACCCCCACCCCCAATCCCAGTCTCCCCTCTACTCGAAAATGAAGTGCATTTGGTCGCATGTCACGCAAGCGAAGTCAATTGTCTGGGCAACTTTAAAGCTGTCCGGTTTACAATTTAAATGCCAATGTTGGCGATTTGTAACTTGTCACTACGCGACATATAATTGTCTCTTATGGATCCAACCAAGTGAAAGAGGAGAAAAAAAGTGATAGTAGGGAGTAATGATAGGGTGAGATGGACTGTTTCCACCATCAGTTGGATCTATGGGTTCGCGGTTAGCCCATTGGGGGCTGGTCACTTTTAATGATTAACCGTCGTGTGTGTTGTGTATTTCTAATGCGCTTAGCTTGGATTTGAAAAACTCAAGAGCCCTGCAAATTAGTTGGTTGTATCTATGGAGGAGGCGGCGTAATCCCCAATAGCTGAGATTTGCTCTACCTTAGCTTAGCCATGGAGTGATATCGATACGACAAAACAATACATACATATATCATTCGATATACTATTTACTTTAACACAACCCGGTAATCCCCCTTAAACAACTGGCTGTCACTCCCACAACAGTCATCGCTATAAGTCAACGTCAACCCTCCGATTTGGCCTTGGAGATCCACTTAATTTGCCAAATTAAAGTGCTGCAAAAAAATATTTTACGCTAATTAAATGACATTCAATTGACGCAATTCAAGGTTGAGGGATAAAACGAAATTTTCAAAGAAACAATAAAAATAAAAAGATTCAAACGAATTTTAGATGCTCTTTTTAATCGGATGAGAAAATGTAAAGAAAGTAAAATCTTAATAAGAAACTTTTATTTCAGTTATGAATAAGATGTAAAGAATAAATTTCAAGTTAAATTAAAAATAAACAAATAAATACAATTTAGTACCTGGTAAATGCTAAGTAAAAAAGTGAAATTAAGAAGTAAAAGAATATTTTTATAAAATATATATAGAGCTATTTAAAATATGTATTATAATTAAAACCATAAATTCATAATGAAAGCTTTAAGGTAATATGTACATTTTCTTTTAATTATATTAATATAACTTTATTTTATTTTAAAAATGTTAAAACTATTCAAACAATTAAACATTTAAAAGTAAAACCAATTCATTTTTTCTTATCAGAATTTTTTATAAAAATTGCTTGAAACCATATCAATATTTTACAGTTTGTATTTTCTAAATTTCTGCTTTACATATATTCTTTATCAGTTAAGGGTTACTTGCAGATACTAACGAGCAGCGATTAACTGTTAACTGAATAGCTGCCAACTTAATTAAACACTCAGCATGCTCCTTCACAAGGTTGGCAGCCCTGAGCTTTTAAGAATGATGACAAGAAGAGAGGAGAACATTTTGGGATTGAACCCTTTTTGCTGTCGCATTGTCGAATTGTCAGCTTTGACTTTTGTCAAACGCTTGATTGACTCGCTGACTGACTGACTGACTGATTGACTGAATGACTTTACTACATATACACGGACTCTCCTACCATTTTGTTGTTACCCTTTTAACTTGTCCCGTTGCTGCTGCTGCTGCTGGTACTTTTGTCTGTTGTTCTCTGCTGGTTGTTGCTTGTTGTTCATTGCTGCTGTTACTGTTGTTGTTGTTGTTACTGTGGTTGTTGTTGTTGTTGTCCTTGTTGACGCGTGACCGCATTTAATTTTTATTGAATTTATTAAGTGATTAAAAAGTTGTCAATATCAACGAGGCAGCATTGTTGTTGCTGCCATTCGTTGTTTGCTTTTGTTTGTCACATTGTCACAACAATGAACATTTGCCCTGTTGTTGTTGTTATTGTTGATGTTATTGTAGTTGTTGCTGGTTGGTTGGTGTTGCCATACTTGCTGTACAGTGTCCACTTTAATCCTTGCTGTGGTTGCAAAAAACGCTCTCCCCTTCTTTCACTTTTCCTCTCCCCCTCTCTCTCTCTCTCACTCTTTATGAACGTTGTGTAGAGATCGCTTTTTCAATATTTTCCAACAGCTTTTTCCTGCAAATTTATTAATGCCAAACTGTATGTGTGAATGTGAGTGTGTGTGTGTGTGAGAGTGTGACCTTTGTGGTTGCTGTGGATTATGCGGTTGGCTCACTTGTTGCAGATTGCAGCCGCTGCGGCGACTCATTTGCAATGGAATTGAAACAAACCCGGCAATCTCTACCTGCAACTTCGTCCTTCCCTCTATCCTTCTCTCCTCCTCTCCATGACAATTAGGCTTTAAAATCGACGCGTCCTTGGGTTTAATTGCGGATCCCAATGCCATCCCAGAACCACATCCCGCACCTCTTCTCTGCTCTCTTTCCTCTTCTAGTTGCACTTGACACTTGGCACCACCCTCGACGATAAATGCTACAAGATTTACGATGTGCGTGTGTTCAGTTCAGGTCAGTTGCCAGTCCCTGGCATAGTTAGGGGTAACCAAGGAGCCAAAGTTTAACCAAGCTTGCCCTGTGGTTAGTCAAATCAGCAAGTGACAGGCAGGAGAAGCCAGGGAGAAAAGCTAGGAAAGAATGAGGCGAATTCTCTTCATCCCTTTAATTAATTAGAATCCTATCTAAGGGATCGGATGAATAGGGGAATTTCTTGGCATCGTTTAAGTTAATTAAAATCATTGGAATGGGCCCTACTTAATTTATTGATTTCATACTGTCGTCGACTAATCTGATTATAATCTCTAAAATAGGACCTTATCAATTTCTTGTTTTTAATAAAATCATAAATCGTTGTTTTATTTTTTGATTAATATTAGTATTTATAAAAACCAATAAAATTTTAAATGGAAATTAGATTTGTTCCTTTTAATACTATAAGTCATTATGATACATTTTATTCAAGTAAGTTTTTTGAATGGAAGCTTATCACGGTGAGAGCTGAGGAAAGTCTTTGCATTCTACCGTTGCTTATTAATATCAAGTGGAACTTATTGGTATTGGTAAAACTATGTTGAGAATCTTCGTATTTTTTCATGGCTAACTTTTATTTTAATCGGATAAGTGTGGAATTCCTTGTTATTCTACTTTTATTTATTTAATTGTAAGCCTTGAAATAGCTTAGTATATATTTAGAGAGAACCTCTTCAACTACTTACTTGAAATATAAGCGCATTCTTAGTTATGTTACAAGTTACCCTCTTTTTCCGTGGGTGGGAGGGGAGGGGAATTCAATGTGCATCCTTTCAACTGTGACCAAGTTGCATAGTTGTCTCGTTCGCTGATAAATTTTTGGCCAATTCGTTAAAACCCATTGCGCCATTGTGTAACAAACCAATTAGCAATCAAAATGAACTAACACGTTGCTCCGTTGCTTCGTTGCACTGTGTGCTTACCCCTCTTTTCCTGTCCTTGTTTCAATCCCCCTTTCCAATTCCACTTGCAGCTCCTGCCACAGAGCATCCAATTCATCCATGTAGTCATTTCGGATGTGGAGCAATGCGCACTGTTGACATGTCGTCGGCGAATTATGGCAGAGAAGGCTCAACTCTTCACTCTCCACTCTTCACTTTACATTCTCTGTGTCTTTCTCTCTCCCTTTCTCCCTTTCTGTAGGTTTCTCCTTTTTCTCTCCTGCTCTTTGCTTCGCTCAAAGTCAATAGCAACCAAAAAGCGAGCTAACATTTTACGTTAAGAGTTAAATTTTCTGAATTCACAATTCGCAAGATGGCAAAAACCAATGTGGAGAGCTGCCGACTGACTATCTCTGAAGTGGAGAGGTACAAGTAAGGGGGGGGGGGTGGTAGGGTATCCGACTAGGGGTAGTTGTAGGTGTTGGCATAGGGCGTGCCACGGTAGCCATGTTAACAAGCAGAAATCATGACAACGTTGATGGCACTTGATGGTTCGGCACGGTCTGCTGATGCCACTGCTGCCTGCCCCTTGCCCCTTGCCCGTTGCCCCTTACCCGTTGCCCCTTACCCACTTGTCATCTCACAGTCGTGCCACAGCTTGTTGCACGCTCAGTTCATTAGGAGACGAATGCCGAAAAACAAAAACCAACCAACGAGGTGCCCCAGTGTGGACCAGATGCTGGTGCCTGAAGTCAGCTTCGTTCTCACTGATTGCACTTATTAGTAGCATGCTACCTGACCTACCATTGCAACGGTATTAGGGGGTGGTGTCAGGGGGCGTCAAGGAGAGAGGAAGGACTCTAGGGTGTTGCCAGTTTAAATGTTGAAGCATTACATTTTTAATTTGATGGATCAACAGAATAAACGAATCGTAAGCGAGGCAACATCGAGCATTGAGGTAATTGGGAATTGGGTTTAGGTTTGGGTTTTCGGGTTTTTGAGTTGGGTTGGGTTGGGCTGGCTTTGGTTACTGGGTATCTATTTGGATTTCCAACTCTGAGTTTTGACACTGGTTGCAGCTAGGAGTTGATTGTCACAGTTCATCTGTATAACTGTGTGTGTGGAGCTGGGTGTCATATTTGCGGAGATTTTTGCCAAGCATTGCAGTAAAGGTGAATGTTGTGGCTTTTTGATATGCATACTCAGTACCCAAGTTCGATACTCGTCTGCCTGGCATGATGAAAGCTCTTTGAATTATTCAAAATACACGAATTCAAAGCTGATTCAACACCTATCGAAACGAAAGTATAAGAACATTCCTTTAAATACAAGTATTCTGTAAGAAAAATTGCTTAATTCAGATGCAATTGCTTTCTTAATAACTCTCTAATATTTATTGCATTAATGGTATCTGTGCGAAATGTCTTTTTGTAACTTTTTGATTAAGAGAATAGATCGCTTAAGCAAAAGAGTATTTTTGATATGAAAAATATGCTTCTAGGGCTTCAGACATTCTTCTTCAAACATTCAGCATCTTCATCCATAGTATAGTTGTTTTGTTTTTAAAATAAAACTTGCTTTAAGGTTTTAATTTTTATTGCTTTTCTCGCTAATTTACATAAAAGTATTTTATCTAACTAGATATTACTTTAAGAGATTTTAAATTTCAGTCTAAGCTATTTTCAAGCCTTATTTGAACTTCCTAAGAAGCAGGGAATTTTCCATGTGGGTTTCATATTACAAATCTATTGGTGAACTAATTTCAAGCCAGTCCTTAGAATTTCTGCTGACTTCCGACAATCCATTGAGTTTTTTGTGTGTGTTCCCAAGGGACCCAATCCTCTTGGAAATAATGATGCTGCAATCTGTGTATTATCCTTAACTGGAAATTGGTCAAGCAATTCTCAGATTGCATCTTAAGCTGGTAGTACTTTTTATCTTATTTTTGCGCAGCTTTTCCGAGGTTCGTTTGGCAATAAAAAGAGAGAGAGAGAGAAAGAGAGAGAGAGAGAGACAGTGAGAAAAAGAGAAAAAGAAAGCAGTGTGGCAGCTGCTTTGATGGCCAGTTAAGCCTGCACCGTTTGGTCAAGCGTTTTCCCAACTCGCACCACCCAAAAATGGCCATTAATCATGTCATGTAATGCCGCCATAAATCCAACAACAATTTCCAGCCTCCCCTCTTGGCGGTACGGGGTGAGGATGAGGAAGGGAGGAAATGGGGGGGCGGCTGTGCTGCATTTTATTAAATGGCCAAATGAAAAGTCGCGCTTATTGTCTGCCATGCGTTGCACTGGGCAATGAACACTGGACAGTGGACAATGGAGGAGCGTCCAGAAGAGCCCTGTTGGAGTTGCCAGGGGGGGGCAGGATCATAAAAGGGAGTGGGAGTTGGCCAGGTTGTCGATTGGGAGGGCTTGTTGCATATTTGTGGCGCGCATTAAATTTGGCTGACAACGGCGCATGAAACATGGCCATCAATATGGCCACGTCAATGTGTCTCCATCTGTGCGTATGCGTTATGTGTGTGTGTGTGGTGTGTGTGTGTGTGTGTGTGTGTCTGTGCGGTGTGTTTGACTGTGGGCGTGCATGCAAACGCAATATGGCGACCGCAATACGTTCGGCATTGCCGTTGCTATTGCCATTGCCATTGCCGAGGCAGCCCAAAAAAGGCAACCAGGGCAACAACACGGCTGCAACACGGCAACACTGGCGGTCCAGCCATAATGCCACAACAACAATAACAACAACAATGGCAGCCAAAAATCAATTGAGTGCTAAAACCAGCAAACAACAATAACAACAAGTGCCATTGTCGTTAACGCTCAGACTGCAAAATAAAAAATTGTAACTTGCTTTTACCCAACAACAACATTTTTTTTTAGAGTTTCTTTGCTGCAATTGTTGTTTTTGTTGTTGTTCTTGCTGGCATCACAATTGACAGCTTAAGGATATTATTTGTCACAAAGTAAACCAAAATGGCAAACAAATAAAAAGTTGGTAAATGAAGTCAATATGAATATGGAATCTATTCAATACTGATCATTTATTCAGTTTAAAATTAAATTACTATAAAACTTATCTTAGGCTATGATCATTATTATAGTTTTATGTTTATTTGGGGGAGTATGTTAGTCTATTACTTTTCGTCTGTTATTATTCGGATAAGCATATATATATACTTAATACCCATATGATTTTAACTGTGGAACTGTTCTAACGAAAATTCTTTCAAGATGTTGATAAGATATTGAATAATTATGTTTTGAAATTTAAAACTTTAATGAACAATTAAAAGTTCTTGCTGTGATATGCTTAGAATCTGTACATCTAAAGCTTACTATACATTTCACATATTAACAATTTAATTTATAATCCGATTCTTGAGGTCTTTTGTTTCAATATTGAATTAATAGTTCGAACTCCGGTTCAACTATATTCAAAATGCTTTATTTATAAAGACTTTACCTTCGCTATAGTTTTTTATAGTTTATAAATCCATTATCTAGCCAAACCATCAACGTTGATGCATAGATAATACCTCGTTATCAATTGTAACTCTTTCCACTTAGCAAAGGCATATGAGCTTTGATGTGACTGTTAGCCTGGTTCAATTGTCTGCAATAAACTGTGGGCACAATCACATCTCTTCCCCCTCTCCTCATCTGATTGTCTACTGCTGCTATTGTTGTTGAGTGACAGGCAGCGGCTAATGCACTTTTGCAACCGCAGCAACGTCGGCAACTTGAAGCCGACAAATAAATTGTCGAAAAATGCAATGACAAAATTGGAGAGGAGGAGAGGGAGGAGAAGGAGTAGGAAGAAGAGAAGACAGGTCTGCGGGGTGTGGCATGAAACACAATCGCGATGGCCAGATTGCAGGGCAAACTTTTTATGGCCCACTCGTCGTATGCGCAATGCGCGCACGCTGCTGCTGCTGCTGCTGCAAGCGAAAAAGAAAGCACTGTAACGGCGAATGAATGTCACTACGAACACGAAGCGACATGTGCACTTTATGGCGGCCAAGCGATGGACGCTATTGCCACAAAAGAGTACCCCAGTGGGGATGGGAAAGGGAAGGGGGTGTGGCAACAGCTACGAGCCATGAAGCGACAAAATCAAATTGCGTTGCAACTGATTGCGCATTGGGTGGGGCAAAGAGAGGGAACCAAAAGGAGGGATCAAATGTGAGGGACGAAGGGGCAAAGGGATGAAGGGAGGCAGCGACCTGTCAGGCACGGCGGCAGCTGTCACTTGGACAGTTGTACGAGGAGCGCGTCGAGAAAAAGGCACAAAACAAACGAGTGAAATGAAGCAACACTAACAACAAACAGCCACAACAACAACAGGATCAGGAGCAGGAGTAACAGACGCGACACAACAAGAGAGGGGAAGTAAAAAGGGGGGTGAAGGGTGGTCTGGGGTCAGTCAGCGTGCAGTTGCAATTTGGCAGACAAGCAAATGCCTTTTTTTTCTGCCCTTTTTTTTGGGGTCTGTGACTTGACAAAAATGCAACAGCAGCAATAAAGAGGATGGGAATGGAATAGGGTGAGGGGGAGTGGGAGTGGAGAAGAGGGGAAGGGGGGAACAGACAGACTTTGACTTTGGTCAGTCAGCTGGCAAATCAAACCAAATTATAGCCAAACACATGAGCCATCCTTTCACATTTGCTTTTGCTAATTGTTAACCTAACACGTTTGGACCGCAGACGACGATGCATCTCAGAAAAGAGAACCATTAACAATCAACTGACAAAAACAAACTTTTCCATTCCTTTTCCATAACCACATTGCAACCTGCATATCAAGTAACAAACTTGTGGCATATGCAAAGTGCGGTAAATAACTTTAAATGGCCATCAGCACACGCGACGTATGCGCAATCTGCCTACAGGCTTAACATGCTTAGCTCTCAGCTTAATGCTTAACTCTCTGTTGCCGGCAAAGCAAAAAAAAAAGTAAATACGAGTATTTTTTAAACAGCAATTGCAAATGATATTTTTTGGTATACAACAATTATTTATTGCAAGAAAATCGCACAAAAATTAATATCAATATAAATTTCATAGAAGATTGATGTGACCATCAGAGGGATAAAAGTATTTAATGTGGGAGTAAAAACTTAGTTACGTGTATAATTTAATCTAAATATATTTTATAATAATTTTTAAATACAGGGAAATACATATTCATTGCCTAAAAAGAGCACAAGTTGAAGCTGACTGAATTAATATAAAATATTATTTTAAAGGTGATATTATTTATTTTAAGATATGAACTGATTATGATTTTCTTATATATCTTAATTTTGAGAGTTGTAATTTAAAGTATATTTTATAAATCACATATCGCTCATATAAATAGTTTTATAACTTCAAATTTGTGAGCTTACAAAAATGTTAGCACAAAGGTTATTTTGGAGGAAAACTTTAGATACTGTTTTGAAACAATTAAGTTACAGTATGATTGTTAAAGTGTAATTCGACATAAAGCCTAGAAATAATGAGTAGGAGGTGTAGATTGACCTTTAATTTATTAGCTTCCTATAGGCTTCCTTAAGTTAAAGTACTTTGATTGACCATTTCAAAGTGTCAGCTTATATTAATTGAGGGGTTAAGGCATTGCACTGGACTGCTCCGACCGCAGCCTGAGAAGCTGCTTTGCTATTGGCAAATAATAAACAATTTCACACGCACACACACACACTCTCGCACACACACACACACACACTCACAATGTCACAGTCACAGTCAGCCGAGGCTAGCCACAGACAAACTTCACTTGCAGTTGCAGTTTGCAGTTTGCATAGCTGGCGGCTGTGGCTATACCCAGAGGAGGAGGAGGAGGAGGAGATGGGTACTCAGAGGGGGGCGTGGTTATGGAGACCAGTCCCATGTCAGCTTAGCAGCGCCATTTCACCATTGTGTTTACCAGTCGGTCCGTTCGTCCGTCTGTCCAACTGTGTGTCCTCTTTTGTCCGTCGCTGCGTCCTGCGTCTGAATGGATTATTTGCGCGAGTGAATATTAAATTTGAACCGCAACCGAACGAGCCGAGCCGCCAGCAACAGCAACAGTAACAGTAAAATTGGCAGAAGGGGTGCATTTCTATTTTTTTTTAATTTAATTTTTTTTTTTGGGAGAGGGGCGTGGCTGAGTGGGGGCGCTCTGGCCTGGCACGCAAGTTAACTTCCGCTCTTGCGGGCAGTCAGAGAGATGCAGAAAGAGAAAGAGAGAGAGAGAGATTCTGTATTGGGCATTGCATCAGCATAAAGTCCAATTATTTGGCAGTAGGGCTGGAGTAAGGGACTGCTGGGGAAAGGGGGTAACATGTTCGGTTTTCCAATTGTTTTTTGTTGCCCTTATTTTGTAGCTGCTAATGTAGTGGCGTTGTTTGGCGGTTTCGGCCAGACAGACGGGTTACAGATTTTCTCTTTTTTGCTTTCGATTTTTCCTGTCCGACTGTCCGATATTTGACCTTTTGTTTAATTTTTCAATAAATGCAAATTTGCAACTTTTAAGTCAAAAGTCGAACATGAAGTGCATGGAAATTTGAATAAGGTTGCCCTTTATATTTTTGAAATTTTGTGTATTTTATATGTTTAATAAATAATTAATAAAAAGGTGGAGTATTAAATAATATTGATTTAATATGTTTTAAAATGAACTTCGGAATATTAAAGCTATAGAAATATTTAAAAGAAAGTTCAAGAAATAGCAGAGTCCAAATAAATTCAATTTTTGCAATCGATCATTTATAGTTTGGTGGCTATGAATATTAATAAATATGTAGGCATTAATTTTTTCCCAACTATACATTTATGCTTAATTATTAATGTGTTAAAAATATTTTTTTTTTTTGAGTTTTTGTAGTTAATATCTTTTAAATGAAATTTTAGGTATTTTAAACAATATAAGCATTTAAGAAAAACACTTATGGTAGCAAAGTCATAATAATAATAATTTATTAACTATCAAATAATTGAATAAAGAAATTTCAAAATTTGTCATTTAAATATTGATATATATTATATAGTAATAATAATATTATATAGTATTATATGTTTAGATAGAATAATAAATATATATAGAAACTTGTATAAAAATATATACAGAAATGTTTAAATAAATATATATTGGAAAATATTATACTGAAATTTATATAAATATTATACAATTGAAGACAAAATTTATTTAAATGATATTTGTGTTGGTTATTTTGTAATAAATATAAATATATTTTTGTTTATTGAAATGTTTAAATGTCCAGTTTTCAATTGTGTTTAACTTTGGTAAATTTTGATAAATTTCATTTCATTCAGTCAGTGTGTGTGTGTGTGTGTGTGTAAGCTTGTGAACACACATATCCCTTGGCTATTTACTTGAAAACGCAAAATTCATATTAATATGCTTTTCATACATTGGCATTGCATAATGCGGCAAAGGCAAAAGTTATTAATATTTATGTGTATCCGGGGCTGGGCAAAATGTTTTCAAGGGTGTCGATTTAGGGTGAAACAACAACAATATTAACAACTATATTGAGTGGTAGATACAAACATTCACACACACACACACACACACACACACACATATATATATATGCATATATCGTGACTTATTTGTGTACTCAATTTTGGTACTCACATGCGAGAATTGTATGTAAAGCATATTCAAGTGAGATTCAACAAACGCATCAGAGTCGTCATCGTGGTCGTCCTCACTCTCATCCTTGTCCTCGTCCTTGTCCTGGCGGATTCGCGACCAAAGTAAATAAAAGCTGGCCTCACTCGCTACTGTTATCTTTTTTGGAAAATCGCTAACAATAAATAATTTATGTGCAGCGCAAATGATAATGAAAAACCACCCCGTACATGGCCAATGGGTCGGACTGATGCGACTACTGCTTCTCAGTGCTCAGCCCTTGTGATATGCTACCCTGGCTTCCCTTCTCCCTTCCTTGCTCTGTTCACCTCTTCCCCTTCTACTGGGGTTGCATCATTCGGTCGCGCGTTTTTCGCATTTTCGAAATGGACTGTTTAAGGCGATTTTCCCAGGGCGGCGACGGCCAGTTGAGTGGCATTGAAATCAAAATCCAAATCGTACAACCACTTCAAACAAAGACGGGGTTGATCGAGGGGGTTGGGGAGGAGGAACTGGAGATGGGGAACGCTACGCCGGATAACATTATCAGGCATATGCAGACAGCCAGTCAGACACGGACTACAAACGTCGCACTTATGATGAATTTTTCTTCTTCCCATTGCTTTCCCCCTTCCAACACCAGTTACCTCCCCAACCACCCCCTTCCAAAATGAGTCGGGCATTAGATAACCAAACAATGGCGGGCAGGACATAGGCCAAAGATACAAAGATACTTCAACTCGGTTGCGGGAAATGCAAAAACAGTTGCCGAATGTGAACCAAACCGACAAAAGGGGAAAAGTACGAGGACTGGGGAACTGTACTGAGAGTGTCCTGAATGTCCTGAGTGCTATCATTAAAATGCGTAAAGCAATATGAGGTGAGTTGAAAGGAGAGTAGATTTGGCGGCCATTACCAAAATATATATCAAGGCTTTGACTTTGTGCCGTATTCTGACTGAGGTCTCATAAGGGATGTAAACACAAGCAAGGTTAGCTTTTTGGCATTATTATTTAGAATTCTATTTAATTTAATTCGTATAAAAATTAAAGAGTGTAATAATTTCTATCTAATTAAGAGTAAACTTCTATATAATGGTATCTGTATTATGATAAAACTGTTAGTGACTTACAATTTCTCAGCAATTACTTCTGCTCAGTAATTAAAGTAGGAAAAAAGACGCAATTGAGTATAATTTCTTAATAAAGAAGTTCCAAATATATAAAAGTGTTTCCTGCGCTCTTGAGCTGTTACCTATAATAAGCCAGACAATATCATACTGATTGGAATATTTTAATAGTATCTTGATTTGCGGCAAAATAAAAACTTTACAGAGGAGAGCTGTTTTAATTTGACAATTTATAACAAGCTATAAAGAATATTTGTAAGATTTATTACCGCACATTTGGCAATTTTACAAATAACATATAAATATTTATAATATATTTATATTATAATATTAATATTAAATATTTCTAATATATTTATATTATTTGAAATAGCTAGAAGCTAATTTGCAAAGATTAACGTCTATAACAAATGGCTCCCATCATTAGAGAAAATGTGTACATTATCTTTGTAAGGTATGGTAAGTGATGGTATTACCAAATTAGTAATACTATCGACTGCAGTCAAGGGGGAAGCTGTTTACATAACCACAGAGGGTACTAAAATGTTGTTATTGTTCAAGGCAAGCGGTGGGCGATTTAAACCAGAGCTTTGTGTATTATTATACTTGCTATATAGAGGTGCTAACAACAACAATAACAAATGTTACACAATTGTCTGGCCAAACAATTGGCACATCTACGAGTTCGAGAATGAGAGGTGCTATAAAGTGATCGCTTTTGCAAGGCGCCTGTCAATTTTTCCAATCATCAAGCCTAATGAAAATTCTAGTGCAACAACAATAAAAACATGAATAACGAAATGCAACAACAACGATAATAAATGAATGGTAAAAACGTAAAGCAAAAACGTTGATAGCAATGGGGCCATAAAATTCTGACAATTTTCTGACAGCAAACATGCCAACACTCAAAAATCATAGCATACTTTTTTGGGGGGTGCAATTGTTGGTTGCCACAGAGGCAGAGGAGTGTGGATAGGGGGAATGGGGCGTGGTAGCTATTTTGTTAGCTTGGTTTTTTGGGTAGATGGGAGCTGGGTGTTGGAGCTGGAGTTGCGGTGTGGCATGTTAAATATACGTCACAGCTAAAACGAGCACATGTCTAGCGCCAAAAGTTTCAAGGATATAACCAACGCCAACAACAACAGTAACAACAACAATAACACACGTTAAGTTGTTGGCAGCAGCGAAAATTAGCCAGTGGCATAAAGGGGTTGCCAGCCAGTCAGACAGTCAGCCTGTTGTCCTTGCTGGAGATCCTTGCCGGGACGGTCTCTACTCATATTTCAAACGTGGACAGAACAGGACAGAGGACACAGGGCGACATTTTACTGGCACGACGACGACACTTATTGTTATTAGCACATCGGTCTAAGCGTTGTGCTCCGACCATTGGCCATTGTCCTTCCGAGTCCTGACTCTCTTGGTTACCAGAAACGTGTTAACCTTTTGGCGCGCGCACATTTCAAAAGCCAATTACATGCGCTCTTAAGCGTGTAAAGTTTTGTAATATGATTTGTGTTGGCCGCTTTTAGGGCTCCAATGTCCTATCCTGTCCTCTTCATTTTTATCCCATGTCTCTACCTGTCCTGCCATTTTTATAAGCACATCCTGCCAGAAAGCATGCAAAATATTTGTTAATGCGCTACACACTTACACACACACAGCTTAAAATAAAATGTAAAAATAAACTTGGACATCCTATGACTGTGACTTGGGGATTGTCATGCAGTTTCATTGTCGTCAACAACCTTAGGAATGTGCTTTTACATATAGATAGTTGAGGTTGAAGTACGTCCAAGTTATGTTGTGGAATGCCAACAACTATGCTAATCAGATTCAAATGCTTTAAATGTGTATACCCTGTAATAGGAGTGTGTTAGACAAAGGAAACACAGTCAAAATATTTAAGTTATTTTCTTAGCTAGATTTTATTAAACATTGCTATAATATATGAAATAAAATAAAATGAAATTATTTTAATGTCTATACAAATGATTCCTATATATTTTTCAAACACATAAATTAAACTTGACCTTTGTCTGTTTATAAAGTTTGTATCTGATAAATCGGAGTAAATAATAACACAATTTAGTATTTCAATTATTGAAAGTTTAATATTATTGCCTTCGATTTTTATGTAAGAATATTCTTCTTGATTTCTTTATAATTTAACTTATTTCTTTAAGATTATTACGATAGTCTTTTAAAGTAAATTGATTACCTATGCTTATACTTGGGATAATATTTTTATTTATTTAATTTTGTTTTTTGTATTTATATTAAAATAGCTTTGTTAAAGTTATTTATTAATTGAAATGTTTCACAATAACTATTGAAGTAGTTATTCTTACTTATATATTTTTTGAAGTACTTGTAACATTTAATGATGTTTATTTGATAATTATTAGTAATTATGCAGAAATTAATAATGTTAATTTATTAAGCTGCAGTTAGAGAGTTAATGGACCTGCTTTGAAAATGAACTCAACTAAAAATGTTCAGTAGGCCTAGAATTGACAGAATTTTGATAAATTTGTAATTTATTGTTTGTTTTCAGTTATATTTCATCGGCATACAGGTCGGGTTACAAGCACGCTTCAAACTTTTATAAATTCGCTTGGCGCTCGAAAAACTTTTTGGTTTCGGTCTAAAAATTCAAAACGCCCACAAAATAGCAATGGCGTCAAACAGCAACAATACCAACAGCAATAGCAGTAACAGGAGCAACACAAGCAACAGCAGCAACACTAGCAGTTACAATAGCACCAACAACATTACAAGCAGAAGTAGCAACTTCAACAACAACTTGAGCAATTTAAACAACAACTTGACCACTTTCCTGATGAGCCGCCGTCGACGCCAAAGACAATTCTTGTTGGAATATATGCGAAACAGGATGATTTTGCCGTTGCCGAGGACGACGCCATTGCAGATGCCGATGGTGATGATGAATACGACGACGACAGTGACAAGTACGATGACAACAACGAGGATGAGGGCGCCAAGGCCAATGAGAATGCCAGTGACGTTGCCAATGTTGGCCTTAACAATTCCATTGTTAACCCAAATCGAGAGATTTGGTACCATGAGGCATCGCATCGGATCAATTGGGAATGAGGGACAGGTGGGGGATGTGGGCAACATTGGGGATAGTAATCATGTGGTGGGCATACCAACAGTTGCCCCAGCTAATCACATGGCCCATATGGGCGGTGGCGATGCGGAGATTATGTTTGAGGTGCCACTGGCGCCACAACATCAAGGCGCCGGCGACGGCATGCAGAGGGAAACGGAGCAGGGTCAGGATGAACCACAGCAACAACAAGTGATCCGGCCACCGAGACGAGAGACTCTAGAGCAGAGACACGAACGGAGCGTGCAAGCAATCTTGGGACTCTGCGCTTTTATTCGCCAACAGCTGGCAGAAATGTCCAACCAGATCGATGAATATGAGAGGAAACTGCCCCCACCCAATGGGCAGTCACCTTCACCCCGGAACCCGATGACGATCTCATATAGAAAAGCAATTGCAGCAGCAACAGCAAAATCAGCAGCAACAACAGCAGCAGCAGCAGCTGCACCAGCAGCAGCTGCACCAGCAGCTCTTAAAGATTGTGGAGACGGAAACGGGAATGGAAATTTAAATAGAGATAAGCTCGGGAATTTTATTTGCAACTGTTACTGCAAAAAATGGAGGAGCTTTTGCTGTATTGTTGTGTCCAAATTTGCTTATTATTGGCGTGTTTCATTTTGTTTGCACATTTTAATCGATATATTTCTTTCAATACAAAATTGTCTTCAAGTGCACGTCTTAATGTTGGACACACTAATAAAGCAAGTAAAATGTATGCGTTTCAAGAAAATTATTGACTTTTTCTTTTAAGTAAGCTTTATAATGTGATAAGTAAGAAATTTTTTTGGATAATTTTTCAATAAAATCAATT
Organism: Drosophila neotestacea; assembly: GCA_035044365.1. Classification (NCBI taxonomy): domain Eukaryota; kingdom Metazoa; phylum Arthropoda; class Insecta; order Diptera; family Drosophilidae; genus Drosophila; species Drosophila neotestacea. The sequence goes on along the minus strand of JAWNMD010000051.1, from coordinate 1,067,692 downwards.
TGCATTTACTAGTTATACAAAATCTATTTAAAGATGAAATATAAATTAGTTAAGCTTTGACAAAGTTATTCAAGCTTGGAGTTCTGTAATTTTATGGCTGCAAAACTTTACAAATTTAATTTTCTTTTTAAGAATTAATTTCGAAAAAGGAATATAATAATAAGTTTAACCTGGATATAATAATACCACGATTATAACTGGAAACCAATTGCTCTGTAATGGTTTTGTAGTTTTTATACCCTTGCAGAGGGTATTATAATTTTGTCACGAAATGTGTAACGCATTGAAGGAAGCCTCACAGACCCCATAAAGTATATATATTCTTGATCAGGGCGACGAGCTGAGTCGATATAGCCATGTCCGTCTGTCCGTCTGTCTTTCCGTCTGTCTGTCTGTCTGTCTGTTTCTATGCAAACTAGTCTCTCAGTTTTGAAGCTATCTTAATGAAACTTGGTACAGGTCCGTCTTTTTACTGCACGCAGTACATATGTCGAAACCGGCCGGATCGGATAACTATATCATATAGCTGCCATAGGAACGATCGGTTGGAAATAAACATTTAGTATGAAAAACTTTTTTGTTTCTCAAGATATCTCAACCAAATATACACATTGTATGTTTGAATAAGTTTTAAACAGGCTGACCAAATTTGGTGTAAATCGGACTACTATATCATATAGCTGCCATAGGAACGATCGGTTAAAAATCAACATTTAACAAATTTTGTAAAAAATCTGTCGGCTTACACAGGGCACTGCAAGGGTATCCAAACTTTGGCGCGCCAAAGTTAGCTTGCGCTATATTTTTTTATAAGTTAGGAAAACAATTGAATATCTTAAAGTTGAGATTATCATGAGATGGCACTTAAACTGTTTTGGGGTATATAATTTCATAGTCCCACCCAAATGAGGGTGTCAGGTTCGTTCACTTGCTCGAAAACCTTGGTGTCTCCGTCTCGAAATGAGCTTCATGAGACTTGCCGACTTGTTTACAAATGCATCGCTTATCCAGACTTGGCAATGCCTGCTGTAATTGTAAACCCCAATATACCACGTATACACACACCCAGACACACACACAGACACACACTCCCGAAAGTACACCCACAAGCTGAAGCCATTCAGCTTTTTGTGTATTTCGTGCAAAATGTTCAAAAATTTCAAGAGTGCTAAAGAAATGACATGCAAATTAGTTTTGTTCAAATGACTGACAAGTTGTAAAAGCGCACGGAACTACGGAAAGAGGAAGGGGTAAAAGCAGGGGAAAGGTGCAACCAAAAGGGTAGAAACGGCAGCAGTGAAATTTCCAATGAAAGGCAAAGGGTTGTGTGTGTGTGTGTGTGTGTGTCTTTGAGTCGGCATCCTCTCTCTATGGGTTGGGTTTGGGTTAGGTTAGGATCGGTGGTAGGGGCCATAAAGCATTAACCCGGAGTAAGAACCGTTTGCTTTGGCCACACAATGCGAAGTGCATAAATAAACAAATTTTTGGCCGCGGCCAAAGGATATTTTATGACTGCCGCTCACTCCTTTTAACTCCTTCTACTGCTGCCGCTGCCGCTTTTGACATTGAACTGCCGATGGGAATGGTAAATGGGAATAGTAATGGTAATGGGTTGCTAGAGACTACAGAAATAGGGCCATAAACCTCTGACCCGGTTAACATATTGTTAGCTGACCAAAACCAAGCGACCACTGCACAATGCTGAATGTAAGGACTTGAATTCGAACTCGAGCTCTGCTTACATCTCAATCCTTTGCAATGTTGTGACCTGCTACCTGCTGACCCTGGACATACGGTTTTCGGGTCAACGTTGTTAACCCGCTCGTCGATCGGCTTCCTCTGACTGAGCCTCGCAGCTGGCGAGCGTTTAATTAGCTGCAAATTGAAGATTTTCGGTTGATTCTATATTTACTTTTTCCAGCCACGCCTAGTTTACAACCAATACCGCCCTCTGTCGGATCCATGTGCCGAATCTTTCACCCCGCCCTCGACAAATATTTGACAATTTAATTAGTCTAAAATTGGTATTATCTCGGTCATCTCATATGTGTGTGCGTGTGTGGTGTGTGGGTGTGTGTGTGTGTTTTTTTTTAACTGTAAAAGATTTTAGCATGTCGTTTTTGGACATGTGCTGCTGCTGCAGCTTGTGGTCGCCGTTGCCGCATCATCAGCGATAGCTTTTGATCCTTTGATCCTATTGGGGCTTCAGACCCCCCTCGCATTTGGAGTTAGGGTTGACTTGATGGCAATGTTGGCAAATTTTAATTAAAACATGCTGCTGTAGCTCTTTTACTTCTTGCCCTATGCCTTTTGCTCTTTGACCTTTGACTTTGCTTTCTTTTTACGCAGTCCGCAGCCCGCAACCCGAAACGTGGCCAAATTTTAATTAGCTTAGTTTGGGCCACAGTCCAAGCACCCAAATCCTTTGACAACGGACAAACATGAACGCCACATGTAGCGCTATTATTAACAACACACAAACACACACGCACACACACAGTATCTCATCTGTGTATAACACACTCACACACACACACCCAATTTCCTCCCAATGGCGTATTCTAACTTCCGCTCGCTTCTCCAACCTTATTCCATCCGCTTACACGCAGTGCGGTGGCAATCAAATAAACTTCCAAAGAAGCTGGTGGTGCAGTGGTACAATTTTTGGGTGGTTGGGTGGTTGGGTGGTTTCCCTCCCCGCTTAGTGTCTGCGGGGATTTGGATGCGCTCCAAACAATTGTTGCAACGTGCTAAAAACAAAATCCAATAATTGAAAATCGGATTTCAACGAATCATGTGACAAGAGTGCATAACTTCACACACCCAAACACAAACAAGAACACACACAGATACACCTACCTCCACACACACGCACACACACACGCACACCATGCAAAATGCATTAGAAAAACAACAACAACAAGAACAACAACAAAAACAACATTGACTGCAACAACCGTGACAATGTCCAGGACGAGGCAATGTGACAAAATGCCAACATCCGTACAGCAAACTACTCAAAATTAACACAAAAATACAAAAGAAGAATACAAATCAAATAGAGAAGAAATGTAAGCTGAAAAGACGAAGAGTAGATACCCTAGCCAAAGTGGAAGTAGTTGCTTGAAATACATTGATAAGTAGCTTGATTTATTATAAGATTTGGTTGACCTTAGAGTTCATTTCAAAATGATTTCCTAAACATATTTTTAATATCAATTCAAAACAAAATTAAAATTTGTATATTTATTTTTATTTTTTCATCTATACAGTTATGTACATATTCTGAAAATAAATAATTTCAAAATTGAAAATCTTGAGTGTTTACTTTTAATCAACTTCTGGTGCCCAAATTAGTATAAGAGAATACTTTAAAGATGACTCTGAGGTGTTTCATTTGTTTGTAATATATTTCGAAAATATTGATAAAGGGAAAGCATTGAATCTTGAGTGTTTACCGTTAATCAAATTCCTTATGTTGCATTTCTCAGTACTAAAGTATAAAACTCTTTTAAGCTTTTGAATCATGTATTAATTAAATTAGTGACTGTTGAAGTTGATTCTTCCTATTTATTGAGTCAAGTTCATTTCTCAATGCCTGCCAGACTTACCCTTAATTTTGTACCACTATCCCTTAATATTTGTACTAAAAACTATTTCATGCTTGAACCCTTCCGAGTACTCTGTGCGGATTAAAATAGAGTTCACTGTGTCTTCAACTCAAAGACCAAAACTTTAACTACTAAGAAATCTATTTTATTTTCTCTAGCTCATAATTAGACACACTAACATAATATCAGACCTGATTGGGTTTTTCTTGGGTTTTTCCGAATCCACGCAACAAAAGTTTGGGTCTGAGTAATTGATCTTAATTTTGAACAGGTCCAATATATATTGCATACTATAATTGTTTCTTTTTTTTTGTTTTTCTATTTTTTAACATTTTTAAGCATTTTATATACATAATTTATGATATTAATTTCGTTTATACTTCATTCTGTCGACTGCACATAAGTAGTCGATAAATAAATAAATAAAAAGCCCATAGAAAACTGAGATTAAATTTTGATTATTTTTTTTTAAATATCTATTAATTGAGATTATTAGATATTTCTGTGCCACCAATAACTGATAAGTTGTGGCTCATATAATTGCAGAGCACTCGGATTGCAGTTCAACTGTCGCTATTCGCTTAATTCCCGACTCTTCTGTCTTCCTCTTTTTTGACTGCTGTCACCCACGCAATTCCAGTAGCTCCCCCTCACCCCCTTTGTCACGCTTTATGTTGCATGTTGCACGTACAACGCAACGGAAGCGCATGGCATCGAACATCAAACAACAACATGACCAACAACAACATAAGCAACAAGAAACCAACAAATTTTCAATTCGTTCGCGCCGTTCAGATGTTGTTCTTGCTGTTGTTGTTGTTGTTGTTGCTTGCATTGTTGTTGCAGTTGTTGTTGTTGTTGTCGTTGTCGAATGCGAAAAAATTAAGAAGAACAAAATGTGGCAATGGCCAGGCATAAAGGATGCACAAGGACGATAAGCGGTGAGTGCCGTCAAAAAGGTTTTTATCCTTTTCTATTTTTTTATTTTTATTTGTTTTTCACTCTGCATGTTTTCTAAACAACCCAAACAACAACAAAAACAACAAGAACAACGACACCAATATAAACAACATGAATATAAGCGCCGTCTGGAACAACTGCAGTTTTGCTATTGCAATCTAAACCGTAATCCAATAAAATCGAATCTGTAGGAATGCCGTACAATTCCCCAGAGCAGATCCTACGTCTCTTCTCCTCTTCGTTATCTCCCACTCTCCGGTTGCATTCTTTTTCCCATGCCTCTACACAAAAAGATTTGACAGTTCATTGTGTGTGCAAAGGACGTGGCACTGGTGAGGAAAGAGAGGGGAAAGGGACAGGACAGGACAGTGGCACACGCAGTTGAAGCAGCAAAAATCGACGCGATGGCAACCAAAAACAGTTACCAGAAATCCGTTACAATGCGCCCGGAAACCCATGCAAGACCCCCCCACATCACCAAAATGAATAGATACCCGCCAGCAACAGCAACATCCCAAGTCAATTGGATAGGCGCTACTGGGTGAGGAAGGGGAAACGGGAGGGAATCCTCCTAGAACCTCAACCCTCAATTCTCGGCCTAAAGTGCTGAAAGGCAAAACGAGCAAATTTCCAGATGCTGCTAGGCAGAATTGTTGCGAAATTGCTATTTGCACTCAATAACGCACTCACACACACACTCATACACACACCAACACACTCACACACTCAGACACACACACATACACCCACTCCAGTTAAAGCCGCAACCAGAACCGTTCTGGCCACAAGCACTGACCCAACTATATCGGATACCCGCAAAAAAATTTCTATATGGAGCGAGAAAATGCCCGATAGCGGGGAAAACTGAGAAGGAGAAGGGGAAGGAGGAGAAGTGGAAGGAGTTGGAATTGCAGGCAGGGCAGTTGGACAATTGCAGCATGTTGCAGAAAACAGAAGTTGCCAGAAAAAAATTCAAACAAAATTTTTTAGCATAAAGCAAAAAAATAAAAAGGAAAAATCTAAAAAAAAGGGGAAAAAAATGCTGAAAAAAAGTATTAGAAAAAGAAAATGAACGGCTGACAAAGCGCAATACTTGCCAAAGGCAAAGGGAAAGGGTGTGGAGGTGGGGGTGGTACAGTGAGGAGGAATGGTATGGGTCAATGCAACGGACAACGGACAACGGTCAGTGAATTGCTCTACACTCCTCTTGTTGTTGTTGCTCTTTGCACTTTGCTCTGCATTGATAAGGCAACACGATAGATAGACGGAGACAAACAAAGCATAGATAGCAAAAGAATTCTATGTAAGTTCCAGTTCAATACCAAAAGCCAACATAAAATTGTGACTTGGTGAAGTTCGAAGGGTTCAGGACACCATATCTTTAACAGACTTCCAAGTGGGATGTTTTCTTTTTCATCATGATTTGCCCTCTCAATTCCAACTAAACTTAATTTCAAAAAACATTTGTTAATGTAACAGTTAAGACTAAATAATATTGGTTAAAATCGGACCACTATGTCAAATAGCTGCCATAGGATCGATCGCTTACAAATCAACCAAAGTCGCAATTTGTTAGTTTGATATGCTTTTCCCAATTGACCAATTCCGACTACTAAGTATATCATATAGCTGTCATATTTCGAATGTTAAATACAGGTGTTGGCAAGGTCGCTTCAAAAATGGCCTTATTTAATATATTTTAAAATATGATTTTGTATGTGTGAAAAATTGAATTGAACAGTTAGTTCGAAAGCAAAAAAAATGTTTCAGAGGCGATTATGTTGATTGTCGAATATTTTAGATTGGGAACACTACAAACTAAACCTTACATAACCTTAATTAAGTACAGTGAAAACTCCCTTAGCGGACACCTCTAATAGGCGGACACCCCCCTTGGGCGGACACTTTTTCCGTGACGTTGGTTTTGGTGGGGTTTTCAGACCAATTTTGCCTCTATTGAGCGGACACCCTCTTGAGCGGACGCGGACACTAAAAAAAGGACAAAAACGAACGGAAACCTCTCTTGGGCGGACACACACATGACGAATGACCAAAATTTCAAAATTGAAAAATTCTTTAAAGATGACAACAAGGCGTTGGAATGTATTAAATTATTTGGAAAGTCGTTTGCAATCCTGCATAATTGAAAAAAGACTTAAAAACGCGACAAACTAAAAATGTTTATAAATTAAAATTATAGATTCGCTGTTATTAATAACACTCATATGATTAATTACTTAGTAAATTAATTTGAAGTTTATTTTCCTTATTTTTAAAGTCATTATTATTACAATAAACGCTGTACTGAACAACCTATTAAAATTGGGGGAAAAAACAAAAAGATAGAAATATTCCCTTAAGCGGACACTCCCCTTGAGCGGACACAAATTGCGCGACCATGAGTGTCCGCCCAAGAGAGGTTTCACTGTACTAACTTTCATACATAAGTCGGGAGTTTTGCAAATTGTTCCAATCGATAACAGCTACGAGTTTGACAAGTTGACAAGACTTTGGCTTTGGCGAATGCGCGTATTGAGGGCAAAATCCAGAGCCCAAAATAGGTCCCTTTAACATTTTTTGGGCAAATCAATTGCTCAGCGTGAGGTGTGAGTTAAGGACAATGGATGGCGAGGTATTTAAGTAAATATCAGGCATAAGTGTGCACTGCAATCGAATTCTTCTTCTCCATCTCCTCCCTCTTGTTTTGCATGTCCCTTGTTTCTCTACTCTGTGCTCTCTTCTCTCGTTCTTTGGTCCTTATAGCCTGTTCCTCGTCCTGGTCGCGCGCACAGCACGCTTTGGGCGCATTTGTAAATGCACGCGACTCGGCACAGCGAGCTGCCCACAGGGAGCTGCGATTCCGTGCACCATCCACATCGTGCCACATCCTGCATCCTGCATCCTAAACTGAACTGAACTCACCCAACAATCGAATGCATTCCAATGAAGCGAACATCGTAAAGCCGCAGGCGCATGCAGTGTTCGTAGAAAGTTGTAAAAGCATCAATCTATCTCTCTCTATTGCATATCACTTATATTTCTCGCTTTCTCTCTCTCTCTCTTTTTCTCGCACTGTGCCACTATCTCTCAGTTCGATACGTTCGATTGCGATTCGCGTGCGCTGCTCAGCGGGCGGTAATGTCTTCGTGCTGTGCAGGCGAGACGATGGACAGCAAATGAGAGAATGAAATAGAGAGAGAGAGAGAGAGAGAGAGAGAGAGAGAGAAGAGGTGCAGACGGCGAGCCAGCTTCCGTGCACGCGCATCACGGCAAAAGGTACCGAAAGGTGCAAGGAAGGATCCTGTACAACTCCCTGACTTTTCAGCAGTTAAATGTCGAGGACATTGCACAGCAGTTGGTCGATCGACAGTTGCATTAGCATGAAAACGCGCCCAAGGACACACAACTTTACAAGGATACAACGGGACAAGGGAACAGCGGGGTCAGCGGGTGTCCGCACTGGGAGTGGAAAATGCATCTAAGGCACGCGTGTGTCCCGCGAACTGCGGCGCCACCTACCGACTACAAATCGAACTGCAAACGAACCAAATCAAAAATCTAAATTGCATTTATCTTTAAATCGATTGACTGTGAATGCAAAAAATTACGGATCTATATAAACTAAACCCTTGCGAACTAAACCATTGTGAAGCGAACCATTAATAAAATTGGATTCGTTTTTTTATGGTCCAGTTAAATTTTATCTGATAGATATGTGTGCATTCCTTTTATTTCTACATATTCACATTTAAATAGCATTCATACATAGTTATTGAAAAATGGGACTTAAATTAGTAAAAACCTAGTGAACATTTGCAAAGCCAACACCTTATTTAAATTGATACTTTATTTTGGGTAACTCCAAAAGGAACTAGCCCAGCCTTTAATTTAAATTGAAGGTCAAAGCTGTGATCTGGAAATAATAAAAAGAATAACGCTGGGACGCCAAACTCTTCTTAAATGCATTTAAATTGCAAGTGGCCAAAAAGTTAACCAAATCGAGGCCTCGTAGAATCAAATCCATTTTCATAAACAACCTATGTACATATGGTTGCTAAGTCAAACCAAGTTATATTGAAAAAATCAAACTAAACAGGACCAAACTACTGCCATTACTCCAGTTTAATATGAACCTAAATACTCATCAGAGTAATATATATTGTGAGTCACTTTATTAATAAACCAAGCAATATTAAATTGAACCAAACCAAACCAAGCCAAACTCTTAAGCACCTTAACAGCTATTACTTAACAGAAATGTTTGCAAAGTGAACTAAATAAATTGATTGCAAATTACACACACAATTACACGCAAATACTTCAGGTTCAGTTCGGTTTGGTTTGGTGTGGTTTGGTTTGGTTTGAGGAACCCTGAACCCGAAATGGGAACAAGCGGAAGTACAGAGGATATTAACACATGTTGCCAGCGACATTAATTGAGTTAGTGCCTCACACGAAAATGGGCTAGACATGTGTATGTGTATGTCTATATGGGAGGAGCTGATGGAAATGGGGGCGGATGGGCGTGTCAGCCAAATGACCAGCGGCTACAACACATCAGTCCACATTCAAGCCAAGCAATTGCGACAAAATGGATAAAAAGAAAAACATAGAAAAGGAGATGAAGAAAAGTGTGAGCTGCAACTGCTGCTGCGTTTGGCGAATCCTTTTGGCCAAAACATAAAAACTCAATTAGACTCATTACACGCCCAATTATGTAATATGAAATAAAACGCAGGTCGATGAGTGATAAACACACATACATTCACATTCTGTGTCTCATTCAACTGGGTCTCTCTCTATATGGGGAACGATCTTTCATTTTCGTTTTACTCTTCACGGCCCAGTTGAGCAGTAAAATGGCAACTCGTAAATCGCCAAGCACTCCCCTTTAACCCCTACTTCTCACCCTGTTCCTGTCCTTGTCCTTGTCCCCCCCTCTTCATATATGTTCTCCACCTCTGTCAGGGATTGTCAGCTAGGTGGACTTGATTCTGTAGTTGTTTCTGGTGCTGGCATTCATTGTTCTGCTTTGGCTTTTTCGCATTTTATGAGCTGGCCAGCTTGCAACACCGAGGGTCACTCATCTGGAGTGGGTAGCGGTGGGGGTGGGGGGGGGCAGTGTTGCAAGTGCCTGCCGGCATATAACGGTACTCAACTAAATTGCCAAAGCGTTGAACATTTTTCACCCGATGTGGGCCAATAAATATAACGAAACTACCAAAGTAACTAAACAACAGGACGACACTGGACAGTATCAGCATCAGCAGTGACAGTGGCAGTAGCAACATGGGGGGGGGGGGCATGCAACATAGCTGAAGGGACGTGTACACAACAAGTTAAAAAAAAAGATCAAACGCCCTAAAGGATATTTGCATTTGACTCGTAGCTAAACTGAGATACTCTACAAATATTTGGCAACTCAAATAAAGCCCCAAGTGAAAAAGTTTCTTAAAAAAAAAGGTTTAATATAATTGCAATTTATTTAGTAATTATATATTATTTTATTTTGAAGTTTTCTTAAATGATTCATTCAGCATTGTACATTAAGAAATAAACTAAAGTGTTTTTATAAAGAAAATTTAGTTTAAGTGTAGAATATATGATTGGTACTTAAATATTAAGTAAACAAATACCTAAATTAAAATCAGTGTTTAAAAGACATAAACTAAACTTGTTGATAAGTATAAAACCATTTATAACATATTTTGGTGGACAATTTTTCTGGAACATCCCAAACGACGAATATTTCAGCAATAATTTCATTAAGTCAGTAAATTCTTTTGATTTGTATTTGTTTCCATTTTTAAAAACAGTTAAATTGGATTTTATTATTTTTTGAAATAGGTAAATTTAAATTTAAAATTCTAGGACAGATCCATATACATTTTTCCTAAATTAAAATAAGCATTTTTTTCTTTTTTCAAAGCATTTTCTAACACTTATTTAGAAAAAATAATTGATATATAAATTTTTTTAATAAACGAACTACTCCTTTGCAATCTACATAAAATATATGTATAAAAGTTTGTTTGTTGTTTATATATTACAGAACTTATTCTTATTATTGGTGCTTATCGCAATGTAGAGTATTCTTCGTGAGCAACCCGACTATGCAAAAAGTCTTTGGACACTGGGTGCTACTGTTGGATGTTGGTGATGTGACAACCACTCAACCACCCAACCACCCAACCACCCAAAACAGTTACAGTCACATTCACATTCACCCATACCTAGACAAGCATCCTCAGCCGCGCCCACACACATTCGGTTAGCCATTTTTTAGTGCGGGCTTGCTTATGAAGGGGGATAGGAGGGTGAAGAGAATGAAGAAAGGAGGATTGAATGGGAGGAGGGAGGAGGGATTGGCAATTCGTTCCACTGCTGCAGTTGGGGAACTTTTTTGGGCTTGTTACACGTCGGTCGGTTGGTCTCCACTTTTATGGCCACAGGCGGTATTTATATGCAGACAGAGCGCCGCCCTCAACTATGCAGAGATCCTCTTGGTCCTGCTGGCAGCTCCTGTTCCAGCTCCTACTCATTCCATTCGAAAGCAGGCTCTTCTTTAGTGAACGCCACTCGAGTTATGTTGGCAATTGAAAGTGGCAACTGTGTCAAGTGTTGCCTACTTGTCGTACATGGCCAGCTCTGACTCTGACTCTGACTCGGTTCTGGGTCCTGCTTCTGGTTCTGGTCGTGGTCCAATGCCGGCGATTTAAAAACAGAATTTTTTATTTCCATCCACAGCCACTGTGTGTATTTTTTTGTTTTCTTATTTTTCATTTCTCTTTCAGCTTCTTGTTTTTTAGTGTCCTTTTTTTAACGTTACGGGTGGCGGGGGCCCAAAGGCTTTTGCTCTATTTTGTTGCCAAACTTTTTCTCTGGATATGGAAGTGATTTCAATTTATGAACATGCCGCTGTCCACACACCCTCACCAACAGACTCATACCCTTACATTCACACACATTACGCTCATCCATCAGAGGCAACGGCAGTGGCCATCTCCTGCTCCTCCTTCCGCCGCCTGATCCTCCTGCTGGTCCTGCTACTGCATCCTCATCCTCGTTCTCGTCCTTGTGCTCGTCCTTCTTCCTCGTCGTCATCGTTGTCGACGTCTGTCTGGGGCAAGTACTGGACATGGGACATGCGTTTGGTCTGCTTTTAAAACGAATTTAAATTTTTCTATAATTGGTTCTAGGGGAAATTGCAGTTCTGAGTTCAACTTCCGTAACTTAATGAATTACCAAAAGTGTTTTACTTACATATAAGCAAAATGCCCTGTGGCCATCTGAATATTCACATATGTATATGTCTGTACATATTTGTACATTTACATATACACTCACAAATATGAAATTCGAGTGCAATATGCCTCAATTCCCAAGTGTATAAATGGAATACTTGCTCTTGCGGATGTAATGGCGTTTAAGCAACTTCCACCTTCATCTTTAATAAGTCTTATCAAACAACAGTCCTTGAGACTAATAATAGCTCGACTTATTTTCAGATGTACTTGTTATTTATAACTTATATATTGCTCCATACTACTTATTAAACCAGATCTTTTTTTTTGTCGGATTTTCGTAATAAAATTAGTGACACATTTTTAAAACTTAAAACTACTTTGATATACAGAATATATTACATATTTTATTATATGTTATTGTGAAAGGTGTCTCTTAGAGATAAATAGTTAAATATTTATATAATCTTTGAGAAACTGTTGTTTGCTTTTATCACCTAAACAATTGCATTTAAATATGAGCCAACTTTTAAATAAATTAATTTAATAATGATATTACTGTTACTCAATCTATACATTTTTTTATAAGTAATTTTCATTAAAATTAATCATATTTAATTTAGCAATGAACTTGTAAAAAAAAACATTTTATTTTGCTTTGATATTTTAAATTGAGGTTGAATTTAATTTATTTCATGGAATTTCTAAAAACACCAGTTTTGCTGGAATAAAGGCAAAAGGCAGTAAAGTTGTATTAAATATTAGAATGAATAAAATCAAGCAACATTTTGTAAACTGTTAAACTATTTAAAGCTGATTTGAAAAGAATAAATCTATAAGTTATATGTATTTTGTAGTACTCATTTAATTTTCATAAAATGTATTAAATGTTACAACTTTTATTTCTAGAATATATTTAGTACTACAATTGGTATTCCAAAAAGTGTCACGTCTTTAACAAATTGCTATTTAATCAAATGAAGTTTGACATTGAAAAGCGGAAGTTTATTTAATACGCAAACAAACTTGGGTAATTTGAAATGCCACGCCCCTTGTTTACGAGAAGAATATCATCAAAATAGTTTACCGAAAATGGCATTAATTAAATTTTTAATATGGTTAATCCGAAGCGACTGTTGCCACTTAAGTTTTTCAATTAACCCGCCAACGTCTTGGCAACAACCCTCGGTGGTGTTGCTAGTGGTGTTGGTGGTGTTACTTTCATATTCATACAGAATTAAACAGCGCGTGCGACAACATAATCAAACAGTACGGATCAGAGAAGAAGGAGCACACAGAGTGTGAGAGTGTGAGAGAGAGAGAGGAGGGGATAAGGGTACGACAGCTACTCAAAAACGCCTCAAATTACACGAGCCTCTCATATTTGTCGCCCAACTATTAAACACATGCGGGTAGCGCCTCCTCCAACAACGCCAACGCATCTCCCTTTAGGGAAGAGGAAGAAAGAGAGAGAAATCAGAGAGAGTGAGACAGAGAAAGAGGGAGAGATGAGCTGGAAGGGAGAACTAAAGATGACGCGTGCCGTCATCGGCATCTTCCGTTGACACTCGAGAATAGGGATGTCCGCGCGTGTGTGTGTGTGTGTGTGTGTGTGTGGGAGAAGTTTGGAGTAGGGGTACTCGGTACACTTAAGACAAGTCACGAGCCAAAAGTCGCACTTAAGCGCTTTCTAATCTGTGAAGGGGCTGAAGGGGCTATAAATATTTATGCCCGGGTGTATTTTTGGGCCTGGGCGCCTTCCAAAATATGTGACAACAAACTGAAATTAAGCCATGCGCATTACTCACGCGCCAACAACTAGTAAATAGGTAGAGATACTAGAGAGGGGGTGGTAGGGGTAGCTATGTCGGGTCGGGGGTCATGTGATTTACAGTGAAGCTGTCGATTTCTCCAGGCATTTAGCGTGCCTCATAAAAGCATCTCAAGAATGTTGTTAACAAAACAAATAGACGACGTGTCGGTGTTCTCTATAGAAACAGACAGGAGAGGGGCAACAGGGTAGGGGAAAGAGTGAAGGGTGGGAAGGCGTTTGTTGAAAGTGCTTGTGTGTGGCATTAAGTGATTACTTGATGGAGACATGGGCACGAGTGGGTTAAAGACACCGCCATCAATTGATTAGTGCCTTATTTTAGGCATCAGCATCACAAAACAGAAGCAGAAACTGAAAACTGAAAACTGAAAACAGTTTTGATAATTGTTCTCAAAGCAGAAAATATATGACGCAATTGAAAGTTTGAATGATGTTCTTTGTCAATGGGGAGAAAATCTATACAGAGTTGGGTAGGAGGTGGAAGTTGTGATAAATGAGGAAACTAGGCTAAGTACTTAAGACTCAAGAGTTAACGGCACAAAATGAGTCAACACTAAAGAATCAATTGGATCAAATTTAAATAGAAGTCGATTTTAAATGGCCTTTTATCTCTAGTATGTATATTTATAACTTAGAAGTGTCTACTCAAGGCTAAAGTGTTTGAATTATGGAGTCCAGTGTTTATTTTGAATGATTCAAATTTTGAATTATAGTTCTGCATTCTTAAATTTTTTGTTTTTAAATATTGTCAAATTAAGAACTGCTTAAGAGTATATAAACATACTATATTTAGTAATGTTTCTTTTTAACTAAACACCTTTAACACAATCTACATATAATATATCCATAATATGAACCTTTTTTTTTTGGATAGATTCATCCGTTTACGTGCTACTTTTCTTAGTTAACAGAATGGTTCTCTTGTACAAACAGTGCCAATATTTGTTAGAGAAAGTTAATTAATCAGGCTGTCTATAAAATGCATTGAAATTTATAAGAATAATATTCATGTAGAAATGATTCCTGAAATTACACAGCTTAATTTGACTTACAATTGTGCTCAACAAAATGAGAATTTAAACAGAACTTGGTCAGATACTCAGATCCCTATTTAAGTTTGCACATTTGGTTAATTTAGCCAAGTTCACATCTGGCTAGAGGGTAGTGTAAAAGGGTGGAGGGTATGAGGGGGTGTGAGAATGAATATGCGTTACAAAAAGATGCCATTAAAAAGTGACGCCAAATGCCAGCGATTTAATTCACTGGCGACCATGCAGGACCTGGAAGGAGATCAATTCCTTTGGGATATTCAACCAAACGAGTGTGCGTACACATACACACACACTCACACACTACAAGTGAATCAAAAAGTCATTTATGCGTGTTGTTAGGAGGCCTTCTACTTGGCGAACCAGTTTGTCCGGTCTCGGTCTCCCCATTCCCAAATAAACCTCGTCTTTGGCCAATCGTAATGACAAATGTACACGCCCACCGCCCACTTTTATACTGTTTCTCTCTTTGTGTGCGTGTGTGTGTGACAAATAGTTTATATGTCACATAGAGAACTGAGATCTCGAGTTAGCTTAACCCTTTTGTCAGGGGGAAGGATTCAAGGATTGTCGCGCCTTTTGTTGCCCCATTATGCGGCATGGTCTGGCCTTGTTACAGTCTGTAGGGTGAGATGACATTTTAGTTTTGTTTTAATGTTCCCTTTCGGTTGGCTTTTTATGAGTTTATTACCAAGCAGAGTAAATGACGCGGCCGAGTCGCGACGGATCCTTGTGCGGATATCTGTGTATCTTGCGGATGTGCGTGTGTTGCATGCAACCCTTGCTGAAAGTCCTCTTTCTTTGCATTGTGTGAAAATTGTTTGAATTATATTGCAATGCGCTATCCAGCTAAACATTTTCCAGCACACATGTGCCTTCTACCTTCGTTTCCAGCCTCAACGGCTTTATGTTGTTTAATTAATTATGTAAACATAACTTTTGTCGGAAACCCTTTTTTTACAACCCCAGCATTCACTAAACCCCCATCGCATCGACAGTTTTTGTGGTGCCTTTTTCGTCGCGCATTTATGGAAATTAATTTGCAACTGAAATTGAAACCTAAACCGAATCTGTATCTGAATCCGAAACTGAATGGCATGTCCATGTCTTCAGCCTCAATTGATAAATTAAGAGATTAACAACCGCCGCCGTAACCAACATGGGCCACAGCAAATGGTCCAAATGCAAACCCTTTCAGCTAAATGGGCGTTCCTAATGTTTGTATGTCTTTCGTGTTGAAAGTGACAAGCGTTTTTCAGTTCTGTTTTTTTTTTTTAAGTTTTTTTTAAAGCTTTTTTTATGTATATATATATTATCTGCTTTTTCGCATTCGGCTCTGATACTAGGAAATTCTCCTGCCTAGTAATTTTTCAACAATTAAAATCATTATAGGAGAAAAACTAGTAAAGGAATAATAACGAAATAATGTTGTTTATATTTGGAAAACATTTGTAATATAAATGGTTTGTCTTTTTTGTCTAAACTCCAATTATATGCAATTTGCTTTAAATTTGTAAGATATATATAGTTTTTTATAAAATAAGTTAAATAAAACACTTAATTAAAACCAGTTTTTGGTCTGCAAGTGCCTAACTGACATTTCATTTATTAAACATTATTTTATATACATATCTGTAAATTGACTTATAGAACTTGAAATGTCCGAGTAAAACGCAAATTGATTACTAGATTTCCACGAAGCAAATAGTTAAGCAAAAACTAACGGCTACGACAGCAGTAGAGTTTTTGTTCCCTTTCAAAAATTGCCAGCTAGCCACAAAAATTTTATGATGGTATATAAAAGACGCGGAAAGACAACCGCTTCGGAAGGACATGTCAATAGATCGAGCAATGAATTCGGGACGAAACCGAGCTCAACCGATTGACGCATATTTGTATAACATTGCGACAAAAGGACATCGAGGACAAGGCGAGTGGAAATGGTAATGGGATAGGGAAAGGAAATGTAAATGGGATTGGTAATGGGCTAGTGACAAGGTCTACAAAGTTGGCCTAATAACCAATATTTACATTTTTCAACTAGCAAAACAATAACATGTCGCGTTTGCATATTTGCATAGACACAGACATCAACGGGCAAAGGACAACAAGGGCTGAGCGAGGAGTTAAGAAAAAGGTAGAGATTTCTAAAGATTTCACCAGAAAAATTTGTCATTTAACCAATGCAACCAGTGAGGAAGAGAGAGAGAGAGTGAAAGGGAAGGTGGAAAAGGGAGACAGCTATAGGTGATAAAACCCGCTCGCTCCTTTAATTATATTTGGCTGGAAAGCAAAGTATGCGCAACTTTATATAATGCCCCGTTAGCGTACAAGTTACCTATCCCTATCCTAATACCAATCCCAATCCCAATACCATTCTCAATCCCTCTACCCAACCGATCCGTTGCAGTTCCGGCGAAAGAGGCCACGCAGCGGGTGAAATTGTGAAATAGTGAAATGGGAAATTGTGAAATGCTCTACTTTTCGAATTGCATCATAAAACCAAACAGTGAAACTGGTCAAAAGACATCGTAAAATGTCCTGCGACGACGCAATGTTGCGGACATGCGTTCTTCGAAAATCCTTTATGCAAATGCATTGAAAGGTTGAGTCGACCTTGAGATACATTTCCATTGTTTTACGGAATACGACCGAATCAATTGCCAACCCAATTCCCATTTACCATTTACCATTTACACCCTCACCCACTTTGCCACTTTCCTTGCTTTTCCATTTCCCGAAATTTGTTGCCTTTACATTAAATTTTTCGGGCATTTGCCACCCACCCAAAGACATTAACCCGTTCCCCTTTCCCCTTTTCCATACCCATACTCATTCCCATTCCGATTCTTGTTCCCTTTCGTTTTCCCTTTCTTCTTACCCGTGTTCCCTTTACCCGTTTTCGTTACGACTTTCATTCGCACTCCGATTACCATTCCCATTAGCAGGCAGGACAAATCACGCGCCGTGCTGTCAGCCAGGAGTCGTCCTAGCTGAATGATAATGCAATATGTTGCATGATTTATGCTTGCAGCAAATTCACCAGCTCTGACAGAGAGAGCATCATCAAAAGACAGAGGGAGAGAGAGTGAAAGGTAGAGGCACAAACTAAAAAGGCAACTTGCACCCTTTTTGCGGTACATACAATTTTATATATATTAATATAAATTCTTTTTTTTTCTTCTCCTGTTGCAATTTTCACCCATTCCCGTTGCGACAAATATTAACTTCAATAAATTTGACGCACACAGTCCAAATTATGAGTCAAAGATGAGTCCAAAAAGGGTTCGGAAAGGCATTGGAATCGGCTTCACTTCAAACATTTAATAATCAAGCCCCGTTACCATTAAGGGAGCCAACCCTCAGTCTAAAACCTCAACTTCAACCCGAACCAGTTTGTCGCTCGGTCCTCAATTGCTTTGTCATGTTCACAAGTTGTCCTACAGGGTGTTGATGTTGTACTGAAAAATTAAGCATTACTCGTACCTATAATGAAATCTGAACGATACACAAAAAATACAATAATGAAAGGTCACTCAAATCGCTTAGGAGTGAGCAGACTTCTTTAACAAGACAATAAAGTGTTATACGATAACAAAGTGTGCAAAATCTAACCGAGTGTATTGGATGTTTATGTGAGTAAGATATTGAGACATAATTTTGAGAGTTGATATTAAAGAGTATCTCTAATATATTTATTTATATATTTAACTATTTAACGTCGACTGAGCAGTCGACAAAGGCAATTAAATATTTAAGTTAGAGTTTGAATTTAAATTAAATTATAATTATTGCATGTAGAATTTAAGAAAAAAATTTAAAAAATATATAATTAAAGAATTTATTAAGAAAGTGAAGGTTAGAAATTGTGAGAATTTGTAATAATATTAATTAATTGTATGTTCCAAGATTACCCTAAGAATTCATTATATTGTTTTGATATACGAATCAGAATTTGATAGGACCAAATTTGGTCTAGTTATTGAGATAGTATTAAGATTTGAAAGAATCAGTTACTGTTATTCAAAATAGTTGCTTTGTTGTATTTTAAATGCAAAGCAAGAATCTGAACTGGAACAAAAGTATATTAAATTGAGTTTATCACTTACTGAGAAATTCAGATAGTACAAAATAATTCACTCACTAACATAATATTTTAATATATTTCTTAAATCATAGAAATATTGAGTATATTTTAAGTTAATAGAGCTAATAAAATAAAATATGAATTTAATTTATTTAAAAAGCTAATCATTCATGCACTTAGAGAATTTTTCTAGAGCTTGTGCATAATAATCTAAGTTTTAATGGTATAAAGTTTATAAACTCTAGTAAAAATATTTAAATGATAATTCGATTCTTTTTATTTGTAAAAACTGATCTACTCTAGTTTCTAGTCAATTCATTCTAAGCTCGGTTTTAGGATACAATCGAATACAATGGTATTAACAACGTTCGCATCGCTTTGAAAATGCAAATAAAATGAAAAAGTATATACAAATTTATTTTTCTATATTTTTGTAATTTTTAATTCACGTGAGAAAATGAATCGGAAACGGGCAACCGGTGGCAGATTTGTTGTTGCCAAAGGGAATTGCAAATATTCTAAATTGCATTTTGTGCCTAAGCGTGTGCACACACACACACACACACACACACACAAATAAAAATAGTAAAAAAAAAACATACAAACACATACAGGCACAACATGTGCTGAGTGAAAGGATTAAAAAACAAAAATGTGTGAAGCTTAAATAAAAATCAAAACAAAACAAAACAAAAACAAAAAAACAACACGAATAGACAGAAATAAACTTGTAAATGTATCTGCTGTTGAATCTATGTATCTATGTGTGTATCTGTGTGTGTGTGTGTGTGCTCGCCTTTTATTTTGCTATTTATTTATTTTACCAGACACGCGAGTTTATTTTTATGGTTTTAAAATGATTTTTAACCCTGCAGGCGTGAGCTTTGTGCCTCATTCAACCTCTTTCCTTTTTAGCCATGTCTAGCTCTCCAGCTCTCCCTTCCTGCCCCTGACCGTCCCGTGTACTGTGTGCAGTGCTTAACCGGAAACGGATGCGAATTGCATGCGTCACGTGACACACGAGCGCATGTCGACGTCGACGTCGAGCGTTAAGCTTTTAGCGGCTATACTCGAATACTCGTTTCTTGTGTTGCATGCCCCATGCCCCATGGCCCATGCCCAAATGCCACATGCTATATGCTATATGCTGCATGCACCATGCCACAATGCCACACATAGGACTCCTTTCAACCATGCAGCATCCACCGATGCATTTTTATTTACTTTTCTGTCAAATGGCAAACTTCACAACACGTTCGCATTTTAGTATTGATTATGCAGTTTGTTGTTGCAAATCTCTGCTGCACCGACGACAACAATGGCAACAACAGCAACAGTAACAACAACAACAACAACAACAGCAACAGCAACAACAACAACAACAGCCACGTCAACTGTAAACTCAATAAATCTAAATTGCGCACAAAAATAATTGAATCACTAAACCATGAATGAAAAAATAAAAAACAAAACAGTTTAGAGCCCAGAGAGAGAAAGAACATTGAAGCTTTTACCATTTTCCTGCTACGTTATTTAGTATAAAATTTTGATACAATACTATATGTGTATGTACTTGCATCACACACACGTACATATCTATAGATTTTATTTTTTAAACATTCTATTTGTTGGCTTAACATTTTTATTGGGTCTAAATATGTGTTGCAGATTTTGGGCAGATTTTTCCAGGTCGCTACGCTACTTTGTGTCATTCATTTTTGGAGCTTACGCCAACTAGTTAGAAGTGAATGTTGAAATGAATGAATGAATGAATGAAAGAATTTCAGTTTGGTTTTGAACTATGTTTATATCAAGGGACTTCAGGGTAGTCAGAGGCTTAACCATCGATTAAGAAATATTAAATAAATATGTGTGTGTGGATGGAAACTTAAAAAATATAATAATATACAACTAATTTAATTATGTTTTAAATATTAGGTCTACTTATTAACACCTCATATTAAAAAGATATTATACGATGATAAGGAACTTTTATTTTAAGATTATTAATTACAAGTTTTACTTGATTTGGTGAATTGCTTAAAAGTATTATTTCCAAAGATATTGTCTAACAGAAAAAAAATCGGGAATCGGAAAGAAACTTCTTACCCACACTGTACTTATTTTGAGGCCTAAATTTTTCTATAAAAAAACTATGTAAATTTCTATTCCTGATATTTACCATTTCTATTATCAAAATTGAGTTAATAAGAAAAATTTATTAGGGAACCCATTAGTCGCCTAAGAAATAGCTAAAATTAATATATGTATATTATTATTTGAGAGAAATTTGTTACACAATTTCCTTATGGTTTTATTACAATTTCAGATGCTAAGCCTGCCGGGTGCTGATTGAGTTGCTGAAAATTGAAAATGAAATAACATTTGCATGGTGAGGAGGGGGTGGTCGGGGGGTAGGTGTGTGTGGGGTATGCATATTTTATTATTTGCTAAAAATCTCAAAAAACTGCAAATAATGCAAATATCACATAGAAAATAATAAAAGAAGGCGATATAAAACCCGGACAGGTCACAAACCAATTCAACCCTATCAAAAAATTGATCCAAAAACTGATCCGATCTGATCCGAATTGATCCCAGCTGATCCATTATTCAACCCAGGCGAAAGTGTAACAAACTGAAAACATAATTTGCATCTTGTGTTAAAATTAAAAAATGTGTTCAAAAAAAGGCAACAGAGAGAAGTGAGAAGCGAAACGAGTAAATAAATAAATAAATCCTACTTAATGTCACAATCAATCCGTGGCAGGACAATAGCGCGACAACAAACAAAAAATAAAAAATAAAGAGGAACAAAAAAGGAGTAAGGCGGCTCCTGGAACGCGGGTTGGTTACAAAACTTGCACAAAGGACACACAATCAGGAGACAGAGACGGACCTTCGTCGAGGGCTAAAGTTGCTGAAATCTGAACCCCTATTAGCGCGCATTTAACTGTTCATTTGAAAGTTTTATTTGGCGCGCTGATGCGTTAAATCAGCACAACAACAACAGCAACAGCAAGGAACAGGACAATAGTCGCTGAGGTAAGGAAAAGGGGCAAGTTACATACGTCGTTTGTGGCAAGGACATCAGCGGGCGTAGCACTCAACCTCAGCCTCAGCTGCAACTGCCTCTGTCTCTGTCTCTGCCTCTGTCTCTGCCTGCGTCGCTGTCTCTCTGCCCGAAGCCAGTGACATGTATAATTTTAATCCAGCTGTAACATAAGTTTTTGATTTGACAAATTCTGGAAGCGCTGCCACAGCCCAACAATACGCAACTATTTGACTGAAATTGAAATGTTGTTTTGTGGCCATGGCAACGTCAATCGAGGGTGGACCCAGGACATTCGGGCCTGATGCTCGCCAGGATGCTTAGAGGACAGGGTTATTTAAATTTCATTCCAAGCTCATACGCAAATATTCAGCTACACACCAAAAAAAAAAAAAAGAAAGAGGAAAAGTATTAGAGAATGAATGTAAAGGGTGGCGTACACCCCTCGCCGAAAAGGGGGTTGCATCATAAATATCTCAACATTAACATTAATTGCACTCCATGTCCTCAATGTCCTCTTGTGTGGGCCCACAAGAGCAGCAGCATCCTGAGAAATCGAACGGCTGCTCCCGTGCTCAGCTCTTCTTAACATTTTTCCCCCTTTTCCCCTTTTTGTCCACCAGGGCTTGTTTTTTTGTTGAGGGTGCCGCATTGGCCACAAAACGCAGCCACCGTTTCTCGATAGCTGGTCTGGTCCAAATTCTGGGTACGGGTCCCTGCTTTGATGTGATCTCTGTACTCGTACACCGAGAACAAAAATCATATTACAATTCAAGTTTGAAATACTGGTTGAATTTTTAAGGCATGCATTCAATATCTGTACTATTTGTTAAACTAAGACCATTTGAGCTTGAATTTTTGATATATAAATTCAGAATATGATTGTTAATTTAAGACTGACAATAAATTAATAAAATAGCCATAAATATTAGATTCAATTAAAATAAATAAATAAATTCTATATTTAAATGGTATAGCTGACTCGAGGTCGAAAGTTAGATAATTATGTCGATTATGTCTAACTTTTGACCTCGAGTCAGCTAAACCATTTAAATTTAAACATTTAAATGAATCTAAAACATTAAAAAGGTCACTAAAACTCACAAATTTAAATAAATTCTAGTTTGAATTAAGAAAACATTTATAAATTAAAGATTATAAGAACATGCACTGGAATTGGCAATTAAGACTATTTATTTAAATTTCGAAATTCTTATAAAGAAAACTTATTCTTAAATTTAATTGAAATCCTTTTTTTATTTCATTGTGGTTACAGTAAGCTTGTTTTTACACATTTTTCTTATGGTACTTACAATAATAAATTTACTCTTGTTCTAATTTATTTTACAATTAATTAACTTTACTTTAATAAGTAAAGAAATACTCTGTTTAGTAAAATGCAAGATAACCTCACTTTAGACAGCACTTTAATTGATTTTATACCGGAAATTCGGTTTATTTTTTCTGTGTACATGTGGTTGTTGGTCCTAGTTTGGCCAGCCCTCGTATTGTGGTATTATTTCAATAATGAAGCCACTGCTCACATTCTTCTTCTTTCACTCGACTTCCACATCCATTTCCTCTACATTCACGTTCACATTGACCTCTGTCCCCCTCTGTCTTCATACCAGTATTACCTTAACCGCCTCCACGACCGATGGGCTTTTCAATTTTTTTACCCACTGACAAAGCACGCGGAATGGCATGAGCCACAGCTGCGTCTACGTCTCTAACTCCGTCTGCTTCAGTCTCTGCCTCAGTCTCTGCCTCCGCCTCTACCTCGTCCTTCCTCTGACTGAGTGGTGGGCACAAACTAATAAGTTGACGCATTAATTGGCTTACAGGCATTCCCCGCATAGCTTACTTGGCCAACTCACCCGGCTGTGCCCTGCAGAAAACAATAGCCAAGTGGTTAAGATGGTTTCCTCACATTGTTTAAATTAAATACTTTCTAAGCTCATATTTCAATTAATTTTAATCACGATGGAAACGTAGAATTCACTAACAAGCTAATATGAGCGATTAATAAATACTAAATACGTCTGTAGACTGACTGATAATAAATTTAGGATAAAGATTAATTGTGGTCAGTGGTTTCAAAATACTACAAATTAATTAGAATGGGTAAAAATAAATAAGCAGAATAACTTTCCGAAAACAAAAATAATTTAAATGTTATTTATTTTTGTTATTTTCATTTGTAAAAATAAAGCATTTAATTGATCTATTTATAGAGTCTAATGACACGTTCTATTTGTTGACTTTTTATCATATCGACACAGTGAATTAGACACTTTACTTAGATCAATTGAAGGCAGCTAATACTCTTTATTTTGAAATCAATTAATTCATAATTATAATAATAAATATTCACAGCTAAAATATTTTTTGAAAGTACCCATATCGATACGGGGAAAATTGGGTTGAAAATTTAGTATGAGATGTTTAATGTGTTGGTTGCAATTTTGGAAATTTAGTTTATTAATTGGTAATTGATTCATTAAGATATCAGGAACTTGGTTCGTCTTCATTTGAGCAGCATCAAACTCCTTTTAAAACATAATTTTTTAAAAATCTCTTATTCACAGCAATGTGTGTATTAAACTCACTATCTATAACCTAAGCATCGTATACTTACATGCCAATAATTGTGAATATTTACCCTCAAAGAAATGTGTAATAGAGGACAACTTTCAGTTGGGAATTTGAGTATTGAAAGACATGTTGTATGTCAGAAATTTGTGGAGAAACTTAACCACACATATCAAAGGTTGCACCACTTTGTGGCATAACTACGTGCCCAGAAAGGACTTTGGACTAATCTGCATGGACGGATGGATTGACGAAAAGAAGACAAGGACATTGAATTTAACTTAAAAACGAGTGTGGAGAGGAGGGGTGTGGAGAGAAGGGGGCGTGTGAAGCGGTGCAGGAGGGCAACAAGTTTTGTCGCCTGGTGGACACGTGTGCGCTTTCTTCCTTTGAGCGAGATTTAAGCCCAGGCACGGGCAACCACCCACAAAAGCCGCGAGCAATGAGTATGAGTATGAGTATGAGTGTGAGTATGAGTATAAGTATGAGTGCGAGTATGAGTATGCATACGCATTGTTGTTATTGTTGTGCCAATTTTGAAGTAGTTGATGGTTCAAGCTACGTGCCCGCTTATTGTTTGATGTGGATTTTAATTGAACTTAAGTTGATGTTGATGGTTGATGGTTGAAATGTTTGGGATGATTGGGATGGTTTGTCTGGGGTTGGGGTTGTTGTTGTTGTTTTTTTCTCTCTTTTGGATGCGGATGCTTAACAACGGGACCATCGACAACCGCAAATATTAAATAACCAAAAAACACAACAACAATGCATGTTTGAATGAATGACGGACAGTGGGTGCTCGAGTCGAAAAATGAAAAGTGAATACGAATGCGAATGCGAACAAAAACACGTTGCACTCATTAAAAAGGCAGCCAGGATGCGAATACGAACACGAATATGAATCAAGGAATATTATCCAACTCGTACTCATACTCATACTCAAACTCGTATTCGTATTCGTAATTCACAACGCATATGTCACTCAATGAGGCGCAAAGGGGTGGCTCATTGTTGTTGCTGTTGTTTGTTGGTTGTTGGTTGTTGTTGCTGTTACTCACTTGTCAGGACTCATTGTTAATGACAGGACTTATTGCCGAACAATTGCGATTGCAGTGGCAGCCTTAATTTGAATTTGATAAATGATAGCATGACGCTTTTTCCAAACATTTTGTAGAAGAGCAACCAAGTTTTCGTGTCCGGTTTTCCATTTTGCCAGTTCGTCATGTGGTTTCCACTGCCAAAAATAAAAAAAAGATGTAGCAGCAAATATGAAAGATGAACCGTCATCAAGTCTGTCTTAAACAAATTGAGTTATGTGACATTCTCATCCCTATTATCCTCCTTAGCCGTATCCTGTGCAATTACCCGCGAGAACTGATACTCCTGCGCAAAGTAAATTTAATTTCCGAATTTCATCTTCCCTTCTTCCTTTTTTTGTTTGCATTTGCACTTATTATTTTCGGTATCCTTAGCCATTTCTCGACGAGCAGAAGAGCATTAGCCAAGAAAATCTGACTTGGGTTTTTGCGGATTTCACTTTGGCGGATCGTTTGTTCGGGTGCCGGATGTGGTGATACTTTCATACATTCCCATGTAATCCTATGTCCTTAGCTCATCCTCAGCTTGACACAGTGTGTCACAATTGGACAGCGCGCCAAATTGTACCACATCAGATCAGTTGTCACCTTTCAGCCTCATTGTGACTCCATAAACAATAGAGATCTGTTAAAAACAGTTCTTCAACTGACCTCAAACAGGTAAAAGGTGGCAACTGCCAATTGATCTACCAACAAAACAGACTGCTCTTAAATTGTAGAGCTATCCACTTGGATAGCAAACCAAACTTTTAAGACTGCTACAGAAATCGTCAAGAGACCTTATTATTTATAATCTTAAGTACAATATGCAGTACAATATAGAACAAGTCTTAAATTAACTTGACTATAGGGGTTCAATTATCTATAGATATAAAGAATTTGCAGCTATTTTCAAATAATTTGTATAAATTAAAAGTGAGTATACTTAGTTGGAAGTATTTGATAGCATATGAAAGCTTATACAAATTTCTATTTTTGATCATGGCAGTACTAATAAAGTTAATTATCGTTTTGAATGCTACTTAAAATTATTCAAAAAGATTCCATCCACTGACATTTTTCGTGCAAATTTGTTTACTAGTATCTTATACAGCAACGTACAAAGGGAATACAAAAATTAAATGAATATGACAATTAATAATAATAATCATATGTAATCATAATATGTTCTAATAATGTGCGCAGAGAACTCTAAAAAAAAACTTAAGTTAAGATGTAAATATCTTTTTGATTGAAATCTTTTTAAAGAATATTTGTAAGAATATCTTTTTAATAGAAAACTTCTCGTTGGCTGAGTTAAATGAGATAGAAGGGTTTATCAACATGACGGTTACCTCTGCGGATGTTACTGAGGATATTGCCAGTTTTAACTAATTGTTGTACTTGTTTTGGAGTTTCGACCACGTGTTGTCGAGTCGTAGACAATTAAATAGACATCGGCTACGGTATCGAGGCCAACCCTGAGGCATGTGCCTCAAACCTTCAACCTGATGACAATATTATTGTTAAATTGCAAAGCGCGCAAATCAAATTAACATGCGCTGTGCTTTTTTGTTGTCATTGTTCTTGCTGTCGTTGTTGTTATTGTTCTTGTACTTGTTGTTGTTGTTGTTGTTGTCTTTTGGCCGCAGAAAAATGGTTGGCAATGTTGCTGGCAACCACAGCAGCAGCAGCAGCAGCAACCCCCAAAAGGCGGCAACAGCAACAACCACATAGCCGCCAATGCCACCCCAAAAAATGAGCGACAAATGAACCAGGCTTAGCCCAGAGCCACCCAGTAAAACCAAACCACCCAACCACCCAATCCACCCACCAGCTGTGACCGGCTGGCGGTGTTAATGACGCACAAGTGTGACACTTTTCTGGCGGCGTCATCAACGTCTGCCTGTCTCTGCCTCTGCCTCTGTCGCTGTGACGTCGACGTCACACAGTTGAAATACGAAACAAGAGCAAATTGTTACAATTGCTTTTTATCACAGTGCCAGTGTGTGTGTTGGTGTGTGTGCGTGTGTGTGTGTGTGTGTTTGGTAGCGACAACAACAAGAACAGAGCATGAATAAATGAAAGCAGAAAATAAGTTGATTTTAATATGAAATTTCACGCTGTCTCTTTCCCTGTTTGGCTCATTTTCCACTGTTGCCTCTCACTCTCCTTTCTCTTTCCCTCTCTCGCGCTTTTCCATTTCAGTCTTCTTGGTCTTCAGCTTCCTCTATATCTTTTTTTTTTTGCGAGTTCTGCGTGTGTACGTTTTATTTCGACAACAAGGAAAAAAGAAAATGCCGTTTAATTGAAAATTATCGCAACATGGTTGTCACGCAATTATTTCGCGTTATCACCGACCTCGAGCCCAGTTTTTTGGGCGGGTGCAAATGGGGTTGGGGTCAGGGTTTGGGATGGGGATGGGGATGGAGATGTTGAGACAACCCTCGGTTTGAAACCCTGTCACCGACTTTGTATCATTTATATTGTTGTTCGCATATATATTCCAGATCCCAGGCGTGCCAAATGCGTTTAAACAAGTGCAACAACAACAACAACAGCAACACAACTTACTGTAGTGGGCGGGGGAACATTGTAGCGGGTGAGGGGTGACTGCACCACCAAAGCAACCACCTCGAACACCACCTGAGGTTGTCATAGCTGCCGCGATAATTTGCACATAAATTTGTTGATTGACACAGGCACAATGAACAAAAAGTAATACACGCACACACAAACACACACACACACTTACACACACACACATCCTTTATATAGGACCTTTCCTAAAGCGTGAAATTTTAATTGCCCTAAAGCCGAGCTCGCAATCAAAAATAATAATAAAAAATCAAAATGAAAACAGAATCAAAGAAGAGACCAACTGAGGTTAAGTGAGACCGCTGACAGGACGAGGGAGTAAAGGACACAAGGGGTAGTATGGGGGTTGGGGGTGGCTAATATTAAATGCTGTATGACATGGGTCAAGCATGCTGTTAATTGAAGGTTAAAAGCATCTCGATTGCAAGCCGAATCGAGTACCCAAAGCAATTTTAAGCAATCCTTACATTTTTCAATTGCTTTTTTATATATATAGAGAATTGCTGTGGGTGAAATCGAAGGATAATTTAAGTATACAAAATATACTCATACATATATATAATTTTTAAGTAATTATTTAAAATCCAACAAATGGTGAAACTTTATTTTGATAAAAGCTAAGAACGTTTTCTTACTTACCACAAAATTTACCATTTTAAAAATAAATAATTTCCAATTTCAAATTATTATATTTCTGTTGTAGTTAGCAACTTTTTTCTTGTGTGATTGCAATTCAAGTTTTTCAATAAATTTGATGTATTTTGTTTCGAATATCGAGTAGCTTAAGTGTTTTAAATTGTGCTGAGTTTCAGTCTCAATGCCATCAAGGAATTATTTGGCCTCATGACTTATAGGTATCTATGATATTTGATGGTATATGAATATTTTACTTAAAAAAAGAAGCAATGGTAAACTGAATACTAAATACTAACTCCCATTGAATATTATATTTCATGGACAACTTGTTGTCTCAATCCCGGTGGACTTTATTACTACTTATGACACAGCATGTTAAATGATAACCAGGCAGTCAACTAATTGACCCATTGATGGGTTTATTAAATACCCACCGTGGAAATAAGATAAACAAAAACATCAACAACAACAATTGGGAGAATGCCACCTTCAATGACAACAACATCTATAAGAAAATAGATGAGAGTATTGATGAGAAGGGAAGGGAAGAGGGAAAAATGCAGAGTCAAACAAGCCACATAAACAAACATTGACGAGGTAGGGAGTCTCCCCAGAAAGAGTCAACTACGAGTATTTAATATATAAGAAAAAAGAACAAGAAGACGTTAAAGAAAAAGGTGGATGAGGAGGAGGGAGAACCGAAGCATTAATCAATCTCATTGAACAATGAGAGAATGAGGCATAAAGGGAATAAATTCAACAGAACTGCAGTCTGGTAATGTTTTCATAAACCAATTTATACACAAACAATAAATCGCCGAGCACTAAAAACGATTTTACTGAATGAAAGTGAAGCTGAGATTGAAACTGAGTTGTCGAACAGGTTGAGAACTTTCCTAAAATCAGGAAGGGGAGGAGAACCCAAAATGGGGAACAATGGAAGGGAAATGGTCAGGTATCTTTTCTTTGACTGGGTTTCTGATTCTGATTCTGGTACTGGGCAGGATCATGGGGTGTGTTGGCTCAATCAATGCCAGACCAAACAAGTGTTATGAATGATTTGATGTTTTTATTTGTCATTGAGAGACGTCGTTACGACCTGCAACCTGTGACCTGCGACCTGCGATCTCAACAAACCACACAAAGCGGGGGGACTACAAAATACTCGATAAAAGTAGACAAAAAAATCACCAATAATAGTTTTGATTTCACTTTTTCTCTTCGATTTTTATTTGTTTTGTTGAACCAGACGAACTGGCACCGATGACCGCAGCTTGTGACATGATTTATGAATCGAAAGAGAGTTCCCAAATATCCAAAATCAAAGCCTAGCTATGAGTATTGTCCTGGAGTTCGGGACTCCGGGGTTAAGAAATGATGAAAAATGTTTCAATAAACTCTACAGCAGTCCTAAGCTGCTCCAAAGCCTCCTTCCCTCTGGGGGGTCCAACACATTGGAGCTAAACAAATAACCACAACGAACAACGGTCACAGTCGCAGTCCTAGCCACATTCACAATGACAGACATCGCGTCGGATTCTGAATTCAGAATTCAGATTCAGAATCCCAGTTCGAATTTCCATTGGAGTGGGAATTGGAGTTGGAGTCTGGCCATCATAACCGGTTCGTCAGTCGCATATTAACGGCTTAATTGACCAACGTGTGGCTATGGTCTGTGGTCTTTCTCTCTTTGTATGTGTGTATGTGTGGGTGTGTGACACTGTGTGTGCTCTGTGGTCAGTCATCAACCTGGTCAGCCATTTGACTTGACAGTTCTTAGAGCTTCACTCTTATTATCATAGATCAGTTTACTGGGTGCTCACCAAAATATTGAAAAAATATACAACAACAAAAATGGCTGAGAAATTTTAATATTTACACTTTAATTAAATTTAATTGTGGATTTTTGCAAATCATTTTTAATGTAAACAGATTTTATATGAAATATAAAATACCAGCATGATTGAACTAGACATTTTAATATTTCATTGAAACACACTTGTTAGCTCAATATAGAAATGAAATATATATACATATGTTCATATATCTTATCTCAATTTATCTTATACGCACTTAATTTAAGCAGTTAAATATTTAATTCTAATTGACCTTTAAGTTAAATTGTATATTATATTAAATTGGTGTAACTAATTTTGACTTAATTATTATCAAGCAATATAAAAACGGACTCTAAATATCATTGATTTAAAATTGTAGAAAATAATATGAGACAAATTTAATATGATAACCATTAGTTACCTTTTGTGCACTATGAATATATAAATACTATATTCGTTTACTAATACTAAAATGTTTTTAGTTGAATCAAAGTGTTTTACATTTAATTGTAATATGTTTGCACCTCCAATCTAACATGAAAAATTAAAAAAATAGTTTAAAATATTGCAATTTAAAAAAAGAAATGTTAGCTTGCGTTTTCTCTGTGGGTGTATAAATATAAAAAAAAAAAACAGGAAAGGCATTCAATACAAAACATGGCCACTTCCGTTTGGCGCGTCTGTTCAAAAATTAGAAAACAGCAGCAACAATGAGGGTGGAGAATGATGATGAGGGGGGTGTAGGCAATGCGCAAATTGTTGGCTTTTATTAAAAAACACAACAGCAACAAAATAAGCTAAAATTTACAAGACGAGCACAACGACGACTGTATACACTTCCACTTAAATGGGTTTGGAAGATTTGTATTTGTTTTTTAAGTTTTATTTACAATTTTCAAATATATTTACAAATGTATTTTAAGTAATGAATAAATTGCCTTGCATTACCAACCGATTGAAGAAAGGAATGGACTCTATTTGAGCACATCGCACGCGAAATCAACAACAAAACGAATCGTTGAAATCAGTCAATGGCCAGAAATTGACAGGGTAATTCGGCAAGCCGGGAATCACAAGGCAACCCCAAACAACATCACCCACACAGCATTCCTAGTCCTAGTCCCCGTCCCCGTCCCTGTCCCCGTCGCAGTCTCAGACACAGATCCACCGCCATATTGACTACCAGAACGGCTAATCAATGAGCCACCATTTGTCTGGTCCAGTCCCCCAAATAAGGGCGTGCCTCCTTCTCCCTGGGCAATCTCTTCTCATGGCCACATTAAATTATCTTATGAAATGTGCCTCTTGTATAGTCGATTTTTAATTTGATTTTAATGTAGGACACGCCGCAATTTTATTTTACTTTATCTTAATTTTTCATTCTTAGCTTCGCGTCTTTCTCTCATTCTACTTTATTCGCTGTTCATCTAATAAATTACACCCTGATTGACCTAGTCCCAAGCTTTTATCAAAGCAATATTTTCTTTAAAATAAATTCTAAATTTAATAATACAAGATATTTCTAAAATACTTATATATTTTATCTGTTCTTTTCTGAAATATGCAGTTTTATTCAATATAATTGCAGTTCGACATTAGGAGTTAAGTGCTATTCGCTTTAAAATTGTATTTTAAATCTCAGATATGTACATATGTGTATTTAAATTGCATCTTTTTTTTTCAGCTCTTCTATTGGCTCATTAAAATGGCAAAAGCGGATTATTACATTACATTAGACAAGCACAACGAGTGGCAATAGAAAAATGCAAAGGACGGAGGAATAGAAAACAAACAGAGTCCGAAACAAAATAGCAAATATCAAAAGACTCTTTAGACTATTCTTGTTTTTTCATTACTCTACGTTTTCCAATTTCCCATTGAAGTTGTCTTTTGCCTTTGGTCACTGGGAAACTACGTGAATTGAACGATCAAAAGGAGTCATTTTCGATTTACTCTTTCGAGGTGATTGGGCAAATTTATTGAACTATAATTGTTGGAAAACGCTTCCAAAAAAATACTTGTTCGTAAACAAAAACCATTAACATGGCAGTCCAGTTGGTTTTGGCGATAAAAATAAAAAGAAATGGCCACATAAACGGCTAAAGAAATGGCTAAATAAACGGTTAAATGACTGAGAATTCACAGTGCTTGGCTTTGGGTTCATTTTGGCCTTTGGCTGCATTTCAATTGCAGTTTGAAAGTACATACTTTCTTTGCTCCTTGGCCAGTGGAATAAGAAGTGTTTATCCTTTCTCTCGAATCCTTTTTCACCCGAAACCGGCGAAAACCTCTGAAATTTCTCAAACAGCGGAAGGAGTGAGAAAATGCCGAAAATACATAAGGAAAGTGATAAAAAACGAAAGAGTTTTGCCGCGTGTTCGAAGCGTGTCAGGTAGTCAAAAACCTCAGCGAATCCTCGGGTCCTCGGAATGTCCTTGACTTCAAACTACAGACAGACCATTGCATAAAGTTGCCTGCGGCCTGACGCAATGGCAACAACAATGGACAGGTAGATCTTACCTAGAAGATGATTCAACTCTATGCAACCCGCAAAACCTCAGTTTCATTTCTCGGTCCACGGTGTTGACCATAAACTACGCAGAATGCAGGATCCTTGAACTGGGTGTCTATGTAATTACCGGGAAGTTGTGGCCGGGTTTTTGTTGACCGTAAAGGAAAACGCAAAGTCTAAAAATTTTTGTTATGGCTACAATATTATTGTTCTTCGTTGTATTTAGCAGAAACTGAGAATAAATGGAAGGGAAGAATCTACAATCACTTGGTGTCTGGGTTCTGGCTTGGATTTGACAGAGAGAGGAAAGGGGTAGAATATGGGGACATCGATTTACAAGACAGGACCTTCAGTGACCGAACAGTAGAGGTATTTACTGATGGTGGCCACTTGCCACTTTCACCTTCAACCTTCAATTTAAAGTAATCATTATCGTCGATCAGATTCAACAGCTTGTTGCCATTGCCATTGAATCGATTGATTCGATATGTCCCTTCATTATCCTTAGCGCCTGTATGCTTATTCTTCTGCTTCAGCAAGACTTTCAAAGAGTTCTCGATTAGTCGAGCTTTGGAATCCTTGCCGAATCGATAGTTTCCCAGACCTAATCGCAGTTTCTTCTCAGTGCACTGAAATGTGACCCTGTCACAGTCTCCTCTAGAAATGTTCTCTTCGTGCAGCTGTTCTGCTTTTAAAAGATGTTTCACAAATGACGTCATTGATCCAAATGGCAATTGCTGATGCTGTCGACGTTGCAGCTCCTCGTGCAAGGATCTGCATGGTCTAATGGCACTGAAGTCACTGTGACGAGGAGATAATTTACAGATGTTCATGGCACTCAAGATGCCACTTTTCAGTACAATTTGCTGCATTTTTTAGATTGGTTTTGAAAAAGAAGCAATCTTTAATTTCCTTATGAACTTTTCACAATTTTGCTAAATATCTTGTCCAAAATCCTCTAGATTCTAGAGTAAAAATATTTCTGTATATCTTGAGTTGACTAGATTTTGATTTTGATTCATTCCCAGCTGTCAGTTGAAGTTCAACTACTACTTTGAACTACTTTTGAGACTACTTTGATGGTTATGTCTTTTTTCGTAAACCCTAACAGGGGGTGGTTGCATCATAAAGCAATTGACTTTCTGACCGTACAACAGCCCACTAAACATTAACAAAACGGTTGCCAAAAAAAATAAAATAAAATAAAATCACAACAAAGACCAATAAAATAACGAGGAAAATTCGGCGAAAAAAATGCAATTTAATGTGCAAAAAAAAAAGTGTGGAAAAAAAGGGCAAAAAAAGGATTTGTCAGCAATCGAATTCGTGCGAATTATATTTTATGACAGGGTTAGAGTTACGGCTAGGGTTAACCCTAAAACCTAACCCTAAAATCCGTACAGCTACCTGACCCACGACTTAATTATGTCATTTGCCGCGTAAGTCAAGGCTACAAAGTCAATTGCGGAAAAAATGAAAATGAAAATGGAAATGGAAAATGGGTAAAAAAACACATGCAATAAAATATAAAGAGGACTGTATGCACATATGTATCCACATACAAATAAATATGTACTACTGTACTTCTATGTATATGGATTTTATTTGTAACTCTTCAACGTTCCTCAGATTCTCTCTGACTCTCTCCAGTTGGGAGAATTCGCTGGGTCCTGTTGGGCTTTGGTTTGGTCTGGTGACACTTGCCTCTGCAATATTGCGCTGACAGCAACGAGAAATAATAGCCCAACAATTTATACAATTTATGAGTTTGTGAGTGTGCGACAGCAGCAGCAGCAGCAGCAACAACAACAACAACAATATGAGGAGAGATAGGGTTAAAGGGTTAGCCAAAAAATGGGTATAACCTAGAGATGGGAGATGGAGAAAGTTACAGAGAGGGAGAGAGAGAGAGAAAGAAAGAAATCAAAACAAGAATCATAAATTCGGCATGTCTAATGACAATTTTCTAGACTACACACACATGGGTGTGTGTGAGGAGTGTAATTTTGAACCATTTTTTTTATCGCTTTGATTTCCCTTTACTTTTTTTTTTGTTTCTCTCACATAAAAATCGTTTTTGTCGTTCATAACATATTCTAGGACGTCCTGGACCGCAGAGCAATTTGAAATTTTGATATAGCCCTCTCCATTCCCCACTTTTTGGATTTCCATATGGAGCATTTTCACTTTTAAGCAGCTGACAAAAATGTTTTTCTTTTTTCAGCCTGGACTTTAGTTGCAAAGGCCAATTTCAACGGCGGCTGCATCCGCAATATAAATCAAAACTGGCCCAAAACAGTTGGCATTGTGAGCCTATAACTCAACTATTCAGAGAATCAGTTTCAGTTGCAGTTGCAGTTGTTATTGTTATTGTTGCTGTTGCTGTTATTGTTGTAGTAGCTGCCACACAGTGGCATGCTGCTAAATGAAGCAATCAAACAGAAGAGAGTCGAGAAGTGAGAACAAAACTGTAGCAGTTGCATTGTCTGGAGCCTCTTTTAGTTGCTCGTAATTGTTGTTGCCTCGTTGCCCAAATTATAATGGGCGATGATGTCACCACACACGGAGATTGTCTAAAGAGTGAGAGTGAGAGAGAGAGGGAGAGATGGGGAAAAAAGAGAAGAGGGGGAAGGGCTATACAAAGTGCTCAACCAAATGTCAGAGGACCTTACGCCATTGTCGTTTCCTGTTCCTGTTTTCTTTTGTCTAACAGTCTTTCAGCCGTTTTATTATTATCTGACTCTGCTGCTGCTTTTCAAACTTGCTGTCCATGGCCAAAACACTGGGTCCAGAGACCAGACCCATTGTGGCCAAGGCACTTTAGGGCTCTTAGCCACAGCGTGGGTGGCCATTCAAGTTGTCACATTGCATTTAAGTCCCAATAAAAACGCATTTGATGTGCTTATGCCCTATTCTCATTCCCAATTCTCAATTCTCTCTCCCATTCAGCATCAAACAGATAATAGAAATCGAATACGAATACGAATCCAACAAAAAAAATAACGATTGAGATTCCAACTTATTAAATCAGGCTCGCAAAAGCTAACGAAGCATGTCCTTTGACCATTCTCAACCCGACAGCAACCCCTTTTAGGTCCAACAACTCTTGTTTACCCAAACTATTATTAAAAGGACAACAAAAAAAAAGGACTTTGTTGTGCCTTTGCGGCCTCTGATCCTGACCAGCGATGGGACCATACAAAATGCAAAATGAAATAAAAATGAGCATAAAATTAAATGTGCTACATTGATGAATGGCATCCCCTTCAGTGGGGCAAGGGAGAGGCATCTTCTCCTGGGACTAGTTCGGTCTCTGTTCTCGAACTGAAACTGAAACTGGACCCGGCATCAACATGCCAGCGTTTAGTTTGATTTCGTTTTGAATGTTTATTTTATTGCGTGGAAAATGACGCCAACGTGGCCAAGAAATGTCCACGTCGCCGCCTTATCGACTGTGGCCCCAAAAAAGTCTTTTCGTGTCCAATTCCCCATCCGCTCCCATTCCTATTCCCATTCCCTCATCCCAATTGGATGAACTGCCTCATCTGGGATGGCCATTTGGCAGGCGACGTGGACACGGCTCCAGTCGCTTTTTATGGCCGTTAATTCTATCGAAAATTTCGTAC
Source organism: Drosophila neotestacea (assembly GCA_035044365.1). Classification (NCBI taxonomy): domain Eukaryota; kingdom Metazoa; phylum Arthropoda; class Insecta; order Diptera; family Drosophilidae; genus Drosophila; species Drosophila neotestacea. The sequence goes on along the minus strand of JAWNMD010000051.1, from coordinate 1,030,980 downwards.
GCAATAAAATTCAAATATACTTGCGATAAAAATCAAATCTTGTTGGACATTTAAGAACCCCAGTACCTCCTCCTCTTCCTCCTCCTCTTATTTCCCTAAGCGTTTCGCCCTATACGAGTATCTGGTCCATTCCCATTGCGGCTGTTATGGTTTTTTCAATTTTCTCTCTCTACGTTGGCAACTCTGTCAATTGGTTTTTATTGGGCCAAACCTTATGGTTAAGCTTCTGCTGGACTATCCTATTTAGCTTAAGAGCTATCTGACATCAGGTGCAACTAATTAACAGGTTCAAGAGCTTCTATTTAAACGGAGTGGAACCAGCTTTTAAGTAGGTTTAAGGAAAGCCGTTGAATCGGAAGGAATCTGACTATGTGATGGTAGGTTAACTTCATTCCACAGATACTTAGTTACCCAAAACACACATTAAATCATTATATTTTCTTTTTTGTAAACATTTCTTTGGACTAAATTTAATTTAACGGGGGTAAGACTAGTGTATTAACCATAGGAAATCGCTAAGAGTTTCAATGGGTTCTAGAGGAATTTAACTTGCTTGTCACTAAAGTGAACTAAGGTGTCTATATCTATGAAACCTCACTAAATATCAGAGATGTTTTTCGGCATTACCGAATCAACAAATTTGAGGATAGATAATAAATTGAGATGCAGTTGTTGCGACATAAGAAATGCCGACACGTTTCCAAGAATGCGACCAACTGCGGTTAGTGATAGGACTAGGACTCTCTATAGGAAAGAGGACAAGATATAGACAGCAGCTATGAAGGAGCACAGAACTAACCATGTGCAGACGTACGACACTAATGAAGTGCTCTCTCCCACTCCGCATGACGGCAATAACAAATAAAACACCTACAAACTCTGATAGAAGGATGGTATGGGTTGGTAGATAGCAGACGGGAGACAGGAGACAGAAGACAGAAGATAGAAGACCGAAGACACAGCGTGTTGTCATGCCAAAGACAAAGAAATGACACGAAGAAGTGCAGTTCAACTGGCTCCGTCTTGGAATCAGATTCCTTTTTCTATTTTGTTATTTCTTTTGGCAAAAGGCAAAAACCCCGCCCCGTAGCGAAACCCAAACAGTAGGAGCCCCGAATGTCCTGAATGTCCTGTTCTGGTTATCCTGGACTGCCGACTAGTTGTCGCTGCAGGGCAATTAGAACATTATCAGGCGGCAATAATCATCTCGTTTGCACCCAAGTGTCGTCGCAGTCGCTGCTGACATTGTGTAATAAAAGCGAGCCTCATGAAGTGTCTGAATCTCAGCCATATTGAGGCTCAAAGAGAGAGAGAGAGAGAGAGGGAGAGAGAGAGAGAGAGGGAGAGAGAGTGAGAGCATGGAAAAACAACAGGATATTTTGGCTATCAGCAAAGCCATCTCCACACAACTGTCCTTTGTTCAGTTTCAAGTCGGTTTCTGTTTCTATTTCAATTTCAACTTCTTTTTCTGTTCTTTTTTTGAGGCGACATCAGGACAATTGTGAGTGCATCTCTGAGAGAGATATAAGCACGACATCTATCCAAATGTTGCATGCACCGTCGGCGGCGACAGGCGGCGATCAAAGTCGATTATCACAATTTTTGGGATTTGCCTTAAATCACGCACCGTGCCCAATGTCCATTGTTATCATCCCTGGCATGCGTACAACTCAATTAAAATACCAGGAACAATTCTCGAGTCTGTCTCTCTTTCTTTTTAGGAAGTGTTTTCCTTCGAAGCGCTTCTGTGGTTTCTCCGCTCCCTAATCTCTTTAATTAATGATAATGCGCGCTGCAAACTCGTAAATATCACCAGGTCTCAACAGGCAACAACATTAACAAACGAGTCCACACATATTCCCATCTCCTATCTTCCAGTTTCCTGCTTGTCCTCCACTTGTCCACATTCCCAGTTGTTGCCAGTCGCCAGTTTTCAGTTTTCAGTTGTCAGTCCCCATTTTCTGGTCTCAAATGACCAGCAACCAGCGACGAGTCCTTTGCTGTGTGCAACAAAAGGATAAGAGCAAATCCTCAACATCTGCGATTCTCCAACCATGTTAAATACTTAAGTTCTGTTTTTTTTCACCCTCTATTTCCCACTATTCCCCAGGTTTTTTAACTATCAAAATTTAAAAACTTTTTATACAAATGCAAGCAACGAAAGTTCAGATTTTGAATAATATTAAAGATTGGAAGAATGTAAATTAAAGAAATTCTATGAATACATTTCTTAATTATTTTATTTGATGATATATGTATTTATTTAATATAATTAATAAAAACTTTTCAAAATGTATATTATTTTTTGATGAAATACTTAGTAAAATCAGAAACATTGAAAATTAATAATTGAATAATCGTTACAGGTATTAACCAATTGGTTAATAATAACCGAAACTAAAATTCTTGATGGGGAATTAGCCGATTCATGTATAACGATAAGTTTAATTTCAGACAGTCATAGGAAAATATTCTTTAACACTTCTTATACGAGTCTCAGTAATAAATAATCAGTAAATTGGTTGTTTTCTAATATTTAAGAAGAATCTAAGTCCCTAGCAAATATTTAGATGGAATAATGAATCTATTTAAAGCTACCCCTCAGCAAAGTCTTGACATGCGCGCATTGGAGTTATGCTCCCCCTCAAAATAAAAAAAAAAGGCCAAGAAACCACAATGTCAACCCTAACCCCAACCCTAAGGGACAAACGGTGGTCAGGGCCTCAACGCGCACTGAGATGCAACCCTGATGCGCAGTTAAAGCAGCCATGATTCTTTTTTGGGGGCGTCAGGTACTGTGGTAGATGTAGTTTACAATTGAGAGAGTTGAGAGATGGGGTTAAGTTGGGGATGGAGTTGCCAGAAAGGGTTACTGGACTGTCTGACAACCAATTGTTGTTGTTGCTGTTGTTGCTGTTGTTGCTGTTGCTGTTGTTGATGTGCTAGGTTTTTTTAAGAGTCAGGTCTACAGATGTCGCTGTCGCTGGAACTGTTGTCCTTTGGAAGATGTGTCACATGGGTTAACTGTGCCATGTTTCAAGCTGTGTGTGTTGCTTTGCTGTCGCTGATATCCTTGTTATTGTCCTTGCTGCCGCTGTCCAGTGACAATGCCAATTTGCATTTAACACCGAGTGTTAGCCACTGGGTGACAGGCATTAAATAATTAACTCGCCTTTAAAATTCACAAGGCCAACCAACAAGCAGACACCAACAGAGATAGAAATAAATATATGCACAAAAAGTAAGAGCGAGAGAGAAAGTAAAAGAGAGAGAGACAGGGGGAGAGAGAGAGACGAAGTTAAACACAAAGTAATCCCAAATTGCACAGGCAAAGAAATCATTTAAAATACACAAGTAGCAATTGAATTAAACCAATAATATTAACCAAAAGACAATGTCAGGGGTTGCAATGGGGATTGAAAAGATGTCGACGTGATGTGAAACATGTGTAGATGTTTATTTAACAAACATTGCAAATAACAACGACACAACCAGGAGCACGCTAAAAAATAAAGCATCGAGAGACGATGGCAAATCAAAGGTGAAAAGATGTGAAAAGCAAACAAACGTGCAACGGAGGCAATCGCTAAACATGGGGCAACACACCCGCACTTGCCCCATCAACTGTGAATGTACTTTCAGAAGTGACTGTGTGTGTGTGGAGTGTGTGTGTGTGTGAAGTGTGTGTCTCTACTGAAGCGCACATGACGTATTGGCACAAGTACGGGCCACAATCCCCACACAGTCACTTCCCTCTTTCATATCCATGTCGGAGTCAGTGACGGAGTCAGAGACGGAGATGGAGATGGAGACGGAGACCGGAGACCGGGCTCAGGGCTCAGATTCAGATCCCAGTGCAGTGCCACTTGAAAGCCCAGCATATCTTGATTGTTTGCATGTAAATCTGCACAAAATCCCCAAAGTACCAATGGCATCAGCATCGACAGCGACAACGACATCGACATCGACATCGACATCGACAGAGGATGCAAAGGATGCCAGGATTCAGGATTCAGTGACAGTGGAAACTGCTTTGGGCCGCATCGTTACCGTTACCTGTTCGACAGCTGCCAGCACTGCACATCATCATAATGATAGTGATGATAATGATGATGGTGAGAACGACAATGATGATGGCCTTGGATGCGCACATCACAATCCCAGTCCCCAGTCCCCAATCCCCAATCCCCAATCCCTCGCACAATTGAGCTGAGTGCCTGGGTGCCAATCGTCAATCTGTTCTGGCCTGGTCAAGTGGGTTTGTCGCCTTTTGGTCAGTTGCAGCCAGCTGGAGTTGACGAATGCGCTGCTCAGTTAACACTGCGCTTAAATGTTAATCTCTATATATTAAATGAATATTAAAGAGTGATGAGATGGTTTATAGCTGGATTATCTATAATGTGGCCACTTTGTATCATAATAAATATATATGAATTATTTAGGAAATATAGAAAAATCAATTATTAAATATGCATGTGTACATATTTTATTTTAATATTTATATAATTGAAAATTAAAAAGTGATAAGATAGGTTTAGCTGGACTATCTGTAGTGTGCTTGTTTAAAATTTAAATTAATTATTATGCATAAATTAATTAGCTCCAATTCGTTGGGAAATATTTCCATTTATATTTATATATTTAAAAATGGAAGAGTGATGAGATAGTTTTAACTGCACTGTCTATAGTGTGATTATTTTATATTAAATTAATTATTTCAATTATAAGGGAAATCTCGATGGCTCGATAGTTTTCACAAATAAATAGAAAATTATTTGAACACAATTATTGTATTGTTTCAATAGTTTTAATGGTTTTAGTTTGATATACATTTACATATTATATCATATTATTATGGTATATTTTCAAATAAATTAGAATGTTTAAATTTTACAAGAATTGAAGTCCAGCATTTAACTATTGATAGGTCAATAGTTAAATCGCCTTTCTACTAAGCTAAAAGTACATGTAAAACTGAAAATTAAGGGGAAATAATTACTGTACCATCAAAAGTAGCTTTGTTTTTATTATTGTACAAATTACTTTTAAAAAAATATGTCAATAGAATAACAAAAATTGCTCATCTTAAAATGCTATTTTTGGATAACAAGCGGTATTTTAAATTTGATATAGCGACCTTCGAATGTTCACCTGGCTTAAAGTGTTTACCTGGCCATAACTTGTATTGTACTCCATCTCGTACAGTTCCATCTACTTCCATTTTTCCTTTTTCTTCAGCTTTATCATTGCTTCTGCGTGGCGTGGTGGCCAATTTTCCGATTTTTTACGACTTTTCCTTTATTTTTATTTTTATTTTGATTTTTTTTCATTTTCTTCGTTGTGTTGCGCACTTTTAGCTTGGTACTTGCCAAAGGGGAAGAGAGCAAAGGAATGGAACAAGCGATGGTTAGTAGTTGGGGTTGTTGCTCTATAGTTTTTGGTTTACCTTTTGCTTACTTTCACATGGGATGTGGTTCCAGAGGCGAGACGCTTCAACTTAAACTGCATTTATTGGAATTTTACAATAAACTAACGACGCGCCATGCCAGGCACGTTTCACGTCAACGACGAAGCATCGAGGACTGGGAGGACGAGGACGACGAGGACGACGAGGACGACAAGGACGACGATGGAAGTGAAGAACAAAGGACAACACGCGGTATGTGAGGGTGGGAACACATAGGCCAAAGCCAAACCATTGCATTTGCACAAGTTTACGGTTTTGGTTTTGTATACCCTGTAATCCAGCTGAAATTCAAATGGGCAACACCAGCTCAAATACAAAGAATATATCCTAATTACATACCAATTCATTTGCTTTCATAAAACTTATATTATTTTGTATTATTTATTCAATTGAATAAATGTCACACTTTGAGTTTGGCATACCACTTTGGTTAGTTTGTAATGGGTATCTTGTAGACAAGGTATGCCTTTTGTTTCTTAGTGTTTTTTGTCGTTTGTGCCTCTTTTTGTTTTGTTTTGTTATTTTTTTCTGTGCTCGTTTGCCAAAGGCGCGTCATACGCGGCGTATGCTTGATGCACCCCAAACGGTAGAGGATGTAATTAAAAAACGGCAACAAAAAGCTGCACACTGACAGCATGTAAACTTGCTGCACGACACCGACACTCGAAACGGGGTCCCTCAGTCCCAAGCCGATTCGCAATACCTCAATACCTCAATGCCTCAGTTGCCTCAATGAATGGCCCCATTTCTTGCCACGGCGATGACTGGAATCGATGAGCTTCTATGGGATGCGAACACACACACACACAGATACAGAGGCACACCCAAAGCAATGCCAGGCGATATCCATAGCTCAAAGCTAAATCTCTGCACAAACAGGATATATAGCTGGAGTCAAAGTCAATCCCTACCCAAACCCCAAACCCTCAAGCCAAACTCTCAAGCGCCAAGCGTGCCGATGTCGATACCGCGTCCGTTCCAACTTGGTTTTGTAGTCAGTCAGCTTTTGTTCAGCACTTTTTGTCTTTTTCTCTTTTTGTTCCCCCCTCCCCATCACTCTTGCAGTTGTTGTTGCGACTGTTGTTTTTTACTCCTGGTTGTGCTTCTTGCACATCAACTTTCCTCTTTCGACCCCTCCTACTCTTTCTACGGTCATATGATTTTTTGCGGGTATTTTTCTTCTTTTTTTTTGTGATATTGAGCCGGCTGCTGTTGGGCGCACTCAAGGGAAAGCCAAAGCTATCTTGTTCTTGTTGTTGTTGTTGTTGTTGATGTTGGTGTTGTTGCTGTAGCTAAGCTACTGCTGCCTTGACGTATTCGGTTTAGTGTGATTTGTATGCGATGGACCCAACTCCTTCCATCTGGTTGTATATGGATCCAAGTCGATTGGAGTCGATTCGAACTGTGAGCCGGATTGCGATTTTACGAGCACACTCAAAAGCAAACAGCCAAAAGCTGCAGCTACTTGTGCACATCAAACGGAGCTGAAAGCGAAACACTTAGTCGAATCAGCTGAATGGACTCGACAGAACAGACAGACAACATTGACAACGGACAGCGGACAACGGCCGAAGAACGGAAGACGGAGGACGGAGGACAATAAGGACCATCGAGAAAAGCGTTAACAGAAAGTAAGAAAGCCACTTTACTAGGCCATCCAACAGCATCAAAAAGCATCAAATATCCTACGTATAAATACTTTACCTAAAGATTCTCAACTCCATATTAACGCCATATGAATTTCTAATCAACTCAATGCTCGTCCAAAGTCTTTAGTTAAGACATCGACATTTAAAGAGCAGGAAGTCTATTGAAAAAAAATATTAGACTATAACTTAACACAAAGCATGAGTTAATTTACCTAGAAATTTATGAATACCTATGGGTAGATATAAAAAAATCGATATAAAGTAATTTATAATCATTTTGAACATAAAATAATCCTATAAGGTATAAAGTTATTACATTCTTCGATTCGCTAAAATATAAGAACATAATTTGATTAAAGCTAATTAGTTTTAATAAAGATAACATTGGAATTCCGATAGACTAAGTACTCGATTCAAGACCAGCACTAAAAAGATCGCTGAACCTGCTGGAATGTTTTTTTTTATTGAAAAGCCTTCACTAGAATTGACACTAATTTTCGTTTTTTAGTTAATCTTCTCAATTTCTTCATAATCGACAAAGATGAGAATTAGACTATAATAGCTTCTAGGAAAAATACATATTAACTTCCATAAATAGCTTAAGCTATCTATTAATAATTATAACGTTAATATTATATATAATGAAATGGACTCTTGAGTTTGGAGGTTGAAAGCCAAAAAGCCACGAAATATATTTAAAATCTTTTTGGAATAAAAACATCATGCGAATGCTAATCTACACTCGACTTTCGTTGCGTCTAATTAAAACAATAAAGTTTTGGGAGATCGGTGCGTACCTATTGGGGGATTAGCTGCCAGGGATTGAGGGAAATCAATGAACTTCTTGAAAGCATTAACCACATGGTAAAAGGGATCTTCTAGTCAATCTTGTCCAATCGGCCAGAGTGCAATGTAGTACGCGAGACAAACTTCTTTCCCTCAGGTTTGTAGATACCAGAGTCCAGGTTGCGTTCCTTGAATTTATCCTTGACGTATTGAACACGAGCTGGATCAACGTTACTGCGTCGCCTCAAAGGATTATAATATGGTATCTTGTGTGAGGGTTGTTTCGGCATCTTCGACTGGGACTGTGGATTCTGAGTCCCAATATTCTTTAAATTATTTTCCATCTGCACATGATCCACTGGCACTAGAGCCACACTTTTTGACTGATCAATACTCATATCGGAGTATCTCATTGGCAAGTTATTGTTGTTGGTCATCTTGACTTGCTCGGCCTGTAACTGTTTCAATGGATTTAAGCAATTACTATATTGCCGTATATACTTCAATTGATACTCATGGATCGGCAGCTCCATGAGAGTCAAACTGGAGTAACCCATTGGCAGTTTGTTATTAATTTTATTAATTGTCACCGACTTGATCGTTGACATCTTAACAAGTAGCTGGGTCTGATAGTATTCAGACTTTGTTTGTATCTTGGCGTGTTGCTCCTTTGTCATAACATCAACCAAAGCAAGAGGTTGCAATTGTTTTGGATCTAAGGGGAGAAAGTAATGTAATGTAAAAAATGTAAAGAGCATATAATTAATTTGATAGATTGTTGCTGCTCTTTAAAAGTATATCCATTTTTATTGACATTGTTGGATCGTTTACTCACTGCAAGTCAAGGAGCTTTTCAGCTTTATAGCCTTCATGGGGGCTCTCAATTGAAGTTGTCGCAACATCCTCTGTGTGGTGATATCGGAATACTATAAAAGTTTCCAATTCCGGGATTGCCACTTCAAAATTTAGTGCAGCTTATGTATCTGCCTAGTTTGTTGTATGTGTTTAATTCACTTTTCTGTTGCAGTTCACAATTTACTACTGTAGTTTCTAAGTTGATTTTTGTATTTTATTTTCCCTTAGTCCGAAAAAAATTGATGTAGTGCCAGAAAAAAAGTAGGAATGAAATGAAATGCTCGACAGACGAGTTTACCCTATGCTCACACTCTGACACACTTGTCTGAGTGCAATTTCAAAGCCTGCTCGTTTACGTTCAACCAGGACCCAGGGGTCCATCTCCCTCTCTCTCACTCTCTCCTTGTCTCATCTCTTTCTCTCCTCAGTAGTAGTTTTTCAACAAAAAAATGCATGCATATTTATAGTTCCGCTTGTTGACAAATATCGCGCACTGTTGACTGACGGCCCGGGAAACGGAAGCTGCACTGATTAGAAACCTAGTGCTGCCCACTCTAAATTCCGGTCGTATTCCCATTCCCATACTGATTCCCATTCCCTATCCAAAGACCAGTCTCTTTTGGTATCCAATTTTGCCTGACAACCCACACAAAATAGTAAAACACCAAAAAAATAAATAAAAATAAAATAAAAAACTTTTGGCGTTGGCTTAAAAAATACGCACGTCACTTTACAAAAAAGAAATGATAAAGGCGTTAAAAAAATATAGAGAAAGGAAGACGAGGACATCACATCCGGCCAAAAAACTTTGACATTTCTATGTTCTGCACTTCTAACTAAGCCATAACTCTGCCCGAGTATATTGAGGTTTTTGTGTGAATATGTAACATCACTCGAACGTTTGTTTAGAGTCCTCAATGAACTCCATTCCATTCCAAAGTTGAAATGCAGAGGATTAATTAAATATGGGAAAGGTTATACCTATAAAATAGGAATATTTCAAGGAATTTGTGAGGCATGCTTTTATTTATATTATTTAAATATGCAATTCTATTTAAAAATGTTTTGTAATGTTTGTACAAATTAATAAATAAATAAAATAATAATTTTTTAGAAATAAAATACTGTTTATGCACAATTTCGTTGATTTAAATTAATTAATTAAAATACGTATAATTATTGAGCATAAAAGTAACAAAAGAGCAATTTATAAATTTTGTAGTCAAATTTAATAACATTTAAGACCAATTTATATTTAAATTTCGTAAATCTATATATATTTGTAATACTTACATAAATAAAATTTATTTAAATTCAATGAATTCTTCTTGTAAACTATTAATTTTTTCCATAAACTTATTTTAATTTCGATAAATTAGAAAATAAATTACTTACACCTGCAAGTGCATTGTGTAGTCGTTTATTGCCTTACTCCATTTCCTAGTCATCTACAATTTCCATGTCCTGTGACCTGGCCAGATTCAATGCAATGAAAAGCGAATGGAAATGCAACGGAACCGCCGAGACGATTTGTTGTTTTAGGTTCGCATATTATAGTGATTGAAATATTGATGGGAGAAGCGTACTAAACCTGAAGCTGGTTGCTTTTCTGGTTCAGATCCTGTTTCTGTTTCGAGTGCTGGTACTGCTGGTACTAGAACTGAGCCTGGGGATCGATGGCAGCGCCGGCGCTATGCCAAGCATTGTTCAGCAAATTGTTGAACAATGGAGTTGCAATTTGGTAAAAGGGGCGGCACACAATAAAAGCCACCGCTCAACATCGGCCACCGGCATTGTGTGACAGCCTAAGCCTGGCCTGAGTTAGCCAGGACTACCCTGTGTTAGCCCTGTAAGGAGAGTCGCATGTGTGGCCGGTGCTTTCACATTAGCAAACCTATTAGCATTTGGCTAAGCCGCACTTAGGCTTAATATGAACAAATACATACATGTACAAATATGTTAAAATATGTGAGGATGCGCGGTAGACTGAATGTCGGCAGAGCTGGGCTCAGAATTGAGCCCTTTATCGCTGCTCGATCGTGCATGTCCTTTGTTTTGGCCTGTAAACTCATATGCACTTGCAACTGCAACTACAACTGCAAATGCAACTGCAACTGGGCATTGTGCAACCTCAGGTTCAGGCTTGCCACTTGTTCTAATCCCTTTTTGTGTAGGGAAAAAAAAAACAAAACAATGTACGGACAGTGGATAGATATAACAAAAGCACACCCGGCCACAATGGTAACAAAACCTGGTAGCCCTCGAAACTGGCACGTCATCGGATCCCTGAGCCAGTGGATTATCGATCATCATCATCGTCATCGATCGATCTGGATACGATTGGCCATTGTCAGTGGGAAGAGACAGCGTTTTATTTTGTTTGGCCAATTGATCCACTCAAGATAAATTAGGCCACAACATTTGTGTAAGCTTAGCCTAGGGATTATCCTTGCAGCCTGAAACGCTAGACAACATGTCTTCCGGTTGCTTATCACCTACCTACCTCCCTCCCTCTATACCTCTCTCTCTCTATCACACTCTCTCACTTTGCCTCTCTGCCTCACCCTCCTTCAGTCGTACAATTACTGAGAACCTATTCCGAATCGAGGACCGTAAATGTTTGTAATAATTTGCAAAGTGAAACTCCCTGGCGATGATTTTCTTCATCTTCTTCAGCTCCTTCGTCCTCGACAAAAAGGAAAGCACATAAAAAGTTACAATACAAAAGTTTATTACAAAAATCCATGAAAATCAATGGAATGCGAGTAATAAAGAGCCCAACAACAGCAACAACAACAGCAACAACAACGAAAGCGACAAACAACAATAAACAAGACGGTGGGGCATGGCTCATGTTTCGGGCGGGGCAAGAGGGATTGTGTGGCATGTGTATTTGCCACAGTTGGTGGGTGGGTTTGTTGTTATTGCTCTTGTTTGTTATTATTGTTGTAGAGTGCAATTATTAAAATAATGTCCACAGACCATTGAGTTCATAACGTGAATGAGGCCGCAATAAAATAAATAAATGAAGAGGAACTTGTCCTCAAATGAGGCATGCAAATGCTGCGATGACCAAGAGTAGACTGTAGACGAAACGAGACGAGACGGGACGAGACGAGTTGGGGCAACAACAATATCTGAGAGTCAACAGCCATATCATTGACAGCGTCAATGTTCTCCTCGTGTCCTCCATTCACTCGGTATTGAAATAAATTTTTATAAAAAATATGAGTGTAACAAGCGAAGCGGGAATCTCTTTTATTCGAACGGGAACTGACTCTGAAAGTGAAACAGAAACAGAATCAAAAACTGGAGCTGGAGCTAAGAGTTGAACTCGCTGGGATTGAAGAACTCTGATTGCTCGATTTGCGACTTTTTGAGCCAGCTGTTAAAATACTTCAATTTAAAGCTAACATCTAAGGATTTCAACATGACGGCACAAATTTTGGGTAAAATTGTGTGGGAGCTTATGAAATAAGAGAAAGCTTTATTTAAAATAATATATTTAAATACTTACTATTGTAAAATAATTTCCAAGTTGATTCTTGATAAAGATTTTATTTGATTCTTCAGTAGTTTTTTCTAAGCGTATCTTGAACTTACATTCAAAGTGAACAACATTAAGTTAGTATTGCTTAAAATGTTGTTTAAATTAGTTGGACCACTCTATATTTAATTTAACGATCTTACACAAATTATTTTATAACAAGTTTCTTCTTGAAACAAACAGTTTTAGAAAAACCCAGCTTAGCGGATAGTCGACAACAATTTAAAAACTTACAATTATAAGAAAAAAATATAGTGCAAGCTAACTTTGGCGCGCCAAAGTTTGGATACCCTTGCAGTGCCCTGTGTAAACCGTCAGATTTTTTACAAAATTTGTTGATTTTGAACCGATCGATCCTATGGCAGCTATATGATATAGTAGTCCGATTTACACCAAATTTGGTCAGCCTGTTTAAAACTTAGTCAAACACAGAATGTGTATATTTGGTTGAGATATTTTGAGAAACAAAAAAGTTTTTCATACTAAATATTGTTTTCGATCCCATCGTTCCTATGGCAGATATATGATATAGTAGTCCGATTTACACCAAATTTGGTCAGCCTGTTTAGAACTTAATCAAACACACAATGTGTATATTTGGTTGAGATATTTTGAGAAAAAAAGTTTTTCATACTAAATGTTGTTTTCGAACCGATCGTTCCTATGGCAGCTATATGATATAGTAGTCCGATTCACACCAAATTTGGTCAGCCTGTTTAAAACTTAGTTAAACACACAATGTGTATATTTGGTTAAGATATCTTGAGAAACAAAAAAGTTTTTCATACTAAATGTTTATTTCCAACCGATCGTTCCTATGGCAGCTATATGATATAGTTATCCGATCCGGCCGGCTCCGACATATGTGCTGCGTGCAGCAAAAAGACGGACCTGTACCAAGTTTCATCAAGATAGCTTCAAAACTGAGAGACTAGTTTGCATAGAAACAGACGGACAGACGGACAGACAGACGGACAGACGGACATGGCTATATCGACTCAGCTCGTCGCCCTGATCAAGAATATATATACTTTATGGGGTCTGTGAGGCTTCCTTCAATGCGTTACACATTTCGTGACAAAATTATAATACCCTCTGCAAGGGTATAAATATTATATTAAAAGCAAAATATTTGAGTTGTTTTAGATACTTAAAACTAAATGTAGTCTCCTATATATTTAGACAACAGTTTTGATACTTATTAACTCTTCAATGAGTGGGATATCATAAAAGATTCTTTGAAAATAGTTGTATAATCAATTTCGTACTTTTTTTATGACTTATCCTTTAACATAACCCTAACTGTAGTCCATACTGCATTCATTCCATGAGTAAAGCGCTTAGCACAAAGGCGATAGGAGAGACACCAAACACCACACCACAGAGTAAACGGCAAACACCACGCATCATGCACCACAACATACACCACACACCAAAGCCAGCACACACCCAACACACTCACATCCACACACCGCATAGAGTGATATGTGCGACCCCAGGCAAAGTTAAGAAGTTCAAGTGTATAATTTCGTTACAATTGGGACAGTTTTAGTGCTTCGCCGGAACTCGTCGAGTGTCGCGTCGGTGGCGGGTGAACGTGTCCATGACCCCGACCTGCCCTGGGTCCTGAGTCTCTGAGTTCTGAGTCCTGCAACTGTAACGCTTAAATGCGGTTTTGTGTTACACATGTGCGTCTAATTAGCGACTGTTTAACGACAACAAGCTAGCAAGGACGACGGGGAGGATGAGGATGAGGATGAGGAAAAGGACTAGTATGAGTGTGAACGGGTCCTGTAACTGATATGCACCCGGACCGTGTAAGGGACTCGTTAACGAGCATGAAATTATTATCGAAATGCAATTAATAAGTGAGACAAATGACATGACTGTAAACTGTGAACTGTAAAGTGTAAGCTGAAAACTGAAAACTGAAAATGCGCCTGTTTTCGTTGCGTAAACACTTTTGACACTTGTCCTTTGCTCTTGCCCTGGGTCCAGTTGCCCCTGTCCTTCTTCCCTTCCCCCTTGATATACTGCAATCTGATATTGCATCTCTTATAGAATTCCCAGCCTCCTTTCACACGAATTCCGGCGCCAGCATTGCCTCAAGTGGAACCGACACTTCCGTCAAGGAGGGGAATCCTCGAGGGACTGAGAAGGACATCATCAAATTGCATAACCTGCGACCGGTGTGCCACATTTTTGAGACTCCAAATACTTTGCATACATAATATATAGACTCGTATATTACAGCCAGAGACCTCAACATCATATGGGAATAACTTTAGCTTGAGATAAAAAAGGAAAGTTGGGAATGTAGATGGAGATGGAAATGGAGATCTGGTTTAGTTGGGGACTGAGACTGAGACTGGGACGCATAATCGAGCCAGTGGGTGGACAAATCGGCTTTGGAGCTTAAGGCGTAAATAATTTGAGCCCCAACCACTTTGATAAGTGAAAGCTGCCACTGTCCGTTTGATCCGCAAAGAAGACTCGACCCTTTTATTTGTTTTAATATGCCCTAACAAAAACACTGGGCTTTGTTGCATTTAGCTCTACTTTTGTAATACCCTATCTAATTTATAGAAAATAATAATATCTAAATGTGTAGCGGAATCGTATTCAAGTGAGTACAAAGCTTAAATATTAAACTTGCACATTTTTTTAAATAAATTCTAAAGTTGATTGTAAGTAAATTTATTTTTAAATCGATCTTTTACTTTTATATAGTAAGAATAATAGAACATGTTCCAAATTTCGTTTTAATTAGAAATTAGCCTTTTAAGGGCAATAACACACTAATGACCGACATTTTAAATTTATTTGATAGATACTTTTGAGCTTGACGTTAATTTCTATACATTTTTTTGTCACATAACATTTGAATAATAATTCATAATTTTAAAATATCAATTCAAAATCTGTTTCTCTTTTGCATAAATGTAAGAAATATGAGAGACATCAAGTTATAAAATAGGTTCAAAAAGATGCGTTAAGTGTGCTTCTAAGTCGGTATTCGTTGAATTTTTGTTATTTCTTGCCTTTTGTGCAAATTGAATCATCACCCCAGTGGAGTTAGGATGGTGGTGGAGTATTTCGGTTCGAACCCGGACTCTACATCGATACCCACTTTGTTTTAATGCACGCTGATATGTGAGCCTCTGGGCTTAACCCCAACCCCAACCCACACATGCATATGTACACATATGTGTTTGTGTGTCCATCTTTAGTGTATTAGTCCAGTATGTGTGTGTGTATTGGCCTGCCCCCAAATTGGCAGCGACTCCTTCTTTGTTGTTGTTGATGTATATATGTATATATTTTTTTAAAAACAGCCCCCTAATAGAGCTGACTTTGGGTGTAAGGTTTTGGGCTGTCTAGGGGGCGGCCTTTTTGAAAGAGGGAAGTGGGAAGGGAGTCTTGGGGCTACTGTGCGGCAGACTTGGTGTTGATTTTTAACCGAATTGAGAAAATTTGTTGGCTGAGATTCGGTGAAGCGTAGACCATAATCAACTTCAGTGGCCGGCAACTCAATTTATATTTTTCCTATAACTTGCAACATCTGCGTGTGCATGTGTGTCTGTGTGTGTGAACTCTACTATAAAATAAAATTGAAAAAGGATTTCCGTTTGTCGTCCCTCGGTCAGCAAAGGCAACCGAAAGTCTATCAACGTATTTATATGACGAAGACTGAATGAAGACTGAACCGGTCGGTCAAAGGTGTAAATTTTATTTGAATTATTCGCTAAGGGTGCCAGCAACAACAACAACAACTGTAACAACAACAACGGCAATAGCACATATGTATTTGTATTTGTATTTAGTTTTGTTACGTGGTCGGCATGCAATTTTTGCCATTGACTTTCGTTCAATTTGGTTTTGGATCTTTTCGAAATTTTCGCCTGGCATTGAATTGGTTTGATTTAACTTCCGGTCATTTCATTTCCTTTTTGCCATTACTAAATTGACATACCAACTGCCACACACCACACACACATTTATGTACATACATAAGTATGTACACGTATGGCCATCAAAGACAAAGCTACAGACCAAAGAAATATTAAAGAATTGTTTGAATATGTCAATAGATAAAGTTCAAATAGCTGAGGGATACAAGCCAAGTAATAACAAATATTTACAGCTCTAGTTTTAATTAATAAAATATTATTTAATATATGGAAACACAAAGGTTATCCTTTTTTTTAATTTGAAAATCCACTTTCAACGACCATGTTTTAGTAAATTTCTCTTGACTTTTTTTATAACTTACAAATTTACATTGAATGTCAAAAGAATTCCAAAAAATATATTACTTTTTTGATAATGGTAATATTTTTAGAAACAGAGAGAAATTTAAATGCGGTTCCATATTCATCTAAAATTTTATAAATTATGCATACAGTCAGGTTTGATATCTTAGTTTAAAATAACTATTATGTTATACATATGTTTTATTAAAAACTACATTTTATTAAAATAAATTACAATAGGGCTTCATAATAAATAATATAATAATAGTACACAATTCAAAATTTATGGCAATTAAAATGACTGATAAAAATATAACAGCATAAACTGAATTGTCAATGTAAATCACAAATCACAAGGTATGTATTAATTTTTGCAACTCGTCAACACGGTTCGATTAATCGGCACAAGGCTCATGTGGAGGATGACAATAGACAGAGAGTCCTGAGTCCTGCCCATTATTGGCAGCTGTGCCCAACAAATTGGTCACACGCGGCCACTTAGCACTTCAGACGTTGATAATGATGGCAATGCGGCAACGTGGCAATCTGGCTGGCAATGAGGCAATGTGGCAATGAGGCAATAGGGCAGTGAGGCATTGTGACAATGTTGCAGCTACAGGGTGTCGTCGTCCAGTGCAAATGAATACATCAGCATCAAAACTACAAAAGTCTCCCATAGAATGGCAAGAAAAATGTGCAAAATTGCCCATAAACTGCGGCACGCAACAAAATGTGGCATGACAAATGCCCAGGGGCATGTATCACCGCCGCTGGCAACACCAAACACCACACTCTGTGTCCATAAATGGACGCGTTAGAAACGCTCGTCACATGGAGCTGCGATCAAAAGAGCCAATTCGATACAATCCGATCGAATCGCATCCGATCCGAATGAATGCCAGTGAGTAGTGAGTATGAGTAGTGAGTAGTGAGTAGTGAGTAGTGAGTAGGTATGAGTACCCGCTGTGGCCAAATTATTGCGGTCGACCCCACAACACACTGAGAAAACTAAGGCGACATTCAATCGATGATGATGGTGATGATGATGATGATGATGATGGTGATGGCGCAACGAATCAATTGCCTGGACTTGTCTCACTCTCCTCTCTCTCTCTCTCTCTCTCTCTCTCTTTCTAATTCTCTTTTTCCCTCTCACTCGCCCTCTCCATCTCGGGCTAATTGTCTGTCGTGTGAGTGTGAAATCATTGGGCAGGCGGCAAAGATATTGCAACATTGTACTAGTAAATTGAAATTATCAGGCGAAAAATTGTAATTTCATGCCCAAGAGACAAGAGAATCAGAGAATCAGAGAGAACTAGAGAGTAAAGCGGAGAGTGCTCTGCTCAGCGGGTTGCTGCCTTAAAATTATTGTGCATCTTTCTGTAATAATGTGATCAAATTTGCCGTGCAACACAGCAGCCGTGACAAATGTCTTCTGCTCTTTTCTATCTCCTTTTTTCTTGGCTGCTTTTTATTTTCTTTTTTGGCCAATAGCGAACTCTTCGGTCGCAGGACAAACTATTCCTGGAGCTCACAACTCTGGGTGTCTGTCGAGGTGTCTGCCTTTCAAGTGTCTCATTTGTCCAATGTGTTTCCGGCAAAGTGCTTCCACTTTGTGTCGCTTAATCCCGCATTGCCAGCAGAACTTTGTATATGTGTGTGAGTGTGTGTGTAAAAGAAAACTCTTTACGAGGTGAAAAGCTAGTGCCGAACGCAGATTTAATAGTCAAAGTATCTGATATCAAATTTTCTGATGAAAGATAATCAATTTAATATATGAACTTTTTTAAAATAAAACTCTTTTTTTTTTGTATTTCTTGCTAAGCTCTTGACGCTACCTTTGTGCTGTTTTGTCACTAGCGTGGACTGCCGTTCCCATTGATCTATGTGTGTGTGTCCACTTTTTTTACATTTGCATGCCTCGAAAAAGTTTCAAAGCAGCAGCAAAATAAAAAACTTTGTCCTCAATGCGACTCTATGCGGTTGCCAAGCAGCAAATACACTGGACAGTAGGGGGGCAAATGTGGAAAGGGGAAAGAGTAGAGGACGAGGAAGAGGAATAGAGAGGAAGAATGATTGCGTGCCGTGGCACTAATACTTGGTCTCAGGGCGGCAATTACGAACCCAACACTATTAATAATAATAATAATAATGCAAGTTCGCTTTTCTAACTGGGGCATTGTTGCAACGTTACCCGAAAACAGCTTCATTATCAGAGCAGGCGGTCGTGCAGTAACAAAAGGAGACGCCTCACGGCACCATGCCCCACCCCACCTTTCTTGACTTGTCCCGCTTTTCAGATCAAAGACTCGCTGCTAATCCGCTGCGCATGCGCAGTCAACGTCGTCGTCGCCTTTTGGTCACTTCCGCGGTAGACCAATGCTGAGGCCAATCATGCGCACCCAGTGGTCAAGCGTTTGGTCAACTCGCTTGGACATTGGGGTGCACCACTCACCATTCACCACTTACCATTCACCATTCACACATGAAGTCAGCCAAGCTGTGACATGGAGCAGGCCTATGTACGTGTCCTTAGACTGGTAGTTGATTAGCAGACTTCACTGTACTTCAGTGGACACCCCTTACAGACTGTGAACTGTAATTAGAATGGCAATAAGTCAAAAGTGTAAAAGAAGTAAGGAAAATTGTTATATGTTTTCAATATATGTACGTATTCAATCATGCAATATGAAGAGTATTAAATAAAAGCATCAGACAATTAAAATTAAAGTTAATTCTAACTTCTATATATTTCTTTAGCTTACGTTATAGCAGTAATTATAAAAGATGCATAGCTTTACAGACTGAAAACTGTAATTAGAATTGAAATTAGTCCAAAGTGTAAAGTGATTTAAGGAAGGAATAAATACGACTGTTGGAATATATTTTCAATATACGTATTCATTCAATCAAAGAGTGTTCCTCAGACAATTTAAATTAAAACTAATTTTAACTCTTAGATATTTCTTAATCTCACACTACAACCGCAATTATAAAAGATACATACCGAATTCTTGGCTATTTAGATTTTCTATTTCTTTGCTTTGGATAAATTCGGCAATATATATGTCTTAAAATATTACAGTAAAATAGATGGAATCAGATAAATGCGTATAAATTTACTATTAACTATATTGAATGTACATAAATTATCAGTGTACTTTCTCTTTCTTTTTATTTTTTTGGCCAACAGCTGCCTGTGTTTAAACTGAGAATCTGCTCTGGTTGTATCAGTTGTTGTTTTTGTTTTTTCTTCTTAATCGCAAATCACAAATATGTAACATGTAGATTGCATTGAGTAACTGCCTCATTATAAATGGTGCAGAGATCAGGTAGCGATAACAGCCACTTGAGAAAGGCGCGTTAAAAACGGCACCCAAAACAAGAACAACAACAAAAAATAGAAGGAAAATACTACAGTTCCAATTACGAGAAGAGGAATAACAACAACAGTTGGCAGTGTCCGCTTACAGCTCGAGCTGATTACTGGCAATGAGTGTTGGCATTGTTATTGTTATTGTTATTGTAATTGTTGTTGGTGCCGCCTTGTGTCAAAACATGCAACATCCCGTCCTTTTTTTTTACTCAGCTCCAGCTAGATCCTTAGAGTTCCAGTTAAAAACAAATGAGCGCATTGATTAAGTAATAGGCTGAGGAACAGAAACACAACAGGATTATCCTCAAATCGATTCCGAGTGCTGTAATGTAGTTCCTAGTAGAGAACTCGACTGGACCTCTTATCCTAAACCTCATTCCCTCTGCTTCCCTTCCCTATGTTTCCCTGCGCTTAGGCGCCGTCTCACTTGTTACAGCAATTGTTGCAGTTGTTGTCCTGAATGTCCTGCGCCAGTTTGACAACTCAATTGCAAAGTGCTTCCCATTAATTCCTGGCCATGTCGGCCAACTGCTGTTTGGTTTTGGGCGCAACATAAATCAGATTTCGTTGTTGCAGATGTCAAGTGGCGCCTCCGTCTGACAGTCTATCCGTCTGCCCGTTTAAAGGATCAGAACTAGAGACATCCGCTGTAATAGTACTCACTCACAAAATTCTTGGGGCAAACTTTAAGGGCTATCTAACCCCTTTTAGCCTGTCCCTTCATTAGCCTAAAGCAACATTGTCACGTTGCAAATAGGCAAAAGCCAAACAACCAAATAAAATAATATTTTACATTGGCAAACAGAACAGAACGTTACGACGATTGCGAATCGGGAAACCGGAAAAGGGAATTTTCACAATCCGATTGAAGGTGTCAAGCTGAAAGCAATGACAACTGAAATTATGCTACCCCATTTTATTTACTTCATTTTTTTAACAACTGCCAAACAATGGGAAAGCATTACAAAAATTGGTTAAACATACAAACAAATGTCAACCAAATCAAATTTAAAATATACATTGCTGATAGGAAGGTTCATATTGCAAAATCTCTTCATGAAATGCTGTCAAAAGTGTGTGTGTATAAACCCCATGAAATGTCATGTGAATTCGTCCTGAGTTTTATAAGCAGAGGGGGAAAATTTTAATTTAGCTAACGATATTATTAAGTATATGAAATGCCCTTTATAATCATAGAAATACACCGCAAAATACAGTAGAGGATGCCAAATGTCTAAGTTTTAGACTCCAAAGGTTTCTTCCGATGCACCGAAATGCACTTTAAAATGTGTTAAATTATTTCTAAAGTCTTGAAATAAATATATTCAAAGAAACTCCTAAAATAATAAAACATTTTAAATAAATAAAAACACAATTTACTTAATTGGTAGTGATTTTTGTTATATTGCATAAAAATTATAAACATGTGATATTAAATATAACAAATTGAATTTAAATATTAAAGAATAATTGACTTTTGGAGTGCAAATATATATTTATACTTGTACAAAAATTATGACTAACTAGTCAAGATATAAAACAATATTAAATATATGTAATGAGATTTTAAAAGTAAACTACAAAAATAATATATATAGTTCTTATAGGTAGATACAGACACATACATATAGTTATTATATATTATATCATGGCTATATATTTTTAGTAATCAACGTTAGCTAAATTATTTTAAGATAAGAAATAAATGTGTGAGTATTAAATTATAAATGCAAGAAAATCATATGATTGTAAAATTAGATAAGATTAAATAGGAAAATACATGATTTGTGTTTATTTGTTTCATTTAACATACCGTTAACATACTAACAAATCTACGGAAATTGTAGCTCAATATTATACTATCTTACCTATAAACATTACTATGTAGGCTTTTTTAAACGACTTACAAATATGGAACGCTTTCACTTAGTTGAGATACCATAATTAAAGTATCAGTGTATAGGAACAGTGTACTTCAATTTCAACTGGACAAAAAGGATTTTCTTTTTTCTTTTTCATTTAATTTTTTGTGTGCTAACTATGCAAACAATTGTTAATTAGTGTTGGGTTCACCTTGTTTAAATTAGTGAGCATGCGAGTTCCGAGATTTGTCAGTTAGTCAGCATTCTGTAGTCAGTAGTGAGTGCGTCAGCCAGCTGGTTACCAAAGTTAATTGCATTGCTCGCGGAAGAATGCTTTTGCGCTCATGATGATGCCACAGAGAAGGAAGAGGAGTGTGGAAAAAGGAGTGGAAAGTGGAAAGGGGTAGGAGAGTGGAGCATGCTGAGCATCCGGCGATTGTTGGCACAACACAAATCAACGAAGAGGTGAGAATGAATCTAATAAGGTTCGCTGAAGTCGAATGCTTGACTTTTTTGAGTGTTGCATGTATGTGAATGGAAAAAAACTATTTGTACGAGTACGTGTATGAAAGGGGCGAGTGAATTCGATTAAAATTACATTTTTTTTTTCTATTCATTTTGATTTTGATTTTGATTTTTTGCCGCCTGCTGCTGGCCTTTGTGCCTCCGGAGCACAGTAAGGGCCACGCAGCATGAATCCTTTTGATTGTGCATGAATTTGCAACTTGTGCAACGCATTTAATTTTATTTAGTTTCATTTGCCAATCGCCGGTGAACACAGCTCAGCTCAGCTCGACTCAGCTGTAAAGTTTTTGTATTTGATTGCAGCGAGTCCTGCGACGACCCCTTTTTAGCTGCCAACTGGCGACAGTGTCCGTCCTCCTGCCGTGTCCTTCACACGCCCTGCGCCACAGGCGCTCCCCCCATCCTCTTCCTCAATGTTTCTGCCTTCCCGCCCCGCCGAGGATCGCTACAACGCGTCGGAAGCAAAGCTGGCCACGTTGTGGGCTCACATGCCCGGCCACAAGCGAGGTCTACCAAAGCAACCCCGAAACGTCATCATAGTCATAGTCATCCTCATCGTCATCGTCATCAGAAAGGACACTTGACGGGAACAACAAAAGCCGATGTTGCCACCGTTGCGTCTGCATTCGCTATTTACTTCTATTTGCAACATTCATTCATTCATTCATCGCACAGCTTTGTGTCCTTGTATTCCTTCCTATTTCTATTCGTGTTCGTTTTCGTATTCGTGTTCGTGTTCTTGTGTTCATGCTCATGCCTTGCCCCTTTCCATGAGTGCTCTCCTCACATAACGTCCTGCCGCTGTGCGCCTGATTATCCTTTCAATTAAATTGTAGCGTAACATTTTCCACGTCGTTGACAATAACTACAACAGCTACGCTCAAAAAGAAGAGACCAACTTACATATTCACTTAAAGGGGGTAAAGAGGAGAGTAAATTCAGGCCAACGATTGCGTGTGTGTGTGTGTGTGTGTGTGAATGTGCGAAAGAGTGTAAACTGCTGTTGATTTTACTAATGGCCCAAACCAAGCCCAGCAGACTGGCAACAGCTCCTTTTCTCCTTGCAACATGCATCATAACTCGAGACTAGTTTTCAAGCTAACATTGCTTCAGAGTTATTTTATTACACAAAGTACTTAATTGATTGATTTGTAAAATATAATATTTATAAATAGTTTGATAGCTTAGAGCAAGCTATAGAAGTGTATTCAGCTCAAGTGTTGATAGATTCCATGAATATTTATTTAGGGCACATTTATTAAGATACCTTTGCAACAGCTGAAGAGAAGCTTAAGTAAATTTTGTGGCCAGTTAGATATTTATTAAAAAAGCGTAATCCCTTTGTTTTTATTTTCTTATTTGGCAAGCCAAGAACAATCTGTGGGTAAAAGGATATCAGGATAGTCCTTGAAATAACCGATTTACAGAGGTATGCCCTTTGGAAGCCTGTAATGATAACTCTGCTCTTTTAGGCAATAGCTCAGACTCGGCCGTAGCCATGCATCTTTCGAAAGGACTAAGTGGTTTCAGATCGCAAGGACCAACTTTATCGATTGGCAGACTAGATCTTGAGTCAACTAGCTTATAATTATGTATTTATTTATATTTTTTAGTTACATATTTGTATCTAACATTTTTGTTTTTATATTTCAAATAAGCAAATAAATAAAACATCCATTAACTGACAGGAATAGTTAGTGTATTTAAAAGAGGCTGTTATAATCGTATGACAAGTTGTTCACGTGTCGTCTGTCAAAAATCGGGGACTCTCGTTAAATGGGATTTTCGAAATGATAAATTCGGCCCTGGTTGGTGCATAACAAATGCCGTAATATGATTTGGCAGCTACATAAAATAAAAATCAACACGCACATTTTTGATTTTTGACGAGCTTGCTTGATGTCGCACACACACACACACACACACACACACTCATCCCCAAATTTCAGTCCCCACCCCCATCCTCAGACCTCCTATCCCAGATCCCAGCTCAGTCCCATCCCTAGTCCCCACAAAAGTCTCTGCAACGTTGCCACTAAATAAATAGACATAGCACACGACAATAAACTTATTCATAATACATGAGTTTAGCTAAGGGCTCAAGGGGCGGGATGGGGATAAATTGGGGCGTGGCAGGCAGCTTACAACACGGAGCGGCATTTGGCAATCAGTCAAATGTAATAATAAATAAATAAATAAATCAAAAAGAACCATCAAAATAGAAGAAGGAGTCCATGTTTCTCTTTCTGTTTGTGTTTTTGATTCCGATTTGGATTCAAAATTTGATTTTTATTGTATTGTACATTAGGAGCAACATGCTCCTAGAGGTCCTGCGCCAGATTAGTCAGATTCCACGAGTAGCAGCAATGTCAATTGACAAAAACTATGACATGTTTGTTCTAACTGTTGAAAACTCTTTAATTTCTGCAGAAACATTACGACTAATAGATAACAACAAATCATTAAAAAGTGCATTTATAATTTGAGACTTTTGTTAGGCTTTCCATATTTTAAATGTGGATAATACATTTTAAGGATTATCTCAAGCAGTAATAGAGTCTTACGGAATGTAAATATTTCTTTTTTGAATAATAATTATATCGAATTGAAACACTATATGCATACATGTACATGATTTAAAGTTTCTTTTATAAAATTATATTTCTAATGACTTGAAGTTTCTACTATGAAACTATAAAAAAGCAAACCTAATATAGAAATTTATTTACATATAACTATTGAAAGGTTAAAACTGTGATGCTGACCATTAGGGCGACATAAATCAGTTGGTTAGTTTTAAAGGACACGTCTGATGTGTGCAGTGATCTGTGGACGTTGGAGAGGCTATCAGATGCAGTCGGGCCTGGCCTGGCCTGACATCCAAGTGTTTAATTTGCCAAATAGGCGCCAACTCATCAAGGCCCAAAGAGGGTTGGACAAACAGATTCTGAATGGACTAGCTGACTAATGAATAAATAGCAGGCATTGGCAAATATTTCAAATACTCGTGCATCTGTTTAGTATACATTTTTTTTGGCTTCGATTTGCGAATGGATATTTGTACACCGAGTATTGGGTATTGGGTATTGAGTGTTGAGTAGCCGACAAAACAAGTACGAATACAAAATCAGTGACAGACATCAGAGTGAACAAATAAGCCAGCGTCCAGTTCTAGTTGTAGTTACACTTTCTCCTTTTTTTTTTTTGTCGAGTTTGTGCACTTCCGTTCATGACAACTCTAAAAACCCAAAAAGAATAATGAACTGAACAGAGCCCGGGAAACTGGCGCTTATCGTCAAAGAAACATCTACGTAATGCGGCTGACAGACTGGGATAGAGAATTAGGGAGAGAAAGTGAGCGAGAGAGAGAGAGAGAGAGAGAGAGAGACAGCTTGTATTTGGCGGTTTATTGCTTTTTGACATACGATATGTGAGTGGTGTGAGGATGTCGAGGCATCACCTTTTGACAAAACTCAATTCAACTCAATCAGGAGTAATTATGTCGCATGTAATACCTATAAAGGTACGCACTATATATTCGTCTATCGCTTGATCTACACGCGGCGTTTCCATTACACCAACGATTCCGATTGCGATTGCGATTGCGATAACCAGCGATTGTCATCAGGCGACGTGTCGGGGCAAAGAGGAAGCAGCATGTTTGGATTAGCCCCTGTTTTCCTAACATTGGCGGACCTAAACAGATTTATGAATGGAACTCGACACGAAGAAGCTGCCAGAGGCCAGTGCATATTTTGATGTATATCCCACGGTTTAGTTGCTCAATATAAGACTGTTATTGTTTTTGTTAAGAATGCATAATCTTTAAACTTTTTATCTAATTAGCATTACAGGACTCTCTGTGGAATTAAAAATCTTAAACTAATCCATATTTTTAAAAGTTTTTCTATTATGTACTTCAATTTAATCACAAAAAGTGTCACACATTTAAGGGAACTGCCTTCTAAAATATACTTACTGTATAATCATTAAACATTTGTTGATCAAGTTCACTTTAATTGATCGTTCATCTTTTTGCTGCTTTCTCCGGCTTTTTATTGAATTTCAGCTTCCATTTCCGGTAATAGTGTCGCCATCTTTTATCCTCTGTCTTTTGCTTAGCTACGTAGAGACGCACTCTGTCGGCCATTCATGGAACAAGCAATGCTGATCAGAAGGTATACTGCTTGATAAACAAGCAGTGAACTGCTTTCATATGTTTCTTTTGAAATCTGATTGGAAATTAAACTGCTTGTGATGTGCACTTGATACTGCTGGTAATTCTTGATAGATGGCGCTGCTTATCGTTCGGAGATGAGAAACTAGATGACGCCACCTCAAAGTTGGCGGTTAATTCGAACATTTAGAAGCCATGCGATTTTTGTAAGCTAAAGCATTCCCAACAAATCCCAACCGAATAAAAAGACCTGATTATATTTATGTATATTTCGTAACAAATCGAAAATTGTTTTTATTACTTTCTGATCAAAATCATACAACGTTGTCAATTCGTTATGTTTTGTTTTGTTTGTTGTCGTTTTATCATCGCATTATAATAATGTGTTTCTTTATCTGTTTTGTTGTTGGTTTTCATGTTTATCTTTTTTGGGTTTCTTTAATAGTAATTTATAATTATAATAATTTATATAATAATATTTGTATAATATTACTTGGTAATTTATTAATTCTCATTATGCTCCTCACTTTGCTCACTGCCATCAATCAGGCATCAATCGGCTTTACACGCTGATTGACCTGAATGACCCCTATAACCTTTTACCATATACCATTTACCATTTACCGTGCCTATATCAATGAGCGCTCTCTGCACTTAATTGCTTTTTATGTACTTTACTTTGATGCATATGATTTTCTTTCATTTTCTTTCATTTTCATTTCATTTTCTTTGCCATTTACTTGTTATGTGTAATGCGACATACGCTTTCTGCAATATTTTTAGCAAGTAAAATAAACTAATTGTAAAATAGGTGTTTATATGTACGTGTATTTGTTCTTTCCAATGTATATGTGTATGTGTATGTGTGTGGGTGTGTGGGAGTGTGTATGTTATTTACAAGTCAAAATAGATGTGTCTGAGTCTGTGTATGTGTCCTGTTTGCTGATGTGTGTGTGTATGTTTGTGTTTGTGTGTGTGTGACGGTATGTGTATGAATACGCTTAAAGTTAAATTTTACTATTGAATCTTAGCATTTCACTTCCATTTATTGTATAATATTATCAATTTATCATATTTTTATTATTATTATAATATGTATTATGCATATACTCTATGTATATATGTATGTAAGTTCCTTTTGCCTTTACGTGTTGTATGCTGCGCACTCGCCTATATATATAAGAATATGTTTTGTGATCCTGAAAATGATGTATGCTGTACGGTTGTCAATCAGTTTTCCGGTTCCGGTTTTCCTTTCTTTTCTCTTTGTATTAGTTCATAGACTTGACTCTTTCATGACATTATTTTTTCATTTCTTTCGCTTTCGTTTTCGTTTTCTGTATTTTTTTGTTTGTTTTTTGTTTTTGTAACTTGTGTGAAGCTGTCTGTGTATAATTTATTACTTACACTGCTAAAAATTCACGTTTATATCCTCAATATAGGGGCTTCATATATGTGTTTACTGCCATGTATATTGTATAATAGATTTTGTTTTTCATTTTCATTTTTCATTTTCCATTTCATATTTTTGGGTTGCTTCAGTAATAGTATAGACTAAAAATCTTTTTGTTATAGATACATATGTGTGTGTATGTGTTGCCTGCACACGTACATATCCTTACATACAGTACATACATAAGTATGTATGCATGTATGTATGTATGTATGTGTGTAACACATACTTTACATACTAACTATTTAATCTGCTCCCGATCTTTCCGATCCCTCTTCGGATCCTCTACTATTCTGCTAAGTATTGTTTTAAATAACTTGCTTTTCTCGTTTCCATTTGCCTATCAGTAATCAATTGATTTTTGTTTTCGTGTTTAAATAATATTAATCGTAATATACTTGTATGGGCCTTAAATTTAAGTACTTTACGTTTTCTTTGTGTCACTCATTGAAAATTTATAAACTGAGGACGTTTCTTGCTGCTCCATTTATATTCGTATGTATACATATATATATATACAAATATATAAATACATATATATACACATTCATATGTACATATACATATGTATATATATGTACATACATATGTATATACACAAATATATAGCTTCAAATTAAAGCTTTATTAACCATGCTCGCGTTTTGTTTTCGTATTAACAAAATTAAACGTTTCATAATAATCGTACACAAGAGTTACATAAATCGTTTTATGAATTCATAGTTGTATTTATTTTTTGGTTTCTTTTTTTTGTTTATCATTATAACTAGTTAAATTTCATTACAAAAAAAAAAAATACAACATACACTAATTCGAGCTGCCAACTTATTCAGCGCGCAATTTGAACTAGTTTATGTATATGGTATTTTGTTGTTGTTTAATTTAATTTAATTTAATTTAATTTTATTAATTTAAGTATTTTGTATATGCTTATAAGAATTTAATACAAATTAGAGATATTCTTATTGCCTAATTGTAAATAAGAACTATTTAGTATTATTTACTTATGTATGCTTTCTTTTATTTTCTTTTCTTTTCTTTTTTGTTTTTCTCTTTGTTTTTCTTTTTCATATTTGGGTTTTGTAATTTGTGGCTTGTGGTTGTTGTTGCTGCTTGTGTTCTCTTATGGCGGCATTAAGTACGAGTATGTTTGAATAAAACAGGGAGACAGTGTGAAAGAGATCAGCTTCCTCTACACGAAGAAGAATGGAAGAGAGAATGCGAGAATGAGAGCGAAACACAACCAGAGAAGTTCTCTGAGAGATGGTCAAGTTTAGATTTTGTTAGATTTTTCTTTCTTTTGGGATCGAAGGATCAGTTAGCGAAAAGATTGTTGGATATGTGTGTGTTGTTGTCGTTTTTTTTTTTGTTTTTTGGGTTTTTGTTTTTTTTGTTTTTTTTTTTGATTTTTTGTTTATTCTTTCATTTTCTTTCTTGCTGAACATTTCTCTGGTTCGAAGGAAATGATGAGAAAGTAACTGATTTGGAAATTATTCGAGAGACTCGTATTCTCAGACATAGACTTAATTTTGGATTTGGCTAATTGATAAAATTGCTTTTCGTTTTTCATATTATTCGCTTAATTCAATATGTATTTTCGAAACTTCGCTTTTGAATTTTCGGGTACAAAATGTGCAATTGCTTTCAAAACTTCCGAATCGACTTTTCAATATTTATTTACTTGTGGAATAGTACATAAGCGACAAAATGTGTATGTATGTATGTAGGTATGTATGTACTATATTTTATAGTATTTATGTATAACCTATGTAAATTGTGTATAAATGTATGTGGGTTTTTTTTTATTTTTTTTTTTGGGGCTTCATGGGGTTATTTGTATTGTATTCTCTTTGTTTTTGTTTTTTGTTGCTGCTTTTAAAATCTTTGTTTTTACTTCAGTTCTTTTTGAATTACATTTTCTTTTTCTTTTTTGTGTAGATTTGTTCTTGTTGTTGTTGTTGTTGCTGTTATGCTGCATCTTCCAGTTGTTCATCATGTTCTTGTTCTTGTTGTTGTTTGTTGTTTGTTGTTGTCTTTATAAGTTTGCCATTCATTGTATAAATATCTTCATTAATGCAATATTTAATAATTCTCATTTAATATTCATTATTAATTTTGTAATCAAAATTCCTCTAGTTGAAGGCAATCGGCGAATATATTTGAAATTATTTATGCAATTATTTTACATACTTGTTTTTCTTTGTTGTTATTTTTTATATTATTAGTACTTTTATTATTATGATTAATAATAATAAAATTACTATTATTATTATTATTATTATTATTACTTTAAGTTATCTTCATTTAGCTGTGACTAAACTTAAGAACTGTGGAAAACAATTTTAAAATATATAAATACATACATACATATAGTATATGTTATGTTATGGTTTTTCAATTTCTAATATTATCTTTGTCTGCATCAAAAGTCATCTGAATCTGGAAAACTTAGGTGTAATTTTGCTGAACGTTGTTTATTTTTGCTAATTACGATCTAATTCGTTATAAAATACATATCGTATCATATATCGTGTATTCACTGTATATGTATTTGTATTTGTATTTGTAATTGTATTTGTATTTGTATATGTATAATAATAGGTATAAGTATAAGATTAAGCTTAACTACAAGTATATGTAATTATAAGTGTAAGTATAAGTTTATATAAGTATATAAGTACAAGTACAATAATTAGTTATATACAATTGTATGTGTCCGTCTTACTTAGGTGTTAATTAAAAGTCACGCTTATGCTTAAAATACGATTCTAATTATTGTTAGTAAAAAAAATTGTATCCAATATGTTTTTGGGCACTATTTATGTACATTGTTTTAGTTTAAATTGTTTATATAATTTGAAAATCACTTTAAGGCAGTTTTCTTATACTTCAAAATTGTTGTGCTAACGAGAAAGGAACTACATTCTTTTTTTCTTTACTTTTTCTTTTTAAGTGTATTCACTAAAAACCCATTAAAACTCAACTAAACTAGACTTACACATAACAAAAAAAAAAAAAAAACAACAGAAAAATGGTTTTTTTTTAACTGACAACAGTAAACCCAACTTCAAACAACTTGCCAACTGTGAATGAAATCCAAAACTCAATCTCAAATATGTTCAAACTCGAGGTCATGAGATCCTTGGATACATTTTTAGGAACTACTTTGCGCCTGCAGCTAACTGCTGAATATTAGAAATTCATCAAGAGATTTAATTATGAAGCTAGCCAAAAGTTGGAAGACCAAAAGAAACTCGGCTCGATGCTGAGCCAAGTTGCTTGATTTCAGACAAAAAAAACTATGAGTCACAGATACAGATACAACAGATACGGTTACAGTTACGGTTACGGATACGGATACGGATACGGATACATTTTGAGACACAGACATATAGTATGTGCTAGTACGATGGTGTGTATGGTGTGTGGCCTGGGTGTAAGTTAACGTTAACGTATTGTACACACAAATATTGCCTTTGGTTTTCATTTCACTTCATTTCTTTTCATTTCATTTCATTTTATTTTGTTTTTCTTTTTGGTTTTTGCAAATTTACTAATTATTGTCTGCTATTTATTCACACATAGTACATACACACATATACACTGACTCGCACACACATACACATGGGCATACACATACATACACTCGTACACATGAATAAATGAAACTATAGAAAAGCCCGAACCCAACATGACATGGCAACAGTTTCCCAAATCCCAAATGAAGGATGGAAAATTGGAAAGCTGCGAAACTGGACAAAAACAAAAAAACTACTCAAAATTAAAGTCAAAGTCGAAGTCGAAGTCGAAGTAAGTGAAACACCTGAAATGCTCCTAAGCACCCAACTAAGTGAACCAAGGTGATACATACACACGCCTACAAGTTATTCCATTTCTTTTGGTTTTTCATCTAAATATTCAGCAATTTTCTTTGTTTTCAATTTTTTAATTTGAATTTAATTTTCAATGTTTATGTATTCATTGTATATAAGTAAGTATTGTATATTGTTTAATTTAATATGCTTGCAGGTTTCGTTTTTGTTTTTGTTTTTTAAACTTTACTTGTCGAATATTTTACTAAACTTGTCTGAGAATGTGAATTGGCAGTTTCAGATTTTCTTGTATTCAGATTTGATTTTATTTATACAATTGGATTTCGATTTTCATTAGCTTACATTAAAAAACGTTTTGTTCTAATAAAAATTATTGCACTAATTGCATTGTTAATATAATTAATAATATTATTACTATTACTTTTGGTATGTTTTCAAAAAGTTCAACTAAATCTTATTGCAATTTTCTAAGAATTTGTCATAATTTAATTAATTTTTTTAAAATATAAGTTGAGAAAATTTCACCAATATATGTATTAGTACTTTTGATAATTGTTGATCTGAGACAATTGACCTATTTTTACTGTCTGGCGATGTGCTGAGAGTGCTGAGAGAGCTGCAGTGTTGGGTATCGGAAAGAAGACGAGAAGAGTGTTGGACAGTGATAGAAGTGAAATAAGGCAAGAGTGCAAATCGTTGAGTGCATCTTAATCTCACCACTTCAAGCTGTAACTTGGTAAACAAACTCAAATAAAAGTCAATAAACAATGATATGTATTCGTTTTATTGCCGAATGAACAAAACAAATAAAAGAAATAAAAATAGAAACTAAATTAAAATAAATAATTAAATAATAAAAGTATAGAATAAACTATTCAACGACATACAGAAATGACATAGGACACATAAGTAAGTACATACTATATAGTTCTTAAGAAGATCAAATCGAACAGAACAGAACAGAACTGAACAAAGCAAAAGATACTTGGTTTGAGGTTAAGTTTGAGTGTGAGATTCGAAGAGCACCTTGTGCATTTAATTATAGCTCTATACACGTTATAATATAAGTAATTAGATAAATTGAGAAAGGATTTATTCAAAGTTCGTTGTCACATTTATTGCTCCTGTTGCCTTATAAAGAACACGCCCAGTACCAATTGCCAATTGCTAATGCAAAAAAAGCCAAGAGGTCCAGTTTAACATGGATTGGATTAAAAGATTGGACTATAGACAGTGGACAATAGTTGTAGACTGTGTGAGAATCGATTGCTTGTGTTTGCGTTTGCGTTTGTGTTAGTGTTTGTGAAGATTTGTCTGTAGGCAAATGTGGGAAGTCACTCGTTAAGGAGGTTGGAGAATGTCCAAATGTTCTTCCTGCTGCTTATTGCTTCTAGGGGGATTTTTCATCTAGTTATGAAATGTTCTGATGCTTATGTACTTATTTATACTCGTAGCTAATACAGTTTGTATTTGATTTTTATTTGTATTTTTATATTTTATTTTTGTATTTGTTTTTTGTTTGTTTTGTTCTTGAATCGTAGTTTAATATTGCGGCAAACACTTTGAAAAATAAAGTTTTGCTTTGGAAAAGAACACGTTACGATTATGAATCTCGATATTCGATGATTAATGTTCGATAACCAATATTCGATAGTCGATACTCGATGAGTTACGATATTTTACAATTGCTTTTAGTTCAAGTTGAGTTACACTTTCATATGCCTTGCTGAACCCTGCACCTCTTATTAATTATGCATGTATGTATGTTTGTATGTATGTATTGTAAGTATTATGAGCTGAGTTCATATACAGATAGATAGATAGATATTCATTCTTCTTCATCATCTTCTTCTTCTTCTTCTTAGGGCTATCTCTATATAGACCAAACATACGTATCGCATTAACACTAACAACTAATGGCAATATCCTTGTATTATGCATAGCATTTCCATTACGCATACATAAGTAATTATGTTTTTCACTGTTTTTTTTCTCATTAAATTACATTAAATATAATTTATCATTGATTATTCACTGTTATTTAAATATGATTTTTACATCGTTTCTTTCAGTATTGCATAGATTCAGTTTTGCATTCCATTTTATTACTTTTTCTCTTCATCTCTTGCTTCTTTTCTCATTCATTACTCAAGACAGGAAAAAAAAACAAAAAAACAACCTCAAACAAACTAATTTTTTTTTGTTGTTTTTCCATTTTTTCAGTTTTTATTTTCTTGCTAGATCAAGTTCTGTCATTATGTTGTTTTAACTAGGTTGTAGGCTTACACATATTTGGCTATAAGCAGTTAAAAAAAATACGCTAAAATTACTTGTTATCGTTATCGTTATCGTAATCGTAATCGTAATCATTATCATTTATTGTTATAATTATTGTGATTTTCTCTATTAATATATTGTATAGCGACCTAGAAATTAGTTGTATATTTTTGCATTTACTTTTATTATCTTCAAACCTTGTTGGCTAAAATCTAATGCGTCTTTGAATATGCTGTCATGAATACACAAAAAATGTTTAACAATTGAACAATAAATAAATAAAATGTTTAATGTTTCATTTGAAACTATTTGCTTCTGCTGTGTGAGTAGGTTGAGCGTGGCTGAAGGAAGAATCTTGAGTCTTAAAGTGCCATCGAATCCTCCAGTGATAAACCGCATTCAGTGTGAGATTCCAGATAGAAGAGTTGCCTTATAACTACTATAGAGAGGATTGTGATATTCTTCAAATTGTGTTATCGAATCGATCTTGGCATTGCAGCTGCTCCCGAGTGATGTGATCTACGAGTAAGTACTTGTCTTTAACTACATACGTGTATGTCTATATATGTTTTCATTATTATTTTTAACTGTTTAACTGTTTAATTGTTTAACTGTTTAGCTGGCAGTGACATTTGTTCATTGGCTTGGCTTCTTTGGCTGTGTCTGATACGTCTTTAATCGTCCTTTGTTAAAGGTGAGAAGGGACAGTGGGACAGTTAGAGAGAGCAACTGATTTTAGGATTTAGGAATTGGATACGTTGAGAAGAAAACTTTTGAGGCGTTTGTGACTTATATTGGTCCTTTTGCAGTTGATATTTGATGTGAGAAGGATACGAGTGATCGTATTAAGCAATCTACGATCAAATGAGATTTACAGAAGATTTCCTATTTGGGAACGAACTAAGTCCAAGGTAATGTAATGCTCTTACAAATAAAGTGCGCTTCAAAAAGTTTTCTGGACGGATATTACAATTTGTAGCACAAGATGTGGTCAATTCGATGTGAATGAGAAGATCTAAGATATTTGAGAGATTGTACCCGCTGCAGATGATAGAGAGAACACTATCTCTCCCTCTCTCTCTCTCTTTTTCTCTCTCTCAATCGAGTAGCTGCAATGCCAAAGTGTGAGTTAACTAAATAGGCATTCATTATTTCTGCGTGGGGTGTTTCTATGTATGTGAAGGGCGGTGTGGCTTTAATGCACTGCGATCAATTTATGGCAAAAATCATTAGCTTCTCGTTTTCTTGGTCTATAGTGGAGAATAATGATATATGTGTAATATTATCGCATTGTTTTTGTTTTCTTCTTTTTAATTCTTTGGTATATTATAAACTATTTGTTCAGCTTTGTTTTGGTTTTTGGTTTTTGGTTTAATTTAATTGATTTATGTTATGAATGATGCTGAGCTTAAAAAACCCTTCAATTGATTAATGTTTCTAGTTTATTTTGTTTTTCTCTTTTTTTTAACAAACATGATTAATAATAATATGGAAATTAGCTTCCGTTCTCATTTCCGTTTTTATCGAATCTATTTATGCAATTAAAAATATGCTCCATGAGTGTTTCTTCTGTCTGTATGTAATGTGTCTGTTGTTGTTGTTTTTTTTGTTATTAATTTAATGATTATATAATGATGCGCGCTATAGTTTGACCTAATTTAACTATGTATGTATGTATGCATGTATGTATGTTTTGTATGTATGTAGGTATGTCTGTAAATGTAAGTATCCTCGGCTTTTAAATTGATTTCATTTTCATTTTGTTTTGTTTTGTTTGGTTTTGTTTTGTGTATTTTATGCGTATTTCTTGTAGTTTCTTTTATTTTTGTATTTTACTTTCATTTACTGAACTGTCGCTGATATTTACTGATATTTTTTGTTGTTCTTTACATTTAGTTTGGTATCATTTCATTTCAATTTTTTTTTGCTTTGAGTATGATTTTTGTTTTTCTTTTTTGTTTTCTTCTTCTTGTATACAAAATTGGTTTTTGCTTTTGTTTTTGTTTTTGTGTTTTTCGTGTTCCTTTTTATATATATATATTTTTTTTTTGTTCTTTAGCGAGTAATACAAATGCTTAGATTTAGACAAAAAAAAAGTGTTTTTTATCTTCATATACTTATGTATATACATATATGTATATGTACACCATATACTTGTATATACATATATGTATGTGTATGCGTGTATATACATATATATATGTATATGTATATTATAATTAAAATTATTTATATGCTGTACTTAGTTAACCTACATTCGAATACATGAACACTTCAAGATATCATTGTTTTTCTCATTATTATTATCATAATTATTATTATTTTAATTAATATTATTATAATTATAATAAGTGATTTTAATTGAATTGAATTTAATTTAATTAAACTTTTGTTTTTGCCTGCTTTTTTTTTTTGCTTTCGCTTTACATATTTTTCTTTCATCTTCTCTTCTACATCTTTCGCTTAACTCCTTTCTACTTAGTTTTCTTTATTATTCCTTTATCTTTTTTCATCATATTTCGCTAAATGAGAGAAACAGAGAACTTTCTCAGCATTTTTTATTTGAAACAGTTGCAGCTTCTCTTGATGTTCCTGTTGGTGATGATGTTGTTCTTGCTGCTCATTAGATGTTGTTGTTGTTCTTCTCCTTTGGTGTTAAAAGAGTGCTTGTTGTAGTTGTTGTTGTTGATGATGATGATGATGTTGGGTTGTCGTTAATACAGAAATGCAATTATACGCGGGCGTCGTCTCGACTTCGTTGGTGTTTTGTTGTGTTGCTGCATGACAAGCAAAGTGCGGGGTGTGCGGTTTGTGATGGTTTTTCAGCTACGGCAGCGTCTACGGGGGCGTATGAGTAATGCCGCATATATGTATGTGTTGTGCTCGTATATGTTTGTGTGTGTTTGTGTGTGTGTGTGTGTGTTTGTGTCTGTTTATGTGTGTATGTGAGTATGATAGAGAGTTTTAAGAGTTCCTTCCATTCCTTGCCTTGCCTTGCCTTTCCTTTTGCTTCTCCTTCTCCTTTATGTTCGTTCCTATATCCTTTTCCTGTTTGTTGTTCACACACTTTGTTCTTGTCCTTGGGCAACGTCTATTTTCGTAGCTTCTTGAATCCATGGGACACGCACACAGACGCAGTCGCTACTTGCATCTGGTTGCAGTGTCCTGTGGCTGCAGTTGTTGTTGCTGCATCCACCTTTCTCCTTATCCTGCTGATCCTCTATGATTGGTCTTCCTTCATCTTATTTTTCTTCTGCTTCTGCGTTAAATATTCGTTGCTGTTGTTGTTGGTTGATTTGTTCTTTTTTTTGCTTTTTTGTGCCTTGCTTCTTAATCCTTCCCATTTGGTTAGGTTAAGTCCGCTTACATTCGTTGTATAGTTGGTTCTATTGATACTCTAATGTTTATTTACTTCTTTATCATTATTCATTTTTCCATTTAATCCATGATTGTGATCGCGATCGTGATCGTGATCGTTATCGTTATCTTTATCGAGGTGTCTCTGTAGTTTACTCTCTTGCTAGTTTTGCTGACTGCATTTGTGATTGAAAATGACTTCGATGTATTAGCATTGACGATAGTTTTTTTGGTTGTATTTGTAAGATACGTTTTTTTTATCAGTTTTATTTTGAACTTATGAAGCGGCTGCTGCTGTTGTTGTTGTACTAAATAGTTGAATGTATTTGTTGTTGTTGTTGTTGTTGTTGTTGCATTTATATGGAGACGACATATTGCATTTTGTATTCTTTCTAATACTCCCAATATCATGCATCCTGTATTTCACCTTTCAATCCAGGCACCCTGTGGTGTTGGTTATGTCCTAAACGATTCGCTAAATCCTGTACAACATCACGAAATATAACTGTATCTATATTTTCACCTAGTAAATACAACAAAAACCAATCGCCCATCTTGGAACGACGAACGATTATTTCAATAGCGTCACGACGCACTAACCTAAAGTACAGAAACAAACAAAAAAAGAAAACCAAAACAAATAGAAGAAAAGAAAAAAGCAGAGATAAAAAAATATATAAGTATCGATCTGAAATACTTGTACCATATAAAGTTCGATAGTTCGATAGTTCGATAGGAACTGACTTACCTAAATCGCATTCGAAATAAATAGACCCTCATTCGAGGCGAGAATATAATAACCACCCTGTATATTAGCGTTAATAATGTGAGTAACGTTAATAATATAAACCAAAACCAAAGGAAAATGTAAATTTTCTCATTAACAACATTTAATGGTAAAATGCAAATGGCGTCGTGCTTCTCCACCTATAAAGTACAAAATTAAAAAATTGATTTTTTTTAATATATCAATCAGAGTGTAGGCCATTAGCATTAGCCACTCACCTCCCCACTTGAACCATATTTAAAAAATGTACATTTGGTCATTCTGGGAAATATGTAAATCATCGGATCCATGCGATCTTCCTGATCGGTCTCCATATAATCTATCACATCCAAGCCAAATGTCATAAATTCGCCATCGAAAAATCGATTCATAAGAAACATTTGACCTGACAAATACAACAAAAATTTTATACATATAGTATATATATATATCGGTTATTAGTACGATATATACACAGACGTAGTATACGTTGTGTGGTCAATGTTTATCTAAAAAGAGATTAATTGACAGCTCTAATTTATGGGTTCATTGCTGCCTCACACTCACACATTTCTGTGTGCGTGTAAGTATGATCTCAGAGAAATGTGTTATTGTTAAAAATGTTGTAAATGATTCGGCTCAATATTTGAAATGAATGAAAAGCCAGCCACATTATTAACATAGACCCCCGCCTCTTCTGTAATTGAACGTCTTCTCGATATATTTATTTATCCTGTTCTATGCAATTCAATTCTGAGAAAGACACAATCAATGAGATAATCTATCTTGTAGTTAAACGAAAAGTTTCCTAAGAAGCAACGCCAAATAAATTGAATCTCGAAACGTGTGAGCATTTTAATTATGTTGTAAAACCCCAAAAGGCAGTTCATGAAATTTCGGTTAAGGGTCAAAGCTAAAATTTTCAATTCCAAAAAATCGCAATTATTTGGAATTGCAAATTTTAAAAGCGGGAGCAATACTTAAATAATGTTATTATTTGTTTTAGTATATACATATATATCTATATAAATAATAAACTTACAATTGTTAGTACATTATTTAAGCTACCAGTTGGGATTTTAGTTATCAACACAAGGCTAAGTAATGAAAATCTGTTGAACAGAAATCAAACAATTTCCCAAATAAAATTTAAGATTATTGTTAAATTTGTACTCAAAAATCATTCGTTAATTAGCCTATGAGAATTTCAGGTTAATTTGTTAGTTTTCGAAATCAAAATCAATGAAGCTGTTTGCTTAGAATTTAACTTTTTTTTGAGTTGGGTAGACTTTATCCAGGGTATTCCAGAGGTATTATTAGTTGAGGTCAATCAAACGTCAAGATTCAATTAGTCAAGACTCTGGACCTGGACTCTGTGCATCTCTCAATACATTTCGATAATTGTTTATTTCTTTATTTTTTATGTATTCTGACAGTTGATTATTTTGTCAGAAATCCGAAATCAGAAATCAGATTTCAGATTTCAGCGCACGCGGCGTTGAAACGTTGTCCGCAAATTGAAGTCAGGAATCCGAAAAGCGATGAGTAAAAAATTGTTTATTTTGATGCGGCTGCTGGTTCGGTCAGTCGATAAAAATTCGTCATAGATTTTCCACGGAAAATTGAGTGAGTCCATAACGTATACATATTACGTATACGTATGACTATGGATATTGTGTATGGTTAACCCCAAATTTGTTTATTAAATTGCTGGAAACTGGAACAGTTCCCTGCACCTGTAACTGCATCAGCAGCAGCTGATGATGATGATGATGATGACGATGATGATGATCATGATCATGATCATTGAACGTGATCATGATAATGATTGTGTTCTATTGATGCTCTTGTTGTTACTCACCTATCACATTTATTAGGGCGAGCAGCTCACACACGTAGTATCTGTACGCCCACCAATTGTGATATCTGTAAAGATAATGTTAACCAGTTTGCAAATATTCTCATAGGCATATAGACAGAAAGATAGGGATGGCTATCGATATTGTATCTTTCTATCGTTATTAGGTATTACAAATTCAATGTTGTTTTAGTTGCTAATTTTTTAACTTTTCCAATTTCCAATTTGTGTTTTTTGTCGATTGCTTGTTGAAACATTGATACCCATCCCTTATAGTTAGTTGGTATGTGAGATACTTACCTTAAATTTTCCCATAAATAATCTAAAAGTAATTTCTTTTTTTGTTTTTTCTCGGCTTCGGAACAAATGCCTATATCTAAGTCCATGATGAGCGCATGAATCTTGCCACCCTCCCAAGATTTCCACAGCCATCTTGGTGTGTAAAATAAGATTGCCTGCAAAGAAAGAGACAAGTAAAATGAGTAAGAGAGAGAGTGTGAAGAGAGAGAGAGAGAGAGAGCTGTGTGTAAAGGTGAGTGTGTGGGCGACTGACTGTCGCATTGGAATTGTCGTAAAAGCGCTTTAATTTGACAAGTGACAATCGCCAGCTGTTTGCGGTACACGAGTTCGAGATGGCCAACTCGTAATTCCAGTTAGAGCAATGCCAAAGGCATTATATACTTAAGATCGCCTTTGGATGACCTTCCTAAACTATAGATGCTCTCATGCATTATTACTTATTTGCTAATTTCAGTCTGTCTGTCTGTCTGTCTATATGTAAGTATTTATAGACATGTCATCAAAACAATTAGCCGTGATCCATTAGCGAAACACAGCCAAATCATGCGATGCGTTAAATAAATAAAAAAAATTTCAAAGAATATAAAATATATTTAGTTAGACGGGGGGAGAGAAAGAGAGACAGAGAGAGAGAGAGAGATGGAGAAACAATGACTATAAACCCAACAGACAGTGGCAAAGACTTAAATCTTGCCCAATTATATGGATCTTTGTCAGTCTTTCAGTCTTTCGGTATTTATGTGCGCTCTGATGACAAATTAATAATAACTTGTATCGTAAATTTGACGCTAGATTGTGAAAATGTTGTTTAGTTTGGCACCATCAGCATCTGTGGTCCCTCCTTCTTTATGTGGGCAGGTGGTAATCCCACCCGAACCAGTCAGACATCGGCTTTGTTTTCTATGAAGGGGCTTAGCACATGTTGCCGTTTCTAATGCCCGTCGAGGTGAAAGTTCAGCTTGTTTAGTGGGCGCCCAATTGGCGGCTGTCTGCGAAAATCTTACTGAAAAGTGTCCCCTTTCCATTTTCATTTCGCTTTGGCATTTAGTAAATGCTAAAATAACTATGAGTACACTGAGAAAAACAAAAGCGTTCCAAAATTCAAGTGTTAAGTTCTTGATTTCATCTCGAACTTTTTGAGCATGCATTCAGAATATAAGTATTTGTTAAATTAAGTCTTCATGAGGATTACGAGGCTAGTAATGTCTCAACACTAAGGTACTCTACTTTATAAGCCTGAGATATTTGATTTATTTTAAAGTCCCCGATAGTAGAAATATTTGCTAAGAATGACATAGAGAGCCAAACTCAAATTAAATTAAACTTAAATTGTTCTTTACTCGGTTTAAAAAATTCGAGATCACAGTTTGGATTTATTTTATCCCAGAAAACTAGAATTTTTGTTTCTCTGTACTCGTCTCTGTGTGTCTAACCGTCTATTCGACTTGAGCAGAAACGTCACCACACGCGCAGTGCCAATTGGAAGAATGGAGAAATGGAAATGGGAATGGAAATATGGAAACCAAGGGAGTTGGGAGGCGGGGCGAACGTGCTTGTTGCTATGAAATTTTGCATTATATTTTGCCTCTGTTGCAACAATATGAGTATAGAATTGAAATTGGCGTCGCCGCATAGTTTTATGGCCGGCCAACATCTGTGGCACATTGTATCGCCTGCTGACGGCACTGGCAACAACAACAACAGCAGCAACAACAACAACAATAGCAACAAGAACAACAACAGCAACAACAATAATAATAACAACAAAACAAATGGACAAGTGATGTGCTCACAGCTTGCAACGCCTTGCCGGAAATGAAATGATGCGTTTGATGTGCTTTTGGCCTTATGCGAGTTTTGTTTTTAACCTCGGTCTTTTGGGCCAACAAACGCTTGCCACTTCCCTTTATGGGGTTGCCCTTTCTATTACCACAATACTATTTCTTTTCCTATCTGCATCTCTTTCTCTTTTTCTGGCTATATCCATCTCAGTCTGTGTCTCAGCCTTGCAAATATTCTTGGCGCGACGATATGCAACAGTTAAAAGAACAACAACCAAAATCTTTGTGGGTGCTGGCCAAAGGGCAAAAGGGAGTCTAAGTTGGAAAGGGGACAGTGGGGAGAGAGGGGTATGAGGCAGAGGACGCATATGCGTGTGTATGAAAAGCAATTTGGCAAGCGTTCAAATTGCCATAAAAACATCGCATAAATGCATCTGCAATCAAAGCAAAATAAAGTAAAAGCCAACAGCAGAAGCCGATGCCTTTCTGCTTATGCCTCTACCTCTGTCTCTGTCTCAGCCTCTGCCTCTATCGCTGCCACTTCTGCCACACAAAAGACTACTGCAGCACAGTGGGATAAAAACAAAATCCAAATAATAATTATAATCTTACAAAGCTAGCAACTATACTAGTGTGAATAGTGTGCATTTATTTATTTTAGTTTACATCTTATTACTTATTTAAATCTTTCTTCAACTTTGAAAATTAAGTTAAGTTAAATAAAAATTAATTCATTTGTATGTTTCTTATTTCTTAGCTGTAAAATTAAAGCTTAATGACAACTAGAAAAATTGAATTACTTTTACATATATTATGCAGTTGTTTGATGGATTATTCAAATGACAGATTGGCCAAGATATGTGTAAACAACAATACCAAATTATAATTCCCTGCAAGGGTGTAAAATAAGAATTATAAATTATGCTATGCTTTGTTAGAGAGCAACAGTTTAGCAACATTATATGTAAGGCAAGAAATATATTGGCATAAAATAAAATCATAATAAAAAATCACTTAAATTTCTGATTTAAGAAAACTACTCTCTCAGAAAACATGGATGAACCAAGCTCTTTTCATCGCTTTAAAACTTGAAAGGCAAAGATAGAAATAGATATGGAAATGGGTTTTCTTAATTATATTCGTTTATTCATATGTA
This sequence comes from Drosophila neotestacea, assembly GCA_035044365.1. Taxonomy (NCBI): domain Eukaryota; kingdom Metazoa; phylum Arthropoda; class Insecta; order Diptera; family Drosophilidae; genus Drosophila; species Drosophila neotestacea. The sequence goes on along the minus strand of JAWNMD010000051.1, from coordinate 987,702 downwards.
TTTCACTCCAGAATGAGTGAACAAGCTGGTAGTCTGTAGAAAACGAAATGCACTGCAACTGCCTCATAGAGACACTAAAAATACAAGGCCTTCAGAATGCCCATATCTCATGCTCATAAAAGAGTCGTGTAATAAATATATTTGCCTGGCAAACTTCTAAAATATCACTTGTGTTGCTCGTTTCACACACTCCATAAAACTATTTATAGAAAAGTCTCGGAACTTGGTGTGTTCATTGTTCAGTTCAGACCAATCAGTATGAAAATGATATGAAATACATATTATTTCGAATATGATAAGTGATTATTGAATTACTTAGTTTATTATACCTAAAACAATAGATACTAGACCACTGTGCAAGCAGCAATAAAGATAAAAGGGATGGCGAAAAAAGGAAAGTATTTGCATTTTCAATTAAGCAAAAGATGTACACATCTTGTGGTCCAAGAACGAGTCCAAACAATCTTATCCAGAGTCGAAATGTGGGCGGGCTGAACGTCTACTCTAAAGACTAAGACTAACGCCAGTCTGTTAGTTTGTTAGTTTGTCAGCTTGCCTGTTGCCCGTTGCCTGATTCCAGGTTCCGTGTTGGCTGCCCACACCCTGCTTGGATAGTGCGAACAAAAATAAAACCACATAAGTCAAATATAAACACATGTCCATGCAACTCTGTTGGGGAGTCCAGCCGTCGTCGTCGTCATCGTTGGCATCATGCTGCCAACCCGTCTCCCTAACGCATTGAAAACAAACTAAACCCCATCCTATCCCACCCCATCTGAAAACAAACCGTCCTATACCTTCCCATCCCATCCCATCCCATCCCATCCCATTGGAACGTATCGCATCCCTCTCTCATTCCATTGGGGGGCTAGATTTTTGTTTCGGCATTGCGCTGGCATTTGGCCAGAATTATTATTTTCTCAGTTTTATGTTTGTCTGTGCCTTTTCAATAAATATCCAGATCCAGCAAGGCAAAAGAAAAATTCTGATTTTTGACATATCTGAGGGGAAAGCTTGATCGATATGATCCGATACGATCCAATATGTAGATAGTAGCTGAAAACCATCATGATGTTGATGGATGATGATGATGATGTTGATGATGATGATGATGTTGATGATAGCTTGTTGCAAGCAATTTTGCTTTTAAATTTTATAGCTGCATTGTCCAACTTAATGGTCTGGCCATTAGCGAACGCGATCAATCGCCGATCACCAGATGATTGATCCCCCCTTTCGATTTTCCCGTTCTCGACTATGATACCTGCATCAAGGTCCTGAGATCCATCCACCCATCCATCTGTCGTATCTATTTTGGGGCCAACGTATGTATAGTAGTTAATTAAAGTCTCGTTCCAGGTGTTATACACTAGATGTTGTCCATCGATTTATGACTTTTCTTCTTCTCCCATATCATTTATGATCGTCGATTTATTTTTATTTATTATCTCACACACACATACGTACATCGACTATGTATGTTTGTGTATGTATGAATATTTTTACCCATGGTTGCATATGCTTTTTATACACACATATTTTACTTTACAAAGTGCGAGTGAGTATCGATGCATTGTATTCGATTTCAGGTCGCATCCGTCGCACCCGTCGCTTTTATTAATAAATCCACAAATTAAGCAGAATGGAAATGTGTAAATTATAGAAACGGCGTCTACGCGTCATTAAGCAGGGAGAATACCATAATAAATGTATTTATAGGTATTTGGGTGACTATGACGGCGACGTCTATAATCGCCTCTGTGACACTAACCGAGAAACGCGTCGATCCGAAGCCGAAGACGATGCATATACCCTATATACCCAACCTCCCAGCCGTTCAACCTCCCCCTTTTTGCCATGCCCCTTCCCACAACTAACAACTAACAACTAACACAGAAAACAACGAGTGGCGACTGTGACAAAAGTGTGATAAAAATATACATTTAATATTTGTACATTGTTAGCGGGAAGATATATTATTGTGTAATCATGCAGCACCCCTCGCTACCAGAGACTCTCACGTCTTACGACTAGACCCAAGACCCGAGACCCGAGACATGAAACATACTCGGATATGAACGAGTATAGCAAATGAGAACATACAACAACGTCATGACGCGTCATCAAATGCAGACGAGAGGATGAGGTGATCCGATTTTCAAATACTATTAAATGTTAAGCAGTGGGAAAAATGGAGAAGAGCCTTAAATATCACTTGAGAAGATTAGCTGAGCTTAGAGATTGTCTAAAAAACACATTCGATAACAATATCGAATGTAGACGTGTCCAAATAATACTGAGTGGCATCTGTAGAGCAGGGTTAATATATTCTAGATCACTTGAGAAGATTAGTTGAGCTTAAGGCTCATTTGGCAAATTGATTCAATAAAAATATCGTATGTAAGAGTAGTGTAAAGTATAATAACTTATTGTCATATGTTACATTTTTTATGGGAGCCAGTGGCGAACAAAAAACGCATCTTTAAAAAAATTCAACAGCATTTTAAAATATAAACATTCGATTTATGTTATTTATTTTGGTAATTTAGAAAGTGGTATCATCAGAACACAACATTCAAATTTATTTTCAATATTCTTTGATTGTTATAAAAAAAACACTTTAATTATTCGAAAAATTGTTTTAATTAAAGTCTTTCGACATTGCAGAATGCGGACAGAAAGATGCATTTTTTATTGATATTTTTCATTTCTTAAAAAAATTATATGGAAGAATCAGAGAATCGGTGACAGGTTGAATTTAAACTAGATCTGGAAGCTATTGTTTTAATTAAATTTTATAAAGTCAAGAGAGTAAGATAAATTCGAGATCATTTAGGAAAATAGTTATTATGACCAGTTGACAAAAACTCATTGTCAGACAGAAAAATTTAAGAAAAGCATTAAATAGAAACAACTTCACTGGTTAAAACTAGAGAAAGGAGAATGATTCAAAAAAGTCTAAAAGATCACTGGCTAGATTGTAAAACCCATAGGGATCACTTAGTAAAGCCATACTAGAGATAGGAAAATGATTTAAAAAGGTCTAAAAGATCACTTGGCCAGATTGTAAGAGCCATAAGGATCACTTAGTAAACTCATACTAGAGATAGCAAAATGATTTAAAAAGGTCTAAAAGATCACTTGGCTAGATTGTAAGAGACATAGGGATCACTTAGAGAAATTAATTTCGATAAGATGAAATTGCAAGGGGCTGCTGCTAAATTCGAAACATCTGAAAATTGACGTGTGATTCGATCGACGTATTACGTACTCGTACAACGTATGCACATACGTCACAACAAAGTGAAACTATCGGCCCAGTCAACTGTTGTTGGCCTTGAGTGTGCGTAAGTGAAATGTTCGCAACAGCAACAATTCTGGTTATACGGACATGTTTAAACATTTTCATTGGGTATGGCCATTCAAATTGCTTGCGTTTCAAAGGCCGACCAACAACAACAACAATAAAAGCAATAATAACAATAACAACTACAACAAAAAGTAGCACAAATATTTGGAAATTTAAAATTTGTATTGAAAAGAAAAACGTACGCTTTCATACGAGTATACTTATGTGAGTACATACGTAGTGATGTACATATATTTAGTATAATAAGTAAGTATGTCTGAAAGTATATCACAATGGGTTTCAGGCATCAGAGTGCCTCAGTTTAAATGTGTGTGTCTGTGTGTGTGCGCACTGAAACACTCTTAATTACTTAATCCATCAAATTGTTCTGCTTGCCACACGACAATAAACTCATCTGTGGCATGTAATTACTTGTAGACAGTTGCTGACCGAAATACAGACAAGGAATTTACTGGCAAAATGCAACAAAGAGGCGATGATTTTACGCTGGTGATGAAAGCACCATGTACTTGCAACTAAAAATTAAATTTAAGTTGCTTTAACTATTAAATAATGATCAAAATAATATTTCGCTTGGATATAGGTTCAGTTTTTCCGTTATATTTCATTTAACTTCTTATGCCATAAATTGTATAAAACAACTTTTCAAGTATGACACTGAAATGTTATATTTTAATGCTAAAAATCATGTCAAAATCGAGAAAATCTTGGACTTGTAAAAGTTGTCAGACCCTTACGAGGGTCACAACTTTAAAAAACTCAACCGATTGCCATCTAAATTTGAATTAAACTTAAGTTATTTCAATATTGTACAAACATCTTCTTGCTGTATTTTATATTTTGAGTGAAGGGTTTCTTTGATATTAAAAAATAATTAATTTTTTTTCAAATCCTTTGAATCTGTTGTTTAATATTTTACTTAAGTTCTTATGTCATAAATAGTATCTTTGGCAATGCAGTATTTTATATTTTTAAGAAATTATTAAAACCTTAATAATTTATAGGTTAAATCAATTTGAACAGAATTGTTATTAGTTGCAACATTTTCCTGCTGGGTATTTATTATTAATACGATAGAGGAAACCGAATGGGGCAGACTCACCTGAAAAAATAGGCAAAAGCACACCCACTGATAGTATTTGTAATGCTTCTTATCGGCGGGATCGCCATCGGAATTACCAATACCCGGGTATGGTACCGAAACGCCTTGCTTTTTCAAAAATAAACTCTTGAGCGTATACGTCGATTGTATCCAACAATATGTGTTGAGCACATCCTCTGGAATATCTTTAGTGTGTACACAATCAATTGGATTACCCACATATTGGCGTGTGGTTATAATTAGCGAGAATGACATCAGAATCATCACAGTTATTGAGTAGTGAAGGCGGAATACTATCGAATCGGTTTTAACGTGACTGACCTTTACAAGGTTTTTCAATCCACGAAATATATCTAACATGGTTTGTTAAACAGAGCGCGCGGAGTGTTTACCAAGTCTCAATTGGTATCTCTGTGTGAATCTGTGTATGAGAGTGTGTATGTGTGTGTGTGTGGGTGTGTATGTGTGTGTGTTTGTGTGAGTGTGAGTATCTATATGATGTACTCTGTGTTGTACGACGTCTTCGAGTTCTGTTTTCAAGTCTTCGAGTCGGCAGCCTATCGATGGATGCGTTTTCGGGAATCGACTTCGGGATTGGAGTTCTTTCTCTTGCGCGGCAATCCCATTATCGGCAGCTGATGATCAGCTGAATTGGCCCGGAATGCAAATGCAGTTCGAACATTTGTCGGGACGGATAACTGAAGAGGTCTGGTCTGATTGGTCTGATTGGACTGGCTGGAGTGATTGGTTCGACACTTTTTTGTTATGCGTTTCCCTTTCACAGAACTTGGCATTTTTGTGTAAATTCTTCAATTTATGTTTTGTTTTGGTTTTGGTTTTGTTATCTTTACTTGTGTATTCTTTTTTTCTTTATTTTCAGATTCTTTTGGCTATTGTTTTGTTTTAGATGAGCTTAAATTTGATCACTGATCAGCATTCTAAGATCTGCTGTGACGACAACACGTAATAAATCAAAATTAAATCAAATAAATCGAAATTAATGTACAAAGCAACGGACGCAACAACATTTGTAAAACGTGCGAAATTTGTTTAATATTTTCACAGAGCTCTCTCGTCTCAGTTTGTTTATTGAAAAGCAATTGGAAACAGTTCGACTCTCTATACTACAATGTAGAAATATTTATTTTAGCGGCAACCATTGAAATTTCGTAACGAAACAAAACAAATAAAAAACGCGCCGAGCATATAAATAAAATGTGGCATTAAATGAGCTTCCAGTTTTAGTTTTAGTTCGTAAAGGCTTAGGTTTGCCCTTCCACCACCTTCTCCATTCATCCATCTATCCATCTATCTATCTTTCCATCGATCTATACATACATATGATGTTAATAAATTTATGCTCAGGCACAGCTGGTCATCTACCAAAATGAACAGTACAATGTACAGTACGGCACGGTACAGTAAAATTCAAAATTGCAATGTTTATAAACAAATTGCCGAGTCTGAAGGCATAATAAAACGTACCAAAAAACTACGTCTACGTCTACGTCTATGCGTCTACAAATTGCGTATACGCACACGTGGCCCAATAAACCAAGTGTCAATGGCGAATGCTTCACAATAATTAACGCGCCATCAAGTGTAGAAGAGATGATCGATATCAATGTTGACTAAAAACTGTAAACCGAAGACTCCATTGAGAACAAGCAGCAGATAGATAAATCGACTGACAGATCCATGTAAATATATAGAAATATATGAAGATCATAGATTATTGAGATCGCAGATCGCAGTAAGAACTCAAGGCCTACATTTCGTAAGCTGACAGCAAATCACATAAGTTTTATTCCAGCAACATTTCTATCTTCTTGTTTGTGTTTTTGTGTTTAATTTGTAATTTGTTGTTGCCAGCTCCCCGTTGTTGTTTATAAAATGATACGCTTTTAGTATCGGCTACTACTGCACTTGACATTTCAACAAATATTTTCGGGGCGAGGGCATTTGGAAATATGCCAAGCACGCTCCATGATAATTCCAAGTTATTCCAAATTCTCAAATTTTTTCCACCAACAGAATTTGTTTGTTGTCGCTACGCATGCCTAATTAAGTTAAACGAGTTCTAATTTTCCTGCCCCTCCCTCAGTTCCATTCTCTTGATTGTGCTTGTTCCACTTTTCAATTTTCAATTTTCACTTTCCACTCCCTTTGCTATATTCAAACGAGAGGCGCTAACAATGCGAGTCTATATTTAAATACACGCATCTATAATTATGATTTCAAATTGTGCGGAAGACAACAAAATATGAACAACAATAACAACAACAGTAGTAACAACAACAACAACAACAACAATTAGAAGAAGAGCAGCTATCAAATAGGAATCCCAGAGCTCGGCATCTCCCCCAATGACTAATTGGGTTTTCCTCGCCGCCTGACAAATGTGAACAATGAGTAATGAAAAATCACAAGAAAAATGAGCAGAGAAACCAAAGATTTGCGTGATCATCAGCGAATACGAATACAAATGAATGAATATATTATTCATATGAATATACAAATATTGTAAGGATATAACTATTTATTTGAAGGTAGAAAGTTTTAAATAAGTCACAATTTAAGTTGAAAAGGAAATATTGAAAACTCATTTAACTATTTCAAGTATAAATAAATTGACAATTTAAACTAGTTTAATTCAATCCAATTTGTTTTTAATGTTTTCTTTAAATAAGTAAATAATTAGATATTAAAATTACTTTGTTACAAGTGTATTTATTTCTTCCAAGAGTAGAATCTGAATCAAGGTCTAACATATTTAAGTCCCTTGTGCCACGTTGTATATTATATTTTTATATTATTACAAATATTTGTTATAAAGTGGTTTTGTTAATTTATATGGATTTGTCGTAGGGGGTTTTGGACCTAAGCTCCTGTTGTCAGACATTTTGTTTCTTGCGGTTGCGTGGCATTCAATAAAAAAATAAAATATATAAACAAAAAGAAAAACAAGATTTTGAAATAACTTTGGGGACGTGGAAATAAAAATATGAAAGCCAAAGACGAACAGACAGTTTGAGGTTGATAAGATTAAGTTCTTAAAGAATACCATATGCCCATATACCTACATACTATATGAGTATAAACATACATATTTATACAAGTATATATGTCGATCTTTAGAAAATGGAGAATAGATCAAAAGTTTCGCAAAATGTACTTAAATCAATTAGTAAAAATTATCATAAGTTGCATGAAGATCGCCATAATATTTAAAGAAAAAATTAATATGAGAGGAATATTGATATATTACCATTTTTCCTGTCATTTATTAAACATTGTCTGAGGTTGAGGAGTAGTGAATGTTTAGTGGTATGTATTTATATCATTTGTGAAGGTAACCCATAACTCTTTCAAATATCTATCCATGCCACTCCTTACTATTCATAATTAACTCATCCGGTCTGTACAAAATTGTTTGCTTCAGTTTATGAAAACTCCCCTCCAGGCGGGGGGGCAACAGTTCAAAACAAATGAGTTGAGTATTAAAACACTTTCAACGCTTTTACAAACAAGAGACCCGAACCTAATTTATCATTCTAAACTAAGTGTGAATGATATAAAACAACAACAACAACAGCAACAGCAACTACAAAATGAACAACAGAAACAACAACAAGAATGTGCGTCGACGCAGACGTCGACGTCGACATAACGCTTGTATAAAATATAAAAATAAAATGAAAAATTAAAATTTGTGTACGTAAAAACGTTTCGACAATCACTGAGATCTACCAAAGGCAAAAATGTTCTGTCTTGCGAATGTATTGAATGAGGTGGGAGTGGTCATTTGGGGGCGGAAAACCGTGGGTGATTGAACACCAAGAAATGTAGTTCTTTCCTTTCCTTTCCTTTGCTCTCTTCTTCTTTGGCATCGCATCATGTGCATATGAAACAAAAAAATATCGCAAAAATAAAAACAAAAGCCATGTGAAATTTTCGGACTTGTGGATTGTGAATGTGAAACTGTTGCCACGACCACCTCGCATCATAAACACATGGCCGGGTCCATTTGGCCAGTTCGTTTATTTACTTTGTAGAGTTAATTATGATAGAGCGTTGGCCAGAGCGGTGGGCATATCAAACGATTACGACTACGATTACGACTACACATACAACTGCAAATAGAAATACAAATACGAATACGAATACGAATACTATTGCAAATACAATTATGAGTATTTGTACTCAGTGAGAAGAACTACTGACACAGAGACTTTGCTTTTTGTGAAAATATCAAACAGATCGTTGGAATGAGAATATTTAACCCAAGAATAACCCGAATTCATACGATCGCATTCGTCGCACGCGTCGCGGGCACGGACAGGCACAAGGCCTGCGGACGGCTGCATCACGTGTGGAAGGACTTTTTCACATTTTTCGATCACACAGTTCAGGAGAGCACATTAATTGAACAGACAAAAAAAGAAATAAATAAAAAACAGTTTATGCACTGGCTAGTAACCGAAATACAGACACTGAGCAGTAGTACTTAAGACTCGAGGACGTCAAAATCAAATAAAAAATTAATCCGTCAAAAATCGTAAAATTTCAAAAATTCAACAAGAGAACTGCCGTCGCGTCTGGCACTCCTCGATTTTGGTCTCCGTTCCGGTTCTTAACTTTCGATACTCGCTTCTCGACGTGTTCGTTGTTCGACAGTTGCCTGTTGGGCTTTTCTGGCGTTTGGCTTTTGGCTTTTCGCTTTTTTGGCTTTTTGGCTGCTTTTTGGCTGTTGGTTCGAGATCACAGCAGGAAAAACGCGCGCGCGTTCGCCTCGCCAACCTAAAAGACACTGCGGAAATGGCTCCAACGTTGGCCCGGCCAGGTCTGCCTGCTGGCCAAAAACTCTCTCTCTGTCTCTCTCTCTTGGACAGATCTCTGTCAACATTTCCTCCACTCATTCACTAGCTCGCTCTCTCTCTCTCTGTGTTGTTCTCCCTTTCATTTCTCTATCTATTTATCTCACCATCTATTTATTCTCTGGCTCTCTCTTTCTCTCTCCATCTGACCATCTCACATACACTTCCGGCTTGTTGATGTCTCTGTCTCAATGCTGTTGTATGTTGCATTTGGCGGTCGGCTGTGTCTTGTGTGATTATGCTAGTGTATGTGTGTATTTGTGTGTGTAAGTGGTTGTGTGTGTGTGTGAGTAAGCGCACTGTTGCTTGTTGTATATGTTGGCTGTTGGCTGTTGGCTGTAAACAACAATGAACTGACGACAACGTTCGATACACTCAACACCCATCATTGTATTTGTGGCTGTTGCAACAATCTGTGGCCAGCAGCCCAAAAGCAACAGAAGAGCACACTCGCCACACACAAAAACACACACACACACATACGTTCAACAATGGACAGTCCCAGCACTAGCATCAGTTCCATGGCAATTGGCAGACCGCCTAACCAAATGCCGATGGGCTCGCGGAACCTCTATGGGCACAGTGGGCTAAGGCTAATTGATAAGACAGGTTTTCTACAATTTAAATACAATTTCCAATTTTGAATAATCAGTTCCATTAAGCCATATATTATATAAATTAGTTTAAAGAAATAAAATTTATGGAAAATAAATAAAAGAAATAAATACGAAATTATATCTGTGACGCCCCCGATTAAAATTGATTATTTCATATCTGAATATTTTTAAACTAATCTAATATATGTACATCAAAAAAAATGTAACAGTCAACTATACAAGTAAAAATTAGAAAAAGATAAATATATGTTCTTTTTGTAATTGAATTCGAATTTCCTTTGGCTTTCTAGGATTATCAAATATTATACAAGTACAAATTATTATAATTTTTAATAATTTGTTGACCAATAACTATAGTTTCATGTGTTATTTATCTATATTGGAATCGAAAGCTTTAAAAATATTTATATGTAAAGCCATAGAAGCGTAATGAGAATTAATTTCCGCCCCATTTGGAATATTAATAATCTAAATCAAAGCTTGATAATTGTTTTGCTGTCTTGATTATAATATGCATCATTTTATATTTTTTATTCAAACAATTTAAATTTGTAAATTCAAAGAATATCATCTTGGACCCACTGTGCTTGGCCCAAACGATTTACATGATGCTCATATTTATTTCGCGTACTCACGAGACATCCGCAACTATCAACAACATACCATGCACAGTTATCAACAAAAAAAAAACCCTATAGCAAAAGTCAAAAGACTGAATGCAAATAGAAAATGAGAAGAGCGGAATGAAGAGAAGGATGGAGGATGAGGAGTACGTGACGCAAAGTATCCTTGCATTGTTGTCCAGCTGTTTGTCTACTTGTCTCCTTGTTGCTTGTGCGATTTCCGCTCATTATTGCTGCAATCAGCCAGACAAAGGCTTCACAGGACATGGGGACATGCGACGACACAGGATATATGGGCAAAGAATTTATGCGTGTTTTGATTTTTGCACCCAGACACCATGTGGAGCATATCAATAAGGTCTGCCAGCTGACAGTTGCCAGCTGCCAGTCGAGAGTTGGATAACTTGGGGAGTTATGGAAATAAAAACTGTCTGACATCCATTGGCGATTTGATTAAGTTGTCATTTGTCGCAGCACAAAATGTCACCATGATGGACAGCTGCCGCATCAGCCATCTTCTATATTCCATCTTCCACATTCAGAAACAATAAGCAAATATTATGAATGTGAATAAGTGTAATAGGTTGGGAGATACTCATTCCATGGTTGTGCCCATTAAAATTCAATTGGTTTGGGTCTACGTGAGTTGCCTGCCCAAGACAATGGACGATTTTTTATGCATAATTCGGCCATTAAGACAAATTTTTATCTTAGCCAGGCTTTTAGTGCAGTTGCAGGCGTCACGCCGTCTGTGCCGGAAAAGTCCCGGCTCATTAATGCACAAATGGACAAATACGGATATGGATAGCCGGATTGTAAAATGCACAACACTTTGTTCTCTGGGCCCTGCGCCAAATGTTGCATTATTCCTAATGCTCAATAGCTCAGGAAGTAAAGTGAAGCAGTCGCCAAAATTTTCTTTTGTCAAATCATTTTGTTTCTAACCTTGAAGTTATCAAACAATGTATTGTAAACTCCTTTCATTTGAAGAACTTGTCGGATAGTACAACTACTCGGAATATGTGTTCCTTGGATTTAAAATTTTAAATCTGAGAATGTGTACATATGTTATCTGTTTGATTAGTTCTTCAAATCTTATATAAGTAGTTAAAGAAAATGTATAACGAATAAATATTGGAACCTTAAGGCCCTAGTGCTTCATATCTTTTATATTCAATTCCAGAGAGATAGATCAAAAGAAGGTTTTGATTCGGTGATCATAAACGAATGTCTGAATGCAACTGAATGATCTCCCTGGTACCTGATGACACCTTTGGGATACCCACAGCTCTTGAGTTCATATTGTAATGGATATTTTTTGTTTTATGATCAACACCCACTACATTGAACATCAAAATAAAAATGAAAATAAAATGATAAAGATAAACCGCACACGCGGATTTTATGGTTGACGGACGCTTTGATTCGCTCCGATCCGGTCGAGATGTCAAATGGTTGCGTCAGTTGTTGTTGCGATCAAGAAGAAATATGATTTGTTAAATAGGATATTATAATTTAACGACATACTTTCCGGGTATTCCCCAGAGAGGCGTGTTAGATACGCGTACAAGCAATTTTGGCCACACACAAATTGCCTCGTAAATTAAATGAATTTTTTCTGTTTTTTCTGTTTTTTTCTGTTTTTTTTTCTCTATCTCTGTTTTTCCCCTCAGCGTCTTCATTCCCGCCTCGTCTTGCCCACAAGTTGTGGTCAGGCTGCGTTAATAAATTAATACGAATATCAGGCAGATCGTGCATCAAACTGATAAAAGACGCTCAAATTAACACTGTCCCAAGGAAGAGCAAACCAAGTAATTAAAAAAGCCTCCCCAGTGGACGACCCATCCTCTTGTCTGCTTCTTCATTCTCCGCTCCCCTCTCTTTAGGCTTTGTGCTGTGTGCCTCATCGGTAAAGTTTAAACGGGGTCAAGCGGTTGCATTCCCCGTTTTGTTTTTTACCGAAAATAGCACAGACATACAAATATAATAATATCAGGCAGTTGAGCGATAGGAGGAGGAGATGGAGATGTAGATAGAGATGTAGAGAAGTGGCAAGGGGTATGGGGTAAGGGGTAAGAGGAGGTGGTACGCTGCCTGCAGTTAGAGGAAGAGAAAGAAAATTGATAAGTTCTGTGGCGGGTGCTCCAAAAATAGTTGCGCAGTCATCGCTTCATTTTCCGGCTGCCACGCAATACAAAACAGTACAAAGCGTTACGGAACTGGGGACTGCACTAGGTTTGGGAAAACATCATGCAGGGAGTAATGGATTCATCTGCATCAATATCGATGTCTATGCCGCATTAATCCATAATCATCATCATTACCCACAAAAATATTGGGAAGAGCATTTGGCGCCGCCCAGAAACAAAAGGCAGTCCAGACTCCCAAGTGATTTGATAACCATGTGCTAGACAGTGCTACACCTGCCACCTGATCAACACACCTGCATTGCAGACAACCACGGAGAGTGGCAATCTGTTAAACAGATGTTGTAGCTCTAAGTCGATTAATTTTTGGTTAGGCTAGGTCAGGGTAAATCCTTTACTCAGCCGGAGGAGAATGTTAGTTAGTTTGTGAACCCTTAACAGTGTAATAAGTACAAGAGAAGAAACAAACTAAGCTTTTCTGTGACAATTCAATCAATTCAATTCTTTCGAAAGCTTTAGCAACGCTGAAATCTTGTCAAGAAAGCTACATCTTTTTTCATTTAGTTATAATTTATAAATAACAGAATGCATAAATATCTTAAATATTCTTAATAAAATCTCAATTAATTGTGAAGAATTTGTAACACACTTAAATGTTTTCTATCAAGGACATCAATGTTGTCCAAAGCTAATAAAGCTTTCAAAGCTTGCAAGTCTAGTCACTTGGTGCAAAACTTTTGCCCAGTTGTTGCCCACGATAATTCTTTCCAAAAGCTTTTGTGCTTTCGTAGCTTTTCCAGATACAACAAGACTCATGATGCATTCCTTAGCTAGGACAGCTTTTGAAAGTTTATCGGTACTCGTTTAAATTGAAAGCATAGTGTGCAAGTATTTAACGCAATTGTTTTTATAGATATGTATTTTAAACTTACCTGAAAAAATAGTGTAAACGCTACCCATTGATAATATTTTGTGTGCTTTATTGTTAGAGGGCCACGCCCCTGTGAATTGTGAATTCCAGGAAAAGGCACCTCGGAACCTTGCTTTTTCATGAACGCATCCACAACTGTATACGTTGAGTGTATCCAACAATATGTGTTGAGAACATCTTCGGGAATGTCTCTGTGAAAAATATGCGATTGATATACAAAGAAAATAATTAGGTAAATGTAAATATCAAAGCCGTCATATTCTGAATTTATAATATATATATATATATATACATATGTATATCTGATTTAAAACTGAATCTCGAAATAATTGATATCTTACCTTGTGTGTACACAGTCTATGGGATTTCCTACGTACTGCCGCGTTGTCACAGCAATCGAGAATGTGATCAGTAAAATAACCGTTGCGTTTGTGTGCAGGCGAAAAACAGGTGAATCGATTTTGACATGAGACACCTATAGCGTCAATTAACGGTTATCGATTATCGATTGTTGATTATCGAGAGTGGAGAGACGAGTTATCGCGTTTCAGGATCAGAAGTGTGTGTGGTAGAAAATGTCGTTGGTATTGTTGGTGAGTTGTTGGTTGTTGGGACGTATGCGAAGAGAGAGAACATTATTATTAAGCGTATTGGCAGCGGGGGTTCAGAATGGGGGGTATAAATCGAAAAGAGTTTCAATGCAAAACTGTAATACAAATTTGCTAAGTATATCTGTCTTTCATAATTAATTGGTTGTTTTTCATGTGCTTAATATTTGAGTATTATAAGTATGTACATTTACTTATATGGCAGGGTTACTTTCTTTTTCTTTGTCTTCATGTTTATTTTAATTTTTTTTTGTTAATGTTTGTTAATCAACAATTGAATGTCTTTTATGATTTGCCTTACAATTAGTTAACTGACTTACAAATTAACAAATAGAGAAAAACCTTCGCTATACGTACAGTTTTCATATATGTACTTGTAAAAGATACTTTATTTTTTGCTGATCTGAGCTGGCTGACACAGGAACCGCACCCACTCTGAACACGTCATGGCCTGCGATAATTATCGCTAGCCGCTGAGCGTTTATCGTTTATCGAATAATATTTATCAAAATTGAGTGAGAGTTTTTGAGACCGTTCAATTTGGGAGCGTTTGTGTGCCCGGAAATTCAAATTAATTGATACGAAATAAATACAATTTGCAATTCTGAGTTCTCGAATTGATTTCGGATTTGATATTATCTTTTAAGTATAGTAAGGTGTCACAGCAATTTGATTTGATCAGGCCTGGCATTTCTTTTTTTTTTGCCATTATACAAATGAAAAAAAAGAAGGAAAATTTAATGGAAACGATAACAAAATTTTGGTGTGAAGTGTAAAACGAATAACGAGTATGTTGACTAGCAATTTAATAAAACTGCTGGGAATGCAAATTTAAGTATTGACGAGAATGATGGGCGACCACTGAAGTGAGTGAGCTGAGTTCTTGATGACGTTGAGAGTTAAGTTAAGGTTGAGTTTGTTGGCGAGATATCGATATCGATTGCCAATATTGCTGCACTTCAGATAGGTCGCCTTTTTAATGGGCTGAATACCAATTGGAGCTTTCACAATTCATACGAGTATTTGAACTGGAATTTTTGAGTTTCGAGTTTGAATTAGAGTTTGAATTTGAGTTTGAATTTGAGCTTGAATTTGAATTTGTTCGTAACGATGACCACTTAATCGATATTTTATAAAATGGATTCACTTTTCTTGACTTTCGTTTCGGCTGACTATGAAAGGGTTAAAAAAGATCAACGAATAACAACGAATAAACGAAATGAATAAATCGTCTCGTGAAACGGTCTGGTCACACCCATGAAATTTCGATAATGGCTTATCAATTTCTTTAAATTGAGAAATGCACAGATTTGTTATGGTGGTTGGTGGTTTGCTTTGGTTTGGTTTGGTTTTGTTTTGGGGTAAGTTTTAGTATTAGTTTTCAGTTGTTGCATGTTGCATGTTGCTTGTGAATGGTGAATAAGTGAAATGTGGTCGTCAGAGTGTTACAAAACAAATTTTTGGGCTTTGCTATTTTGTAGCTGAGGTGAATTGTAAGCTGAGCGGTGGTGAATTTTGTATTCAAGTTGCTTCAAAGTGATCAAAGTCTAACCCGGTGAAAGGTGAACGGTGATCAGTGATCAGTGAACGGCGAACGAAGATTCGTGATTGTGATCGTGATCGTGGTGAGTTGGCTTGTGAGCGTGGTGAGTTGTGGGTGTGGTGGTTGTGGTAGTGGTGGTTGTGGCACAGTGAGCAATAAAAATGTGTGCAACAGCTGAAAGCTGTGCATGTAATTGTGATAAAAATTGTGAGAGAGATTAGAGATTAGATAGAGAGAGATAGAGAGATTGAGAGTGAGTGAGCATGAAAGTGTTGTACACAGAAATAAACATTTCAAAAAGGAAAACATAGATATATATATTATACTTAGTATTAAATAGTAGATGGTGTGAACAACTAGATGAATTTGAATTGAATGAAGAAAAATGTACGAACTGATTTTAAGTAAGGTGTAAATTTGGTACGTTAATTCTAAAAAATTCAACACAATACAAGTTAGAGTGAGGCATATAAATAGACATATACATATATATTTTTTAGAGCGATAGAGAGAGAAATATATATATACGATTATAAGAGTAGGCTCGGTTGGAAATCGACTGTAAAGTCTTTTTCTTAGTTGAGGGCTTAGCTTAAGTTTTTTTTCTTTTTGTTTGTTTGTTCCTCTACAAAATATTGAATTAGTTCACCTGCAGGTCGATGCGGGTTACGCAGACTCCATTTATCAAATATAGTTCATGTCAAGGATTATTTCTTACAGGGTCAGTCGTACGCATTGACCTGCTCAGCTCGCACTATGTATATAGTAATATATATGATACTAGCTCACATCTGGGAGCATTAAAATATAAAAGCTTATGTAAGCATTTCTTTATATGCTTCAAGCATCGTGTTTCGTTATCTTCCGCATTTAATAGTACAGTACAGTTAGGCTAATGGGTATTTTGTACTTTTCCCAATTTGTTAAGTGTATTTCTATGGAGTTTTGAAAAAATCTGGAATGCATACTGAAAGCCAAATTTAATATTTACAAATCAATCTGGCTTGTAAATATAGTGGTCTTGTTGTTGATCTTCTTGTTGTATTTAGTAGTATATCGGTATCGGTAGTGGTGTTGGTATCGGTATCGGTAACGGTATCGGTATTGGAACGGTAATTGTGTGTGCTGCTGCTCGGCCTTGTTTGGAGTTTTATTTGGTATGGTTTGAATTGGTTAGCTTAACTTTAGTGTTGCTATAGTTGGTTGGTTTTTAGCCTTTTATTTGGGGAATACTTTTATATGTATTTGGTATTTGTTTTTTAGTAATATCGTAGGTAATAAATGGCGATATATACATATACATAAGTATAATAATACATAGAGAGGCCTAAATTTATCATTTATAAGTATAATTGCTTTATTTGGCTTGGTCAGTTAACGGTTTGGTAGATTTGATATTTGGTTTTTATTTTTTTGGTATCTTGGATAAGTATTATTATTGACCTTGGTATTGGTTTGGTTTTTTTTGGCTTTGGCTTTGGCTTAGCTTGGGTGAGAGTCAGTGAATGCGTGATTGAGTGACTGCGTGATAGATAGATAAAGTTACTGTGACAGTTGGTGATTGAGTGATTGAGTGAGTGATTGAGAGAGTAAGTTTATATCAAATTTGACGTTTAGTTAATCAATTTGTTTATCAAAATATTGTATATTGTATATAGATATTTAATTGTGATTCGGTTAAATTTGCTTTTACCTTTCTGTTTTATACTGTTTTTTATGTTGTTCTTGTTTCTTATCTTCTTGTTTTTGACAAGTAAAAAGTGTTTGAGTGACGTGACGTGACACATATAAACGAGTACAAAAATATAATTAGTTGTTGTTGTTGTTGTGATCTTAACGAGTACGTTGTGAGCATCGAATCCGCTGTGTTTATTCATATTTTTTTTGTATATTTGTATTTGTATTTGTTTTTTTTTTTGATTTGGATTTTGATTTTACTGAACGTCGACAGCGTGTGTTACTTGGCCATTCCACAGTGACAGAGAGAGAGAGATAGAGAGAGAGTAACGGGTGACGAGTAACGAGTGGCGAGTGAGTGGTGAGAGTGAGTGAGAGAGTAAGTAAGTGAACATGATCAGCTAACGAGTGAGCGCACTTAGCGAGTGTCATGTAAGTGAGAGTGTGAGACACAGTTACAGTGAGCGAGAGAGAGAGAGAGAGAGAGAGATTAAGAAGGAGCTTGGAGCGTGAATTGTGGACAGTGGACAGTGGACATTGGTTTATGGAAACTGAAGCGATATTTAAAAAAGAATGGGAGAGGAAGGCTAGTGTCTGAATAGGCATTGTGATAGTGTGATAAGTAGTTTGCAAGTAAACTAAGTTTTGCTGTGTGCAGTATATATTTTTAGAATTTGTTTTTGAGTGGTATTCTAATATTTAGAATTTTAATTTTCTAGCTGTTGTATTGCATGTTCAACATATTGCTTTTGTTATTTTTCTTGTTGTTTTTAACGTGTTTACTGCTGTTGTTGTGGTTTTATTTTTTATGTTTTTGGCCATGTTTTTTTGCATTTAATTAAATGATTCGATTTAGTTTGGTTTTGTTGTGTGTTTTTGGTGAGAGCCAGTTTACATTTTAGTCAGAATTTTATTTTTTTCATTGGAGAATTGATTTGATTTTTGTGTTAGAGAGGTGAGGAATGGAATCAGATTTGCTTTTATGTATTCATTAATTTCAATTTTTTTTTTAGATAATAATTTATAAATTTATGTAAAGCGTTTATATTGTTATTGGTTTGGGTTTCGGTTTTTGTATGACATTTGTAAACACATTCGAGGGCGCACTGTATGAGAACGAGAAGGATGATCTCTGAAAGCGTCTTCCAGCAATCAAAACCATAAGAGAAAACCAAAATAGAAACTAAGAAAACGATATGCGTAAATTGGCTACATAACAAAACCAAATTAAGAGGGCAAAGCAATGCAAAGACAATCCCAACTGAAGTGAATTGAAGTCCTCAGGTCCGAATAATTCCCGCACCTAAAGCTACACCCAGTTTTGTGTGTGTAAGTATCATCATGTGAGCCTGGACTGACTGACTGGCTGACTGACTGACTGACTGACTGACATACGCTTAAGGGTTGATTAACAAAATGGCTTTTCGCCGACTGACTGCAATGACTGAGACTATGACTGTGACTGTAACTGTGACTGAGTCTGAGACTGACTTATGCCCAGTAACCATAACAATGAATTTTATGCCCGCCACAATCCAGCGAAACTAGGAAACAGAGCCAACTTACTGCTTACTGCAGTCAGGGCAATAACTGGCTGGCTATGAGACTCGGTTCAGCTCGTTTCTGCTATTAGAACAACATTGGCAATATATTTGGGCAATAAAAATAAGCTTTGTTACAATACGGCTCGCTGGCTTAGCCCAGTTCGAGGGTCCTGTGAGTGCCTTAAGCGTCATACATGATGTTGCTGCCACAGTTGTTATTATTATTATGGGTGCTGGTGCTGGTGCCTGTGCTGGTACTGCCACAATGCTTGCCACTTACGCCTCATTAGGATGCGTCTAAGAACTCTTGCAGCAATCCAATAATAAATGGAAGCCGCAAGCAGCAAACGCCAAGTGGAAAGTGGCAAGTGGCAAGTGGCAAGTGGAAAGTGGCAAGCAGCGATTGCTTGTGGCTATAAACAAGCAGCAGTCCCATACAAAATTGCTTCAGGTCATTGCCTTCAACTTCCAAACATCTGAAAACTTGAAAACTCAAATGAAAATTGTAAGTCGGAAGGAAATCGCTAAACAAAAAACTAAAATTATTACAATATATAATAAGAGTTCTAACTTTTCTTTGTGTCAGAGTGCATGGCTATGTCTGTATGTGTGTGTGTGTATGTGTGTGTGTGTGTGTGTGTGTGTAGTAAATATAAATTGAGACAGAGATATTATCGAGCAACAAACTTGGATGAGCAGTAGTAGGGCGCAAGCACTTGCTTCTTTCTTACGAGTATTTATGCAAACCATTTACAATTATTCATATACATGTATTCATAGGTTTATATATATATATATATATATATATAAATATGTTTACATATATACATTATATATATGCGTGTGTCTCTAGTTCAACTTTTAACTAGTGTTGGTGACTTTAATACTTAGTTAGCTGAGATTATTTACACAAGAAGCGATCACTTTGGGCCCTGAGAAAGAATTCAAGTGTTCATGTTGGTCGAAAATCGAAGCAATATATATTATCCGGTACCACTGAGCGAATATTGCTTAAGGACATCAGATGCTTTTGTTTTTTTAAATACATTTTCATTGGCATCCCCAGAAAGTATGCAATGCCATTTGATTCTCGGGAGATTCTGTCGTATAAAACTCATGCGATAATTAAATATAAATCTTAAGAGTGCACAAAAAAATAAAAGAGGAACAGAAAATCCCAAGTGCTAGTAGCAAATAATATTAAGAAAAGGGAGCGCCAATAAAAGAAAGCAAAATCTATTTGAATAGTATTATAGGGATCTAAATTTATGGAGATGAGGTTCGGCAAAAAATTACGTGATTTACATATTCAAACTTATTCGTGCAGAGTGTGATTGAGTGTGTGAGTATTTGAAAGTATCTGTGAATGTTTACATTTTACAAGTACGAATAGGAGTATACATACATATATATTGTGCTTTAATGGTGTGTTCTGAGACAATTTGCTTAGTTACTACAAATACGAATATAAATACGAGTATGAATAGGAGAACAGAGTATGAGTAGAAATTCGAGTACACGAAAGCACTGCATGCTCCTTTCTTGTGGCAGAGACATACAACAAAAAGCAAGGACAATGCCATTTTGGAGCGGATTATGCAATTTCTCCAGCTGCAGACACTAGAAATCGATAAAAGAAAATCAAAAATCGACATCGACATCGAAAACGATAACGAAAAAACACGCAGTAGAAAGACAACTGTACAATTAGATTACATTAATATAATATTTAATACGAGTATCGTATGGGATTAGCTCAAGATACATATAGATATATGTACAATACAATACATAGATACTAGAATACAGTTATGCACGTGTGCGTGTGTATCTGTGTATTTAGTCAAAATTAAGGGGTTGCCCAGTGTATGTGTGTGTGTGTGTTATTATTGTGAATAGCATATAGTTAGTTATTTAGTATAAAGACAGGATAGTTAGAGTATTAGTATTATATGCTGTATACGATATTGGTAGTAGTAGTATTGGTATTGGTATAGGTGTTTTAGTAAATTGTTTGATTTGCATTTGTTTGTTTAATTTTATTTTTTTTTGGTTTTGGTTTTGGTTTTGGCATACAGTACAAATTTTGTTCAACATTTTGTTGTTTTCTCTTTTTATATTTTGGACTTATCGAAATTTCAAAATAAAAACAATAAAGAACATTTGGAAATTGTTCAACTCAAAGTCTAGTATTTGAGTGCAGTTTCACACCTTCTTTATTTTATATATGCTGACTTTATATAGCTTTTCATTTTCTTTTGTTTTTTTTTCTTTATCAGCTGCTGATGCTACAATTCTACAATGTATATAAGGTTTTTTTTTTTGGGAAAAATTGCTCGATTGCCAACATATATGCTGCCTGTCCGTTTACTTTGGTAATTGAGTTTATATACATATGATATTTATGATTCTTTAGTTTTTCTTTTTCTTTTTTTTCTTTTTTTGTTTAGTTAACCAAATTTAATACAAATAATTTACACTCAGACACGCACACACCCACCTACACACACACAGACACACAGAAAAACATTGAAATTAGCATTGTGAGACAAGAGAAAAGAGAGAGAGAGAGGACGGAGAGTGGGAGATTGATAGACAGAGATACAGAGAGAAATAGATGTCTTTCTCTTTTTTGCGGGGCTAAGGATCTTTTGGGTGTTTTGCTTGATTAATTGTGAAGTGTGTTTGGTTTTTGGTTATGGTTTGGTTCGGTTTTTGGTTTTGGTTTTGGTTCTGGTTTGGTTGGTTTTCAAAAACAAAGCGTTTTTATTGCAAAAATATCCAGCCACGTTTTTGGGCGGTGGTGGCATACAAAAAGAATACAGTTTGAACTGTTCATATTGGTTTATGCTTTCGATATAGCTTAATTATGTTTATATAATTATTTTTTGTTTGTTTCAGCTTCAGTTTGGCATTTCTTTTGATTCAAAATTCTTCACATATTTTTTGCTTTCGATCAATTAAAAATTGCACATTTTCAACAACATCAACAACGACAACTACTTTTTGGTATTATGAGTAATAATTATTGTTATTGTTATTTTGTTTATTTAGATAAATATATATATATACATACAAATATATTTTTTGATTAAGCATACAGCACATTGATATTTATATGAAATATATATGTGTATATAGTATATTTATATTTATATATATAGATATATGTATGTATATAGAGTTACGAGTACAAGTACGAGTATATAAGTAGTAGGTATTTGTGTAAAATATATATGCGATATATATGATATTGTGTGTATGCACGCACAGTCATCGACAGCTATCGATAGTTATCATCGCTTACGTTGCGCATAGAGCATTGAAAATCAAACGAAAAAATTGAATAAGTATATTTATTCTCGATTACGAGTATGTATATCGATAATTATAATTATCATCAAATCACAACAAATCACAACAAATATCCAATGGGAACTCAAGGCAAGAATTACTCTTAATTAATAATTACAATGCACAGTACAATTATAGTTACAGTTACAGTTACAGATAAGGCATTTCGATAAGTTAGTTAAATACGAGTATTTAGTATTCAATAAATTATATATTTGTTAATGTTACTGTTAGTTTACAACGTTACACATACGCATACGCAAACACATACACATACATACGCATTCAGATACAGAAACACACATACAGACATTTACAGACATACATGTATGCACTTTTATAGATCGTATTTAAGCATAATACATACCACAGTCAGGAAGTGTGTGAAGGAGCATGCGCAGCGATGAGAATGCAGCTGGAAATGGGCAATGAAATCGAATAGAAATCGGTGGATAAACCCTCGCATTCTAGTTGCATCCTGCATGCTCTCTGATTGATTTCAATGTCGCACCATGCTGCGTATGCGTAATATGGGTCGTATGCGTTATATTGGCTTAATTTGCTTAGGTGTCGGTATCGGTTTAATTTTCATATCTTTTTTTGCTGCATGTATACATGTATGTATGTATGTATGTTAGAATGTAAGTGCTAGTATGTCAGTATGTACTTTGCTTAATTGTTAGCAAGGAACTCTAGGCTTGAGTTAGGATAGTTAGTTTAAAGAGATACATACGAATAGAGATACATATACTGATGCCGTGTGGTTTATTTGATTGACGTTACGGTTACAATTATGGATACGGTTAGAAATACAAATATGGTTAAATTTTGTAATCTGTCGTGTATACATATTAAACGCTACTCAAAGCGTCGACAAATCAACACATAAATTAACAGAAAATTATATACTTTATAATATATATAAATACAAGAGGCTTTAATCGATTACGAATACGAGTACGATTATATTAGATACGCTGATTTGACACGTGCAATTTGCTTTTAACTACGAGAGGACAACATAATCAAAAATAAAGAAAAGAAAATTAGAAATTAGAAGAACAATTGTCAAGTTAATACGCCAACAGAAAGTGAAATGCTTTAGACTGCTGCTATTGATACTGATTAGATATATTGATAAGATATTGGTATTGATATTAATATTGATATTGATAATAGAGCGCAGCGGTTACTTTCTTTCTTACTTTTAACTTTAGTGTTTTTTTTTTTTTGGTTTTTTTTTAGTTTTTTATTTTTGCTTTAAGGCCTCTCAACGATCTGCATGGTGTGCGCTAGTGGAGGGAGACTTATGCTGGAGTTTTGGAGGGTGGTTCAGTGTTTAGATTAAAACTGAAACAAAAATAAACAATAAACTTTATACGGGGATCAAATTAAGATAAATAATCAACATAATTCGAATTCAAACATAAGGAGAAAAATATATTTTTCATGTTTTCTTCCTTTAGGAAAAAAGACAGCTAAAGAGAGATAGATTGAGAGAAAGAGAGATAGAGAGAGAGAGGGGGGCATTGTTCCCTATTGGGTTTGCTGAATTTCAAGTTGCTTTCATGTGTGTTCTCATTGGTTCTGGTCTTAAATCGTTATGTTTTTTTTATTTTATTCTTTTTCTTGGCAAATTACGAGTATTTACACAGAACAACATATACGCGGCAATAGAGCTATTTAAGGGGGCTAATGCTGTTTGTGAATTGATGTTGGATTGGATTGATAGATCGGTTAGTTGGTTGATATATGTATTTAACCTTACGCTGTATAAATTAGCAGCAGCTTTTAGTTATTTGATCTTTTGATGTACTTTTCGCTTAGTTGATATGTACGCATAAATAGTCATCGTTATTGATATATGTGGAAAATTATTGTATGTATAATTAAAATTAAATGAAAAGAAACTTAGCTGATATTTGTTTTTTATTTTGTCTTTTGCTTAAATTTTGGGCCAGTTCGATTATATTCGATTTATATCATCATCATCGTCATCATAAAAGCTTTTCTTTAAGTTTATGGTTTATCGTTTATCGGAGGCACTCGCAACACTTTACTATACTTTTACAAAGTGTCTGCCCCCACTTGGGGCATGAGTACATAATTGTGTATCAGTGTGTGTGTAAGAGATATACATATATGCACAGATGTATGTATATATATTTAGAGAGAGATAAAGACAGAGAGAGATAGAGGCAGAGAAACAGAGAAATAGTTGGTTGGTGAGAGGTTCTTTTCTTGGCTTGGTTTTCTCTCACAATTATACTTGGTTTTGTATTAAATTTGATTATTTTTTCATTTACTCATTTATTAATTGTAAATTACATATCATTTATTTTTTATTTTTCATTATAATATTTTATTTTTGTATATGTTTCTTTGTTATTTTGAATTTTATTTTTCGCAGACGACAGCATATTTTAGGTAGCAGGCGAGCAATCTGTTATCGTTGGGTTCTTACGTGAACGGTTGCTTTTGATAAAATATCGATTATCGATTACGCTTTAATTGCAAACAATTTGCATCCCCTAATATTTGTTTTGTTTGTCATTTAACTTTTTTCATTTGGGTTGATCGCGCTCATGTTATCCGACTCAAAACGCAAAAACTAAATGAGAGAGAAGCAAGACAAAGCAATCGAAAATAAAATGAAAGGATAACGATAACGATAACGATAACGGTAATGATTGTTGCACAAATGTTACGCCTTCAGATGGCGCTTGTGCAGCTAATCGGTAGCTAAAATTAATCAAAATCAATTAATAATTGTTGAAAACAAATTGCAGCTAATAATATCTGAACTACAATATATGCAATATTTGTAAGCTATGAAAAGAAACGCATTGGAAGAGTGAGATAAACAGATTGATAAAGAGAGAGATAGATACAGATAGAGAGAGAAATAGAGAGATGAACTTTGGATAGCTGGGTAGAGTTTGAGGACTATTTTTGATTGTTTTTTTTTTTTTTTGTTTTGAGGATAGTTAATGACTAAAATTGTTTTGTTTGTAATTACCATTTTCTATCACTTTGCGTTTGGGGGGGATGGCACCGCGGGCACCAACCAACCCTCTGAGTGCACGCGGTGGTCGGTGGTGGGCGTGGCACGCACACTCACGCACGACTCACGCACGCAAAACAGAACAGAACAGTAGTTGTTGCTTGAGTGTAAGTTTATTGACGGTTACAGTTGCTTGTACTGTTATGATTTATATTTGAATGTTAATGTTATGTTATGGTACTGTTAATGTTGCTATTACTGTTACTGAACTGTTTACTGGGTGTTGCAGCTGATGGTTGTATATATATATATATATATGTATATATATTTGTATGCTGATTACACGCTGATGAAATTTGTTTTGATTATGTTTGTAAGTTTTTAGTTATCGATGATCGATTATTGTTTTATTTGATTATCGATTAACGGCTATCGGCTATCAGTTATCAGTTATCGTCTATCGATTTTTGATTTCGATCTCGATTTTGATTCAGTCGCACAAGCTAAGGCCACTGTTAGTTAGCTGCCCTGTTTTTATATTTCGTTTGATTTTTGTTTTTTTGTCGCGTCGCGTTGCGTCTCACGTCTCGATCAGTTTGCAGTTCATACAAGTATGTTTAATAATTGTTATACATAAGTATATGGCCTATATACACATACATATACATACGAGTTATCACATGGTTAGCATTATTTCATATTATTGATATTCATATCTCTTTGATCATTGTTCATATATTTGCATATCGCATAATTTTGGCTCTTGGCTCTTGGCATTATCTGCCTACATTTCGCTGCACTCTCAACTGTCTGCCATTGTCCTTATGGCATTATTGGCTGGCTTCAACATCTCATTCAGTTTCTGACGATTCTCTCTATGCTTTTGATGGCTCTGACTCTGTTTCTGGGCAGGACATGGCTTTGACGCCAGGCTAAGCCCTGGACATGAGGCAGATTCCTTTGTTTCCTCGACTTCAGCTACTTTTCTCAGCTGATTAGTGCATCGCTCTGTTGTTGTTGTGGTTGTTTCTGCTGATGTTGCCGATGTTGCTGATATCGCTGATGTTGATGTTGCTGTTGCTGTTGTTGTTGCCTCAGCGTCTCTCGTCGCCGTCGTCGCCGCATTCGCATCGTTTACCAGGCTGAGGGTAGCTTCGTAACCGCCGCTGCCTTTGCTGTAGTCGACCTTTTGATCGTTTTTATTTTGTTGTTGGTATTGAAAAACATAATACAAAGTATTTTTTTTTGTTTTATTTAAAACATTCAGTTGTATTGGTGGGGAAAAAACGGGATCATTATAGGCCCCATGGCGTATACGTAATGGCGTACAGGCGTACAGTATGTGTGTTCATCAAACATAATACAGCACACAAACACACACAAATAAACACACACACACATACACAAAGTCAATGACTAATTTGCAATTCTACAAAAATACAAAATTTGGCAATTTCACACATAGATAAAACATAAAATAGATAACATAGATAACATATATATAAAGCTAAACATATCAATTATACGGCCAATTACAGAGAAAGTCATGAGGTAACACAAATTAGGAACAACAATCATGATTGACAAATATGTGAAGTATATTTGTATACAGAGAAACAGAAAGAGATAGATATATATATAGATAGAAAGAGAGAGAGAAATATAGTATGACAACTGTATGTGTGTATTCTGTGTATTCAACAAAAGAAACAAAACATCTCTCTTCAAGGAGAGACAGATAGAGAGAGTAAGAGCCTGAAACTGAATCTGAATCTGAATGGGATGGCGGATAGACAATGGTTATTAGATGGACAATGGACAATGGGCAATGGGCAATGGACAATGGGCAATGGGTAATGGACAATGGGCAATGGGCAAGTGGTCGTTCTATGAAGATGCTTGCCCATTTCAGGCATTACGTTTATGCAATTGTTGTTTGTTTTTTCTTTCTGTATTTTTTCATGTTATTTTTGCTTGTTTTTGCTCAACGCAATTCTTGTTTTCTTGACGGTCGTTTCTTTCATTCTTTCTTATGCTCCTGCTCTTGCTTTTGTTTGTTGTGTCTGTCTTTTGTTGCATTTTGTCTTTTTCACTGTCATTAATTTAAATCCTATTGTTGTGATGAATGCATATACATAAGTATATTTGTTTGTTGTTATTATTGTTAATTTGTTATTGTTATCAGAGCAACGACGAATTATGTGAAATACTTCTGATTGATATTTGTATTTAATATGTTATATTACTTTTTCTATTTAGTATGTTATGTAAATGAATTTTGTTGAAATGCTTAAAGTCGCACGCTCACTCGCTCGCTAGTTGTAATCACATTTGGCTAAGTTTTGGATGATCTCATATTTGGGGTTTCTCTATCAAGACGATATATGTAGATATAAGTATATATTGTATGGAGTCATTAATGGAATGGAGAAGTCCTCCTCTGATAAATATTAAATACATAATTGTCTAACAATTGGTAAAATGCCTATGTAATGCCTTGGTATAAATCAAAAATAATACGACTGATTATATTTATGATGTTTTTGAATGCTTTTCAAATGGCTTTTTATGTGTTTTAATGTTGTTCTTGACCCTATTTTCCACCCGCTGGAGCAGCACAGTTATTTAATTAGTTTCTGTCTTTTTTTTAGTTGTGTTATATCTTGTCTCGTTGTTGTTGTTTGTTTTTATTTATCTCAGAGCAAGATGATTTTGCATTTTTGTTTATATGGATTTTGTTTTTTAATTTTACATGTATAGTAAAAGACATTTGTTGTCATGTAGTGTAATTTAATAAATACATTGACGTTAACAATTCATTTAATTTTTGGCATTTTTTGTTTTGTTTGAAATATTTTGTGTTTGGTATTTTTTCGGTTTTCGGTTTGATTTTGTAGTACGTTTACAAAAAGGTAGTAGTAGTAGAAGTAGTAATAAGTAAAATAGAAGCAGATAGTAGTTACATATTTTGAATTGTTTGGTGTTTTTTTTATATGGTATTTTATCGGTATTTATTGTAGATTGTTTTAAGTATTTTGGTTTTTTTTTTCGAATCGGAATCGAATCAAAATGGAATCGAATCGAATTGAATCGAATCGAATCGAATCAACATATGTATGGTATGTGGTAAAACAAGAACCAAAATTTGCCGGAATAAAAATAGAGCAAGTTGATATGGATTAGTACAGTTGTTAAAATGGAAACAGTTGACACTTACCGATGATCTACTCACTTGCATAAACGCATAGACGCCTCGTAAAAACTCCATATTTTGTTGCTCTTGAGAACCCTTTTTGGCTGTTCGTTGCGCCCGACTTATATACTGCTTAACGGTGTCGGCGACTAGATGTGGCTTTAGCTTACGCGATAAAACGCTAAAGGAAATAGAGACAAAAAGAAAAAAAAAAAGAGAGAGAGAGAGAGAAGATAGTATGTTAGTATGGTTGTGAAACGTGTAGCGTCGAGATGAGGCCTCGAGGCCTCTCAAAAATGTAAACCAAATCACGGGCCAACTGCGGCCTGGCTAATTGTCACTTGACGTGCTGCCTAAACGGAAACACTTTTGTGTACTTAGTCAAATGCCTTTGTGCTAATTGGCCGCACTCAGCGACATGCCACACCCCCGTCTTCTCCTGCTACCACATGGCATTTGTGTGTTGTGTTTGTTCTCGTTCTCAAGTTCATGAAATATGCGCAAAGGCCACACACACACACGCACACAATGTGTGTGTAAGCTCAACGGGTGATAGTACAAAAGCCAACAGGGGACGAAGGATAGTGAAATATATATATATACATATATATATTTATACTATATGTTTGTATGCTTGTATTTGTGTTTGTATTTGTATTTGTATTTGTTGTGTTGTTGCTGTTAGCATTGGGATTGCCTTCTAATTGATATGCCGCGCTGACGCCTTCACGCACTTGTGACAGCGACAATTGGCAAATTGACGCCGTAGATTACGCTTATCGTTTAATTGCTTCAAGCAACAGGAACCACACACGCACACACACACTCAACTATATACCCTACAGCTCTGTAGAGAGAAGCGCATAATTTGAGTTTTATACGCTAAGCTTTTAAGCCGTGACTAACAAGCCCAGCCAAGAGGAACCCTCAGTCAGCACTCAGTCAGTTTGCCATCGACATTGAGGCACCAAATTTACACACACACATAGCCAACGAAACCACCTTACCACCTAACCACCCAACCACCCATCCCCGCAATTACGCAACCACATGGTTCCCTCGTTTATGCCAAGAACAATTTGTAATATAGCATATCATGACTTCCAATTACACAAGACTTGTAATGTTTAGGCACAGCCAGCTTGACGTACTAAATAAATTATTCAGTGATGCCAGACCGTATAATTTACTATATACACAGTTCATCTGGCAGCACGAAATACTCGTTGTTATCGAAAGTAAGGATGGGTATATATATTTTAACATTTATTGTATATTTTTGATTATTTAACGAAATTGTACATTAAACAAATTAATAAAAAAGATTTCAGATAAGCTATTAAAATATTATTTACTTTTTAAAACTTATATATAATTATTATTACTTTTCTCAGTATCGTTTTTAATATTGAGAAGGAGTATCTAATAAAACACTTTTTGATCTTCAGTTAAAATAAATAGCTTATTTAATATCTATTTTAACCTTTCATATTTACAATTTGAATTTTTATTTCCATCGATACATCGATACCCATCCCTAATCGAAGGTGGTTACATCGTTTAATTCATTGCATGAACCTTTGCTATCAACTGGAACTCTTGTCTGTCTGTCTGTCTGTCTGTTTGTCAGATTCTTTGTCGGCTTGTCTGTTGGATTTTCGTTCAGATGCCGTTTCATCTGGCTGAACAGAGTCCCAAATTTTGCCAAGAGGTTAGACGGACCCTCTAGTCTACTATTGACCCAAGCAGAGCGTGAGATTTCCTGTGATTTTGTGTGGATTAGTGGCGCGATTAATTGGACTTCATGTGAGTATGTGTGTGTATGTACATATGTATAACTGAGGGAGTGTGTGTATTTGTGGTGTAGTTCAGCTATGCCTAGCACAGGTTCAATTCGGTTTGCAAAAACAAACAACCATTTTTTATACACATAATGTACGATAGACAAATATTTAAAAATCGATTGAATGAATGAACTTTTGAATCAACTCTTGGTAAATGCCTCAATACAATTTGTGTTGAACGAAGTAAATAGCATTAAACCAGTAAAAAATAAGAGTTTCAAAAGCTTTAAAAAACTGCAAGACATTGAAATATTGTATAAATGCTTGGAAAAGCTGATTAAGTGCTTAACAAGCTCCAATTATTTACAATTGAAATAAACACAGCTCAAAAGAAAAAGATATCCTGTGTTTTTAAGAATTGACTTAAATATAATTTAAACAATTTATAGTAGTTAAATACTATAACAAATAACTCTTTCCTATGCTCTTGTTGCAGGATTCCTTCTTAGTTTATAGGATCGTATAGTATACAAAAAGTACATAGTTCATCCTTAAAAAGGCAATTGTTATTCATTGTGTAAAGCTATTTAAAGTAAATGAGATTTGCGTATAGCAATCAAGTAAATCTGAAAACAACTTCAGAATACTCTTGTAATCTGTGAAATCTCTGCAGACAGATGGAAAGGTAAATCAAATGCTGGAACTTAGCTGCTTTGCTGCTCCCATTGCTACCATCGCTCAGCCACAAATTTAGCTGATTTATATCTTTAAATAAAATTGTATCTTAAATTAAATAAACTGGCCTTTTAACCACCAGGAACCAGAATCAGCGGCAAACCCCAAAAACCGAATACACAAACACGAAACACAGTTGGAAAGAAAGGAACGACACATTTATCTTGATTTTCACGCTGTCAGCAACAACTCAAAAAGGCGACAGTTTGTAAAAAGGTAACCACAACAACAACATCTGGAACAACACCAACAAACTCGCGGTGTCCTTACAGAAAAGAAGTCAATTTCAAGATTTGTTTTATTTTCGTGTTGTTGTTGATTTTATTTTTTTCTTTGCAGTTAAACATTTTGTTACGCTTGTCGTCCCAAAATAAAAATCGGGAAAATAAAAAAAAGTTCTGAGTGCGGTTGAGAAAAAAAAATAATAAATTAAAAGCGCGCAGCAAGTAAAAGGTCAAGTGATTAAAAGGAAACAACAAGAAAGAGATGTTGTTTTGCAGTAAGTCGAAGATCTGATATTCTTTTTATGATTAAGTAATCACTAGAGCAAACTATATTAGGAATTAACTAACTACTTAAGTATTATATCTGATCAATATTTCTTGAATAATTATATTAAGGAATATCTACAATATTTATAGCATTCCTCTGTTAATGCGTTACACACTTGCTGACTAAATCATACTACCCTCTGTTAGAGTATTTGAAACAGAAACAATCGCAATTGTTTACCACAGTATACACCCTCTTAAAAGTTCGCGATGCCCGCGTCAAACAGAAATAAATTCAAAGAATGCCAAAAACTGTCCATAACGTATTTTGGGTATTCGGATATTTGCATTATTTGGTTTCCAGTTCAGTCAATTTCTACCTCAGGTTACAACTTCTGAGCGTAATTTTCCTTTCAAGTTTCTTTTCATTTTGGAGAAAATTCAACTCAATTGATTTAAGGTATTTTTATTTTAGGCGATGCTTTAAGTTAACAGTTATTTAAAGTCACCCGGTCACCATCTGAATGTAATAAAGTTGTGATCATATTTTTTTGAGAGGGTAAATTGTCTTGATTGTCTCTGGCAAACACAAGAAAATTGCAAATGGAACTGTTAAAGGACAAGCGAGCAAATTAGGAATCTCGAGCACTTTCCTACTCTATAATTTAACCTCTTAAGCGTTATAATTGCTACCTGAAATACGACCATACAGTTAGTATGCATGTCCCTCTAGGAAAGTGCTTTAGTGTAAGGATGTTTAGGTGACAGGCTCATTAGTCTAGTGACCTCACGAAGCCAGATGTTTAGCTGGAGTGCCATGAAAGTCCCTAAAGTAAATATAATTAATCGATATGCTTTTACAATGGAAATACCATTAACTTGTTTGGCTATTTACTTAAGCTTTTGCTTTCAGATTCAAAAAACCACACGTTTTAAAGCAATGAGATAAAACGTGAATAAGCTTTACGTTTGGGAAAATTGCTATGTCGCGAAATAAAACAATATATATTGTGATTTATGTGTACGTGTGCTATTCCATTCGGGCTATACAATTTATTAGGCTTCTGAGACCAAACTTGAAGTGAATTCTATGAATACAACAAACATAAACAATAAGACACGCCAGGAGTGAGTATCGAATGAGCATAGAACATAGAACCGGGCATCTAATCTGAAACACGCAATGTTGCGGTAAATTCATGAATACGCAAAGAGAAACCGACAGCAACCAGGTTAGCGTCGTCACAATGATGTGACCATGGAGGTTATGTATAATAATTGGGAGAATAAATTGGGAAATAATAAAAAATGTCGAGTTACAAGCATGCTAAGATTTATACATATATGAACTAGGCGGCACCGCCAGATTTAGCGGGGGAAAAGCTTCAGACTTGGCGGGAAAGGTCTAGATTTGGCGAAAAATGTCCAGACTTGGCGGAAAGAGGTCAATTTTGACGGCTATAACAGATTTGATGGAAAAAGGTTAGAGTTGACGGAGTCAAAAATCAGATTTAGTGGGCAAGGGCTAGATTTGGGTGAGAAAAATCTTTATTTGTTGAGAAAGGCCACTCTGTAAGTTTGGTTGACATATTTTAAGAAACGAAAATATTTGATAATTAATTATAAAGTTTTCTTTAGTTTTGAAATGATTTCTAACCATCGAAATTCTCGAGTTAAATCCTTTGTCTCTGTCTTTGACCTTTTACCTGACTTCAATGGTCAGTCGGAAGCAGCTCTTATGTATGCCATTACTCAAAGCACTTCACACACGCACAGAGACAAAGGAATCCACAATTGGTGTCCTCAATTGTATATTGGATACACTTGACTCGTTCCTGAATAGAGACAGAGAGACGCGTTGGCAATGTGCTGCGTCCGCGAGATTGTTGCGACCACTAATAATTACACTGAGGATGAAAGATGGACGATGTTCAGATTGAAAGAGCTTTTCAGATACAGACACAGACACACAAACGCGTTTAGGCCATGAGAAAGAGAGCAAACAAATGACGAATAGCCCGAAAGTATGCAATGCCAAATGCATACACACACAAATACAAAGGAGAACAGTATCTATGTGTGTGTGCATTGGGCAGCTACAATTACCAGTTAACAGTTACGTAAACAATAAACAAAGGGGAGTGGGTAGGGGAATAAAAACGGTCCCTGAAACTACGATTTTATTTTGTATGACATTTTAGATTTTGCTAGCTCATAATGACCGCAATTAGTGGCAACAACGAGAATGAGAAAACAAGAAAATGCGGCACGGACTTGGACATTTTGAACGGAAGCGAGTATGAGTGTTTTAGAGAAACGAGCAGTCAGTGAAAGCGATGAGATGATGTTTCAGTAATAAAAATTAATTTGTTTCGAACAATGGATTATAGTTTGAAGGTTAGACCCTTACCAGGTGCAAATTGTATAAAGACTTCAGACTGATTTCAACAGTATAGCACAACAACACACAGGTCTCTGCAAGGGTGTACTTATAATAATTATTTGTAGGCTGCATTTTAAATATTTAATTAAGTTCTTAATCGAATAATCGATTGTAGATAAGTATCTTTGGCCTATTGTAGTGCATTCTATGTAATTAGCAGTTTCATATACAAAGTGCATTGAAATTGTGGGCAATTCTTTTAGCTATACATTATGTATTATGCACATTGGCGCTGTACTGCTGAATTAATGTATCAAATATTTGATTTATAAATAGGGAAGGTAACTAGTTACACCATGTTATTTAATATGCAGCAATTTGATTGGCCTTGTAAATGTTTTCTTAATTGCCAGCATATTCATAGAATTCATAATAATTACAAAACCACACTAAACTACCAGCTCAACCCAATATCTCACTGAGCCACTGAAACATTGAGCCACTGAACCGCTGAACCACTTAAATGGCATGACTGGCGGACTGACAAAATGCCAATGCCAAAATAATTGCACATAAAGAGGAAAAGCGATTAAGTGAATCTTATTTGAATACAATAATGCGAGTGCATAATGAATAACTGAATAACAGTTGAAATCATGATCATCATGACTATTGTCAATGCCATAGCAACGCCAAAATAACAACCAGAGGCCATTCACAAGCTGACAATTCAACGGGATAGTTTCTTTTTTTTTTCTTCTTTTTTGTCTCGTTATCGTTTATCGCTTTGTGTTTAAGTTTATTGGCCCGAGTGGGTCACAATTTATTAAACAACAGCGACAGGATCAACAAAAGGAAACAAGAATGTTGCATTTCCTTTTAGCTGCCTCTACAAATAACCCATTCCAATTTTTACCCCCGTCCATTAAGCACCTTCTCTCGCCTTTTCCAGCTACTGCATTTCTTCAGTTTTTTTTCGTTGGTTTTCAGCAATCATTTTTACCATTTTTTGTTGTTGATTGTGTAGCTTTTGCCTTTTGCTTTTTGATTTTGACTTTCGTGTCCCTTTCTATGTATATTTTCATTTCTATTTGTCCTTTGCTGGTAATTAGACCAGGCTACCTGTCATTGTCCTGCCCATTGACACTGCCAATGGCCTCGCCGACAATTGCATGCCTCGACGATGAGTCTAACAATTGCTTTCTGGGGTTTTCGCAATTGTTGACTTTCTGTTTTTTTTTGGGTACTTCTTGGCTTTCTCTTTAATTTAAATACACGTGAAGCTTTAAGTAAGCACAGTCACACAAACACGCACACACACACACATACGCACACACTGCTAACTACACTTCACCTACAACGATTTTTATTGTCTTACGCTGGATTTGTGCGCCAAGTGCCAAATGAGGACAACGCACTCCTCACTCGCACTCAATTCTATTTAAGTGCTCTATACGCACACACACACACACACACACACAGACTCGTAGAGACACACGCAAATATACACACAAGTGAGTAACAGAAACCATATGCGAGGGCTGCTTTATACTTACTTACATATGCGTTTAGAAGCTCTTAAAAACATTCAACAAACAGAGGACATGTCTTAATGGTGCAAAGAGAATATTTTTAACTTTTCAACATTATTTTTCAGTTGGTTTACAATATTTACTTTATATATACAAATCAAATGATGTCTTGTTAGTTAATGTTAGCCTGTTAGTTAACAAATTTAACAGACAATTCTAAGATTTATGTAAAATCATTCGAATTTCAATTCTTTTACTTTAAATTGTTGCTTATTTCTGAACTGAGTCTATAATTAAAAATAATTATTAATAATTATAATTATAATAAATTACAGATTATAATAAACTGCCCGAAATGTGAGAGTATATTTTTCCAATATATTTTTCTCTTGGACAAAAATTCTAAAGATTGCTATTCAAATGTATGTAAAAATGACTTTGGCAGACATTCGAATAATTTCCTAACTAACTTAAAATGAACACTCCATTTCTCTCATTAAATGGTTTGCAAAACAATAATTAAAACTCTACGATTGGCCCTCGCACGTATTTGCAAGAGCTTCGTACCACATTCTACATAGAAGCGACACATGAAAGTTATTACACTTAATATATGAAGAAAATAATTTTTTCTCCGTGTATGTGCGAGAGTGTGCCAGTGTATGAGAGTGTGTAGATGGATGTGTGTAAGTGTGTGTGGCTCCAACGTGCCGCGTGCTGTCGTTGGCAGCAGGCAAAGCAAAAGAAAAAAAAATTAAAAGCAAAGACTTCATCTGTACGGCTTGCAGCATGTTGATAAGAGCTGACAAGCTGAATGGGCGCTGTGGGCGTGCCATTTGTATACGAGTGTGTGTGCGTGTGTGTGTATGTGTGTGTGTGTGTGTGCAAGTGTGAATTATATACGACACTATATTATATAATAACGAGTAATAATGATTACATTCACACGCGTCTAAGTCGAGTGCAGGCATTTCATTGATTTTCCTGCTTAAATGGAAACTACTTGCTACACCTCTTTTGCTGCTGATTTTCATACTTTTCTCACTTTTCTCACTTTTCCACTTTCCCACTGTTGTGGCCTTTTTGATTGTTGTTGAGCCTAGTTGAGAATGCAAAGCGCGCTCCGCAAATAAATAAAATCATTTCACACAACACACAAACAATAAGAAAAGGCAGGCAAATATTTTTTAATGTGCACTTTATCATCATCATGTCGGGCTAAGCGGGCGACCCAAAAAAAAAAGCCAAAAAAAGAATATAGAGAAAACGTATCAAAGAAACCAAACAAAATCCGAAGAAAAAACAAAAAACACAAATGACATTTATATAGACACGCCCCAGCGCCCTCCAACTTTCTCAGTGCACAGTTGTGAGTCCTCAGTTCTCAGTTCTCAGTCACATCCACTTTCTCCCCTCTTCCCCCTCTACCCTCTCCCCTCTCCACTCTGCACTCTTCCCATTGTCGGCATTGTGCAAATGCTGCCCCATTTGTCAGCTGGCACAAATTTGCATAAGCGTCGCACAGGCAAGCGGTCGGATGACTTATGGTTGTAGTAGTCCTGCCTCTTTCCTCTTCTTTATGCCCCGTCAAACTTGGCCCCCTTGTCATCGCCTAATCTCACGATCCAAAAATTTCTCGTTGAAATTAGCTGTGAAATGCCACCAGCAGTAGCAGTAGCAGTAGCAGCAGCAGAGACGCAGCAGCGCAGTAGCAGAGTCGCTGCAGAGACGCAAGCCGACGGAAATGACATAGAAATGAAACAGAGTAGAGAAACAATGGGCACTACGAGTAATATGACCATAGGAAAGGGTTGAGCCACACAACAGAACGAGAAAAGAGCTTGATGGAGAGGGGAAAAAGTGGTTCGAGCGGAGGTTGCTGTTGTTTTTTGTATGAGCGATTGAGACGCTCGACGCCTCGGCCGTTGGGACACAAAAGGATATGCTGCCGGCTCCAGCCGCAAAAGGTTTTAAGCCAACTTACAATGGAAACAAAGTCATCCCAGAGCGTCTGGAACTCCACCAACGACCAACGACAGTGGCACAATTTCTCAGTCACATATGACCCATTTACTCGATTATTATCACAGACAACCTACATGCTACGTCACACTGCACACTGCATACACCACACTGCACACTGCGTCACTAAAGTATGTGGACGAGGAATTTCTTTATACTTTACACTATACTTCTTCTGTAACACCAAATGTTTTGGCTTATATATATTTTTGTGCTTTAATATTACTTAAAGTAAGTTATTTAAAAATAAAGATAGAAACATTCAGAAAATATAAGTAAATATAAAATACATAATTAAATCATAACACGAGTAAATAAAATAAAATATTAGACTATTGTATATTAATAAATTATTTTATATATATTTGAATAGTTATAGAATAGGCTCTTAATGTTTTCGTATACGAAACACTGTTAGTTAAAAGATTTTAATTAACACGAGTGTTCTTTGGAAATTTTAGCACCTGATAAAATTTGAAAAAACCAATTAATATAAAGAATAAATTTAAGGACTTTAATCAAAATATATGCAGATAATAATAGAGAGAAATTCAAAGTTTTTTAAAATGTATCTTCACATGTATCTTAGCAATAATATACAAAAATACGATTTTACCTCAGAAAGTTGATTTTCTTTGGTTATAGAAATAACTTTATAGTTGATACTACAATTTAAAACAAGTAAAAATAATCAATAGGTGTAAATTTTCAACTCTTTTAGGAAATTGTTATAAAATATCTAAAATTGTAAGAACCTTTAAAGTCTAAACCATTGAGTATTGATATCAATTGCTGTAGGTCAGTGTGAAAACACATTTTATTAAGTCCTATGCAGACTTTCATTGTCAGTAATGGCTTAGCCGAAGGATGGTACCGCAAGTACTCTCTTCCAGTGGCATAAAAAAGAAGGAAAATTGCTACACAAATCACGTCACACTCTACGTGGGTTGTTCGCGTTTCTCAGGCTTCCCCCCTGTTCTTTCTACCACCCTCCCTTCCAGTTTTCTTCATAAATGGCAACCCGAAAGCGAAAACGAAAACTGTTTAGGTCCAAGTCCAGGTCCAGTGTGACGATAAACAAAAGCAAAAACAAACTTTAATGGCTCAAAAGAGGAGAGTGAAAAAAAAGCGAAAAAAAAAAATGAAACGAGCGAGCAAAGAGCCATGAAATAAAATAAAATAATATAAAACATGGCATAAAAAATAAACCAAGACAGAAAAAGTAACCAAGAGAGAGTGTGAGATTGTGAGAGAAAGAGCCAAAGAAGAATATTTTCGAAAAATAGCATCATCAACATCATGATGGGATGGAAGATGAGTGTTGGAAGATGGGACTGTCGTCCTTCCTTGGGGTTGTGTATAGAACGCATTCTGCTGCTTGTCGTCATTGTCGTCGTCATTATAAGCATAATCTTTAATAAACGAGTGAGCGCCTGGGAGCATCATTGTACGTTCCCTGACCGTAGCTACCCCAACCCTAAGTTGCAACTGTCCGACTGTCCGACTGTCTGACTGTCCGAGTGCCCGGTCCAGCCACCGCGGGCAACTCTCAAGCGGCCGCAAATGGACGATGCGAGGGTAGTAGGATCAGACCAGACTATATTCCTGGGGATAGCAAAGTGGAGAGTAGAGAACACAGAGCGAGAGTTAAGCGCCACTGACGGCCACACGATTTTTCAAGTGAACGAACTTTTAAATTAATTTAGACATAAGCAGCTCTTTAAAGTTCTCTGGCGTCTTTCCGGCTCCGAAGTTGGGTGCATTCGCAACTTTAGTTATTCTTAAGGGGCTTTTCCCAGCGATGTTTTCCCAGAGAGACCAGTCGAAAGAAAGAGAGAGAGAGAAAGAGTGAGTCAAGGAGAAAAAGTTCGTAATGTGTCTATACCTAACTCAGCTGCAAGTCTCTGGGCCGCGTTTGTTAGCCAAAGGAAACGTAATGTACACTAAATGGATATTTAATTACACTTTGTCGGGCAGGCAGGAAGGGAGGAGGGGACACACAGTTGCACCTGGACACAAGCTCAGGTGAAGACATTCTTCAACTACATAGAGTGGGCATTTCCTTTTACTTCTACCATAGTGGCAACGACTTAAATACTTATAAACTATGAATGAAAGACTTATTATTTCGAGTCGAGCGGGCGTAGTTGCTAATCGATGCAACTACAAAATTTATAATGTACCTAAGATTAATGTAATCTTTCTGTGAGTCCCTTACGTCTCTGGACACACAGGTCGTATGCGCAATTTTGCTTTTAATTCCATCAATTGCAAGTTCAATCAACCAATTACCAAGGTACTTATATAATCCATTTGCAAATGTCCTTTGAGACGCATGGTTTTGCCTCGTTTTGACTGCTTTGCCCAACGTTGCGTATACGCAATATAAGAAAACTTGACTCGATTCATAACAATTTAATTGACAGCATAAAACAGTAGATGTGCGTGTGTGTGTGTGTGTGTGTGTGTGTGTATGTGTGTGGGTGAGATGTCTGATTTGCCTGCTTCATAATTTATTTCTGAATGTGAACACGACTCGAGTGACTTTAGTTACTCGACATATTTAATTGAAAAACATGCAGATACTTTAACTCATTTCATATGCTTGCTTGTACCTTGAATTGGTTTCGGTTTCCTAATTAAATCAATTTAATAATGGTCCCTTAATTATGCAGACAATTTGCTCGTGTAGTCTGAGAGCGTAAAATGTTATAAAGTTGTAGGTATTAAGGAACTTATTAAATTCAAATTTAAAGCACTAAAAGTATTTTTAAATATCCCTATAAATTGCTTTTATGTTAAGCTAAACTTTAAAGACTTTAATTTAAATATCCGTCTAAAAAAGAAATTAAAGACAGAACTTTTTAGAGGAGAATTAAATGCATAAGGCATTCAGAAGAATCTCTGTTCTGCAATTCAAGTCGATTTGATACCAAATTTAAGTTCCATTGCCTTACTACAGCTGACAACTGTTCTTTCGCTTACTCTATGGAAATGAAGTGCAAGGCTTGCAGACTTTGGTTTATGCTAAGGACTTGCATATATGTATATATGTTTATACATGTTCTTATGCTTTCGCATATGTATGAAAGGAAGTTGGCAGTTGGCAGTTGGCAGTTGGCAGTTGGAGTGCAAGTCGTTGCTGATTGTCATTCCGGCAGTCAGTCAGTAGTGAATCAGGGTTCATAGCCAGCAGCCACTTTCATGTACAACCAGACATCAGTATTTATATATGAAAATATGTATGTATATGTGAGCAAATACAATACACACACACATACAGGAGACATGCAAATTGAGCCTGTGCCGCGTTGTCTTCATTGAAAGTTTAAATTCTTTTGTTATTAATATTTTAAAAGTTCGCAGCGATCCAGCAAATTGAAGCCGTCTGATGTCTGATGACTTCAACGAGAGCTGCTTAATAAATTCTTGTAATGCTGCAAATTTCTTTGCTTAAAACAGAGATTTTTCCAAAAGAACAAAAGTGATTCCTTTTTGTTTTTTTGTTATTAAAAGTAATATAATATAATATAAGATTATAATTTTTTTTGATTTGATACAAAGATGTGAGGTTTTATAATAGTGATAAGTTATACAAATTTTGGAAAATAAATTTCAGATTCTCCTAATTCACATGTGTTAAGAA
Organism: Drosophila neotestacea; assembly: GCA_035044365.1. Taxonomy (NCBI): domain Eukaryota; kingdom Metazoa; phylum Arthropoda; class Insecta; order Diptera; family Drosophilidae; genus Drosophila; species Drosophila neotestacea. The sequence goes on along the minus strand of JAWNMD010000051.1, from coordinate 946,519 downwards.
TGAGCTAAGACTCCTGCGAAAATCTATTATAACAATTGTTAATGCTAGATTGGCCTCTCGATTGTATTTCGTGGAGATAACTAAAGAGTATTTCTACTATTTATAATTACAGAGTAAACAAAGTATATATATCTTAATTTGTTCTCTTTTTTGTTCCTGTGTAGCACTTAGTTTTTTTGTTATGCCTCTCTGCTGACACTTATTTAGGGGAAACTTTCATTGCAGCCCTCGTTGCTGCCTGACTGTCTATATCTTTAGCTCTGTGTCTGCTTTGGAAGCAACTGCATCGCATTGTACCCACGAAGCTGTGCCTTTATGTGTCTCAGTGTGTTACAGTGGGTTACTGTGTGTTTGTGTGTGTGGTGTATTTACATGCTTACATTTCATACAAGCATACGAAAATATTTGCAGTTATATTTTTTTCTTATGCTTCTCAACTTGTGTGTACTTTTGCTTGGTTTCCTTTCGTTCTTTTTCTACTCTTTCATTCTACACTCGCCTGTTTTTCCCCCTCTCTTTTACTGTCTCTGGCAAAAAAACGAAACATTTGTTTGCAAGTTACACGCGTTTGCTTTGTAACTTATGTACATACATATGTATATCTGATACAAGAAGTCGGCAAGGGAAACTGAATTTGCATAGCAGAAGTTGTCTAAAAAAGGGAGTCAGTTGCAGCTTTAAAAACTACCTTAAACGCAATAAACTCCGTCAACAAAAAGTTGGCTAATTAAGGTCAAAGCAAGAAACTGACATTCCACAAATTTTTACGAATTTTCAATATATTTTTAGTAGCTTTGTTGTTGGCTTTTTTCTTTTTTGCGAATTTCACATCAATTCTTGTCGATATTGTCAAATTTGCGTTGCTGATTGGCATTTTACGATAAGTTGAATGGGCCAATATCTCAAGAATCGAATGATAGAATAGAGAAGTAGAGAGAATAAGGGGTGTTCTAGCTTGATTTTATAAACTATGCAAAACATTTACCAGCTGCGTCCCAGCGGCAAAAGCTGTTCACGTCTATTTACATTGTATGCATATTTAAGTTTATTTCATTTGCGTTTCAATTTGTTAGGCAAATAATAAAAGTAGCACTGCAACCTGCAGGCGAAACTCACATACAGATACGCAGACAACAAAAACTGAGAGAGAGAAAAAATTGAGAAAAAAAGAGGGGAAAAAAATACCAAAGCTCTTTGGCACGAAGCTAATCAAATCTGAAATCCGCCTGCATATGAAATACAATTAACAAATTGCCTAAAGACACAAAATAAAAGAGAGAAAAAATACAGAGATTATCAGAGTTTCCAAATATTGCGAAACATTGCACTTGAAATCAATAAAATGGCAGCTGCGCCCAAAAGCAAGCAACGAAATATTTGTTTTGCTGCAGCAAAAGGAACATGTGAGTAGATGATTGTGTGTGTGTGTCAGTGTGTGTGTGTGTGCGTTTTGCACAAAATGTCAAAACAGAGTTCAATTACCCAACAGCGATGACGCGGAAGAGAGAGACAAGACAGCAACAAAAGAACAATGGAAAGAGATGATGACCAGAAAGAAAAAGACAGATGAATGGAGATAGAAGAAGGATGCAAAATATAATTAAAGTGCAAAAAGGCAGATGCCAGAACTAAACGGAAAAGAAAACAAGAAATTAGCAACGATTTAAGTGGAAAGATACAGAGAAAACAGTGGATCTAGAAAAAGTGAGATAAGGCTTATCAGTCAGATTCTGTATGCCACTTTTAATTTAATTTTAAAGGGAAAGAAATATCGCAGAAAGGAAAAGACAGAGAGAACTGCTTAATCATTAATTCTTGCTCCAAATTGTAATCTAATTTTACTAGTAAACAAAAGATAGATACATGGTATCCATGCTTTGATCAGAAGTAAGTTATTCTCTATAAAAATATTTGAAAATAACATATATGTATCTTTTATATTAATTATCTCTGTATAATACAGTACAGAATCAAATGAATCAATTAATCACTAATATTAAAATTAAATTAACATCGTCTTGGTTTCCAATCGCATTATATTTAATTCGTATCATATTTATTTTAAATTTAAAGTTGGATTTTGTCAAGCATTTTAAAGAATAACTGCAGTATGTGTGTGTGTGCGTGAGAGTGTTCATGTATGGGTGTTGCTGTTGGTGTCTTTCCATGTGCAATGGGCAAGCCATTCATTATTCGTGGGCTTGGACATTTTCAAAATTTATTACATTGAACCGACAAGTTTCGCGTGTTTCGGTTCATGCGCCTACACTTCACTTAACAGCAACACGAAGAGACAGAGAGAGAGAGAGAGAGAGAGAGAGGAAAAAGAGAGAGAGGAAGAGAACCACCAGCGCAAGCACCTCTCAATCAGTCAAAAGCAACCAACCACCCACCGTTCAATGAGCTTTTTGGCCATTCGCCAAGTGCAACTTTTTGCACCTAAGAAAATGTGCAACGTTCCGCGGGCCACAATTTTTAATAAGTGCGCCCCAAAAAGTTGCCACCGACGTCGGCAGAGGCAAAGGCAGAGGCACGGGCATCGACATTGGCGTTGGCGTTGACAAGCCAAAATGCCAAAATGCCGCGACTTAAAAGGAAAACATCGACATTGGTGGCAATGCCATGACTTCACATCCGTATCTGCGGGTTCCTGCAGAGGGAGCAGAGTAGGATGGTAGGGGGTGGTTGGGGGTGGTTGGGTTGTGGGTGGTGTGTGATGGTGTGGGTGATGTTTCGCCGCTTTTCTGCATTTCCTTTTGATTTCACTCGCAGCTATACAATTTTGCCTATGCTCCCGGGTGCATTGACCGGCCACAAAATGCACCAGACCCCAAACCCTCAAAACCTCAACCCGAATAACCCAACCATTGAATCACCCAACCACCCAATCAGCCAACCACCAGGCAGACCATCAACCGCCCAACGTTGCGTAATATACAAAAATCACAGCTAAAAGACCAAAATGTGAATGGCAACAAAGAAGTTTCAGTGGCCGACAGACCGCCACTCATAAAAATTCACTGCAAATAAAATTGTTTTAAGAAATCGTTAAAAATAATTGTGAAATTTTTAATGTTGGGTAAATAGTTGAACAAGAAAAGTTGAAGAAACTACATTTCCTCAAATATTGAATGTTGGTAGATCTTCGGATCTTTATTAACATTAAGACTCTATCCGGTCCATTAAGTTATTGTGATAAGTATAACGATAATAATAAATTGATTTAAAATTAAATGATACAAGGTATTTATTGTTCCAGCAATCTTGACTCCCTTTGCAGTCTCTCTATAGAGATAATCAATTTGTCTATCTGGTTTTTACAAGAGAAACTGGAGTGTTCCTTTAACAAGGTTGCTCTTAATATATAACCTACTCGCTTCTGATTTAATCGGCCTGATGACAAGAGGTAATGCACATCAATATAAATATTTAATATAAATATTTTTGAACTCTAATTAAATTGATTTTCCTTTGAAATAAATGTTGAAAGAGGTTTCTTTGAGGTTCGACGCTGACGATATATTATTAAATGAATAAAATTCACATTGAACATCATTTATTCGCGGTTTCCCTTGATTTAGTTAAAGTAAATACATAGCCACGAAAAAGACCCTTCAATTCCTGCTTCGTCTACGGCATCGTCTACGTCTCCGTCTAAGTCTACGGTTACGTCTCCGTCTCCATCTCCACCTCCGTCTCCGTCTCCGTCTCCTACTTGGCGACTCTGAAGCATTTTCAACTGCTTTTCATGTGCGTTGAGACGCAAAAGTCAAAGCCTTGGGTTCAATGAATGTTGAGGGTCTGTCGTGAACTTTAATGCGCTCTCAAAGTTCGCCAGCAGACAGACCACAAGGGGGCGTGGCAACTTGTCCCATAGGGGCAAAAGGAGGTAGAACTTGAGGCTCACTGGGTGAGTGATAAATCTTTATCACTTATTCAACAAACAGCGCCAGCTAAATTGATTAATTGCGCAAGTAAACGCGCGACGATAGTCAAGACTCTTCTTTCGATTTGTCTGAAATTCTGTAGGAATCTGGACTCAGGACTCAGGACTCGTTTCACGTTAAGCCAAGAGTTTGACCACAAATCAAAGTACGATACGCTAAAAACTTTCGTCACGTTGTGTCCAATGAAAATAATTTATCAAATCGGGATTATATTAAATAATGACTAGATGACACCAATAACGTTTCCTATTCCAATGCACACAATTAGAGGTCCTTTAGCTGGACATAAAAAGGAGGAAGCAAATTAAAAACCGCCAGTTAGAGATTATTGATGGGTCGTGGCTCGGCTCTGCTGACTGAGCCCCTAATTAAGTAAATAGATCAAGAAGAAGGGCGATAGAGGAAGAAGAGAGAGAATGAAGGAAGGAGAGTGAGAAAAGAAAAAGGCATCTAGAAATTACATTTCATATTCTTGTTACCCAAGTAAATATTTGCCTCCATTAAATGGCCCCAGCCAATTATGTGTGTGTGGCCAAAAAGAAAAGAAAATGGCAACACAACGTGAAGTGAAACAAAAGTCAAAAACCATTTAACTAAAAAGACTTCCTAAAAGAATCCAAAATTATGAGCTAAAAACTTTCAAATACCCTGTGCCCATTTAGAAAGTGGCTTAAAAGGTATTATATATTTCTGAAAATCAATGTTAAAGGCAGGAGAAATCATTATGAAATACATTTAATATCTTGTATATCGATTTTTACTATTTATACAATTTGAATATATTTAAAATATATTACCTAATACATATCGAAAAGCTTGATATAGTTCTTAATCTATTAAACAATTTTTTATTAATATTAGCCGAAATGATGCCATCTATCGCTTGTTACATATTTGTGTTCAATTAAAGAAAGGGCATCTCTTATTCCAGCATTTTAAGCTTATGCGGATTTACTTGTTTTTAATTAACTCTGTTAAAGTTGCCCAAAACAGATTGCGTACTCCAAAGTGTTGGACGTTGAGGCCTGCCAAGCTAATTAGTCATTTTTTAGATTGGCCAAAAAACAACTTAAGACTAAAATAAGCCCTGGTGACTTTGAGCCTTTTTTGAACGATGGCTTCTTTTATGAGGGAGTGTTGCTTATAAGGTTTAAGTGTTTACAGATTACTGAATGTGATTTTCATAAGCAATTGCTTTGAACACCCGATCGCATACACACACTCACACACACACACACACACACACACACATACACAGACACACACACTTGGATAGGCAGGCAGTCAGTGTAACGTCAAAGTCAATATTCTCTAAAAATGCTCAGAGGCTTTGCCTTTCATTTTGTTCAGAAGGTGCTATAATACAATCAGTTGAATCAGACAGACGACAAAACGTGGCCACATTAAACAGGTGAGTGTTGACACACCCATACACACCCTCACACACACACACACACACACACACACACACAATCACTCACACAAACGTGAACGCGACGACGCATTATGCAAAAAAAAAAACTTTTTTAAAAGTCAGGCAGAAAAATGTTTTTTAAACGCTAAATTACTTTTGAATGGCAGATGGGCGGGCGTAGGCGAGAGTTGATAGAGGCGTGGCAGCAACGTCACAATTTCATTTTGTGCTTCCTCATCTACCTATTCCCATCCCCCTCTTCCCATCCTCCATCAGCACGTTTCTCCCCACACTCTCTCTACGCTGTCACGTCTCTAGTCGCGATGATGTCGCTTCCATTTCTCTCTGTATATATGTACATATATATATCTGTATGTTTGTGCGTATAGTTGTGTGTGTTTGTGTGATTGTGGGTGGCTGGGCGTGCCGCGATTTTCGCGTTATGTCTGAAGAGCGGAAATGCTTATCCCAACACTTGAGCATCACGTGCCGCCGACACCACGTCGACTGCGCTGTGCGCTGCCAGCTGAGAAAGATAATTCTATGCCGAATTTGTTATACTTTATCTTTATCTTTATAGCAAAGATATTAGAGTATTATTCATATATGTATAACTAAGACTTGTGCACTTAAAAAATGTATTTCACCCTATTAAGGGTCGTTTTCTCATCTTTATTTTTAAATGGTCACGGTTAAGATAAACTTGTCTGTAAGAGAAAGTTTTCAATTAATCTAGACCATAATACTATCGACAATATGAGAAATTGGACCTAAGTATTCATCAAGTAGGTTAAAAGTCTTTGACCTCAAGTTTAAGTCACTTTCCTTTCCTGAAAGCTTCTTTTAAACTTATTTAAAAGAACTGAATAGAATGAGAGTCATATGGTGTGCACCTAAATTTCCAAGAGTAAGCATTTTCGCCTTAGGGAGATTTCATTAGATCTTAAAACTTATTTCCAGACGAGTTTACGCTTTCAACATTCGTGAAAAAATTGAATTAAATTGTATAGGTATACATAAGTTTAAACATAAATTAAGTTATTCGCTTGATGCCCAAAATAGATGCGTCACAAGCTTTTGTGAACGTGCAATGCATTTTTTAAATTGAAAAGGTATTGATATTGAAGTTATAGAATTCATTTAAAGCTAAAGCACTTAAGGCTAGCTTTTAGCCTATGCTTAATAATATTTATTGCATTAATGTGCTTTGAAAGCTTTTAACGCATCAATTCATGCATTTAGTGTTGGGTAACATTTAAATGACATTTATGTGACATGCAACATTAAGGACACAACACAAAGCTAACACATTTTGAAAATGAATCCTATCTGAAGAGATGGAAGAGAGGCGTTACCAAATGACTGGTATAGTGTATATACCCTTTAATCGGCAGTCGGCCTTCTTGTTAAACTGTGCCACACAGTCTCCACACAAAGTCTTAGCCGCAAGCTTCTAAGGTCGTAGCAGTCGTTAGAGTGCGAGGCAGGGGCGTGGCTCAAGGGGAAGGCAAGGATGGGTTTTGGAAATGTGAAAATGTAGGGTATGGGGTGTGGGGTGTGGCTGCGACGTCGTGTAGGTGTTTTGAATGTTTAGCTCAAGTGGCTTTTTAAAACACATTCTATGCTAATTAAGGGTCTGGTTTGTGGTGGAAGGGGGCAAAAGGAAAGACAAGGAGGCATGGGGGACGGGGCTTAAGAGAGTTGGTTTTCTCTGGGCGCCTAAATGAGTTGTCGCCGTGGACGTCGTTGACGTCGTTGTTTGGCTTTGATAAGCAAAGATTGCTGCCAGCCAATGTCATCAATGTGAATGGAGGCGATGGGCGGATGATAGACAGAAGGATGAGGAAGGATAAGGGATGGGGTCCGAGAAGGGTAAGGGTAAAAGTGTGGGGACTGTTATTGTGGCCTCGCTCATTGCGTAATCCTTAAAGTTGAATTCCTGTTTACAAGCTGTCATCGAGAGTCAGCCAGGCCCATTTAATTAACGAATTAACAAAGCCAGAAGTTTTTGCGGTTTTTTAAGTGATTTCGGTTTTTTCCAGGACTTGGTCCCAGAGAAACAGGATCAGATCCAGGCAGGCACAGGACGAAGCCGAAGCCAAAGCTAAAGCCAAAACTCAGGCCGAGAACCTGCGGCGACAACGGCGCCCAATTATTTTGCGGCCTTGTTGTGCATAATTGAATTATTGCCATATGCAAAAACCAAATGGGGATAAGGGCAAACCAAAAACACAGTACACAAACCGAACTTAAAGAGCGGGAGCCAGACGGAGAAAGGGGAGAAACAACCCGACTGGGCTGACAGACGACAGACGACGGCAAAGTTTTCTCTTGCGGCTTTTATATTTCGGCGCCTTTTGCTTGTTAAATAAATCAAAGTCGGCGTAGCTTAGTAAAATACCACAAAAATAAAAGAGAATAAAGAAAAAAAGTGAAAATACAAAAAAAACCAAAAAACAAAAAAAAACAGCAAAAAAAATAACAAGGGAAAAACGACAAAGACAAAAGGCGCAAAGCCAAAAAGGCGGCGATAAATTGAATTAGGACTTTAATTGAGAATTTGTTTGGTTCGACGCAGCAGCCTGGGCCTGTTTCTCGTATTAGGGATTAACGAGTTTTCCACAAATAATACAACAAATAATTCACATTTCCCACATTTTCATTTTCGTTTCTCGTTTAGCATTCACAAAATGTGGCTTGAAGTGCTTGCTCTATCCGTGTTGAGCCTTGTGCTCCTCTGCACTTGCTTGGAGTCCATGAATCAGTGCTATCTGCGGTTTCTTGAATATATCTTTGCATACACCTCGCGGCAACTTCAAGTGACACGTGGCCAAAAACGACAACAGCAAAGGCTTCAGCAACTACACCAGCAATTGCACCAGCAAGGTGGCAAGAAGAGAGAACTGTTGCAAAAACTTTCCGGTGAAAGAAAGAACACATTGAATGCCAGGATGGAGCAATGCTGCGATATCCTAGCGGATGGACTGCGTTTAGTGCTGGAAGATGAAGTTACACCTAGATTTGCCGCAGCTGTACCGCTTCCCGAAGAATGGAATCTATTGACACGTAATCTTCGCCATCGTAAAATCAATTGGAAACTATTTCTTCTTTGGTTGATTGGACTAATCATCCGCTATACTCTGCTGGTCCCATTACGGACTCTAGGCTGTTCAAGTTGCCTGCTGCTGGTGACACTAGTGACTGGTCTGCTCGGCCAGCTGCCAGAGTGGAGCTTCAAGACGCGACTGGTACACATGGTATTGCGACCATGCTTTCATCTCACCATGTGGTGCATTCCAGTTGTCCGACGAATCCACAATCTGCAGCATCATCCCCGCAGAGGTCTCTGTGTGTGCAACCACACGAGTCCCTTAGATGTCATAGTGCTTATGTGTGATGTTCATTATTCCCTGACTGGTCAGAGGCATGATGGCATTCTCGGACTGATACAACGTGCTCTGGCAAGGGCATCACCACATCTGTGGTTTGATCGTCGTGCTCTCGAGGAACGTGAATCATTGGGAATGATTTTGCGACTCCATGCGACTGATCATGGTCTACCGCCCATATTACTATTCCCGGAGGGCACCTGCATCAACAACACGGCGGTTATGCAATTCAAGAAGGGCAGCTTCGCTATTTGTAATGTGGTCTATCCTGTTGCCATTCGCTACGATCGCCGCTTTGGCGATGCCTTCTGGGACAGCACTCGTTACTCTATGATGCGCTACATTTTAATGATCATCTCGTCGTGGTCTATCAAGTGTGATGTCTACTATATGCCTGCAGTTCAAAGAATGACCAATGAAACTGCTATCGATTTCGCCAGTCGAGTCAAGGCCGCCATTGCAGCTCAAGCTGGCATTGAGGATCTGCCCTGGGATGGCAATCTTAAGCGCTGGAATCCCGTGCGCGATTGGTAATTAAATAATTTCATATATGTACAATATATTTTATTAAAATAAAACTAGCATTGTAAAAAAAATCTACTTTTTGTAAGCAAACAATCGCAGCAATGCTAAAATGTTTGGCGGTAAAAACGATTTTGCTTCTAAAAAGGGTGGATTTGGCGGGGAAAAGTCCGTTTTGACCAAAAAGCATTGGCTGAGATCTTAAAAAGATTTTCTGTATTAATTTTTAATACATTTAAAAAATCTGTCCCCGTTTTAAAAGTCAAATTATGACAGAAGTGCTTTTACATACATGTGTACACATTTTCATGCATCTGAAAATGATGATCTTATATTTCGTTTATCGATTGTATTTTTGATAGTAACTTTTATTTTCCTGAGGTCATGGAGAAGATATTGGTGTTTTGTAGATGTAAGAACACGGATTGAGTCAAGAGTGAAATGAAATGAATATCCGTAAAGAGGTGCGTGAGGGATCTGGAGGGATTATTGACATACCGTTTGGGCTGGACAATCTTTCGTTCGTTGCTGCGTAGGGATGCGTTGGGACCGTAACGACCGAGCAGTGCGCTCTGGGATTGAGAGATGCCACCTGCGGCACTAGCGCTCGCCGCGGTGATGGCAGCGATTCCGCTGCGCAGGGAGGTGCCTAGCTCACGATGATGGAAGGCACCAATGGCCGATTGCGATTGGACAGCATAGTCGAGGCCGGGTAGCTCCAACGAGGCAATCGGATGGATCCGAGTCAGCGAAAGCGTGCTCTCCAGCACCGTACTGAGCAGCGGTGCGCTGCGCAGGGATCTCAGACTGCCGCGGCGCGTTAATGTATCTGGTTTATACATTTAGCCAGAATGTGTGAGGACCACCCACCCACACCATGCACACCATGCAGGCTGAGCTCGTAGCTCGAAGCTCGAAGCTCGACAGGCTATTTCACACCAGACTTTTGCTTTAATTGGATGCCCCCGATCCCGATCCCTGTTTCTGTCAATCCCAGTCCCAGTCCCAAAAGGCTGCTTAGATTGTAGCTTGTAGTATAATTGTTATAAACGGTTTTGGGCACCTTATCGCTCCACTCTTTTGGACGTTTTATGAGCAATTACGTTGCCAACTGTGTAAAACTTGCGGGTCACGCGACCAACTCAACCACCTCAACCACTTCGTGACCGACTGCGTTTTGTTTGCGCAAATGTTTGTACAAATTGCTTGTCGCCTGACAAACGCTTAGACCCCTTTGACCTCTCACTCTCTCCGACCTCAGAACGACACCCTTCCGTCCAGTCGTCCTATTTTGCATATGATTTGCATGAGATTTGCTTTGCCCGATTGCGATTGAAAGACTGGACAGAGTGGAGAGTAGAGAGAGTGGAGAGAGTGTGGGTGGGGTGGCAAATAGAGGGGCAAGAGAGGGGGCGATCATGGGGTGAGGCTACGCTAGTTACAAATGTACAAATGTGCTCTAAGTGGGTGTCTTGCTATGAGTACTACTATAAGTACTGTGAGTGCTGTCGACCTGCAATCAATGCACTGCAATGAATGTTGCACTATGAGTGTTTCGAGTGCCTTTTTGAATTCCCCAGACACTTCCACTGGGCACTGATGATGACGACGCGGACATTACCAGAAGGAGATTTAAGGAGGCGATTTTAGGGGGTGTTTTTAGGGAGAGTGCAATCACTGCAATTCTCAATTGAGCATTGATCGAATACATTCAAGCTTTACGAATACGAATACGAATACGAGTACTCCTACTCCATTCACAACGCTCGTTAGTTACAAGCTGCTTACTGTTAATTGCAGTTTATGTGCTCATACATACATATGTATATACATTTTTGTACACTTGCATTTGCCACTAATCGATGTGAGTCAATGGAACTAGACGCTTGAATAGATACTCATAAGTTTGCCAAAAGAGACAATAGATTTTTTTGAAAAACTACAATTTCCACTATCAAATTTACATAGGTTTTAATGTATTTTATGCAGAGTAAGAGAAAGAGATAAAACTAGTTTATATCGGACTACACAAATAATATCTCATCTCAAAATGTCTTAAATGAGCTAGTAAACGAAATTTTGGTTTTTTAATTTATAGTATTATTGAGCATACAGAAAATTATATCCTGCTAATGAAAGCTAAGAGTACTTGTCTATTTTTGTTGTAAAGAATTCGTTTTTTCTTATTCTTACAGTTTTATTCCTTTAAATTAAAACTATTTCCTCCCCAAGCCGAATTTATACGAATATATCAGTTAATGAAAACTGAAATTGTCCTCATTTAGTTATTAAAAATCCTGAATCATTGGAATAACTTATATTTGTATATTATTTTAAATTGGACATTATATTTATTGATACAGTTCTAGTAATCGGTGAGGATAAATGAAATGTTATCGTAATAATTTGATCGATTAAATTTACAGTCTTTTCACTAAGATTGAACATGAAATGAACGGATACAAATGCTTACTTTATATACGACTTGAGAGAGAGATTAATTGAAAGACTTCTTATAGCTAGAGATAGTTAGTAATGTGCATAGTATGTAGGGATATAAATGTTTCATTATTATATGTACATATAAGTTGTATGGACATGCATATTTAAGTACTAGTTGTTGTTGTTGTTCTAAACTCACTTGTATCAAATCTAAACAAACGATGATGACGTTGTTGATTATAATGATGGCAATGAGGGCATTGGCAGTGTTGAGGCGGCTGTAGTAAATAGATTTATTGTTGCTGTTGTTCTGGTTGTTGTTCCTGTTGTTGTTGCCGTCGTTGTTGTTGCAAGTGTTGGTGTTGATGTTGCTGCTGCTGCAAGTGTTGGCGCTTCCACTAGGCCAACAAACCCGCAGCATGCGCCGCTTTTTTCCTTGACTCCGTCTCCTCTTGCTCGATTCCGATGTTGATTGTTGTTTGGTATGTTTGATATTATGATTAGTTGAATTAACACTGCACTACATAGACGAGTGTTGTTATTGTTATTGTTATCAAAACTGCCTATTTATTTTAATGATAGCTGCTTGATATTTACAGTTAGTAATGAATTCGATACGTTGCTTGTGATGAGCGAACTATCGAGCTATCGAATCTATCGATTGATCAACTGACCTGTCTAACTGATTGATTGATTGATTGATTGGTTGGTTGTTTTGGATTAATTGGTTGGTGACATGTGCACTGACTGATCTGATACTGATATTGAGATACTGATTCTGATACTGATTCTGATTCTGATTCTGACTGACTGATTGACGACTGACTGACTGACTGACTGATTGAACCTACTATATGGAGCTGGACGAATCAAATGGGAAGCCACTGGCTGTGCTGATGCTCGCAATCGCAAATTCTGCTGCAAATGCTGCTGCCAGCTCTGTCTCTGGCTTTAGCGTCTTGCCACCGAGTCCAATCCATGTTTACCAGTGCTGCGGCCTTCTCACTCACGCACACCTACACACGGCGCGCGTGTGTGTGTGTGTGGATGTGCGTATGTATGTTTGCAGTTGAGATCGCCTTTCAGTTTGAAACCAAACAAAAAACAAAAAAAATTCACACACAACGCGTTCAGTTTGACGGCCGAACTTTCAATATTCACTATCGATAACACAATCGAGTTCCAGTTCAACTTTTTATTCCGTTTCCGAATTCGATTCACTGCAAAGAAAGAAATTTCAAAATTATAAATCAATAAAGATGCATTATTAAAATATACATTAGTAAATATGTACATGTGTATTTATTACAGTTGATTTTCGATTAAAATAATTGCTTTCATTGTTTAATTATACGTTTCGAAAAGTCATATCAATATTCAAATCGATAAAAAATTCAGTAAAGGACAAACGGTCGATTTCTTTAGCATTGCATATTCATTTTATTTTATTTTATTTTATTCCATTTCATTTGATGTCATTTCTGTTCATCTGTTCTCCTTTGGGTAATGCCCGATAAATATACGACCAAAATTTCATTCATTTCTCCTGAGTGAAAGACGTGCGCACATGCATATTGAATTCGCTTTTTTCTTTCTGTTTCTGTTTCTTTTTATTATTTTATTTTTGGGTTTCAGTTTCGGGTTTGGGTTTAGGTTTGAGTTTTGGATTTGGGTTTGGGTTAAGCTCTCCCCCTTATTCCTACCCTATCTCCATTTAGATTGTCACTTTTGTGTGCGCTTACGTGCGTTTGATTGATGGATTCGCTTGTTTACCCGTCAGGACACAACAAGGGGGAAACCCACACACAACAAACACACAGCACACATGCACAAACATACACACACACTCACACAGATGCACAGATTTGAAAATAAGCAATAATCGTGATATATCATAATCCCTTGGTTTCAATTGCTTTTGCCTCCGCCCCACAATATTATTGTTTAAAGTTCTTCAGACTTTTCTTGCCAATTTATCAGAGTTCCATTACATAAAGTCGTCTTAACTTGGCCAAGAAATATGCCCACACCTGCTGAGAGCCTTAAATTATTGACTCCTATCACACAACCTACAACAAAGTTAAAGTAGCAACAACTGTAACTAACTGCAGTTGCCATATAAATATTAATAAGTTGAAGCGCTTCCCAAAGTGATTGACTGCTGGATACCCTGCTAATACCTCAAATAGTACCTTTTTATACCCTTGCAGAGGGTATTATAATTTTGTCACGAAATGTGTAACGCATTGAAGGAAGCCTCACAGACCCCATAAAGTATATATATTCTTGATCAGGGCGACGAGCTGAGTCGATATAGCCATGTCCGTCTGTCCGTCTGTCCGTCTGTCTGTCCGTGTGTCCGTCTGTTTCTATACAAACTAGTCTCTCAGTTTTGAAGCTATCTTGACGAAATTTGGTACAGATCCGTCTTTTTGCTGCACGCAGCACATATGTCGGAGCCGGCCGGATCGGATAACTATATCATATAGCTGCCATAGGAACGATCGGTTCGAAAACAACATTTAGTATGAAAAACTTTTTTGTTTCTCAAAATATCTCAACCAAATAAACACATTGTGTGTTTGATTAAGTTTTAAACAGGCTGACCAAATTTGATGTAAATCGGACTACTATATCTTATAGCTGCCATAGGAACGATCGGTTCGAAAACAACATTTAGTATGAAAACCTTTTGTTTCTCAACATATCTCAACCAAATATACACATTGTGTGTTTGATTTAGTTTTAAAGAGGCTGACCAAATTTGGTCTAAATCGGACAACTATATCATATAGCTGCCATAGGAACGATCGGTTCAAAATCAACCTTTAACAAATTTTGTAAAAAATCTGACGGCTTACGCAGGGCACTGCAAGGGTATCCAAACTTTGGCGCGCCAAAGTTAGCTTGCGCTATATTTTTCTCTTATTATAAATTATTTTTCAAAAAGTCAATTATTTTCTAAATCAATAAATGTAGCTTACATTAATAAAAATTACGTATACGCAACACTAAACCAGAAATGACCGCAACCATTAAGATCTGTCTCCTCAATAAGAGAAAACTTTTTACCAGTTAAATTCAAATGTGCTGCATAAACGGTCTGCGAGCTGTACATCCCCTACGCTGAGTGTATTTCTAGGGTATAAAAGCAGGAAAATCTGCTACATGCTACGAGGCTACGTGCAACGCATCTCGAAGTCAACCTACTCAACCTAAACGCCAACACACTCGCACACACACACACAGCACACACCCACACATACGCATACTGTGAAAGGATACAAGTAAGAAGCAGAAAGGAAAAGCAAAAAAGCAAAAAAAAAAATGAAGTGAAATTTACTTTGACATATTTTTGTGCTTAGCAAAGCAAATACTTTCATTATTTTTGCTGTTGGCATTAAATTTCGTGCTTTGTTGTTGTTCCAGCCGCTGGCCATGTGCTTCGTAATCACACACACTTACACACACACACACACACACACACACACAGAAATCCTTACACACTCATCTACATTGAGAGAGAAAAAGGAAGGAGAAGAACCACTTGCCTCTGAGCTGCATTTGAGTGGCTCAAAACATTTGTGGTACACGCCCACCACAGTGGGAGTGGAAGTGTATGGATATAGATGGCCAACGTGGACAGAAGCGGTATTTTGTATATATTTTTGGACAGCAGACAAGAGAAGGAAAGAAGGGATAGAGGGGCAGATGAGGAAAGAATAGGAGCGGTATTTCGAATTTTGGACTAGCCAAAGGGATGCGGAGAGGGAGGGAAGGAAGGACATAGGAGGGAGGGTTGGGGCTGCTGTGTCACGTTAGTTGTGGAATTTGTAATTTTTGCTCAAAACAATTTTATATGCCGGCGCTTGGGAGACTGGAACTGATTGTAGATACGACACGCTCCTTTGACTCAGCGACCCAGCGACCAACCAACCAACATTGCTCTTTGTTGTGTCTTTCTATCTCTCTGTCTCTCTCTTTCTTTCTATATTACATCTCTCTCTCTCTCTCTCTCTTTCCCTTTCTTTCACATTGTCCCTCATTCTGTGTGCACAAGTGTGAGATTGTGTTGACGCGTCTTCTTTTCCGGAGTTCATGACACAATTTCAACAGCGTTACGCTCAAATAGACGTTTATTTATGTTACGTTACGTCCACGTCCTTTCCTCCCACCCACACTTGACCACAGCATTCCATTTAAACATTTCTCTTTCGCTAAGTGTAGCAGATTTGAAGCTTAAACAGTTTTGGTTTCTGATTCCATAAGAAACTATGTACACATTTATCGATTGGATTCTATAATGCATTCTATTTATATGCAACTCGATAGCAAATTCGATTATATTTTCATTTATATTTTCGATTATATTTTCAACTAGCTAGTGCTGAAAGCTGACCCGAAAAACACACAGGCAGTAATTTTGATTAGTCTGCACGCAACTAGAATCTGATATAGAATGTAAGTATTTTGTATATAGAGTGATACATTTTACACAACAACAATATGTAGTATAATTCTATAAGTAATATATTATTTTGAAATAATTTAATCAGAGTATCTTAAGTTCTATCATTCTTTCAGTATAAATTTGTGCACTTTAATCTGTATTAATATTTATTTAATCATAGCTTTTAATTATTTGTTCTTGCGGAATAGTATTTTTAAAAATGAGAGAAAAAGGACAGATTTATGACAATTCTTCCCTGAATTAGTAGAACTACCATGGATGGGACTCTCAGTCAGTTAATTGTTCATCCATTCGTTCTCTATTCACTTGAGTCGCGATTTATCATGTCAAGCGGCATCATTAGAGGGACATCGTCATCAATATACGGTTACATGATTTTGGGTTGTACTTCTTTACTAGTACTACTTTATTATGTTGAAGTTCAAGTTATTGCTGTTTCTTGTTGTTGTTGTTGCTTTTGATGTTATTATTGTTATTGTTATTGTTATTGTTGTTGTAGTTGCTTTCATGAGGCAATATAAAAAAGAAAACCGAAACTTTTGGCCGCTCGTAAATTTTGTGAAATAAAATGGCAATAAAACAAGGCATATTCTTATGCTCTTGTGTTTTTCGTACATTCGGCAATTATTTGATTACTTCAGCCCGAAAATTTATTAGCTTAACAAACATTGAAATTCACACACACGCAAACACTCACACACAGATACAAAAAGACTGAAAGTGAATAACTTTTGTCGAGTGTTAAAGCACGTTTCATTTCCACAGCGGAAACAGGACATAAGGCACTAGATCTAGAGAGGATGATTAAATGAAAAAGAGCGAGAGAGGTAGAGATAGAGATAGAGAGAGAAAAGACACTGTGTAAATATTGAATTAATCAAATTTCATTTTGTAGTGTAATTATTCGTGCAGTTATTTGCCAAATCTTTGCCTCACATTTTCAAATATGGTCTGCTTTGCTTGATGCAAGAACTTAATATATGTATGTATATATAATAAATAATGAACTTAATTAATAATAATAATAATATTACAAATTATTTATGCACAATACAGAAATATAAGTATTATATCACAATATAAATGCAGTCAGTATTCATATCAACAGAATTACTTACAATGTGTGTGTTTATTAGTCAGTATCAAAAGTTCCGGCTGATTAATGATGTCTAACTAACACAGATTGACAGCAAGTGAACTGCAGTAAATGATTCTTAGCATATGCTAAGTTTAATGTAATATATAATGTAGACATAATGATATAGCAAATCAGCAGCTTGTTAATTTGATTTGCAAGCTGTTTGCTTATCATTCACTCAGCTAATTTCTAGATAAGCCTGTCATCCTAAAAAAGAGAAATGGAAGGGGGAGTAGGAAAACTAACTCAGTTTGTCAATATGCTTAAAATGTTCAAGGAGCGTTGATAATGTGATTTGAATGGGCATATTCGTTTATCATATTAAAATACAATTTGCAGTAATAAAGGCAAAAGCCAAAGCCAAAGTCTATGTCGATGGAAGTATAAAACTCAAACTCATTGTCAATCCTTCCATTGAGTTTGGGTTCTTGCAGATAGAATGTAGTTGGGCCAAAAGCAGATTAGGCTCAGGCAAATCATCAACACATCATCAAGGACAGATGCAGATAAAAGCCAAGTTCGGTTTTTGGGTGGATGGAGTCAAATCCAAGAATAGTCTGCTAAGACAGCCATCATAGCCACGCCGAATTGAATCAATAAAATTCAAATTAGTTTTGGGTAATCATTGTTGAGAGCACAAAGTTGTGCTCACTTCTCGCTGCCATTGTTCGACCAGGCGTTCAATCATTTATCCATTTCAGCGGTTGCCCATTGCAAAAAAGGATCCAAATTGATACAGCACCCAACCGACCGTCGATTGTTACCACAAAAGTTTGGCCCATAGTGTTTGCCGGCCTAATCCACTTGAGCGCCAAGTGAAACAAAAGGAAACCCCGAAGTACAAACACAGATACACATTTAGATACAGATACAGACACAGACACAACCAACACACACACACACACACCCACATCCCAACACAGTCTGAAGACTCAAGTCTGGAGTCAGCTTAGATTTTTGTCTAGGCAAATCAAATCAGAATCATGTAATTTTCCCATGATTCCCAGCGTTTGACCGCAAGCTCAATTAAATTACCAACTGCAGAAAGAACAATGTTCTTGATTCTCAATCTTACATGACAGCAAACACCGAATTAACAATACTCTTTCTCTAAAAAAGCTCTTTAAGAAATTATCATCATTTGAGTATTTGAGATGTATTTTTAAATGATTATTATCTTTCATCCAATGCAGTCACAAAGTAAAATAATTTGAAATCAAAAAACGCTTCGATTCTTAAATTATTTATGTATATCATTATAATTGATATTTTTTATTGTTTTATTAAATCAATTAATTTATTTATGTACTATATTTAAAAATAGATTTACTACTTCAATACATAAATAATTAATTTATTGTAGAGCCATTACATTAATTAAATAAATATATCTACATAGCATAAAAAATCGAAATGTGTCTTAGATTAATTAAATTTATACATTGTGATTAGGACAATTTAATTTAATATATGTTTTACTTTCATCTGTGGGAAAGAAAAGGGGGCCAATTTGATTGAGAAATATTTATACCCGTTGATTGGGGAGGGCAAAAAGCTGAAGCAAATGCCAAAATACTGAAAGAAATCCCCAAATGGGTGCTACGGATTTGTGGCACATTAGTGGACCAACCAAGACCTTCTTCTATCTCTTTTCTCTAATTTTCCTCTTGATTCTTATTCCCCTTATCTCCTCCTCTGTTTCACTTTCTTGTGGCAATCATCCTTCAACTCAATTCAGCGCCCTGACGCTTCGTTGGGTTTTTCGGCGATTTGCATTTCCCTTAGGAGCTTGGCAACAGTAACCGACAACCTCTCGCCTCTTACCTCTTTCTATTCTATTTATCCCTCTCCCTTTCTCTCTCTTTCTTGTATTCCTTATCCATCCCTTGACTGGTTTGTGGGTCATGCTTGGCGGCTAAGGCGTTAAGTGTCTTGGATTTATTATTAGATTTGTCTTGTGTGTGTGTGAGTGTGTGTAAAAGGATATGTGTTTGACGCCTCTGTGTGTTGTTGTTATTTTTGCCTGGCAAATCTCAACAACTTCGTGGCAGCTTTAGTTAAAGCTTGATCCGCTCATTCTGGTCCTCAGCTCTCACTTCTCACTTCTCGTTTCTCACTTCACAATTCTCAGTTCTCAGTTCTCAGACCTTCCCTAACTCTTGTGCTAATGTGGTTTGTTAGTTTTTGGCTGCCATTAAAAGGCTTTGCTATGGGATTTGTGTACGTGTTGAAACTAACAAAGTTTTCCAACTCAGCGTGTGTTGTTGTTGATGTTCTCAATCCATTGTCCTGCGTGTGTCCTGTGTGTGTACTGCCTGCTTGTCTCATATTGGCAGCTGTATAATAATCAATTTAGGTGAAATTTGGGAAAAACAGCTTAAAGCCATAAAACGTTTCGTTTGCCTAATATCTATCGTCAGTCCTAAACTCTTGTTGTTGGCCAAAACCGATTATGTGCATCTTAAGAGCTACAAATTTGTCGCCTACGTTTTATGGCCAAAAGAAGTCATAGGGCCAGACCAAGACAGCGAGGTAAAGAGGATGTCTTCAATATTTAAAGACATGCCTGATATGTGTGTACTTCGAATTATCAGATTATTATGTGTTAATTGGCTGTTAGGTCATTTATTTTAAAACCCAATAAAGTGATTAGCTTAATTTAATTTCAAGTCAAAAGAACAGATTTACAAACAAGCTTCAACTTGCTTTAATTTGAGAACAAAGCAAGTTGGATGTTGACGAAAATTTCTTTCAAACACGCTCGAGTTCTTGTTCAACTGTCAGCCTTGATTGACTAAACTTCACCAAAAATTTAATGCAATTATGTTGCTTTAAAAACCAAATATCCATTTCGTTTTTTTATAATTGAAAAATACATTTTAGTTTGGTTTTAGCTGCGTTTGTTGCAGTGGAAAATATAATGGGTTTGTTAATTTCTTGGAAGGTGCTCCTCTTTCTCTGGGTTTCTCAGATTTCAGCCTACCATCTCTAGCAATTGCTGTACAGGGTATCAGAACTTGACTGCTGTAAAAATCCTTTTGACGGCATTGCTTGGATGAAGGCATTTGAAGATTTGTAATGACAAAATAGCTTTTGATACTCTGCCTTTATTCCATGCTTGACTGCGTCTCTTATGGTCTAGCCCTCTTCTTCCTGCCACGCCCCATTCATACACACCCCTCCCTCTACCAACAGATGCCCCCTGTCACCTCCCTTCCCTTCTTGGCTTTGTCTGTTCAGTTTCTGCTTTTCGGCACCGGTTTATTTTTATAGTTATTACACTTTGCTTTTGTGCAATGTTGTTGCTGTGGTTGTTGTTGTTGTTAATGTTGTTGTTGTTGTGCGGTTGTTGGGTTGTCTTTATTGTGTCACGCTGTCGCTTCAACTCTTGCCTCAGTGCTTGTCCCTCTCATGCTCTCATCCTCGCACTTACTCTTGGTCTCATCCTAAAGCACCTTATTGTTCTCATGTCGCAGCCTCCTCCAAATTCTACTTCTTCTCCTCTCAATCCCATCTTTAGACGCCATCGTCGATTTCTTTTTCTTTTTTTTTCCATTTTATTTTTGCGGTATTTTTTCTGTGTTCTGTATTCTCTGTCTGCCGCTGCTTTTATGTGCTCTCAGTTTTAAAAGGATTAAGCTGTCGTTAGATTTTTGTTGCCACCGCCTGTCTGCCTGTCCCTGTCCCTGTCTCTGTCCCTTATCCCACTAAAGCCTGTTTTGGCTTTTCTCCAGCTGTCCAAAGCAATATGACTTGCCCTCAACCAAGTCCTATGGAAAAGCATCATCGTCTCGACTTTCAGCATCGATTATCCATAAAACGCTGCAGTCGGCCCAAAGTGCCGCAAATGGTCACAGGCACAGGCACAGGCGCATTTTAAGGCTAAAGGGGTTTCAGCAAATAATGAATGGATGGATCGGTGAATGGATGAATGGATGAGTGGGTCTATGGGTGTATGGCAAATGAAGTGCCCTGCAGTCAAATACTCATATGCAAGAGGCTCGCCAAAGAGTTAAGATTCAATCGACTGAGCGATTCCTTAATGCAATCAGACGAGAATGTTCTCAAATAAGTATTTTTTGAGAGACTTTCTTGGGACCTTAAAGTTGAGAGCACATTTTTAAATCTTTTTTTTTTGAATTTAATAAAAATTGTAAGACATTTGTGTTTATTAATTTATTTATTTAACTATTTAATCATTTACTAATGTATTTATTTTTATTGACGTCAATAATTTAATATTCCAATTGAAAGAAAACTTTTTTAAATACCTTAGAAATTCTGGCATAATATTTGATAGACATTGACTTTTATTAATTTTTAAACATATGCATATATTAAATTATTTACTCATTTATTTAAAAATGTATGTTTTAAAATTATTTCACATCAATAAAAATAATCGAAAATTAAAACTAATATAATTTAATCATACATAATACCAAATTTTTATCAAATAATCAGGCATGCTCTTCAGAGTTAAATTAGGGCTAAGGCTAGGTTAAGTGAAAGATTTGGAAAAATTTAAGAAATTTTATTAAAATTGCCTAAGTGAGGAAAAATTCTAAGCATATTCTGTTGAAAGCTGGATGGAAAAATGTCAGAAAGTAGGTAAAAATGGTAAACGAAAGATAAAGCATCAAGTTAATAAGTCAATGTTGCCATAAATGCGAACAACTTGAATTTTACAGAGTTATTTAACTTTGCAGGTAATCTGCGAGCCTTGTCACCACTCCAGCTTTTCATAAGAAACTCAAACACAGGGCGACAAGTTGAAAGAAGCAGAAGAATAACAAAAAAATATATGTATAGTATGGGGAAAAATGAGAACAAAAAATAAAAGAAAAACAAACTGAAAGTGCTGCAAAATCAACACAATGTGCACGGAAAGTCAAAAGGTGGACAACCGGACCGCAGGACCACACAAGACCTGAACCAGGACCACGACCAGGACCAGGACAAATGGAACAGAACCCAAAGACAAAAGTGCAATAAACCTGCGTGCGTTAGGGATGGAGAAGTAAGTAAGTAAGACCAGGGATGGGGTTAGGTGGAGGAATTGGTGGTTTTTAAAAAGCATATTTTGCCGTTTCTGTTGTCGCTTTAGTTCCATCTGGACCCACGATCCCAACCCCATCTACGACTTGCTTTTGGCCAGTCAAAAGGGTTAGTCGCACATAAAAAATGTGGCCGATGTTGTTGGCGATAAAAAATTTAAAATGTTAAGGCCAGCTGACCAAGAGACTGAGTGACAGACAAGTTAAGAGAGTGAGATTGGAACATATTGTGTCGCTGCTCGTTTTTGTGGCCTGTATTTTGGGTTGATATTTAAAGGCCACGTCGGCCTTATCGGCCATCTCAGGTCTCTGGTCAGGTTGAAGGGTGTGGATTATAGCCAGGTGGCTTTCCCAAAAAAAAAGAAAAAAGGCCAGCATGTGTGTGTGTGTGTGTGTGTGGGTTGACAAATGGCAATATGAATCGGTTAATATTAATTTAAATAGATAATTTTCATATCTCACAAAATAAATCAACTTTGTTCGCTCTTGAATTAAACCATATTTGGAGTCGGAGTTAAAGCTGTTTTTGGCCTTAACGCGACCCTTTTCGCGACTGCAGACATCTACACACATCTACACTCACTTACACATATCCACACTCACCTACACACATCTACTCTCTCATATAGGCGACACTTTACTGAAGCGAAGAGGCAATTAGCCTGCTGCCATCTCCATCTCCATCTGCCACATGACTCGGCTGATTTCAGGTTTGTGTTTTAACCCGTTTTGCCAGCCTACTTTTATTGCCCCTGGCCAAGAGTGTACGTGCATGTGGGAGTGTAAGTATGTGTGTGTGTGAATTATAAACTATTGTTTACACAAAGCGGAAGTCCTTGCCCGAGTGACTGCTACATGCTTCATTAAATTATGCTTTATTAGCCTTACGGGAGTTGAATATGAAGTAGTGCCCGACCGGCCATAAAACTCAGCGTTTCACCTCCCACTCCCTCTCTCACCCCTTCCACGCATATGCTCAGCATTGACACAGACAGAGAGAGGGAGAGAGAGGGAGAGAGAAGCAGAGAAAGAGAGAGGGCTGTTTGATTGGGGTAAGAGTTGGGTTGTAACGAGAAATTTATGTTTTTTGTCAAGTGATAAAATTTTTCGCTTACATACGCAGTTAACGGCCTTGCTCGGCAAAGGCTCGCACATAATTTGTGGCTATAAATTGAAAATTCAATTTCTTCAAGTCTTTTGATAGAGACAGAGACAGAGAAGAGGCAAAGAGACGAGGTACACACCTGACCAGGACAATCCCTTAACGCAACTAACCCGTTCTGTACTCGCTCGTATTTTGGGGCAGTGTAGAGTTTACGATTTGTTTGGGTTCACATTTTTGGTCGACCCTTTCGGGCCTTTTGTTTTCTTCGGTTCGTCCTTGTGCGTTTTGTGAATTTTAGCTTGGTTTGTTTAGGTCATAGAACATTGCACGTGATGTGGCCTCATTGTTGCTATTTTCTCTGCTGTTCTCTTGTTGTCACTATTGTTGTTGCTGCGGGCTGATAATTGGCGCCAGTGAAATGCAAATTGATCATTTTCAGCCAGCTCTCTAATTAGTCAAAGTGGCAGCTGTGAGTGAACCAAGGGCTAAATAAACACAGCCAGCATATAAGAACAACAATGACGATAGCAACAATGGGACAGAACCCCTAAAGGATCTCGACAGTCGACTGATTAGCAAGCCAAAGGCTAAACCTAAATCTAAAGCAGCCTGAAGGCTTTTTCATAGATAAACACGTGCCCGCATAAAACACAATACACATAATACACTTGATTTGCATTTATGCAGCGGCATCAAAAGATTTTATGCTGACAACACCAGCCCCCTTTCCTTCCTATCAGGCTAAGCTAACCCTAAAAAAAAATGAAAAGAAAAGAAAAGAAAAGGATAGAAAATACATACACACTGTTCACCTTGAACACTTTCATCCTTCCTCTGCCACACTCTCCTCTTTCGGTTCGCTTCGATTGATTTGGTTTGATTGATGCGCCCCCAAACATGAACAGAAACAGACTCTTCATCGACGCCACCTTAAGGCCAGTACAAAAAAAGAAACTGCTGACAACTAGAAATATGCACAGCCTAAGTGGATTTCCCCTTTTCTTTCTTTCCTCATGGCAACACTTGATCATAGATATTGTCATCAAGCACTTGCCTGCCAGACGCTGACTTTTTAATTAGGCTCATTGTATTACAGGTAACCTTGATGGAAAATGGAGGAGGCCAAAGGGAGAGTGGAAAAGTCATCAGAATCAAATCAAATTTGTCAATTTCAAGTGATTATCGATGACGACAGTGACATTGCTCTACTGGCAGTAAGAGTAGACTCTATAGATAGTTACCTGTTAACTGTAGTGCCTACTCAGGTGAAAGTAAAAGGCAAAGACAATAGACCTTGGCTCTTCAACTCTTCAGCCAAGAGATCTCTTCAGTTTTCTCCTCAAGTGACTACTAAAAAATGCTAATGATTTGCTACGATTCACAGATTCAGTATATCATTAAATTTAGTTCGATTATGTATAGTTTGACCTTTCATTCCTATTAAAAGATGCTAATTATATGCGCTGATAAGTATGCTTTGTTTTTAATAAATTGAAGCCACTTGAATAATGAATAGTTTTCCATCAAACCTTGATAATCTCAGATTCGCTTTTAATTAATAGACATTTCCTTTATGAAAACTATGGCACAAAGTTGAATATATTATAAAAATACAGGAAAAGAAAATTAAGTATAATTTCTAACGTCTTTAGCTTCAGATTTCTTGAGAGAAAAATGGAGAATGCTCATTAATTCTAGTCGCTAATAAGTATGCAACGTTTTTTGCTTATCACAGACTGCGGATTAAAATAAATGCATTTAAAAGGTCAAAGTATTTTCGAAATTGCCTGGTGCAAAGCGCAGCTAAAATAAATTAGATGCTGTTTATTTTTTATACTCGCTATGGATTAACCGCGGGATGAGTTTGAGTTTGAGTTAAAGAAGCGGGCAGTGAACATTATTTGATTTGAGAGAAACTCTATTACCAATAATTGAAACTTAAGCATGCCATTAGCTTTGGTTTAGTTCGCAGCAAGCTCATAAAACACACACAAACACGTGCAGAGAGACACAGATAGAAAAAGAGATAGAGAGAGAGAGAGAGGGAGAGAATGGAATCTGAGCCGAATATTCGAAGAGTCGACATTAGCATGTATTTTTATCATTTATATGCATGGCAGGCGGCGCATGAAAGTCAGTTTTATGTGATACAAGTGCTCAATTCACTCACACACACACACACACACACACACACACACACACACACACACACACACAAATGCCATAGGCTGTGCCTCAACTAACTGTATTAAAATTGTATCTAAACAACGAACTCTGTATACGCTATTTGAATAAAGCGAAAGATAATAATTATATTTGACTTTGATTCTAGTTTTGCATTCTACACGCGTATCTTTTGTAAAAGATTGAAACTTTATCAGATGTTACCAAGTTGATCAGTAAACTAATATACTCTTAAGCTCACGGCTATTGGAATCATTTGGTGGAGCTTTAAAGCATTTACGAATTGCAGCTCTGGGTTCCCTTAGCTGGATTTGCCTTACGACCGTTGCGACGAGTCGTCCATATCCGTGTCCGTGTTGGTGTCCATGTCCGTGTCGATGTCGATGTCCGTATCCGTGTCCGTGTTGCCGTCCATATCCGGAATATTCGGTTGGCGTGACGTAATAGATTTTACGCGACCATAAACATTCATAAAACATTCTTGCGCGTAACTCACATAATTTCGTAATCTCACATGTTCTTTCATTAAATAATTCATTTAATTTGATTTCGGCTTCGGTTTGGGCTCCGGTTTCGGTTTTCTCGGCTCCAGCTTCGTTTTCAGCTCACATATTGATTAGATATGTATGTAAGACACATAAACACACACATATACATATATGGCTTTGGTGTGTGTGTGTGTGGAGGATACTATGATTGTCCAGCCCAATGACTTTTATGCGCTTCATCGAAATTTATTTGCAGCACATTAAATGGAAACACAGATATAGTATAAGCGAACTTGGAACATGAAATGATCTAATGAAGTAACTTAGTCACAACTCTCAACAGATTTACAACATACTTATTCTACAGTATGAATATGATACGCACGGCTTTACTTATACCATATTTCTTTTGACAACAGGCTACCAAGTGTTTAAAGGCTACAAGAGCTTTAAAGAATTTACTTATTTAGACAAAATGATACTCCAGCTAATTAAAAGATATCTTGAGCTGACAAATTTAAAAACATGTACAAGAAGAGTTTATAAAATAAAACTATATCTAAAAGACAACTTTTAGTGACTAATATAAAATACATAAATTAGTTTTAGCTGTCTTAAAGTGCAAAAAATTAGGAGAGCATCAACCTGTTAGTAGACCTTATACATTCAAACTTAGTCTAAGACACAACTTTTAGTTACTAGGAGAATATGAGATTTGCTTATTCAGCTATTAGAATAAGCATATCTCATAGTCGAGCACACCCAACTACTGGGTTTTTATGTTTTTTTATAACTTAAAACAGATTAAATAAATGCAGTTGCAATATTAATGGAGGCGTTGTGGAAGCAAAAGTTATGATAATCTGGATTTAGTTAAGGTAAAGTAAAAGAGGGGAAAAAATGCTGCTGAATGAATAAAGTTAATGAAATGTATTTAGCAAATCTGGGCAGAAAAAAAAAGCAAAAGAGTTGGATGATAAATGATGTCTGGCAGTTGGTTGAGAAGTCCCTACTCCCACATTTACTCCTTTACTCCTGGCTTTCTTTCTTCTTCCCAACTATATATATGTGTGTGTGAATATATATATATATATGCCATATGCTCTTGCAAATGTCTGCCATGTTAATTCCGCGTTATTCTTTTCAATTTGCGCAAACATCTGAACACTTCTGGCCCCTGAACACCATTAAAGCCAACAATGGCTGGAATTTGAGTTTATATGCAGATTATCCAAGATGTTGACGCCACAGTCTGTAACTGAAAGAGGCACTTCCTCCAGCCCTCTCCCCTTTCCCTAGACTATTCGTCAACCCCTCCCTTCTAGATGCCCTCTTAGCCTTGTCTTAGGCCAAAACGCAAAGTTTATGCAAGACATGCCTGAAATTCTGGAAAAATCCAACTTAGAGAGCAACGCATTTAAATTTTCCCCCATGTGCAACGCAGGGCATGCGGCATGCGGCATGCAGCATGGGCCAACGTGGCATGCCTTGAAATTGAAAGAGTTTTCGGGGTGATGTTGCACTTTGAAGACAGACGGCAACGGGTTTAAGTATAGAAATAATGGCTTGCCAGTGCAAGAAAAATGGTGAACCAAAAGTTTTAACTACGTGCCACGCAGGCAGAGCAAAGAAGGGATGAAGGGTATAAAGGGGCGTGGTCTGTCTGGACGGAGCTTGGCCACTTTTGGTGGCAAGCTTTACAAATGCTTTTGGCCCAGTTTTTGCTGCACGTTTGTTCCAAAATCAGTTTAAATCTTTGAAGCAACGGCTCAAAAGCTCGATGGAATGCCAGCCTAATTCAAGAATAGTTGCTGCCACCCCTGCCACCTGCCACGCCAACAGCCAGTTAGTATGGACAATGATTGGAGAAGGTATGTGGCATGGAAAACTTGAGGCATGCTGACAATTTTCTTGCTTTGTTTTATGCTGCGGAATTTGATTATGCAACAATAAATCCTTTGGTCCATTTGCCAAAAACTCTCCCACACTCACAACGTATGTATGATTTTGCCACACAGGGGGAAAAATTTGTTTACCTTTGGTATTTGGGGCGCCACTGAAATAAGGAAGGAGGAGGAGAAGGTGGAAGTGGAGGTGGAGGTGGGAGCACACGTGAAATTAGCATGTGAAAATATTTGTCAAAGATTTGCACAAAATTATGCGCAGTGTTTGCGCAAAAATACACGAGCCAAAAGTTTGCAGAATTTTAATTTAAATTTTCACCGAGTTTTCGACTACAAACAGACATTTTGAGTGTGTGTGTGTGTGTTTGTGTGTGGCCAAAAAAGTTTGCTCACCGAAATTATTTGGCAAAAAATGATGTTGCATCATAAACTAAAGCGAAAAGCGCTTCAAAATTTTGCAAATTTCCCAAACTTGTTTGCCAAGTTTCATTCCAAATTCATTCCCCGTGCATATAGAGATATTTTTATGTGTTCTCTTTTTTATATATTTTTTTTATTTTCTGTGGGTTTTACTCTTGTTTTGATAAGCTATTTACATAAGCTGATGTGCGAGCACAAGCATGTTATATGAGCCAAGTTTGCGTTGTCGTCGTCGTTGTCGTTGTAGTTGTAGTTGTCGTTGTTGTTGTTGTTGTTGTTGTTGTTGAGTGTGTTCCCCCGAAAAAGTTTGGAAGTCATAGTAAGCTGGGTCAGCACCGTGATTGTTGAATGTGAATGTGTTGTTGTTGTTGGAAACGTTTTTGGGACGCTCGCCAAGTCAGTAGCAGTAAAATACGCGATGGATTAGCGCACAACAAATGCTCTCTCTCTCTCTCTCTGTCTCTCTGAAGTAGGGGATTTTCCCTCCTTCCACCACTGATCACAGGGGTTTTTCAGAGGGTTCCATTGACTTCCCCTTTGTATTCATCGCTCAATGGACGCTTTTAATGGCATTGGAAATGGGCCAGCAAGCGACGATGATGACCACGCGACGCAACGACGTCAACAACGTTGTTCTTGGTCTGTTGTTCCTTGTTCGTTGATGTTGTTGGTGGTGGTGATGGTGGTGGTGGTGGTGATGGTGGTGGTGATGGTGGTGTCCAATTACGTCGCATAAACAATGCGTTTTTTATGGCGCTAGCGATTATGGCTCGACAACCACCAGAGGAAAGAAGAACAAGAATAACAACACAAAATAACAACAGATAAGCCACGACGCATAAGCCACGGTGGCGTATACATGATTTTTGATGCCTCCTTTAGCCGATTTCATTATGAAGTGTAAATACATAACAGGATATAAGTATATATTGTATACACATTTACAAAAACACAACCACGCACATGTCACCTTGAGTTTCTGTATTTGTGTGTGTATGTGTGTGTGTGTGTGTCAATGATAAGCACAGGGTATATATAGGGTATTCTTAAGGTGTGCTTTAAAATATTGAGTAAAACTTATTGAAGAAAAATATAATAATTAATAATTTTTGATATAGTAAATTAATGAAAAGCAATCAATAGCTCTAAATTAACCTTCTCGATATACAAAATAATAATAAGGTTTATTTATTCAAGTTCATATTAATCATAAAATACTCGGTACTGAAATTAGAATTGAAATTAGCATTTCTATCTCTGATATTTTAAATTTCTGTCTTTTAAAAAGGAGTATATAGCCATGTTCTTCTGTCTGTGTGACTGTCTGTACAGACCAGCGTAACTTTAAAAAAACTGAACCGATTTCCAAGCAGGCTGTCTTTACCTTCATGATTCGATAATTTCCAAAGCTTAATATTTAAATTTATTAAATTAAATTTATTGAAATTAAATTTTTGCGTTGAGTAAACATTATTTTTTTATACTTATTGTTTAAAAGTAATTAATGGGAATTACTTGAATACTGCTCAAAAGTGATGGATTTGATTTGGAAGTGAATGTTATTCATAGGGTATGATGTTTGACGTTGGATGTGCTTGTGTACATAATCTTAACATGCAAAAAGCTGCTCGGTCACTTTTCCGCTATATTTCCCCCATACTATTGTGTCTCCTTCTCCTCTCGGTTCTCCCTCTACTGTCCCATCACTAAATCAATGCCTTTTCCGCAACCGAAGTCGTGCCTAAGTTATTTGGCTTAAATCGATGACGGCGACACAATTTTTGGTTATGTTATATTGCGCATTGTTTGTTGGTCATACAAAAGCACACCCACCCACACACACACACACCAGATCGCACACACACACTCACACATACATCCATCTTTGTATTTGTTGTGTTCTTCCTCTTTTGACTTTGCCTTTGTCTTGTTATATTTCCGCTAATTTTGCTATGACTGCAATTTCTCTCAGTTGCTCCCGCACTTCCGCTACCCCCTTTCTACCCCTCACCATCCCTTAATCTTCATTCCCCTTCATCTGTAGTCCTTCCAGCATCTTTTGGCATACAATTTGATGGTTTGGTCCATTTTCATTTCGCCTTGCGTTTGCCAATTGACAGTGAAAACTAACGATACGGAAAAGTAAACGCACTGTGAGTAATATTAGTTTGTAATTTGATTTTATGTTGCTCCTTCTTCTTGTTGTTGTTGTTGGTAGCTATTATAGTTGTTGCTGACATTGTTGTAGCTGTTGTTGGTATTTTACTGAAGGGAAAACTGCTTGCCTTACAATTGCAGGCAATTGTCAGACGCGATGTAATTGTAGTGACATATAGTCTAGCTACAACTGTCTAAAATACACACACATAAACATATGTATGTGTACATATATATATATATATGTACATGCACACATATGGATATTTGTTGTTGGAAATCAGAGAGTCAACGACAGGGTCTACTTACCGTTAATGCACTGACAATTGTTTATATGAGCTGTTCTGATCCACTTCAAATCATTTAATGGCCTCTCGAGTTTCTTTGAGTACTTATGCCCATTGTTTTATGAGCTAATAAGCTCTACTGTCACCCTCAAAACTCCCAGAAATAGCAGAAATTGGGCGATTTCAATATACTGTTCTGTTTCGTCTGATATTTTACATTATAAAGTCCACTATTTGATTCCAGTTTTCATCAACATAAATGTTGCAATTTATATGAAAAATAAACGATTTTAATAAAAATTATTGTTGCTCTTTTGAATACGTGAATTTTCTAAATAAAATGTTAATTTTTGGGAAAAATTGACAACACAAGTTTATTTTAATGAATTGAAATGACAACACAATATGTTTATTTTATCCTAGCTCTGCGAGTTAAGGTTTATTAATTATGGCACTAATCACTTATTGTTATGTTTTAAAGTTACTTTATATTTATCTACTCTTCTATTAAGTAAGTACATGTATTTCATATTGCTTCAACTTAAGGTACATTGCTAAATCTTTCCTATTTTATTATTATTATGTGTGTACATGTATGTCCATTTTTTTTACAGACAAAAAGCTATAATATTAAAACTTACTTTACAATTTTTCTGTCAATTATCTGTTCGATTGAAGTCAATCGGAAATTCAAGTAGTTTAAATAGCTTTTTAGCATTTTCGTGTCCTTTAACTCAGTGTGCAGCAATTTAAGCTATGTTAGCTCGTGTAAAAGCCAACTAGTAAATGGCAACTGTGGAAAAGGGGAAGTGGGAATATGGGGAAATGTAGAAATGGGAAACTGAGAAACTGTTAACTTTCTCTTTCGCTCCGCTGGCTGAGAATATCGCTATCTCTCGCACTCACTGAGTCACTGATATGCAAATGATATTGTATTGTGTATGGCTATATAAAACTGATATCTGGCGCACTAATCTTAGATACAAACAATATATTCAAAAAGCGACCTAGATCCTTGCTCAACGTCGAATAACAACAACAACAACAACAATAACAGCAACAGCAGCAACAACAAAGAGGACTACAACTGCGATAATAATAACAATAGTAAAAGTGAATGCCAGCTCGAAGCAGAGCGGAAGGAACGTAGTGAGCGATGGGTTGTTGTAATGTGCCAAGAGGGATAAAGAGAGGGTGTGTGAAAGGGGGAAATGTAGCTGGTTATGTGGTTGTGGCACAGATGATGGGACACCCGCGAGGTGGCGCCACAAAACAAGAGGATAAGAGGAGGCAAAGTCAAGTCATGGAATGAATAAAACTCGACCGACAGAACAGAACATTTGGAATATTTAAAAATTACACTCGAAGTGAAATGTGGCCAGTATACTGCTGTTGTTGTTGTTTTTATTGTTGTTGCTGTTGTCCCTGTTGGCTCAAATGAAAACAATAGGGAAGAACATTTGAATAGCAAATATGAGAGCAAATAACTAGGCAAATGTCAGTGCGAAGTACAAAACCCAAATCCGAAAGTCGAAAGCCGAAAACGAAATCAAAATTAAATGGGAATGGCAATGGAATTGAAATTGGGATTAGAATTGCAGTGAAAGTGACACAGACAGTGGTGAAAAATAAATAAGAGAGAGTGAGAGAGAGAGAGAGAAAGAGAGAGAGGAGGGGAATAAATATTCCCAGCTTTTCTCTACTCTCACCTGATTGCAATTGCAATGTCAATTTCTACAGCTATTTCCTGCCAGCAATTGCCTTCTAACTAACTAAATAAAGTGGTCATTCGATTTTTAGTTCAAGGGCGTAAAGTAGCGCAAAAAATAGTGAGGAAAAAAATATAAAAGCAGACGAGACAACGTATTTGTAAGTGTGTGTGTGTGTGGCACATGTGACATGACATGCAACACTGAAGTTGCCACATTTGAGGGCAAATCAAGTGAAGCCCCATTCGAGCTAAAAAGGAAGCCCGTCTGCTAATAAATATTTTACCCAGTTGCGAGGGTAACAAACAACAACAACAGCAGCAACAACAACAACAGCAAGAAGAACAAGCAACAACAATAAACAACAACAAATAGTGCATTATTGATTCGGTATAACAAGAACTCGTATCGGAGTAGTTGCTGCTGTTGCACTAGAAAAATTGTCAACGCGGTAAAAAAAAGGAAAGAATACAGACAAAAACTGCTGACAAGGTCGTTGATTTTGTGGGTAATGCCACGCCTCCTTCCCTCTCTCTCCCATTTGGGTCTAGTTTGCAGTAATTGCTACGAGTGTTGCAAATAGTAACAACAACAATTGTCGACGACGTTGCTTCGTCTAGTATTGTTATTGTTTTTGTATTATTTTGTTGTTGTTTATTTGTATTGCGGCTTATGTAGTTGACTTTGTAACCGAGTGAGAAACCAGAGCATTGCTCATTTATATTGAGACTGTACATATTTCCGCTACGAGTCAAAACCAAGTCGTTGCCCCTTTCTCTCTCTCTCTCTCTCTCTCTCTTTTCCTCTTGCTATCCCTATCTCTCTCACTCCCTTTTGGTAGTCATCAAGCGGCGTCAACGTTCACCGCAATTTGTGTGCCTGCAGTGACCCAGTAACATGGAAAGCAGCCGCATCGACAACAAACCCACAACTCACACCATCCACATAGTTAAGCACATCAGTTACCCCTTTCCAACCCTTCTTCTGCCACTTTCCAACACTGACGTCTTGCTCACACCCTTCTTTTTTTTTGGGCCGTTGTGAAGCGCCTTCCGCACAAATTCCTCCATTTGACCCACTTAAATGGCGTAATTTATGATTTTACAGTGTGAAATTGTTTAAAAGTGGCGCCCCCTAGCCATCGTATTCAAGAAGTGGTGGCTCCTTTATTTTTTTCCTTCTCTTCGGCTTCCTCTTCCTCTTATGTTTCTTCTTCTTCTTCTTCTACTGCTTCTTCTTGTTCCTTAACCATGTCGTACAGTGCAAAAGTAAAGCAAAACAGGAAACGTAAGATATTACGTACAAGTGTAGATGATGGAGAACCCTTGCATATGCCAGCTAATAATTTATAGACTCTTCAAAAACTCATTATAAAGTACATACATATGTGCATATAGTATATACATATATAACTAAGAAGTCGGCAACGAAAAGGAATTAGTTATGATACTGAAAGAAGGTGACCTGATTATGGATTAGAATAAGTCAAATATATTATGAAGGCAAGTCTTGGAGTTATATAAATCATATGATACATTAAGAATTAAGATAGACTCAAATTGTAAGGACAACTTTAAAAATATTGAAAAACTTCCCAAGCAAAATGTCTTTTTCATCATAACTTTCTTAAACGTTCTTTAATTCTTAAAAAAAAAATAGTGCAAAGTCGGACTGCTATATTATAGATAGACTCAAATTGTAAGGACAACTTTAAAAATATTGAAAAACTTCCCAAGCGAAATGTCTTTTTCATCATAGCTTTCGTAAACTTTCTTTAATTCTTAAAAACAAAAGTGCAAAGTCGGACTGCTATATTATATAGCTGTCATACATCAAATATTGCATACAGATCTATACAGGGTATAATATTTTCGGAATCATAATACCTTATGTGCAATTTATACAGTTTTCTCGTGGTTATTCACAACATGGATACTTCCTGTACTGCAATATTTATTTTAGCCCATATCTTTTCTGGTCTAAATGAATGTTAATTTCCATAAAAATTTGGACAACGGGGATTTATATGATGCTACCAATACTTAATTTATATACTCTGACCACTTACCTACTTATTTTCTTCCTCTCTCTAATCTCTGTCGCTCTCTCTCTCTCTCTATATCTCTCTCCAACTCGGTTTTGCTTTCTAACTGCTCTTTTTTTTTGTGGACTTTTGAGGCAAGCAGCAGCTGTTGCTGCCATTAAAATACCGCAGACCAAAATCTGCATACACACACACACACACACACTTTACCACGAAACACACTCACACATATACACGGGACACACACACACGTATACACGTATTGAGAGACATATTGAAGTAACCTCTAGAAGTAATAAATAGAAGTCCTCTAGCCCATGAAAAATTGCTACAAATTAATCGGAAAATGCTGCCCCATTGCCCAAGTTGATGCTGTCGTTTCGTCCTTCTGTCCTGCTTTTGGACTAAGTAATGGTAAGAGGAGGGAGGGATGGGGATGGGGATGTTTGAAATGAGCAGAACGTCGGCAATTTGTAGGCCGTAAATTTTAAAGTGAATTAATGGCGTTTGAAATCCAAATGGCGCTAGACATCAGCACAGACGACGACGGCGACGACGATGATGTCGACGAGAAGAAGAGCCGCAAAATTTTAATGTCGTTGGCTGGGAGGCGTATAAGGCGGGAGGCGTGGCCGAGGGCTTTGGGCATGGCTTGTGGCAAGGCTCAGTGGCACAGCTCGTGGCATGGCCGTGGCTGTTGGTCGTGATGGAGAATGAATTGAAATCAATTGAATTAATTATTGGCGCTTAATTGATTGAAACGAAGCGAATTCAGCGCAGTTTCCCTGCTGGCTTTCCCTTTTCCTTACTTTGTGGCAGTTACTGTATCCCTGCCTCTTTGCCTCCTTGCTTGTTTTCTTCCCTGCCTTCCTGAATTCCCCTCCATCATCACGTTAACAAGCTGCCAACTGTTTCCATTCATTGCCCAACGTTGGCTGCTCTCACTCTTCCTCTCTCGTTCAGTCCCACTTTGTCTCTCTCTCTCTCTCTTAGTTCTCTCTCTTGTGCTCTGCTTTCCACCATGTTGTGCTGCCTTCCCTCCCGCTTCCTCACTCTCATTGTTGTTGCTAAATAGAGCGCATTTTAGCCATTTCATTTTCATAAAATCAATTAGCCGTAGACGTTGTTGCTGTTGTTGCCATTGCCAGTTGCCCCATTTTCAATACTCGCGAATCGGGTGAAACAACAATAACAACACACATGTTGGGGTATCAACGGGAGCCAAACAAAGCAGACAACAGCAGCAAAGCGTGGCATGCAAAATATTAGCAGCAAAGCGTTGCAAGTGCGTAGCGAGAGATGGGGAGGAGAGATTGGGAACAGGGGTACAGGGAAAAAGGAGCACCTCTTTTGGTGTAAACAGTAAGGGGTGAAGGGTATTGGAGCATATATTGTTTGTAGTGCGTTTGGTAACAGCAATTGAATGAGTTTATTGATTGGCCACGTTGCCAATCCCCATTATCCCCTATATCCCGTTTTCCATTTCCCTGCCCATGCTTTCCATCTTGTTTTACAAATTTTGTTTGTTGATTGTTGATTTTTCCTTAAAATATGAGTCTATTTAAAGAATTTATTTATTAGTACTTACCGCTGATGTTTCACGATTGTCGATATATGATTTTCCAAGAATATCAAACAGAGCGACAATTAATATATCAATCCTCCAATCCGTGTGCATTTCAATGGAAATCTAATTAGCACCAGGACATAGCATAGTTGAAACATGGCGTCGTGAGTTAAACAGTCAATGCTGAAAGGAAAAATGTGACAATAAAGAAATTAGTATTTATTGTATTGTATATATTGTATATAATCATAGCTATCTAATTTTGATAATTTGCTGTAGTAACCGATTTATAATCAGATTAATTTATCACGGTAGTCGTGTGCACATTTTTATAATGTACAAAGTAAAAGTTACTTAAACATATGCAATAATAACCTAATCCTTCCTTAGTCATATGTATTCTTGTGTACACAAATATGTTTGCTTTAGATCAGTTGAGAATTATAATAGACATTGTCTGATTTGTTGAACTCGTTTAAACTACATACAACAAGTTGGTCGAAAATTGTTGACTTGAAAACTTTCGGGATACGAAATATAAATATTAAATATAATATAAATAACTACTTGACATTTTTATTATTCCATGGATCACCGGCCTTTATTAATTTTCTTTCCCTTATTTCTCTTTAAGAACTAGTTCAGTTAAAGTCAACTGCCCCTTTCTCCAATTTTCGTTTATTAGATGCGAATAGGTGTCCATAGAGATGAGTTCAATTTGAGCCTCTCATGTGCTCGCAAATATCTGATTCCGTATGGTATTTAAGGTACTGCTTGTAATAGGACACAAAATGAAATACTAGTTGCCATAGAGAGATAGTGAGAAAAGAGAGGGAGGGAAGACTAAGGGAGGAACACAGAATCCCAGAGACCAGGAGCAGTTACACCCCGCATTGCACTCCATTTCCCATTAGTCATACGGTTGGTGCAGTGTTGCATACTTTCTGGCTCTGCCTCAAAATGTGCCTCTTCCTGGGCCTCTGCCCGGGTTTCTGCTAGGGTATGGGTATGGGTAAGGGAAAATAGGGGATTGGGGAGCTGTACTCGTAAGCCTATTGCAGAGCATGACTGACGTTTGGCAACATCGGCAGCAGCGGCAGCAGCAGCAGCGCACGTTGACCTTATTTGCATGTACCTGTGCCGCGAATCAATTCTTGGCTGCAGCTACAAGTCATCCACTAACCTAACCACTGAACCACCCACCTTTATTGCGGTTACGTTGGGCGGCAACTGCAACAAATTGAAACGAATTCTCGTATTGGAGTTCGAATTGCAATTGAAATTGGTTTCACTGCAGTGTGATAGGAGGTGGTCGGGGAAAGGAAGAAGTGGCCTGGAGTGGAATCGTCTCCCTTTCTTTTTACCTCCCCATAGTTAGGAGAAAGTGCTATTTTTCCCTCTTTCTCTACTTTAGTCTCTACCGCTCTGTGTTCACTCTGTTGTTGATTATTGTTGACGGCGTTGATTTAATGCAAAAAGCGGCAGCGACGTAAGCAGCAACATTGGCAGCGACGTCAACGCCAGCTGCTTGACTTGGCGTGCCACAAAAACAGGCAAACGAAGAAAATGCGGAGAACAGGCAAAAAAAAAACACAGCACACACACACACACACACACACACACACAGAATAAAAATGTTAAAAGGCGCTTCTAAGTAAATAACTGGGTTTATGGGTCGATTGGGTGCACCAAATCGTGAGCCGCACACAGAGTACCCGACGATGAGAAAGGGTGTAGAGGCAGTGGCTGTGGCTGTGACTGGGGGGATGGTCAAAGGGAGCAACAGGCTGAAGGGGGGAATTAACGATTGATGGCGTGACAGCGTAGCGAACTGAAAAAGAGACAGTGGTGTAAAAATCAAGCTAAATATTTGCATGCCAAGCAAAGAGATACAAATAATGGAAAAAAAAAAATAGTTAAACGCTAAAATTGAAATAAAATAATATTGAAAATATAAGGAAATTTATATAAATTTGTAGCACATTTATTTCCAATAAACATTTTGGCTACATGCATGCATATGTACGGATTAATGTAAAAATAAAATTACTTTTGTTGCGATAAAGAATATTCAAACTAAAAATATTTTATGAAATACATTATTAAAATATATTCGAGAATATGTTGTTTAAAATAAAAAATAAATTACTTTAATGATGATTAATAACATAGGTGATTCTTAACTAAATATAATATATTATATATAAATAACAAAAGATTTTGCGGAGAATAGCATTCAAATTTCGACAATTGACAAGTGAATTCGCCCCACTGTTCAACGAATTGCGCCAATACATTGATTGTTGTAAATGCGAATGCGGCCAAAAATAGCAAAGTGCGTTTCTCGCGTTAAAAATTGCAACTGTATATGTACACATGTGTTGTATATGTATATGTGTGTGTATATGGGTGTGTATACTTTGTACTTGTGCTTGAAATGGAATTAGTAATGAAGTTTACCAATGGTGTCAGTTTCAGCTGCGGTTTCTAGTTTTTGGTTTCGACTATTTGATGTTCTCTCCTCTTTTTTTTTTTGGCACTCTTTGTGTGCATTAATTGCATTCACGTTGCAAGGAATTGAATTGAGCTTTAAAGTTAAACTTAGAAAAGCATCGGATCCGTTAATTTATGTGGAATGTGCGAGAGTGTTAAGCAAAATAATAAAAAGAATTTAATTAACAGCAGGAGGCAACTTTAAATTGAATAAAAATGCCCCAGTGCTGCACAATGTGATAACCGATGCTGAAGTCGATTCCAACTCCGAGGTCGATAGCGATTACAATTTTAATTGCTAGAGTATTTTTCAGGTATATGGTAAATGAAATTCAATTAAATTCATTCATTTAACGCGCTCTCAACCTGGCCGAAACTAATTGCGAAATGCAAATGCAATCAAAAGGCCTACGATATCCCATTGAGTAATGGATTTAATTGTCAAAAATACGTTCGAAATATCTCCTTTTGGTTGATATTAACATTTTATTCCTGTATTTCTTAAAAAACGAATTTCCTTCTGAAATCACAATTTAATAACATGCCATTTTTGTGCTTTTGCATATGTATGTTTTCGTATTTTGATTTTAATAAAGTTTTTTTTTTTGATAATTTCCTGAAGCTTTCCTTTTCAAATGTCTGCATTGGAATGTGATATGTTAAGCTTCAGCTTTCAATCAAGCTGGCAACAGGAAATTTATTGTATACGACCAAAAAGATTTAAAATATTATTTAAAGGTAGATATTTGCAGCTTTTGCACAAAACTGAAACACATTTTGATTGCAGGTATTTTTCAAAATAAACACAGAAGAAAATCTTCGAGCAAAAATATTTACCCCACAACCAGATAAGGAATTTAATATGAATATTATTTTTGTCAATTGTGAAGTTGGAAAATAACATAAGAAAATATGTCCAAATAAAAGATCAACTTTAACTATCTTTATTATGTGAAAGGACTTTAAGTAAATGTATCTCTCATATTATTGAATCGCAATGTTAAATTTATTTGGAAATTGTTATAAAAATCGATGGAATACTATAACTATAATATTTCACTCACAAAAACTTCATTTTTTTCATGGTTAAATATATATTTTCAAATATATTTTCCAGTTCCCAAATTGTTTTGGCTTTAATAGTATAAATCTTTCTTTCGAGCTATTGATTTGCTGACAGAAGTAGATCAAAATGTTAAATATTTGCCCCTTTTGGAATTGCTTATAATTTATAAGCATAAATAAATAAGTGATATACAATTTTAATATTATGATTTGCATTTTACAAATTTACAGAGCTTCAACTGAGCATAGTTTGACTTTTAGCTTAGTCAAGTTCAATCCGTTTGCTGTGACAGCTAGAATGACCTGCTGCACTAATGTCACACATACACATACACTTGTGTCAACACACACAGATACACACACACACACATACAGTTACAGTCTGTCAGACGACGACGTCGTGAAGCATTTCAACTCAAGCAGAACCAAAGGCAAACAAACAAACAAACAAAGTTAGCGCCTGCATGAGAGCTTTATATAAGTAAATGTATGTGCGTGTGTGTGACTGTGTGTGTGTGTGTATCTATGTGACTGTATATCTGTGTATGTGTAAAACAGAATATAGACAATTACACATTTGCCACTGCAGAGAGTACGCAGTATTTAGATAAACGACAAAAGGTAAATGAACTTTATCACCCAGCAGCAACAACAAGAAATGACATGTTATGAGTTACACCCACCCAACGAAGTAGAGGGTACACTCACACACACACACACACATACATGTGCAATACATAAGTGCATTTGTATGTATTTACAACAAGTCACCAACGCGCCTTTGCCACCTTTTGGGGCAGACTCTTGGACTTCTTCAGAAGCCGTTGTCTACATCTTATTGCTCACTAGAAAATATCTGCCCGACAGTTAGTATACCCAAAGATTTATTTAATTAATACTAACTAGAATAGCAGAAAAAAGATCAATTTTAATAAGCTTCAGAGGAATTCTTTGAATATAAGTAACTAAATATGTTCAATTTTGAATGCTAGTTCTCCAAACATTTATGATTATTTCTGTTATTGAAAGATTTATGTTTCTGTTGAAAACCAAGGCAAAGAACATTTTGCTCATGGAGAGATATGGTTCGTCATAAAAAAACGAGTCTCATTAGTATTGCAAATGTAAAAATTAATAATACAATCTTAAATAAAAGTCCTTAAAAAGTTTGCATTCGTTATATAAAGAAATTTAAAGGCTTAAAATATCAAGGAAATATTTAGAAAATAATATATTATTTTTTATTTGTTTTTGAATTGAGTCAATATGCGAACCAAAGTCTTGGATTAAACCATAAAGAAAACTTGTTCAACTGAAGTCTGTCAGCCTTGTGAATGAAAAAAGTTCAACATTATACTGAAGGGTAACATATATCATGAACTTTTAATTCTTGAGAAAACTCGAGTGAGCCTAAGTTTGGATGACTAAACTTGAGCATTTATTGGATTAAGTCTCTCTTATCATGTCGGCATTTCTAGGGTATCACAATATTCGAGTTTAATTGGAAAGAAATTGCAGTTGTTTCTTTTAGAGATTCTTGTGTTATTTCATTTGTAGCTTTGCCAACAGTGAGGTGGCAAAGTGTTGGCAAAAAATGAATAACAGACAAACACACCCGCACACACACACACACACACACACATACGTACACACTATCATATTCATATACATAATTCTATACATGTGTATTTACTTATATCGTTGGCACCCATAATGAAATATGCAAAAGTATAAAATAAATAGAAGCAGCAGAAGAGCAGAGGCAATGCACATGAGCAAACAGAGAGAAATGCAGAAAATCAAGAAAAAAGATATATGAAAAAAAAAACATTGAAAAAAGAAAAAAGGATTTTATAACTGCAGTAATAAATGATAAACAAGTGCAAGCTGGCCAAGTTGCAGAGGGTTCAGGGGGAAAAAGAGGGGAGCCAACCAGTCAGAGCCTGTTATTGAAAACTGCATGTGCGTGTATGGGTTTTCACACTCTCCGTGTGTGTGTGTGTGGGTGTGTGTGTGTGTGTGTGTTTGTATGCTTACTACGTGCCTTGAAATGCAATAAACGAGCGTCAAAAGCAACCTCAGCTGCAGTCCGACCTGAATGCTGGATTCAGCTTTTGCACAGGATCAGAACTCATGATGCAGCTGGAATCCTCGACAGTCACACACAAAAGTATATACATACGAACGCACATATGTTTAGTAGTTTACGAGCATAAAAACTTATATATTTACATTCTCATGTATGCACGTCTGTGTGAGTACATTCAATTAATGTCGTAAGTAAAACCAAGAGTGCTGCAGCATGTGGCAAGCGGCAAGTGGCAAGTAGCATGTGGCATGTGGCTTATCATGCACAACAAATTATGCCAGAAATAATGCAATAACCCTAAAAAGAAACAGATGCAATTTTCGGGACATAAATAGGTATAACGAACTTGATTCACTGTCATAATGAACCATAAAATGAACCAATTAGTCAAAAATCAAGTACATGTAAACACAAATTACCAACGAAAATAATTCTTTGTCAAAAAATTAATAAATTTATTGGAAACTGTAATACTTTGCTCTTGTTTATATAAAATGTCAATTTTATTCTAAATATAATTTAATTTTTTTTTCTTTAATTATTAAAAAACACAATGAAATAATATATAATTTGTAGTTTAAGTTGTTTAAATATTGCAAAGTAATATTGAAATATTTCAATTCTTATATCTGATACATTTCCAACAATTTTAAATTTCTCTAAAAAATTGACTTTCTTCACGTTTTAAGCTTAAATGCTGACGATAAAAATAATTATGCAATTAAACAGAAATAATAAAAAAATCTCTTGAAACTAAATTGTTAAAGGGGAGCGAATTGATAAAACAACTTTGACAGTTGTTAAAAAAGAAGTAAAAGAAATTGAAGAAACCAGAAACAAGAGAAAAGTCAAACCGCGAACACTTAATTTTAGTGCAGCTGCTGCCAAAGCAATGAGCGGAAGTAAGAAAATGTAAGAACAAAAAAAAAAAGAAAAAGAAACATTAAAAAAGGGAGAAAAAAGACAGAAAATAAAATGATTGTTTTAGTTTTATTAAAATGAGTTTTTATTAAAAGCCAGTGGCCAATCAGAAAAGTTCGTAGTTGCTGCTGGGCGAGAACTTGTCAAAGGCAGCAACAGCAACAACAACAACAGCAACAGCAACAGCAAAAACAACAACAATAGCAATAAAAAGCGCTGCCAATTTGTGTGCAATTTACAGCAGTATGAGGGCCATGGGGTAAAAGGAAAGAGAGGAAACCCTTAGGGTAGTGGGGGGTAAATAACATAAAAAAGTTGCCAACTATTTAGCTGCATGGCATAAAAACTTGGCAGACACACGAGCAGACTGAAATGGACCAACCGCGACGCCATAAAGCGTTCAACAGCAGCAGAAGCTGCAACTGCCACTAAATACAGGCAAAACAACTAAGGATATGCGACAGGA
The DNA here is from genome assembly GCA_035044365.1 of Drosophila neotestacea. Lineage (NCBI taxonomy): Eukaryota > Metazoa > Arthropoda > Insecta > Diptera > Drosophilidae > Drosophila > Drosophila neotestacea. Next base: position 903,240 of record JAWNMD010000051.1, on the reverse strand, counting down.
CGAGACAACGGGGATCTAGCAACAGCGGCCACAGGAATGTTGCATTAACGCTGGCCAAAAATCTCTGCACTTGTAGTTGAAGTTTTTCGCAATGCAAAAAAAAATAAAAATAGAATAAAAATAAAACGAAAAAATAGAAATTAAATGAAATTATTTCGCGGACAAAGCAAAACTCTCTTTACACACTCTCTCACTCTCACTCCCTCTCGCTCACGCTCTGACACTGCCACGTTGGCAACAATAACGGTACATTACAAGTGGCAAGAGCGTCGAGTTAGTTAGTTTGCTTGTCATCCTCAACCTCAACCTCAGCATCTCCATCTCCATCTTCATACACATTTTCATCTTCGTCCTCGCTGCGGTCTTGTTAGCCTGGCTGGCAAGTTGGTTAAAAAGTTGTTGATGCAGTTGCTGCCCACGGGGTGCCACAAAGAGAGAAGGAGAGTGTGAGAGAGAGGGAGAGAGCGGATGGCCAACGACCTGTCTGGTCTGAGGGGGGAAAGGGACCAACACACATGCCAAACGTGTTGCTATTTTGCGAGGCAAGCACAAATTCTGTAAGCATACACGTGGCAGCCACTGTACCAACAATGTTTAATTGAAAGAACAAAAACATAATTATTTTCCCAAAAAAAAAAAACAAATTGCTAAGTTAAGCAAGTCAAAACATGCGTATTAAACAAAGCGAAGCGAGAAATAAACTTTTAGCGTGTTTTCAATTCGATTAAATGTCTGAAGATTCACCTTAATTACCTATATATGTACATATACATATATGTATATGAATAGTATACCACTGATATGACCTAGTTATAGATATCGCTATTTTAACATTTTTGTATACAACCATATATATACTTTTTTAACGTCGAATAAAAGCAACAGACAATAAATTTAAATTAAAAATAGGTAAAAATTAACTATGACATTATAAAGTATAACCAATTGCTATTAAAATAAATTAAATGTTTTGTTGCTATTCATTAATATTCGTTTTCAATATCGATAAAGATATTAAAAGAAAAATATTATTAAACCAATTTTATGATTTTTAATTTACTCAAATGGCCAATTTAAAAAAAATTTAACCTATATACAGCTTTTTTTCTGTCGTCTTTTCTTATTTGCTGGTTGCTAAGTAATATGTAAAATTTAATAAATAAACAAATTCAGAAAGAGAGAACTTGGACTTTTGAAGCGTTTACTAGAAGAGACTGAACGTTTTTCTTGACAAATTGTTAGACTTTTGGCAATTTCTTTATTTTAATTAATAAATAAACTAAGAAAGCAAGATGCTTGTAGACTTTTGAAGACTTTTCGTTTTCTTGCAGAAGAGACTGAATACCCGAAGCTTTGTCAGAAACAGCAGCTTAACAGGAAACTCTTGTTGTCGTTGTTGTTGTTTTTATTGTTGCAGTTGCCATTCTGGGTCTGTGGATGTGTGGCAACTAGAAACAATGTGGCAACTCCCGCAGAACATCTTGTTGCATTTGCAATTTCCGGTTTTGCACACCAGTGGACCTACAGACACACACACACGCACACACACACACACACACATGTATGCGGCATGTTTTACTAAAAATGTGTCAACACACGACAAAGCAAAAACAAACAACTCAAGTTCTTGTGTTGTGGAACAGCGCAAGAAACATTGCAACAACAACCACACAACAACAACAACAACAGCAACAGAAAAAACATCTTGTTGTATAGCTGTTACTGGAACTCGACTACCTCCCGGTTTCCCGTTCCCGTTCCCGCTCCCAATTCTCATTCTCATACCTATTCCTATTCCTATTCCCAGACCCTATCTCAGAGACCCCGTTCTCATTCCCTTTCCCGTGGTCATTACAAAGCAACTACATACCGGGAGAACCAAACAACAACTCACTGGGACTTTCATACACACACAACACACACACACTACAGATACAAATACACTGTGAAAAGTGAGGGATATATGAGGTAGGAGGAGAGTCACGTGCTTGCACCATTTGTTTGCAACTTCTACTTTTACTTCAACTCCTTTTTCCTTTCCCTCTTCCACTTTGTTCAACGACTGTTTCGTTTGCCGCTTGGCTTTTATTTCATAGTTTCTCAGTTTTCTGTTTCATCTTCTTCTTCTTCTTCTTCTTCTTGTTCTCCTTCTTCTTCTTTTTTGAAATCTTTTTTTTTTTTTTGTAAACTGCCTCAGAGCCTTCAATTGTCGCTAGACAAAGCAGCCACAACAACTGCAACTACAAAGTACGGATCAACACACACTGAAAGATAGAATCACAGAAAAGACGATGAGTGGGAAAGGGATAATGGGAGGAGGAGAGGTACAAAATAAAGCCAAAAGCTGCTCCCAGGACGATTGGCTGACAACTTTAAGCCCAGCCTTACAGGACAACAGCAGCAGCAACAAATCAGGTAAACAAAGCAAGCACAATTGTTTAATATTTGGGAAAACTGCTCAAACTCTATGATTTACCACAGGAAACCGACTTAAGGCACAAAGTTTTTAAGTGCTTTACTTATGATTTAAGAATCGGTTTGAATGTATTTTTAGATAGTATCTTGTTTAAGACCGACAATAGAAAAAGTTTATCACTACCCTGGGTTAATTTATATGTTTATTATTTTTTAAAATACAATAACATTAAGTTCATCTCCTACACACAACTCTTTTTCATAGTGTTAATCTGTGCAATGTCTGTATTTACTGCTCCCCATTGCGATGTTTAATGAAATCTTGAAGGTAGACTTGTTATCTTCAAAATATTATCCACATTCAAAAATACCTTTACCTTTATATTTGACTTCAACACAGCCATGTAAATACATTTTCATGTATGACAGAATGCGGTTGGATAGACTCAATAATAAGTATGTATGTAGATATATAGATGAGAATGTGTAGGAGAATACGTAGCTTAAGTAAGCAATTTGTATTTTCCTTAATTGCTTTCAAACTTGTCACTCACTCTCCAAAAATGAAGACAGACCGAGAGAGATGATCAAGATGAAGACACTCAAATAAATGCTTAAGTAGTGTTTGTGTCTTGTCTTGTCTGAATGAGAATTTGTAAATTTGATATCAAAGTTAACTCATAATCCGGGCAAATCCCCGAGTATATCTACGAGTTTGTCTGTCTGTTCAAGACCATCATCAAAAGAGTTCACACTGAAAGGCAAATACTGAGGGAATGTTTGAGTCTTTGTTGTTGTTGCTGTTGTTGTTGTTGTTTATGATGCTGCTGTTAATTGAAACAATTTTCAGTCAACTTGAGCTGAAGTTTACTCATTCGCACTGGCAAATACACATACGCAACACTCAGCTGCAGGATAAAGCCATAAACTTGTTAAATGGCTGGCATAAAGCAAACAACTTCCACTCTCACACACACACACAGCTGTGATAATAGCTGAGACTGCATTGTCTTAAAATGGTCGCCATCGACGTGCAAGTTGACGACGGCAATGACAACAGCAGCGGCAACGAAGATGACGTGTAAAACAATCGCGAGTAGTTAATTTGTGTGCAATGGTAAACACACGCACACACACACACACACACACCATATTCTGTCTCTACTCCATTCCCTAGTCCCTCTCTGTTGCAGTCCTGGTCCTCTTTCTCTGTGTTCACTCTCTAGTAAGCAACACACGCGTCGTATACGCAATATGCCAAAGTTTATGCGAAATTAATCTTAATTGCTTTGAGCACTTTGTGTGTTGTGCGTTCATGTATCTGTGTGTGTCGTGAACAATTGAGGCAATGAGACGCAGTGTCAGTATCAAATGACTGCAGCTGATTCCAATATAATTCCAATTGAAGGCAAACTTGAAGTGCGTCGAAGCAAACTAGCATTGTGAAAGTGTCGTTAAAGATTAAATTACACTGCAATCTTAACAGTTTAATAATAATATAATAAATATATCATATAGTTCAATCTTCTCGGATTTAATACTGATACATTTTTAGTAAACCTATTTTATTTAATTATTTAAGTGTTAGAATTTGTTGAAAGGTAACATTAAAAATATGAACGTGTTATAACTTATAACACAGTTAATTCTGTAAATAATTCTAAAATATCTTATTTCGAATATTCATTAAAATTCAAGCTGATTCGATTTTATAATTTTACGATTTATAACGATTTGTTTTGGGTTTCGTTTAATAATTTTATATTAAATATTTAATATAATAACCATGTCAAGAATTTGATTTCTTTTTACAAGAATACATTGCAATAAATCAATTTTTATTAAATATTTTAACTCTGTATTCAAATTTACCATAAGTTGAGTTTTGGATCTTATGGATCTCTCCAATTCGGAAAGATTTCACGTTATCACAATTTGTTATGGATTTCGTCACTGCATATTGAAGTACAGTCTCTTAACCACCTTTAAATTTCCACACATCGATCAACATTATCGACTAATCAATTGAAATTCCATTTTCTTCATTTTATTCAGCCCCATCGACAACGTCTTTCAACGCCGTTCAGTTGAGGCATGCAACCTGAGGCATAACGTAAAATCCACCTTAAGCCATCGGCGATTTCACAAAGCACATTTACAATATTGAACAACTTTGCCAGCTGTCTGCATTGTGGCAGCAGCTTTAGACATTCCCATGTACAGCTCGTATGCCAAGCCTGCCCTCCTGCTGTGCCCCCTTTCCCATCAGATGACACTCCCTTTGGAAGCGCTGCCCTTGTCCAACAACAACATTTCTTCACACGGCTGCTCTACGGGTCCTTGGCATTCTCCATGATGTGGCACAAATGGCAATGCGCTTAACGTGTTTCGTGTTCCGTGTTTTGTGTTTTATGTTGTCGCTGTTGTTGGCTTTCCTGATTGTTTTTGTTGTTGGTGTTGCCATTGCTGTTGCTGTTGCTGTCGGTGATGTTGCTGCTGCTGTCGTGCATTGTGAGGCGCTGACACTGCAGCAATCGACGCAGCAACAACAACAACAACAACAGCTGCAACAACAACACAGTGCGCTGTCATGTTGTTGTCTTTGAGCATAGAGAGAACTGAGAATGGAGAATACTAGGGAACAGAGCAGAAACACCTTGGCCCACGCACAGACAATTTATAAGGCCACAACAAATGTCTGGGGCTGTAAACTTTCCGTAAATCTTTGCAGCAATGTCTGTCAGACACAAGGACAACGTCGCGACGCGACTGTGAAGGATTTTAAATGCTGTTCGCATTGTTGTTGCTGCTGCCTTTGCTGTTGCTGTTGCTGTTGCTTCCATTGCTGCTGCTTCTTGTGTTGCACGTACGCTGCATGTTTCCGTCAGCATGTCAGCATACACAGTCAAAGGAGGTGTAAGATAAAAAGAACTCCGCTGACACCCCGAACTACTGTTGCCCTTCCAAAGAGCAACTATTGCTCTAGTATGAAAGAATGTTCTCAGCAATGTAAACTTATTGTACCCCAAAGATTACTACCATGAGTTTTCGATAAGAATTTGCTTTAAAATCTGATTTTAAATCAGTTGAACATTGGAGACATAGTAAAACCACAAAGCAGATTTTGTTCCGCAGAAAAGTATGCTACATTTTAATTAATTGTGATTATATAGTTATATTTAAAAGTTGCATTACCTGCAGTAGAGCATACACTTCGTATACGTTTTAAAAATTACTCATACGCGACGTTGTAAGCGTCTTAGCATGCATGACAGCATTTTTCATCGTACGTTGTCGTTGTTAACATTTTCCGCCATCAGCTGTTCGCTGATGGTTGTTTTTCGGTGTAGTTGTAGTTGTAGTTGTTGTCTGTGCTTTCATTAAGTTAATCCAGACCTGATCATGCATACATTTACCTGGCAAAGAGTCTCAGACACCCTCTCTCTCTCTCTCTCTCTGCTGGAGACGACGACCCTTGCACAACAGTTTTTCCAACACTTTCCTAAGACTTTTATGCCCATTGGCTGTCTTCCCATAAGTATATATACTTTATATATGTACATATATATGTATAATGTATGTACTTATGTAGACACGTGCCACCTGCCGCGTTCCAAGTCTTGACAAATTTTTTGTTATGTAAATTTTGTGGGGCTGCTGTTGCTGCTGTTGCTGCTGCTTCTGTTTGAGTCGCCGCTTTTGTTGTTATACTTTTTGCTCGGCATTTGTGCACCTGTGTGCCAGTAAAGAAGTTTGCATTATTATTGCTACAGCTTCTGTTGTTGTTGTTGTCGTTGTCGTTGTCGTTGTCGTTGTTGCTGTTGCTGTTGCTGCTGCCATTGTTTTAAGGTTGTACAAACAGCAAAACATGTCTGACTGGGCATAATTTTGCCAGCAAAGCACAGATTTTATTTGACTTTTACTTTGCGGAGACTTTTTAAACCCATCCGGGAAAGGCAAATACATGCTCATATCTGACAACTCTGGCTACTCCAGAGATACCCCGTGATGGGTACGACACATGATGGATATGCTCTTTGATAGATGATGGCTGCTCCTTTTCAATTCCTCCTCCCATATTTTTGTTGTTTTAGGCTGCCTGTTGGTATTAAATTAGTTTGGTCAACGAGAAACTTGAGCTGATTTCAAGTTAAATACATGCTTACACAGAGAAAATTCACTGGGTATACATTTGACTGGAAATGAATCTGTGCGTCTCGTTGCAATGAAAGCGGAAAGTTACTTTTGAACAGTAAAAGTTCAACATCATTCTGGGCGAAAGAACACAAAATCAAATTTGCCAAACTTTTCTATTGAAAAGTTACTACGATTTTTGTGGTCGTTGCAGCCGGCCGCATAAACTGGAAATTAATTGATACCCAAAACCAGGTTGAGTAGCCATTAAATTGAAATAAAAAAGTTGCCAGCCAATGATTGATTAAGTATATTGAAGGTAAACGAGAAGAAAGTTAACTGAACAGACAGTTGTGCGAGTCATTTAATGGGATTAGACAACTGAAAATGAGTACTCTGAATAAACATACATATAGTTAGTATTCAAAGAGTTGACTTCAAATCAATTATCAATAATCTGACAAACTAACGAAACATGTAGATATATAAATTAGACTTAAGTTAATGTCTCTCCCTCATTGTTATCAAAGCAAAGTCAACGTATAGTGCGAAGGCATCATAAATAATGATTGCAAATATTATGACCTATCATAAAAACTGAGCAAAAAACCCAAGAAAAATTAAACTTTGCGTCTCACTCTCCAAAAACCTACACACATTCCTTCAGTGTGTGTGCCTCTCTCTCTCTCTCTCTCGTATTCAGCCATAAATAAAGACAATAAATATGATGATAATTAAGTGCGTCGCACATTCTCTCAATTTAGCCTTATTAACCCAAAAGAGAGAAGCAAAAAAAAGAGGGAAAAAAAAGAAATGAAATGACACAGATATTAATTTCCCACACGAAGAGGCCGCAGTCACGACATACGTGGTCCCTACAGCAGAACCCCAGAAAGGAACGAACACTACCCCCACCAACACCAACAAAAGCAAGAGCAACGAGGAAAATGAGATGGAAAAGGGGGAGTCCTCTTTCTGGGGTGGGAGCTGGGCATATAAAGCCTAAACGTAAACGAGTAAATTGGCAGATTTAAGCAGTAAACACAAAAAGTGGGCAACAAAACAGGCCCATATGTCTATATGTGTGTGTGTGTGTGTCTGTTTGGGAGTGTGCGAGAGTGTGTGCGTGTATGAGATATGAAAATATAAAGAAAAATGTCAACAATCTATTGACAGCTGAGACTGTAACTGATTGTGCGGCAGTTTCGGCATTAAAGCAAAGCAGGGCACGTCGCAAACAAAGCCATAAGCACACCACACACACACACAGTCACACAAGCACACACATACCCACTCCTTTATTATACGCACACACCCACATAGAAAGGAAGACAGAGAGAGATAGAGTAAGAGGCAAACAACAATGCTTGTAATTTAGATGTCAATAATTTTGCAGTACATACTTTTGGGGGCGACAAATATTATTGCCTGGCCTACATGGAGTGTTCCCCTGTGGCTGCAACAGCAACAACAACAACGCCACAACAACAACAACGCAAGACGTCCAGGGCAACAATAAAATAAAGCGAAAATGCTTCCAAATTTATAACAAATAAATAACAATTATATGAAACCGAACAAAGCAACAAAGTGCTTTTTAAAATAAAATGTTATGCCTCTCTCCAGGTATACATACATAGGGATTCGTTAGGGGAATTCTCATAACTCTCTGCCATTCCCGATTCCAGGGGGAAACTACAGAATGTCGTTTGACCAATAAACGCATATGATTTATATGATTATGAGATAACTCAGAATAAAGAAGTTCAGTTAATGTCTAAAGGAAGTATAAAATTTAAGTCAAGCGCATTCAGAGTATCAATATAATATTAAGTTAATTTAAATAGATTAATCAATTATTCAATCGAATGATTAAAGCCCAAGACTAGTGCATTAGTTTATAAGGATATTCTTAAGGCACTTGGAAATAAGAAACAACCATAAAAAAATAACTAACAAAATGTCTTCGAACACACATGTATCTCTGATATTTGAATAATTTTCGCCTTAGTTTAAAGATTCCTTGGAGGACACACTGATCTTGGAGTAAATTTAAAGTGCCTGATTCACACTTCATTACTGAGGCAGTGATGAAATTCAATCTTATAGAGTCTAAGAGCTAGAAATTTCAATTAATTAATCAATTAATTTATCCTTTGAATACTAATCTTTACAAATCTCCTGCACAAAAGCGTAAATATTCAAGAAACAACAAAAATTAAAAAGCAACTTATATAAATTTCCAAGCATTCTGCTACATTTGATTTGCCTTTTCTAATTTGTCTCTGATTGTTTGCTTGGGGCCAAACAAGGTAGCTCACACCTTTTGGCCATAATGCCCATTGGCTCTGAGGTTGCAATAAACAATTATAATAATGCTAAATATTGTGGTGAAATGCGCAAAATGCCAGACATAGTCACTGACAGACACAGACAGAGAAACAGAAACAGAAACAGAGAGTCCTGGCTGACAAAAGGACGAACCTGATGGCTAAGCGATGGCCAAATAAACCACAATTAAAGGCAACCAGACCAAACAGGACTAAAAAAGGGAAACGACACCAATGCAGACTATGGATCCTGGACTGTGGGTCTGCAGACTACGGCCAGGGTCGAAAAATGAGGCAAACCACAAAAATTACACCAATGCAAAAGGGCAGAAGGCAACTGATGAAACATTGTATTTCTCTATGAATGCGTTCTTGTTGTTGTTGCTGTTGTTGTTGTGCAATTGTTGTAAAGTGAAATGTGCCAAAGTGAATAATTTCTTTTTAATTTCCACTTAAGTGCTTTTTAAATTATTTGCAAAATGGGGTGCAACAAAAGTAAGCAAAGGAATAAACACACACCCTCTACACACACTCACACACAGACACATGTCATGTCATTTTAGTACGTCTGGTGTTAAAGAAAAAAGAGAAATAGGATGGGAAAAGAATTGTAATTGGAGTGAGAGTCAAAGGCAGAACCAGAACCAGAACCCAAACCCGAACCAGAGAGTTGAGGTCGGATCCTAATGCGTGAGATGTTTTTGATGTTGTTGTTGTTGTTGTTGTTGTTGTTGTGGTGGTAGCTTAAACGGGGTTTCTTTATGCTGTCAGTTTGCTTTTGTAATCGACTTATTCATAGCCTACAAGCGATTCAATTGCTCCACGTCGAAGCAAAATAGGGGGAGGTCACAGCTTGACTGCGATTTCGCATTCGCTTTGTTTTTCCTCTTTATTTTCTGTTCTTTTTTCAGTTTTATTTTTTTCTCTGTTTTTCTTTTCTTTTTTTTTGGTAAGAGACGTGCCGCTTGAAAGGCCAACTGCGTTGCCAGCATCTGTCATTACCGTTATTTATGGGGACGCATTTTAAAACACATCAAATGGGGAGCAAGCAGGAAAACATCCCGGACCAGCAATGTTCAACCTCATCAATGCTAGCTGCAAACCAAATGGCAACCAAAAACAGCAAAAACATTCGCATTGACAGCTGAGCCTGGCTTTCATTTGGTAAGGAAATCATTTGACAGTAACAACTGCCAGGGAAGAGCAGAGGAACAGAACAGAACAGAAAGAGGAGCGAACAGCAGAACAATACACTACGAGCAATATCATTATACGAGAAAGTCGCAAATTTATTTATTTTAATCATAATACATCATACCGCAAGCATTTTAAGACTGTGGATGATAAAAATTGATTAAAAACGAAGCGGACAAAGATGTGTATAGTAATCAAATGAAATTGGTGATGCGAATATAAAATCAAAACAAAAAGATTGATAAATTAATAACATTAAATTATAATTTTAAATAATAAATAAGATAAAAAAAATTATTTATTTATTACATATGTAAGTATTTAATATAAATATATTAGTTTAATTTTGAAACCTATATAAATAAATATAAAAATTGTATGCATTAATATTTTTGGTCAGAGGATTTTTGTTAAACTGCTTTCTGCACAGTTCCTTTAAATTTTTAACTTGAACAGATGGAATAAAATGCGAGCAATTCGATGTAAATTGTAAAAAGGGCTTGATTCGATCAGGCAATGCAAAAACATCAAACCCGAAGCCCAAATTCCGAATTCTGAATTCCGACAGGACGACCCATTGACCAAGTTTTAAAATCCGCTGTGTCCCTTTTTTTTTGAGCCTGTTTTTATTTTCGCATATGAGAGAGCGACTTATGTGCCTAGATCTGTGTATATAGCACATGAGTCCGTATATGTATGTATGTGATATACATATATGTATGTATGTCCATATGAGTTATGCAAACTGTGGTAACTGTTTGCTGTGGCGTATTTCATTTCCAGCAGCCACTTCAAATGCGGTTGGCAGCATTTGGGCCGCGGAATCAAGCGCCAAGAGACCTCATAAAAACGACTAACGGCGCACAGGACACCAACACATATTAAAATGTGGCTTAATGGCACACTCACTCACACTCACACACACATATACATACACAGACGCATAGCGAGACAGAGTCGCAAAGGGTTCAAAGTTTGGCAAAATAAAAAAAAACCGGTTAAATCATTGCATTCGAAAGTGAGCGACTACTACATATCCTGGATGTTGTTTTGAAATATCTAGCAAGTTTTAAATGCTAACTCCAGCACTGAGTATAAAAGTTTCTTTAATTTATTTTAAATTATTTTACATTATTTTATTTAATTTATTATTACTTCCTAGCTTAACAAAGATTTCCTTAAATTATTTACATGTATTATAAACTGAGATGCCTATACGAAAGTCTTTTTCTGCTTGTAACATACACTTACACAATTCAATAATAGCCGTATTCCCATCAGCAATGGGCACAGGGTATGTGAAAGTAACAGAACGGAGAAAAGGAGAACGCCACACAAACAAAAAATGTTTCGTTCCATTTTTTTGCAACTTTTTTTTTCTATTTTTTTCATTTTTTTTTTTTTGTGGGACTCTAGTCTTTGGGAATTGGTGCCATGCCATGCAAGGATATGCAAGGATATTCATGCACACGATTGCATAATTTGAATCGGCCTAGACTCCACCTCGACACTGCAAACAGCGAGCAACTTGCAGCTGCCACGTGTCAAAGTTGAAACATCCCCGGGACAGCTTCGAAATTCCCAATTCTCAATCCCCCAACTCCCAAAGCGCAGAACTTGGCGGACAGACAGACAGAGAGAGAAAAAGAGTGTGTGAGAGAGAGAGAGAGAGAGAGAGAGGATAGGCCAGCATATCAACTGCAGCAGACAGTAGCGATTCCACATGCCACATGCCACAACCCACAGCAGTCGGACACACTGTATGTGTGCATCAGCAACAGTTCATTAATCTATTTACAAGTTCGCGCAGACAGTTCCCATAATCAATCAATAGAGGGCGCGTGGACAGTGGGCGTGGCATGGCGTTGACTAATGGCGGCCATGTACCGGCTGTGGCTATCTTCCTGTTATTGTTGCTGTTGTAAGTAACTCTGGCTGTGGCTGTGGCAAGTCGGCCCACTTTTTTGTTGCTTACATTGCCCTTGCCAAAGGCTTGTGAACAGCGTTTGAAACAATGCAAAAGCCTTTAAGTGACTTGACTCCAACATCTTCAATGATGAGCTGAAAATGTCCCACGCACCCAAGATATATAAAAATCGTTAAGATTGGTAAAAAATTCATTAAAATGTACCCTCAAATGTATGCTACAATCTTTAGACCAAGGTAAATATCTTGCATAACTTGAATAACATCAATATTTAATATACGATCATTATGAACATAATAATATGAAGAAGGATATTTTAAGTGCTCAGAGTCTGTTCTAGAAGAACCTATAAATTAAAATTGGTATCACTAGCTCCTTTAATATCCATGAACAAGGTGTTAATAAATAGGTCAGTTTAGGTATAATACATGTATAACATATGTTTTATATATTTCAATGCATTTTGATTCCTTAAGATAACAATCTGCTAATGCATTACCCTCGAAAGCTTGCAGAATTGCTTAGGGATGAATTAGCAACTAAAGTTAATTTCGACCGTTCAAAGTGATAAAAAATAGACAATTTTATAGAACTAGAAGTGAAAGTGCCAAAAAACAAAAAAATTACTTTTGAAAATCACAATCAACTGAGCGATGAATTGTGATTGCTATCATCATTTTTTAGGCTTTAGAGATTGAGAAGATGCTGAAATAAGCAATGATGATTCAGATATGGACTTGATATTGCCTGAGTCGCCAGTCATCTCAGTGGGTTTTATAGGTTCCTCCTCAACGGGATCTGGTTGCAGCTGACTCGGTTGAGGATGATAGCAGCACTTGCATTTGGATATCATTGCCTGCTGTTGTTTCTTCAAGCGATTACTTAGACGCACCTCGGGATGGCCACAGCAATGTTCACACTCATCATCCGAGGATGACGAACTTTCGCCAAAGACGTGCGGCTTACGATAAATGCAACAGCATTTCGATTTGCGACGATTCATGTGCTCGTTATCGATAACACCTGAATGGAATCTCACACGAGGCTCCGTGTTCGGGCACATGAGCAGCAAATGGACACCGGATACGCCGGGTATATCGTCTGTCATGGCTGTCACATTGTCGGATGTGCCTGATGCAACTTCTGGTCCATTGACTACAATGAATGCAGTCTCCGTCTCCATGCCGATAGATGGTGATGTTTGCTCTTCCATACTGCAAGATTTGTCAGAGATTTGTCGGAGATTTTGCCACGAAATATTGCAATAGACAATATCAAGTAAACTTGAAATACATCAAGATTTAAGTTCCTTGTGAGGCGATTGAAATTTGGATGCTATTTGTTTATCTCCAAACTGGAAACAGCACTGACATGGCTGCCAAGGAAAAGCCAACTGCGTTGCTTGTTCAAATACAACAGAGATGAGAAACCAGAAAGAAACTATCTGGAGTGAGATTGTCTGTAGTTTTCTGCCCAGTTTCCTGACCTTTGCCAAGGAGCTTAGCCGCAGTCATTTGGCTGCCAAAAACTTGCGCACGATTTACGTCAATTGGGCGGCAGCCAGCGGCTGGCGGCGGTGTTTGCCACGCCCACCTTTTGGCCAATGTTTACCTAAAAATGCATTTGACTAGCACGCCCCCTTTTTGTGCTTAGCCCGACTGCAGTTTTGGGAGTGCGAGATGGAGAGAGAGAGAAGCATTTTCCATTTTTCACATCCCACTTCCTTTTTTTCGATTCGAATTTCGTTTTTTCCGCATTTCATTTTTTTATTTACGCGTCGCAAATAAATGTTGAATATAATAAAATGACGGTAAGGGGCGGCCCCTTGGGGTTAAGGAACTTTCTGCAAGCACTTTTTAAATTTTTTCCCTTTTCCATTTTCTTTTTTTTTTGGTTTTTGGTTTTTTTGCCTGCTGTCGCTTTTGCTGCATGTATTTTACTTCTTCTTGTCTGCATTTATCTGGTATTAGGAGCAAGAAAAATTATGTTTGCATTTGCTCCATTGGCGTCCGTAGGGAAGAGGGTGCAAAAAAGGAAGTTTTTGGGGTTTGAGGTGGTAATAAAAAGAAGCCGCAGCCTCCCAACACCCCTCAGTGAGTGTGCCAACGACCCTGAATGAAAAATTATTTTCACTGCAGTTAAGTTTCGGGTTACGGATCTCGGCTTTTTTGGTTTTTCAGTTGCTGCACTTTTGTATTTTGTCGCATTTAATTGGGGTGAATTATATACGATAGAGTGTGGTTTGCCATGCCAAGCTCAGACAAGGGGATCAACTACGGTATTTAGTTTTATTGCATAACAAATTGTCTGCTGTTTTCGTTTAGAAAATAAACAAGGTACACAGTATTTCATGTTAATATTCTCCCATCTAATCGTTGGCATTTTTGGGGAATTACTTTAAGTGCTTTCTCAATTAGAAGCTATTCAAATTATGCTCTTAGCAGTGAGGAGCCTTAAAATATATATTGCTTCATAAATATATATTTATAATGATAAAAATTACAATTTAGGTTCGTTTTATTAAAAATAATAAATAACTATGTAAGCAAGAGCTTAAAATCTTTAAATGTGGTTTTAAAAAAGCATTCACAAAACATTTTATTGCGATCATGAGATTTTGTTTTGGAACCTATAATAGATTGAAGAGTTTAGTTACGGCCAATCTTTTTCACTCTTCTTGAAACATTTAAAACTATTTGCCATAGGCATAAACGTTTTGCTGCTCATAACGTAAATATAAACTTGTTAAAGGTCCGACAAAAAAAAGGTGTCCATGTCTATGAGCTATTGAGCCTGATGAGTCTGTGGACCATAACTTCTTACTCAGCCATTGAAAGGAAATCTAAAATTCATTACGCATTTTATGCGAACCAAACTATAGGCCAAGAGGCAGGAGGGGGCAAAAATTGTAGGAAATGGCAACAAGAACTCGAACTCGACACGTAACGACTCAACGTAATGAGGCGCGTGCCTCGTCTTCCTGCGCCTTTCTGAGCTGTGCCAAATGCCATTTATGTCCCAATGGAGACACGCTCAGCGCGACGACAGCAACGCCTTCGAGTTGGCCTCTCTCTTTCTGCCTTTGGCTCATATCTGGAGGCAAGCGATTCAGTAGACAGACCAGACAAACCAGACAGACCAGCCTCGAAATTGTGTGTCCGCAGTTGGGCTTCATCTGAAACTGCCTCATCCTCATCCTTAACGTCGTCGTTGTTGTCTTTGGGGAATAAGATGAATTACATGCTACTTCAGGCAGCTGCCAGCTTAGATGCCGAAGACGAAGAGAATGACGAGGACGAGGACGTAGACGTAGACGAGGACGACTGCAGCAGGCACTTGAGGCTCGCAAAAACATGTAGATAAGATGTTACGTATACGTAACGCACGAAAAAGGTACCAGAAACTAAATCCCCAAGCAAATAGTTTTGCTGCAAGCAAAAGCGTCAAAGGAGAGTGAGGAGTATGGAGAGAGGAGAGAGGAGAGAGACAGGAGCAGGTTGAGGTAGTGCGGGAAATCAACCGCACGGAAATCATGTCTACGCATCATTCTTTGTGCGCTATTACTTTACCAACAGCCAAGCCTCTCTCCATACCGACAACGTAACTTTCTTTATTCTTTCGTTGTTTTTTTTCTGTTTTTTTTTTTTGCAATTTTTGTATTGTATTTCGTTTGCCGCACTTGTGTGAATTTGCGTGGCTGTGTGGAAATGTGTGATAAGCAGTTTCCGCCTGGGAATAGACCAACAAAAAGCGCCGAGTGAATATATAGTATAGTACGAGTTGTAGTAGTAGTTCTTTGGTCTAGGCTTTCCTTTCTAGCCCACCACCATTTCATTTCTCTTCTTCATTTTTTTATTCAGCAAACAGGCCACATTTTCCTTTTCATTGGCGTCGAACTGGCGTGTCGTGTAGGAGGATCCTGATGCCGCCAGCAAACACATACTACATAGTTGAGTAAAATACAGTTAACCAATGGCAAAAGGAAAGAGCTCCGGCCACTAATGCAAATATAATGGCAAATGTTTCGGAAATATTTCACAGATAAAATTGATAAAGGCAGCAACTTCTCAATCCTTATTCCACCCATTTTCCTTTTCAAATGCCTGTTTGTCCATTCCGTTTCCATTGTGCAAAGCAAATCGGAACGGAAAACTATTTGCTGGCATTGTACCCCTTACACCAAACGAATGAAGGCCAATAAAAAATATTCTCACACTTGTAATGCAAAATATACGAGTATTTGAAATAAGAGGAATTATGTAAATGGTTTAAGACAATTGATATTGATATCAGGGGGCTTCTGAATCCTTTCATAACAGCTTACAAATATAAATGTTTCGCTAAATTTTATATAATTCAAATGGTCAGTAATACTTCATTTAGATAAATTATCTATTTTTTGTAAGAATTTCTTAGATAATTGTGTCGATAAAAAAGAGAAAAGAATGTTTATAAGTTGGAAAAATTAATTTTAAACTTTAATTTGTGAATCCTGCTTAAAATATATAAACTTAAAGGAAGATTTTAAGTGAATAATCAAATGAATGACAATTGAATGAGAAGCTTAAAAAATCACTTGGAATAAAAATCCTCAGCAAATCAAATGATTTTTAAGTAATTCATTTTCTTTTTAATCAGAGCATAGTTTATTATTTTAAATGTAGTGCTTGGCCTTCAACTAGTTTTCCATAATTAAAGAAATTTCAATATTTAAATTAAGAAAGTCGTTATCTAAAATCTTGTAGACTAGATTTAATCCAATTTGATGAAAAGTTTTGTCAGTTTGTTAAGCTTCAAGCTTTTCATGTATTTGGTTATTAAGTATTATTAATCAGCCCCAAAAACTAGCATAATACACAGACATAGACGTTTATTAGCCAAAAGGCTTTTTTGTACACACATAACTTACATATAAAGTATGGTGTGATAGTGTGGGTGTGAGATTGTGTGTGGTTGTGTTTGCCATATCCATATTCAAGTTTCCGTTGTAGATTTGTTTATGTTTGCGCTTAGCCCTGCTTTCAGCTACTTAGTTATTTTTATTATTTTTATTGCTTGGCTTAAGTAATCGAAATGAGAAGTGAGCGAAAGTCAACAACTGTTGGGGAACTGTTGGGGAACTGTTGCTAAATTGAAATTCCTAAAAGCGACAGAGAAACGCTTATAACAAATCTAATACAAAATTCCATTACAATTATCAACATTTTATTTAACTCGAATAATTTGAAAGCAGCCCTGGCCATAACACAAACGAGTTAAGAGCCTTTTCCTCTTTTCCGACCACGCCCACTCCACTATTACTCCCCCTTATTGAAGTGGATGATGCGATAGGACGCGAAGCGGCAAATGTATCATAAATTTTCATGTTGCTGTTGCTCTAAAAATACGAATTGCGATTTTCTATTGTGTTTCGCGAAGATGAGAAAGAGGAGAGTTGGGAAGAGGGAATTGGAAGAGTAGTGAATCCAGCGGCATGAAACTGGCATAAAAAGCAAAGCCCAAGACAGAACCCGTTTCGAACTGAAGTAACAGCAACTATAGTTGCTGCTGTTGCTGTTGCTGTTGCTGCTGCTGTTGCTGCTGCTGCTGCTGCTGCTGCTGAGGCAGCAATTTCTGTGTCCAGCCATAAAGCAACGGCAACAGACGTAAAGTGAAGGCAGGGGTAGAGTACAACAAAAAAAAAAGAAAAAAATGAATGCAATACAATTTCATTTTATGCAAGAAACAAGAGCTGGACAGGAACTGGAGTGAAGAGAAGTAGTTGAATGAGGAGCAAAAGACCGGTAGTGAGACGGGTGGTGGTATGAACAGGCAACAGCAACATCTTTATGGTGAAAAATTTTAAATTCCCATTAGAATTGCGCTCGGCTTTTCTGGGTTGAAGAGCCGTGGACTCCTCCATTCCCTTGTTCCCCCGATCCCCCGTTCCCCAGATCCCCCAGCTCTACAATTTACAGTGGAGGTAAGTTGGCATGAGATGAAATGAAACCAAACGAAAGCAAACCAAGGCAGAAGCAAGCCGAATGAGGCCGGGCAGATGTACATAGATGGACAGAAGAGGGATGATAGAAGGAAGAGTGTGTTGCTGCTGTCAGTAAGTAGGTAAGTGTATGTTACATATAGACATAAATAAATAAATAACAAGAAGAAACTCGCAAAGGATATGAAAGCAATAAAAACATGAAATGCGCTGCTGAAATTAGATATACAAAAATGACAGCAGCTGAAAGAAAGCGTCAAATTAAAGACAACAACAACTCCATACCACAAACTGACAGATACTGGGAGAGATAGACAGCGAGAGGGAGAAAGAAAGCATTTGAAGTTGAGCATACGACGTGTGAAACACTATGAAAATTATATGATTTGGTAATTGTACAGAATTCATCCCATTAATACTTTCGACTGCGACTAGAAGTCGTTTTCAAGTCGTGTTTTCTTTAACCACTGAACAAAATTAATTGCAGGAGCAAAATCCCAAATTAGTTATACTGCAGAAAACGTCAACAACCGATAGATAGTCTTTGACGTTGCGCATACGAAGTGTGAAACACTATGAAAATTATATGATTTGGTAATAGTACAGAATTCTTCCGATTAATACTTTCGACTGCGACTAGAAGTCGTTTTTAAGTCGTGTTTTCTTTAACAACTGAACAAAATTAATTGCAGGAGCAAAATCCCAAATTAGTTATACTGCAGAAAACGTCACAAACTGATAGAAAGTCTTTGACGTTGCGCATACGACGCGTGAAGCGCTAGAGTACAGAAATAAGCTCATAGCAAACGTCATTAAGTCTCCTTAAGCATAACAAAAAAAAACCCATCAACTTACAGACATTTTGAATTCGCTTGCCGTTTGAGGAGTAATGAAAACCTTTGCTTGCATTCTGAAATTGAATCAAAAGCAATATTCCATTCTAAAGTGGTAGAGTAAGGACTCGTAAGTTCTAACTAATTGAGTATCATGTTTTCATTTTTTACACTCACAAGTGCAGCAGGATCTCTCAGCCACTCATATTCAGTTCACTGTTCACTGTTCAGTGCTGAGCCTGCACTTGGTCAAAAGAAGGAGGGGCCCGAAAACTGCACTGAGCTTAAAAGAAATGACTTCTCGTTCCGTTCTGGGGTCCAGGCAAGAGATAGAAGTAGTTAGGACGAAGAGAGAGAGGAGAAGTGACTGATGCGGCTTTGACTTCAGATTCAGTTTCTGCTGATTCTGCCGGTTTGAACGCCTTCTTCTGCCGCTGCCACCTTTTCATTTTTTGTAGTTTTCTTTTTCGTTTTCCTTTTTATCTTTTCTTTTTCTGCCTTTTTTTGTGGAAACGAAGTTTACGCGTGCTGATGCGGGTAATGGTAATGGCAGTCAGTCAAGCAGGCAAAGTCAGTTGTAGAACAACCACACACTCACACACACACACACACACACATTCACACACTCACATGTGACGACTGCAACAGGAAGTTGATGCTGCTGCGTACGAAGAAGAAGCAACACAGGAACACTTCCTGCGTCCCTTGGCAGGGATTTCTCTGGTCGCAGGCTCTCAGGCCAAAGCCCAGAGCTCACAGCAATTACAGAAAAAGCTTTGCAATGCTCTCGCACACTTTGGAGCTGCTAATGCGCAGAGCATTGTAGATAGCAGCAACACCAGCAACAACAGCAGCAACAACCAGATGAAAACCAGGCTAAAGGAAGCCGCACAGCTATCAACGTCCAACGACCTGTTCTGAAAATGCTCCTTGGCTTTTCCGTTTCGTTTCGTTTGGTTTGGTTTGGTTTCTTTTCATTCTTAGTGCCATAATTTATGGCAAGTTAATAAGTGGCGGGGTTCAAATTGCTAAGCTACCATCGACCCATTCACCAAATCACACTAGAGAGTTTTGTGGGTCTAGGGATCTCTCCCATTTAAACTATTTAGCTGGCCTTTTAATTAGCGCATTGCCCAAAAAGCCGCACACTCGACCAAACTCTACACGACACTGATTCACGATAAAAGCATTTCTCCTCACACCACACTTCATCCTCCCTATTTACCCTATTTTTTCTTACTTTATTATTTCGTTTTTTTTTTTTTTTTGGCCAAATAAAATTCTCATAATGGACGGGGCTGCACTTGAGTCGAGTTGCCAGCTGCTGGAATCGTCGGAACTGGTAAAATTGCCAATCAATACACTCGTCTACAAAACGAACACGACGGGACACTAAGCTGGCAATCAATTAAAGTGGCGTCAAAGTTCACAGTCCCTATGCTTATTGTTGCCATTTCTCGTTGTCGTCAACACTTCAAAATTTGAAGTTAAAATTCCCCCTTAACATTCCTTAACTAACCTTAATTTTAAGCCAAAACATCATTAATAGTTTTAATATTCTATGGCTAAGTTGTAGACAATGAATCAAATTAAATGAGACCAACACATCTTTAATTATTTTTAATTATAAATGCATATGTAAAACCAGATTTCTTTTTAATAATAAAAGAAAAACAATAGATTTTACAGATGATAAAAATGGAATTATTAATTTCTAACGTGATATGAAAATTAAAATTATATATTCTATAATCAGAGTCAAAGCTCTCTTTTATTATAATTTATTCACTTAATATTCAGCCAAAAACCAAAACAAATTGCACAAATTTTGTATATTTTAGCACTAGCAATAAAATATTAATTATTGTACACCTCTAAACCACTTTAAAGCCATACAGGAAATGCAGCATTCCCAAGTGGTTAGCATTACGAAAACGATTTTGAAGTCGACATTTAAAAATCATCTAAAAAATATTCAATTACTTTGGAAGAGTTTACATTTGGTTGCTCCTCGTTTCAGCTTGTGAACCATGTCGTAATGCAATTGGTTTCCATTTCCATAGCTTGCAACTGTTACAACCCGGCCAATAGCAAACACCCAGAACACACCCGCTGCCAATTCAGATACAGATAAATGATGTTGCCTGCTGCTCGTTGAAATTCATGCAGTTTTTTCTGTTGCTGTTGTTGTTGTTGTTGTTGTTGCTGTTGCAGCAGCTGCCCTTTTACCTATTTTTTTCCAACAGCAGCAGCGAATAAAAAATGAGAAACGTTTCCCGTTTTGCCGGCAAATCAAAAAATTAAATAATATCGCACATTTGCTTTTGCGGAAATCAATTCCATTCCTTATTCAACAATTTGATTAATGCAACCGAACGCGAAATGCAAAATGCAAAGTGCAAAATGGAAAATGAAGCTGACAGACGACAGACAGCCAGAGAGACAGAGAGACAGACAGAGACACACATGCAAGTTGACTTGGACATGGGAATTGCAATGGGATTCGCAATAGGATTGAGAATGCAAAATGGCAATGGAAATGGAAGTGGAAGTGGCTCTGACTTCAACGACGACAATGGCGGCCACTTGACACGTGCTTAAGCACACACCATATTCCCACATATACACACACTAAGTACACACACACACTATCTCTCTCTCTCTCTCTGATGCGAGTTGTGATTGCAACTGCACTTGGAGCAGCTGTAGTTCAGCTTTTGCGGTCACCAAGCGACCAATTGAAGCCGTAGCCAAAATGTTGTCAAATAATATTTACAAGCACTTCACACACACACATAATAGTGTACATGTGTGTCTGTGGATAAGTGTTGTGACAGCTTGCGAATATTGAAAATGGTGTTAAGTACCGTTGAACATGACGAAGATATCACTGCTTCGCGCCATGTTAAATTTATAGCATATCTTTTGGGGCAATAGTTCAACTTAAATATTGATAAATTGCTTAAAATTGAGAGGAAAAGAAAACAAATTTTATAAAAATGTATACTACCATCTTAATAAGTTGTTTGCAATTTACGAGATCAGTCCCTGTCAAGCATGGCAACGTCTCTTACTAATCAGCTTTGTTAACATACTTAATAGATAATCGATGAAAAATATTAATTTATTAATGCAGTCAGCTGTATATACCCTGATTTTAATAATATCTATATACAGCAGCTACTGCCTGCTCAGCTGATTTAATAAACACAAATATCTTGGACGATCGAGCTATAAAATAAAACAGAAGTTCCTGAAGTCTGACACCTAAATAGCAGACCCGGGCGTCATAAAATCAACAAAATTATTGGACATTCACTTCATGAGTTGCATATTAAATAAAGCAAATGCAGCTGAGGCCCATTTTTCAGCTGTTGTTCCTGTTTTTGTTGCTGTTTCTGGTGTTGCTGCTGCAAGGAAATAGCGATAGCAATATTCAAGTTGGGTCACTTTGACTTTAACATATTTGTTTGCACTTGAGTGCACAGGAAATGTTAAAACTGGCTCCGACTCCCCGCTGCCATTTGCATCTTTATTTTTGGCCATGTCTGGCGTTAGTTTTTCTTCTTTTTTTTTTGGTAGTTGCTGCTGCTCAACGAGTGCCAAGTTTCAAATTACACGCCTCGTCTCTCATAGGCGCTGTTTCCCAACTTTACAAACTAAATAAAAATAAAAAACACAATTTAAAGCCAAGTGAGCTGCAATCGAAGTTACTCTGTAAACTGGTTTGATATTTAATCAGTAAGAATTGTAATATGTATATTTAAAAACATCCTATTGAAAAATACCTTATATTGCAATTTGACAAAATAAACAACATTTTTCAAGACTCTATTATCAGAATTTTACTTGAAGCTGAGATTATATTAAATAGATTGAAATATAAATAAATAGTTGAATGAATTTGAATTGTAGACGTAAAAATAAATAGACAAATGGATTCAGATAGTAGATTTGTAATATTTTATATCAAGTATCTCTAAATATGTCAATTACACCAATTCCTTAGTAGCCCTTTCACATATTTGATAGTTACAGGGTATACATAATATATACATTTATGCTCGCTTGTCTGTATGTGCCGTATTAAACTATATAAAGGACATTGAAGCGTAACACTTTCGTAATGGCAGACGACTAGGATGACGATGACGTCGATGAGGACGATGGAGGACAACGAGGACTACGGGGGTTCAATCTGTCTTGTCACGGCGTCTGCTTATCCCATTTTGGAGTTTTTGCTCTTTTCGCTCTGCCTTTCTCTGCAATAATTTTCAACTGTCCATTTATGTCTTCATTTTGTTTGTTGCTCCAAGGCAAATCGCCCATATATACATATGTACATATTTATATGTATTTAATATCGAGATAGAAAGCAGACACACACACACACACACACACACAGACACGCATACACATACACGACAATACATAGATAAACAATGATATCTGGCTATTTACGGCCGTCAATAAGCCCCCGATACGAAGACTGTCCCAGACAATGGCCGTGTGTATGTGTGTGTAAGCACGCGTATGTGAAGCAGAAAACCCGTAAAAGATACAATTCATAAAGCAATCCCGTGACGTTCCTTGCTCGGTAAAAGTTGAGGCCAAGACAAAGCGAAAACAAAGTTGGACAAGCCACTTGGCAGAAAAACGTTTTATAGATAGCAAAATCACGCAACACTCAGATACTCAAATAACTACACACACACACACACTCACACAGAGAGAGAGAGATACGCACACACATTCGCACACACATGTGTCGCACATGGCCTGGGCAACTGTGAAAAGTTTTGTGCTGGTCTTTTGTTATTGTTGTTGTTGTTTGCATTTTGTTAGATGGCATAAATTAGATACGTGCCGCCGTTCAGGACACATTGCAAGGCTTTGTCTGTTTCTTTTTGCCGGCTTTTAAAAATAGCTCAGATTATGTTACTTCCCGCAATCCCTGACCCCTGACCCCTGACCCCTGACCATACTCCTCTTTCCACTTTAAACCTCTTTGGTAACAGTCGAGAGTCGACAGTCGACAGTCGAACTGTCGTGGCATAAATCATAATCAGCCTTTGCGCTCAGCAACAACTGCTAATGGCTGCCCGCATGGGGCAATGCCATAACCCTCCTCTAGGGGTTGCCTCTTGGCAAAAGGGGGTTAAAATGTAGCACAGTGGTAGTAGCATTGTGGCACGTTGACTGCTTTTTAGGGGGCGTATTGTGTCAACATGCGCCGCCATATTTGCTTTCATCTTTTGTGGCCAGCAAACTGCAAATTGAAGTCCAACTCTCGCTCTTTCCATCACTTTCTCTCTTTCTCATTCTCTTTCTCTATTTGCCGTCTGGCAAACATTTTTTGATTAAGTAATTTGAAGTTTTGTGCAAGCCGTTCAAAATGTTTAAAATGTTTGTGGCCAGAGAGAGAGAGAGAGAGCAAGAGATAAAAAAAGATGGAATGGTATAAACTGCCATGTTAGCCAAGCAAACGAGTTTCAAACTTTTTCGCGCCAGCTGTGTGAATTGAAAGGCAAACTATCAGAAGCATTCCAAAAATCTTTCCCAAAAATACCATTTAACAATTTTCTCAGCGAACAGCAATCAAAAAAATTCAAAAAGATACTCCTACTTCATTCCCATTTTAAGAAAAGTAAATTTCACGAGTGTTTATGATGAAATTCAAATTTGACTTTTTAAGTAATATAATAGCATCGCTGTAAATACAAAGTTTACCAATTTACAAACTGCAAACTTAAATAAAATACATAAAAGCGTTTTCTTTCAAATTTCTCATATAATAAGGCAGACTACTTATAGATTTTTCTTTAATTTTAGTTAAGAAAACACATTACTATCAGAATAAACATTAGTTCACAAGATAAACGAAATCATTTTAAGACACTTCTTAGTCTACTTGGAACTATTTTAGAAACTGCTGACATAATTAGCAGGATTTGTACTTACAACAAAAAATAAATTCGTTAAAATAATAATTATTATTATTATTTGATGGTTATTCAACTTGTTTAATAAAACATTTTGCACTCTGAATCTTTCTGTTCAGATTTACAGAGTGTTTGTTTCATATTCTTCAACGCTCTTTGCAAAAATCTTTTAGGGCTTCGGGCTAACAAGTCTTAGAGCCACTATTGCAACCAGCTGTCTTCTCTTTCTTACCCTCTCTCTCTCTCTTTCCCTCTCTCTGGGCATGGCAGCCCATAATGCAATGTGCTAATGCTACAAATGAAAAAAGTAAAAATTAAAAAATAAGATGTGACAGTCGTCCGTTGCTGATGATGAAAATTTCAATTAGCGCAAAGTGTAATATAGAGCAGCGTCATTTTCATCAAATTATCAGTGACACCGACAAGTCAACAGTTTCCTCTCCCCTTTTCCCCCGTTTTCCACCACTCACTCACTCCCACTCAGGGACCACCCCAGAGGAGTGCTCGCACTCTGTGTGTTCATCTTTCCGTTGGCACAGTTTTAGCCATTTTCATTTCTGGTCGACAACGACGACGACACAAAATGTCGGTCACTTGCGGTTTATGAGCGACGCAAACCTCCCTCGGCCCTCGTCCCTCGGCCCTCAGCTCTCTCCCTCAATCCAACCTTCTCATGAAAGCCCATTCCTAAACCCATCCTACACCCTTCCAGCTCCTGCTACAGCTTTTGCTCTGAGCACCATTCTCGTGAACAAATTGCGAATAGTGCAAATAGCCAGGAAAATTACCTAATGCGCATTTTCTTATTACAGAAATGTGCATAAGAAAATGAACGTAATGAAAAAACACTCAGCGAGTAAAGTTGGCAAAGATAGTGAACAGGAGCAACGAAGTTGAACTACCCTATAAAATTCCATAGGAAATGCACGAACAAATTAATGAGAATTAAAATTCATTTTAAAAATAATAAATAAAAAAAGAAATGCCAAAAAATCCTTGAGAAACAAATAAAGAAGAAATTGAAGCCACAAAAAAATATATAGTGAAAAATGAAGAAAATTAATCACTAATAGAGAAAATCAAAATTAGATAAATTCAAAACAAATTTATTGATGAAGAAAACAGAAAACAATGTCCGGAAAGACTGATCCGGACATTTCAATGATGTCCTTAAAACATCATTAAATCATTGAAAAGAAATTGAAGAAGAAAGAATTAAAAAATATCAACTGATTAAAGCAATGATCAGTGATCTCTTTAAAAGAAAGTTCAGGGTATCAAAGAGTATCTCCGAAAAGTTAGACAGAGGTGAAGACACTGCAAAATAGGGAAAACCTTTAAAAGACAATGTGAAACTAAAGTCCGAATTGAAGAAGAAATGAAGATTGCAGAGGGAACAAGTGAAGACAACAGGGACAGATGGAATTCAAATGCGCCATGCAAATTACGCAAAATAAAATGTATGAAATTGAAAATGAAAAGTGAAGAGGGCCAAGCCAAAAGGGAGGTGCTTGGTAAGTGCTTTTAGAGGTGGGTGAAAGTTGGTTGAGGTTGAGGTTGTGCATAAAAACGAAGCGCAGAAAATGAAAAATAATTAGCGCAATTAATGACCACGTAATTAGCGCTTGAAATCTGCAAGCAACCATTCCCTTCCCTTTCCCCCTCCTGTCCCTATTTCAGTCCGATGCACAGTCCCAATTCTCATTGCCGCAATGTGTGCGGTGGCACGTAAGCCCAGGACGAACCAAACCAAACCAAACCAAACTAAACCGAACCGAACCGAACCAAACCGATCCCATCCAAAAACCCATCCCTATACCTTATAGTCATTGCGGCCATGTTTGATAATTCTATCGCGCCCAGCTTCCTTTTGTCAGCCGATGTGGTTCTCTGGACGACACGCTAATGAACGCGGCCCATTTTCTCATTTTCGCAATTTTCCCCGTACTTTTTCCCATTTGGCCATTTAGTGCGCGCATTTGCAACGTGGCGCCCTCTGTGGACAGGGATGAAGCGTATTGTATAGATGGAAAACGGAAATTCAGCTGCTGTCATGACATTTCTTTATCAGCACCATCAATCAGCACCGACTAATTAAAAATTGCCTTTGATAACGGCAAAATGGTAATGAACGAATGAACGACTGAACGAACGAACGAACGAACTAACGAATGAGAGAATGAAAAGCGAATGCACTCGTTCCATTTGCGGTATGGTTTTCCATCCAGTCTATCTCTTTATATCTGTATCTGTATCAGTATCTGTGAATTAAGTGTGTCAATGTGGTTGCTGCGACACAATTTGTCAAATTTCAAGTGGTTTCAAATTGATGCGCACTAAAATTAATGCTCCCAACGAAGTCCAACTAAAGATGGAAATGGATGGAAATGGCATTCAAGAAATGCCCGAAGCATACTACACAGTGCGATAGAGAAAGAGAGACCTAAAAAAAAGGACAGAGAGAGAGAGAGAGAGAGAGAAAAAGAAGAAGGCAGTGCTCAACTTATAAACAACTTAAAAATTCATTGTCTACACATGGTGCCCATGACTTGGGCGCCGTGTCCTGCCCGTAGGCATGTCCATGTTGGGGAATACACAAACAGACAAGTAGGGAAAGAGAAAGATGGTGAGATAGACAAAGACAAGGACAGAGACAGACCCACAAGCACACACATAAGAATTTCGAGGCTGCCTTGAACTGAATGAAAAACGAAAAACTGTCATCATGTGACGGGAATCAATCTAAAGTCATTTTATAACCCGAAGAGTCATAAATCTAACTTTAATGTTTAAAACGTGACTGCGGCACGAAGCTACAGCAACAGCAGCAAGCAGCAGTTGCCCCACGGCCACGCCCATGACCAGTCAGTGGCCCGCTCATTCCTTCCCTCTCTCTGTCTCTCTATCTCTTTCTCTCCCACCAGCCCCGATAAATGTGCCAAGAAGATGGAAACCTCCGGCGTTGGAATTGGAAAAGTAAAACAAGCAAATGAATGTATTTCCGTTTGGGATTTTTCACTTTCCGGCTTTGACGCAGCGTGCTGAAAAGTGTTGCCGCAGAGTCACAGAGGCGGCAGGTGGGCATGGCCCCAGGGTGGGGCTAACAATATAAATGACAAAACGAGCGAACAAGGCAACCGGGATGAGAGGAATAGGGGGAGGGAACGCTTACACGGGAGGCCCAAAGGAAAATACATAGATAGCATTTTTATTAAATGGGTATCAAAACTATTTTACGTGTTTGGGATCATAGTTGAAACCATTGCATCTGTCTATGTATGAATTTCTATTTCCATGTGTTTGTGTGTGTGTGTGTATATTTGAGTGTCCTTTGTGTTTCTGTGTACGTGTGTGAGTGTGTGGGTGCGTGACTGACAGAAAAACAAAACTATAGCATACTTACGTGCGCCACATAAAATGCATATGCGGTCGCTCAAAATATCGCCTATCTGTATGTCTGTCTGTCTGTGTGAGTGTGTGTACGCGAGAGTTTACATGTGTGTGTGTAAGTAAAGCATTAATTAAGTATATCCTTGAAATACCAAACAACAGATAAGTGTGAACAACAGCGTCCAATTAATTGCACGTAATTGTGGTAAACCATTACAAAAGAACTTGAGAAGGGAATATGTCAAGCACTTTAAAGGTTTAATAAATATTGTAGAACTTCTCTACGATGAATTCATAGAAAACCAACATGTCACTTCAATACATAGAATGTTTCTCATAAAGATTTGATCGTCCTATCAATCTTAAGGGAACAAATAATATAAGTTAGTTCTTTAAATCTTAACAGGAACAAGAACCTTATTGTGCATTTAACCATAGAGAGGACTGTTTAATATAATATTATTTATTTATTTGTTTGATTTTTCAACTACAAACTTATTTAATTATATTTTTTCTTGTGTATATTCATTTTATTTTTTTTATTTATAAATTAAGTAATTGGAAAACTAAAATTAAAAATATATTTATTGAAATTCTTGCCATTTATAGCAATATAACCATTAGCATTAGCATTGACACTATCATTAAAAGCATTATTATAAAAAAGTGTAAGTCATAGTCACTGAAAACAAACAGTTTTCTTAAATGTCATGTCATTTAACGTCATTTAAGATCACAAATCGTAGAAAGTCTTAGCTATTTATTTAGTCAACTCGAAAACTCACACGTTTTACTCTATGTTGCACATTCGCAATTGAGAAATTCATTTTTATCTTATGAAGCACCTGGCAAGTATTTCATTTGGTAAATACTTTTAAAAAATAGCAAATACTTTAGATTATCTTTTGGTAGAGCAATAAATGTTGCATCTAAATAAGTATTCTGCTATTCTGTCGAAATTTATCGGCACATTTCTCGCACACATCCCCTACTGTCAGGGGAGATACACACACACACACACACACACGCTGGCTGAGTTAAAGTATGCGTAATTTAATCAATATGAAAATCGTATTATTCACTTACTCGCCTTTGTATGCAGATATGTTTCGGAGTCTCTTTGCTTACCTGCAATGAAAAAAAAAGAGAGAAAAAAATAAAATGTGTGAAATATATTATTTTATTTTATTTTATTTTACTTTGCTTTTTTCTTTTATTTTTGCAATTTTCAAGCTCTGTAGCCCATTCGTGTGGGGGTTCTGAGGCTTGGCCTCATTTGAAATTCAATTTGGATGGCAAGATTGAGAAGTTTCTGTGGTACGCACAATTTCAGCGACAATTTCTGGATTTTAATCACATTGCGGTCATATTTAATTCATTTTATTATTATTGTTATTGTCCGCAAACGCTTCAGTTGTTATTGTGTTTGATGGCCGAGTTGTTTGAGAGGACAGAGCATCAGAAACCTCATCACCCCCTTAGCGACGACAACAACGAAGCACAATACTCATGCCTGGCGTTGAAAATATTACAATTTAACAAACAATTCAATTAATGCAAATTACAATGGCCCCGACTAATGAATATTTAATGATTAAACTAATTTCATTTTCATAATATCGTTACACATGCAGGCGTAAATAAACAAACCCTAATTCAAACTCCACTCCCGAGCCCAAACCCAAGCCCAAACTCAAACTTAAACCCAAACCCAAACCTAAAAAAGGAAAACAAACAGAAAATAACCAACAGCAGCTGTGACGATTTGCATGTTTCGAATCGATTGTTAATTGGAAATTGTTTACTGGCCGCGGGCGGAAAATCGTCGACCAAACCAGTTAACTGTCAGCAGTAGCAGTTAACGATTTCACCTACTCTGCTCCAATTACGCCCACGCAATTCCAATTGGGGTTTCACCTGACACCTGATAAAGATAGTCGTGGAGCAAATACCGCAGAGCTCGTTAAAATTTACAGTTTAAAGTCTATTTGAAATTTGACGTAAGCACTACGCTTCCGAAATGAAAATATTCCGCAGCAAAAATCGAGTTGCTATTTCAAGAAGAGGTTTAGTTTTGGATTCAAGAATTACTCTTACTCTTAAACAGTTACCTCAAATTTTGTTCTGATGTATATTCAAAACATTTTAATAAAATGAGAGTGTAATTCCTGATTTAAAGATTATTTGAAATTGGAATGAAAATTAAAATTGGGCTACTAATTGAAGTGATAGTTTAGTTTTGAAATATCGATACATAGATATATATCTCAATCATCGATCTCACACCCTATAGTCAATTATCCCAGATCTGATCTCGAAAGTAATATTCTGAACGAAATATTCATGATTGTAGTTCTCGATTACTAAAGGAATATTTAAAATTTTATTAATATCCAATTAATAATTTTTCTATAACATTAATGCATATATATGGACAAACTTTTGGAAATACCATGAAAAAAGATTATTGAAAAAAAATCAGTAAATTACAGCTACGATACCATTGTCTGCAGTTTGTTAACTTTTCCAGCAATAACTGTAGTCGCTGCAGTCGGCAATTCGGAGTTAACTGAATAGTGAATAGTTTGAATCACAGTTTGGTTATCGATCCATCTGCTTTGTCATTTTTGAAGCTTTTGCTCACAATTTCTTCGGCTTGTTGCCACTGTGCATTGTTAGCCTGTGGTCTTTATATGGAAAACTCGATTGTTCTTGGTTGTCGGCTGTTGCCTGTGCGTTTCGTTGTTGTTGTTGGTTGTTCATATTATTGTAGAAGGTGTTTCTGTTGTTGTTGTTTTTGTTGTTGTTGTTGTTGATGTTGATGTTGTTGTAGTTGTTGTTACTGCTTGTGCTGCTAGCTCTATGAAAACAGTTCTGTAATTATGCCACAACAACTTCGTTGCTCGTTGTTGCCCATTGCTGTTGGTGTTGTTGTTTTGGCTGTTGTTGTTGCTGCTTTTTGTTCTAACTTTGCCAATTTGGACACTGTCGGCAGAAGTGACACAACTTTTAGTCAGCACCGACTTCATTTGGGGTCTACTGTCTTCAATGTTGCTGCTGCTATTTGTTGTTCTTGTTCCTTGTTTCTGTTGTTATTCATTCTGTTGCTGTTGTTGTTGTTCTTCATGTTGTTGTTGTTGTTTTTGTCGTCATAGCTATAACGTTTATTAATAAGTTTGACTGCACAATTGTTGTTGCTACGCTGCTGTTGCTACTCAGCTGGAGCTGTTGTTTTTCTACCTGCTTTATTTTTTTGGGGTCTGAGGCCATGGCATGACTTGTCATAAAAGTGCCCCAAAAAAAAAAAAAATGGGGGATAAAACTAAAGCTGGAAAAAAAGAATATTATTTTGGCATGAGACTTTGCCAAAAAAGGAGCCCCAACAAGCGGAGCGCTAAGGAATTAGAGCAAAGTGCACTTTTTGATGACTTTTGATTTGTTTTACGATTTCCCGCTATGAATATTTATTGTCATGCCGTTCATTCAGTCGCCGGCTACCGTCTGCCATCGTTTGTCAGTCGTCAGTCTTTAAAATGCACGAACATTGCTGTCATGGCAACAATAACAACGACAACGACATATCCAACTACAACAAGCAACAACAAATTGACACGCAGCATTACTCATACGCCCCGCTGGTCGTTAGACAATCACCCAGTCGCCGAGTCAGTCAGTCAGTCAGTCAGTCTGACTCTCTGACAGACTCACAGGCTGGCAGCAACTTTTTAATTGATGTTTACTTAACGTTCAACATAATTAACTCTGTGGAAATATTTAAAGCATCGTAAATGGGCTTTATACGAGCCATTAAATGAATTTGTAAACGCTTCACTCGAACTAGAAGTAAGCGAAAATGCCACTGGCGTTTGCCTCAAAATCATTCTCTCCTTTTTATGTATGCCGTGATTGCTATCCCTATTGCTGTGGTTGTCTCCATCTGCCCTCCTATATTCCATTTCTTCCTTTTTGCCCCTCTCTGTATTCCTTTTTATTCTAATGCTACGCGTATTTGCACTTTAAACAATGCCATAAACGCAGCAAGGCGCGCATTAACACCGTCAAACATAATTCGGAACAGCGGAAGCAACGAGTAGTTGTTCCCCATTCAACATTCAACATTCATTCAACGTTCAACGTTCAAAGTGTTTCCCATTTTCGGTGACCTTTACGACTTGCAGGGTCGTAAATAAAAGCAGCAACTGCGACAGCAGTTGGCAAAAGCCAAGAACGGAATTATGACCTCACTTCAGTTGCGAAACGGAAAATATGGGACGAACGAATATGAAACACTGAACCAGATACTTTTGTATCTCACAGATACATATGAAAATAAATTGTGTCCTATATCTTGCATTTATATTTTTTTAAAAGAAATTTTACAAATGAATAAATATGAATGTTTAATTAAATATATGTTGCTCAATTTCAAATATTGTTCAATTGCGCAGATGTCTTGAATCATTTAATACTTCTGTATCTGATTGTGAGTAGATAACTCCCATATTTTACCCACTTTGAATCTCACAGATATATATCAATTCATGAAGATGCTTGATTAACTTTCCAACGCTTTTACACTTCTAAAATTGTTGTATATATATATATTTTTATATATATTTTTTTTTACATTTGTTGAATTATAGTTAAATCACATAAATATTTTTTGTATCTACATACTGCTTCGTTTTTGCTTGCCAATACACGGTTTATAAACTTTTTACTTTAAATATTCGTGTCTCAAAGAATCATAAATACTTTCATAACTTCAGTTCATGTGACATCCACTTTCATGTCCCATAGTTACATTAGCATCACACACACAGTATTTTACAAATACTTTTGTATTTCACTGCTCATACTATCTCGTCAAAAGGCACTTTCCAATCTCGTAGCTACTTTTGAGACCATGCAATGTATTTAAGTAGCACGAATTCATATCATAGATACTTTTATGGCGTTCGCTCCATGATGATATTTTCTTTGTTATGTCACACAGCTATTGAAAAAGGCTTTAACTATGAGCTCTCATTATAAATTTTTACAAAGATACTTTAGAAATTTATGTATTTCTCAGATAGATTCATATAAACTGCATTCTATTGTACAAGTATAGTTCACCTTTACTTTTGTAACTCTCTACTCTATTTTGCTTTCAGCACATACGCATGCATCGCATTCAGATACTTTTGTATCCTTGTTGCAAATACTTTTGAACTCACGTGCACATAACTTTGTGAGAACTCAAAGTGATTTCTTCACAACAACTAGAATGCATTCATTGAGATACGAATACATATCTGAAAGGGGAGAGACTGCAATATAAATTCCAATGGAGGCAAATTGATGAATGTGTCAATAGATGCGTATACGTAACATGGCTCCAGGCAAAGCAATGTAGTTGTGTGTAGGAAAGATAGTGTAAAGGTTATGATCTATGCCTGATTTGGAGATTCGAAGATTGATGGTTAGTTGGAGAAGTTCGTCGCAACGTGATGTTATTAATAAATGCACTTGAGAACGTTCACTTATTAATTCTTTAGAGCTAAATCAAAAGCCAAAAGTGCAAGGAGGCAACTTGGCACTTGGTCGGCGTACGTGACCAATAACAAGATATTTTTTTATTTACAAGGCTGCCCTGCCTCTCTACCTATGTCTGCCTGCCTGTCTGTCTGTCTGTCTGTCTGTCAGTCAGTATGTCTATATCTGTTGGCCTGGTCTTTGTCTGTCTCATATGCGACAACCCTGGCTGCCCTATCGACGCTAGTCCTGTTGTCCTGTTGTCCTGTCCTGTCCTGTCGACAGTCGAGTCATTGTAAAGTCAGTGGCCTAAAAACATTATGAAGTTGCTCACTTGATCGTGCAATGTACCTTTTGATTTTGTTGCCCAGCACTTGGCACGTTCCACAAGCCACCAGTCAGCAGTGAACAGTGAACACTGAACACTGAACAGTGAACAGCGAACAGTGAACAGTCAGGAAAATGATTTGGGGAGTGTGGTGGCATACAACTCTCCACTGACTTAGCCAACACTAACTACATTGTAAGAAAAATTAGAACAGCTGCTCGCTAAATTAAAAAATGGGCAACGTCTGTCTGTGGATCTGCCTCTCAGTCTCTCAATCTCCCAGTCTCCCAGTCTCTCAGTCTATCAATCTGTTTTTCTGTCCATCTGCGTCTCTGTTTCTGTCTCTCTGTCTACTCATTCTTGCCTCGCATTGATTGTTTCCACTGATGATGTGTGAAAAGTTTATTTGGCCAGTAAACATCATGAAATGCTACCAAAATATACAAAAACTGAAAGCGAAATAAATGCGAAAATAACAACAACAGCAAAAGCAACAGCAACAGCAACAAGAACAGAAAGAACAACATTTTCTATTTTGACAAGCTCCCCACGAGCGCTGGACGGCATCAAGAGTCAAATGGAGCAACTGCATCAACATCATCAACATCAACCAGAGGCAGCAACCGCAGCAAAAGCATCTGATATACAGGCTATTAAATGGCCTGATGCATTGCCACAGTGGCAACAACAACATCAACTGCAGCAAATGCATTTAGCAAATGCAAATCAAGTCTATAGACTCTGGAGGCCGAAAATCAACCCAGTTTGAAACTAACAATATGCGAAACTGAATTTTGCAATGGGTTTAACAAACTGCCAAAGCACTTTTGAGTTTGAGGTGACTAACAAATTGAGTTTGCCTTGATTTGGGGTAACCCATTTCTTTTATCCGAATTAGCTTTTGGCTTGTACTCTCTTGTGATACATAGATTGATAGATTGATTTTAGGGACTTGGATTCGTATTTATCGCTTTAAAACCATAATTTAATGCTGTCAGTAATTAAAAAAAAAATAAAGAAATTCTACTTTTGAAATGTGGCTATTTTTATTTACAGAATCAATTAAGAGATCAACACCTGGGATGATTTTTAGTATAATTTCTTATACTAAGTACTTTGGACATGTCGAGTTAATCAACAGCACTTAACAACTCGATATTTAAAGTGTAAGCAGTTATAAAAACATTTATTGATTTTTTATAAGCATTTAAAAATTAAAATCTGTTTGATTTATATATGTTTTTATTTATTTATTGTTAAACTACGAACAGTCGACACAATGTTAATTTAGTTAAAGTTAAAGTTTTTATCTTCTTTAAAATAACTGGGAGCTGGTATCGTTATTGAAAAATTGTTCTTTATATTTTTGTTTATTTAACGTTTACTGAACGTAGTCAACAAGCATAATAATTGATAATAAGTAAAAATTAGGAATAAGATTTTAAATCAACAATCATTTAAATTAGTAAACATTAGTTGTTTACAATTTTGATATTCAGAAATATATTAATAATAAATATGTACAAAAAATTAAATATTACTTGAAATGCTAATACAAATATTTAGTCTTTCTAATTAACATATTTAAATTTCTTAATTAAGCCATCGACGTTCAATAATCAAATGCATAAAAAAAGAAATGTTGAAAAATTGACACCCATTCCTAAAATTTCCTTTAGTTTCGCTGTTATATATATTAATTAAGTTGAAAACCAAAGCTAGTATAAATTTAAATTTAGTTGCTTTCACTAAATAATTATTTAATTAGTGCTACAATTTTAATTAATATTTTTATTTACAATTCAAATTGAGCAAATTATTAAAACATAACATATGTTGTGCTTGCTTTAAAGTTCAATGAACGCTCGACTGGCACTTTGTTGATTTATTTACATGTGCGCAAACACAAACTCACATATTCACACTATGCAAACACACACACTCACACACAAATACACACCCATATGCAAACAGGGAAACAAAATGGCGGCCAAATGACCGAGGCATCTGGCGGTATTCGGTTTGAAGTTCCCCTCCACTTGCTCATTAATTTAAACTTTATATGTGATTTGATGAAATGAATATTTTGTGCAATGTTTTGTTGAATTTATTAAGTATTTTAATAAATAAACTCAACGCAGTTGCAGTAAATGTCAAATGAATTAGTTTACAGCCCCTCTATTGCTCTCCTCCTACTGCCTTTTCCGCCTCCCTTTTGCCAACCCAGTTGCAACTTTTATGACTAATAAATATATGTGGGTGTTTGTATGAGGAAATACGATATGGCAAATTACACATATAAAGCGTTTATGTGTGCCCCATATATATATGTGTGTGTGTGTGTGTGTGTGTGTGTGTGTGTGAGTATGTGTGGCACGAGTACTCATACTTATGCTTATACTCATGCTCAGATTCAGACTCGCATTCATACTCATGCTCGACTTGTACACTGTACATGTAATAAATATAATAATTTATTTTTTATGTCCTGCCTTCGTTTCGCTTTAATCGCCTGAAACACATTGCGTATGACATATATTTTCTGTGTGTATGTGTGTGTGTGTGGATATTTTGATTTTTAGCCTATTGGCAATGCTTTCAATCTGATCAATTTGCTGCCGCACTTTAAGAACAATTGAGCTGCAAGCATTTTGTGTCTTACGCATTTAAGACTGACCTGCCCCGAGCTCTAATGCTTGGGGCATGCAACATCCACAGTTTGCTACACAAGAAGGGAAGGCAGATATTTTATCGCTTGTTGTTATCGCCCTTCCCACCCATCACACACATTCCACGAATGCCAGCAGGATTGTCGAAATTGTCTCATTTATATCATTCTTGATTCAGAACATTTTCTGTTTTGGCTTCAAGCGAAAATTTGATTTATTTTTATTTAGTTACGATTTTTCGACAATTTTAATTAACTTTAAAAAGAGAAATATATGTATGTATGTATGTATGTATGCATGCATTTATAGAGAGAAAGAATGTATGCATATAACAATTCAGCTGCCTTCCTATTTATTTATTTATTAAATTTTGTACAATTTTATGAGGGCGTCTCGTTCATTTTTTTCGCAATGGCATTTTGTAAAGGCATTTTTAATTATTTAGCTTCTGCAAATAAATCCGGCAATGTGTATGTGGGGTTGGGTTAGGGATTGAATGTGTATGTACGTGTGTGTCTGTATGAGTGTTTGCACACATAAACTTGACGCAAACACACACACACACACACACACACACACGCACATACACATAATAACGAAAGCTTAAACAAACACACACAGACAGAGAGATACCAAAACACTCACAAGCTTATTAAATATAAATCACATTTTGCTGGTACTTCTTGCACTTCTCTTCATCGCAGACTCAACCAGAATATCAACAACAACTACAGCAACATTAGCAGTAGCAACAACAACAAGAACAACCCTCGCACTTGATGTCGTCGCCAGGCAATCAACAGCCCACAAATATGCCACACTTTCCCATGCATATGACACCATTTGCATTTTCCCTCATCCTGTTCAATTGTTTCTCCTCTATTTATTTATTTTGTTTTTTTTTTTTTTGAATGATTGGCGACAGTGTGTCCATATTTCATGCTCACACACAGAAGTACACTTGTAACTGTTTTAATTTATCGATACATCGAGTTTTTGCCTAGTATTTGCACATATTTTTAATCCGCTTGAATCCGCTTTAATGTAATTTTTATAATATGTGGAAAATGTCCCTCTGATCTGTGATATCTGTGAAAACTCTGGCAGTGGCAACTACAAAAGCAAGTCTTGTATGTATACATCTATAGTGAATAGCGACACTAAAGTGTATGAAAACAAACACGTTTATGAGTAGGCAAACGAAGAAAAAAGGAATACTCTGTCCTTTTAACGGTCTTAGTGTGTCATTGCGACAAGTCGAAAAAAAAGCCCAAAAAATGGCTCACGTGAATGGCGACAAATTCTCTTAACAACATCAACAGCAAAATATGCCGATGCGCTGTGGCAAAGTTTATAATTTGAGTTTTTTAGTGACACGAAAACTCTAATGAATTTCTTGACGCAACGAACCTTTGATACACTTTCTAAATTCAGCTCAATGTAATTCTGCTGTTTTGAAACAATTTTAAGTAAAACTTGAAATATTGTTTGCGTTTTTAACTAATGAAAAAAAATATCTTCTTTAAGATTAAAGAAAACTTTGGTTCTTTTTTTTTGATAGCTCTTAAAAATGATTTTAATTAAATTTGTAGTCTATTAGTGAATAGTTTTTCAAAAGAACAGAAATAACTTCCATTTACAAAGGAATAGTAAATATTTGTTAAACAATGTTGAATTACATAAAAATGTAACTAAACCATAAAAAAAGCCATTTTGTAGTTGAAAGCTCATTAAAATTTCTGTACAGACAAACTGGTTAAATCTGTAATCTATTAATTAATGAAATAAAAAATCAAACTAAAGCTTAAACAAAGCTTTTCGTGTAGTGAGCACTGATTAAATGCCAGTTTAAACTAACCGCAACCTTCATCAAGTTGATCGGGCTATCTGCAGTTCTCGTCGCATTCTCACCTTGCCTAAAATTTAGTGAGTGTATTATGAGTTGTGTAAAGTATGAAGGGGGATGGAAGATGGCAGATGGAAGATGGTAAATGGTAGATGGCAGATGGCAGATGGGGGGATGAGTATTCACAAAAAACAAAAAGGCACCGCTCAGGCTGACAGGTGGAAAAAGGTCGCGCGTATATGACACGGCACAGCCGCCAAAGCTGTTGTAGTGTGTCCACCTCGTATCCTGCCCCTCCTATTCCATTTGCATCACAACATCCTACCAATGTCCCCACCGCAGCAACTGTCCAGTGTTTTTAGGTGAATGTGGCGCGTTTGTCCATGTTCATTACTGCGGTTAATTTGTTTGTTCTGCCTCACTCGCTGGGTTTTTGGGGTTCACAGCCCAGAACTGTACCTACAAAATTTGTGCGCTCACTTGAATTTTTGTGTGTTATGTTTTTTAATAAGCTTCGTTGCGGACAGGTGCAAAAATAAAGTGAAAAGAGTGTTGGACGGGATGGACTCGGCAATCGACTGGGCTAAAAAGGGGAGGCGGGTAAAGGAGACGAAAATCAGGAGACGGGAAGGAGGCACAGGCAATCATCTGCTGGCACGTTGTTGACATCAAAATAATGACTGTCGGTCTGGGGATTGGGGATATGAATGTGGATGAGGATGTGGCTGTGGCTGTGGCTGTGGATTGTGGAACAACAAGCGCGTTTCTGGTGGCAGCATAAGCAAACATATGCACAAGATACCCAACACATACATATACATATCCACACATACATATATATGTACATATATATGTATAGTATACAAGTGGCACATAAAATAGCAGCCAAGCAGTTTGCCCCACTCATCAGTTGCCTTCGTCTTGTTTCAAGCTTACAACATGCCTCATCATCATCAGCATCATCATCGTTATTATTATCATCACTTGCTGTTGTTGTTGTTGCTCTTGTTGTTGTTGTTAATTACAAAAAAAATGCAAAAGCACGAAAATGCTGCTGTTTACCAAATTAAATGCTACTAATTGGACGAGTTTAGCGGCGCTCAAGTGTATGCTCTGCGACTGTTGAGCTGCTTGGGCGTTTGTACGGGTTGTTCAACAGAGACAGAGCGATACACTAAAGCAGTGAAAAAGACACAGAAAGAGATAGAGAAAGCGAGAGAGGAAAGAGAGGGAGATGATGGCTGTGGCATGCGGCAAAGCGGTGGTAAGTATCATGATGCCATGGAATTTTTAATGAAAGAAGTTATTAGTATGTATCTTCATCGTTAGCATAAAAAATGAAAGTCGCCTGAAACATTTGAATATTTGAGTCACGCTTAACAGCAAAAGCCAAACCTGAGTTTCAAAAGATGTTTCATCTATGCCAACTAAAGATACAAAGACAAAGAGCGATGATCTGTCAAGTATTTTAGTCAATGTAAAGTGGAAAATTAATAAGAGCCTCAACTAAATGGAATACACCTAGCTTCCAAAAGAACAACAATAATTTCCACTTAAAATGGTACATTTTTATTTAAAAAAAATAGAATATTCCCATTTTTATTTCTTTTCATCAGCATCCTAGCAGTGCAAGTTGAACTTATTAAATATTATGCTAATTACGATCTTTCTATGCAATAGGTCACCAAATATAAAAGTACTCACTATTCTCAACTATATGGAGAAAGAATATTACTAAGTTGAGCTATCAAGTATTTTAATAAGAACCAGGAACCGTTATGGTTATAATTTACCTAAATTAAATTAAATTAAACAAAAAGAACGCTTTTTTATCGATCTGAATAGAATATTTACGAAATAATAATAAAGTTCAGATTTTTAATTACAAATCAGAATATCTTCTATCTTATCGACTATCAAAATAAATTATGAATTAATGAAAATAATGCAACTTTTGTTAAACAACATCATGAAATATTTCTTATTTTCAATTTGTATAATAAAGAAATACAACTCTTTTATGCAATGTCCTGTGATTTTACTTAATTTATGTAGTGAGTATAAAGAAGAAGCACCTGACAGTTGGCAACTCGGCATTATATTTAATTGGTAACTCAATAAAAAGAAGTAGAACATTTGCTCCAATTAAGAAAAGTATTTGCTTTATTTATTTCTTTGCTTACTCATATTTGTTGGTGTTGCTAGAGTCACTTTACTTGGACAACTTGGTGGTATCTCATAATGGTCATAATGAAAGATAATTTAGCTGAATCATGCACTTATATGAGCACATGACTGTTTAAACATGATATGAATTCAATTAAATATCTTCAAGTTATTTGCTTTAATCAATTATGGATCGATAACGAGTCTATCGAGATGCTGCCTATCGATAGAAAATTCTATAGCATACTTTGCAGCAGTGCAACACTTTGTGCGAATCTAAATAAAATTACCAAGGGGCATTTATTGAATCCTTTCAACTCTTTGTGGCTGGTCAAAGCCAATGCCACATGAAATCCCAAGCAAGACAAGAGAAAAATGTGTGTGTGCCACATATGTATGTATGTAGATGGGTGAGGGTAGGTGTGGGTGAAAGCGGAAGTTAGAGAAAAGCTTCAATTTGAGCTTGAGCTTCAGTTGGCTGTGGCTGTGGCTACGGCTGCGGCTTTTGTGGCTGGCAGCAAACAA
Source organism: Drosophila neotestacea (assembly GCA_035044365.1). Classification (NCBI taxonomy): domain Eukaryota; kingdom Metazoa; phylum Arthropoda; class Insecta; order Diptera; family Drosophilidae; genus Drosophila; species Drosophila neotestacea. Next base: position 862,044 of record JAWNMD010000051.1, on the reverse strand, counting down.
AATGGCGTGCACATGTAAACATTTAAATCTGTTTGCAAATTATGCATGGCAGCCACAAAAGCGGACAGTGAACGCAAAATGAAATGTGAATGGCGCAAAAAGAGCATTAGAGACAGAGAACAGAGAAAGCAGAGACAGAGACAGAGACAGAGGCGTGTGACCAGAGCAAACAACAGACTGCCCACATATTGAGTGAAAATAAAGACGAACAAGAGGTTGAGAGAGAGAAAACTCGGACTATGACTCGGACTCGGACTGGGACTCTGACTGATACTGCAATGGCATCCCGGGCACGTCACCAACATGGACACCAGCACGGATGTGGATACAGACACCGACAACGACACCGACAACGACACCGACAACGACAACGACAACACTGACTAATAAACTCGACTTGCCGGCATAAAAATATCCATGCAAATTAATTAAATATTTACAGTTTACTAACATAAGCAGCCCCCTTGCCACCTTGCCCCATCATCAAAGCGATGCTGGCCATGGCTAAGAAGTGTGAAGAGTGACGAGACGTGAGAAAAGAGGAAATGCCAACATGCCACACGGTTGCAAGAGCAAAGCCAAAGCCAAAGTCAAGTAAGCTTTGCGCTGAATTGCAAAAATATGCAAAGGTAAGCGTATGAGAGAAGGAATGAATGCCTGACTGCTTCGGTGGTTTGCCTGGTTTAGGTGGTTGGGTGGTTGCTACAGGCATACTTCAGACAGTGCCAATGGCAGTGGATACACTGATAAAAAAAAATTTAGTCTTAAATTAAGTTTTTGGTCTCTGAATTAATTTTGGTCTTGATTGTAAGAACCCTTCACTTAATAAGATACAAACAATAATAAGACTTAATAAATTTATGTATTTGTCGAGTAAAATGTTGCAAGACAACAAAAGTAGTTTCAGTTTAATTTCGAAACAAGAAAACAAGGAGCAAGGCTTAGTACATAACTGTTTTATCAGTACCTCACCTTCAGTGATGTCACCTTTGTAACGAAAGAACCAATTGAGAATTGTAAGAAATAAAGGCAAGATATTCTAATATTTTAAAAATAAGACGATATTTCTGAGTATCTTGAAAATAATTATTTTAATTTATGTCAGAAATATCTCATACGTATGTATATTTTTCTAAAAGTTTAAGTTTTTTGTTCTTATATAAAGAATTTCGTCTTACAATTGTCTTATTTATTAAACCAAGGATTTAGGATGAGTGTTTTTGATTTCAGAAGCTGGTTTTTTTTTTCAGTGTAGGGTAGGGAACAAGGGAGGGTCTAGCTGATTGCCCAGCAGGCAGCAGCTTGTCTGATTGAAGTGGCAAAGTGAGGACGACTACAGAAATTACATGCCATGGAGTCCGAGTCGAAACTGAGCCTCAACATCAAGCTCACAACTCCAATCGCAGTGTCCGGTGTTGCCAGCTAAGCGCATAGTTGAGCAGCTACATGCCGCATGCCGCATGCCGCATGTTGCCTGCCTGTGAAAACCAAATGAAATTAGTGTTAAGCTGCCTCGGCAGGTGGGCAAATGAAACTGACAACAAACAACAAACAAAATATAAATAAACTTTTATGTTTGTAATCAAATTTTTGCCACGCTAGTGCTGCTGCTGACGCTGACGCTGAGCGTAATAAATTTAAATCAATTCAAAGACTGAATGCGATGTGAAAATTGTGCCAACAAAATCGTTGCATGCAACATCAGGAGTCTGATTTAAATGAAGTTTCAACGTGATCCTGAGAAACTTTTCTGTCAAGAACTAGCGGGATCTTTGATCACAATAGTAGTTTTCATGGTCATTTAAACTTTTATATTTACTTTTATTTAATTAGAATAATAAACTGCAAGAAAGAAAATAAGTATTCATTTCTAATGGTTACTTTCCAATATCTATTTAATAATAATAATATTATAAACTGCACAAAAATAAAGAAAATAAATATTCTCTTCTGATAGTTCCTTTCCATGCTCGTTTTATGTCTTTTTTCACAATTACTTAAAAGAATTTCATGACTATCGAAGAAAAGTTAAAGAAATTGCATATCAAATTGAAAGTCATACTTGCAGAGAGATGTTCATATGTTACACATATGAGGGTACATCGTCCATGGTTTGTTGAATTGCAATTAAGTAAGCTCTTGTTCAACTTTTCATTTATATAAGAAACTTTATCCACACTAAAAGCAACTGGAAAATAGTTTGAGAATAGCATTAAAAACAAACGAAGGCAACTTTAAAGACTACCATAATATTTTATCCGTCTCGAGCCCCTACATATCAAGTAAACAATTCAGCAACTCTTCTGCTAACTCATTCTCTGCGTCGACCCACGACAGGACCTCTTAGGTCCTCGACACACAGCTGATTCTTTAGAGTTGAAATGCGTGGCTCATGGTAGTAATCGCCTATCGACTATTATCCACATTATTCACATGGCATACCCGAGCAGACACCCTTTCGTTTCGTCCTTTGCTTTCCCCCTCGGGGGAGTAGCTAAATTGTTGCACTTGTGAATGCCGAAAAATAAATAAAAAGCGTAACGAAATGAAACCAAACTCGAAATACCAAAGTAAAATACCAACTGCAGAAGTACAGAAGAAGTACAGCACAATGAATGGGACTCTCTATTCCCAAAGAGACAGAGAAAGAGAGAGAGAGAGAGAGAGAGAGAAAGAGAGTGAGAAAGAAGGGATGTGAGAGTGGCAATGTTGGCCCTGCAGGCCGAACTTTTAATGGCAAGAGCAAAGAGACAAGTGTGTGCATGGAACACATGTCCTGGCTGCGGGCTGAGCACGGAGGAGACTTTAGGATGGGAATAGGGGAGTGGGAGTGGGAGTGGAATGGGGGATTGGGGGTGTGGCAGCATACTTAAGTGCATGTTACCCAACAATTTACTAGCGTAAGTTGGAAAATTTGAATTGGCCGCAGCAGGCAGGGAAAGCCAAAGAAATAAGAAGATGAAATAGACCAAAAAAGCGAATGCAAAGAAATAACGTGAAAAGGAAATGAGAGACGAATGAAGAAAGCTGAATGAAAAGAAAGACAGTCGTCGCAGCTCTTGGAAAAGTTAAAGAAAAACCCCACAAGAAGTTGAAATGAAGATTTATTTGCCTATTTGCTTATTTATCTTTAGCTCAACTAGAAGAGACACAACGCCATTTTATGAGATGCTTGAAACTTGTGCAACACACACTAACACACACACACACAGCACGCAGGACACGCGAAAGGATAAAGTATCCTTGCAGGAGGCTCGGAAATAACGTTAAGTACTGTAAACTTAAACGGTGCCGCCATTCCTCCCACTGTCTCTTCCAACTGTCCCTTTATCCATCAAGACGGACACTCTGCAGTCTTTTGCGTCCTGCGTTCTGCATCCTGCGTCCTGTTGTGGGTAACTTATTGTATATAGTTAGCACAAATTTTACATGTCTCAAACTCACACAAACACACATATATATACACACACTTTCTGAGCCAGTTATCCTAACTTGGCCGCGCCTTGCACTCGTCTAAGCGGAAAAGTTTCATTTTCTTTTTCTAGTTCTTGTTTTTCAGTTGCTGTCCTCTTGGCCTAAACAGGATACATCCTGTGCGGCGGTGCAGTAAGTGCACTAAATACGAACTACACCCAGTTAATGGGCAATTTAATTATACGGAAATCACACAAATTCATCTAATTAGTTTGGCCTTTTAATTGCCAGGACACTTGAGCTATGCGCTGCACTTCAAGCTCGAGACACGGATAATGGATATAGTACGTATACGTACTGTAGAGCCAACGGACTTGGGCAGGATATGCCATAAAGTATGTCACACGTAGCCAAAGACAAAGAGACAGAGATAGAGAGGGAGAGAGAGAGAGAGAGAAAAGAAAAAGGAAATACTCTTGCAGCGAATATCGCTATCAATGGAGTTTACCTTGTGAATATTTAAATAACTCTGCCGAGTCCTTTTTGACTCGCATTTATATTAAAAATTGTAAATATGAATTCCACCTCGACAACTGCAAATGGAATTGCAACTGCATTGTTGATGTCCCGGCTATTGTTGTTGCTGTCATTGTTTTTGCTCTCACAACAGCAACAACTGCCGCCAATTGCCTTGCGAATTGACAATTGAGCCCTGGCGTTCTTTGCTTTTGTCAACTGTAATTGTCCAACTAGTCAAGTCAGTCACAATGATATAATACCCTGTACTTTTTATTAATTTAATTATTATATACTTGTTCCTAACAGTACAAGTACTTATTAAAAACTACTTTTCGTTCAGTTAAAAAAAATAAATGTCAACATCGGTGTAAATTTATTCTAAGAAGTTTAATTTCATTGTCAAAAACTGAACCTCTTAAAAATGTAGGATATCAATGTAAGTCGGCCTCTAAATTCCATTTCCTTCAATTAAAAAAATTATTTCATTTTTTTAACATTATTTTCAACTTTCAAGTAAAAAGACTTAAATTCCAATTTCCCACAAAACAACTTTTGCTATTGAAAACTGTTTCAATTTGTAAAATTTCTCAGCAGGTTGTGTGATAATTATTTATATACAATTATATATATTAAACATATTTTCCTATCACATGAGAAATGTTGCAATACTCACAAGCTGAATTGATAAGAAATTAAAATGAAATGAAATTGAAAAGTACTAAGACTAATGTGAGCAACAAAAACAACTCATTAGTAACAAAAAAGTTTATATACTTATATTGAGCATAAACTAGTTTTGTTGAGCATTCGACATAAAAATAATGATTAAGAATCGAGTCTGTGTACTCATCAATTTGTATGCCAAAAGGTAATGGAGTAAAGATCTGAAATACATTATATGTACATATATAAAATACTAGAATGTATGGCACTTTTTATGGAAAAAGCATTAAATGCTCGGCAAAGTCATCAAATCGGGGATACGACTTGGAGCAAATGGATAAAGTGAAGGCACTCGACATTAAAGGCAGAGAAAGCCAGCGATGGGAGTTGAACACTTTTCCATTTGATGTGCGTTAAGTAAAATGTGCTTTTAATATTTTAGGCACTTGCACACACACACACACAAGCACAAAGATACAAAGATACGAAGATGGTAAGAGCATGTGAGAAGAGAAACAAGGATGCAAGGATGTATCCACTTGAAAGTGCTGATGCCCAGCCAAGGTTAGTTAAAAGTTAGGCATTCGCCACTCAACGTGCCAAATTTCACGCCACTTGAAGCGATGCTGAGCAGACAAGAGAACTGGTATTCGGCAACTGGTAACTGGCAACTGGTAGCTGACACCTGCCACATATAGCATGTGGCATGTGGCAGGTGCCTCATGGCACCTTATGCCCTTGCCTGACTGACGGACGTTTTAATCCTTTTGCATTTCGCGTGCAGCGTAAAAAGCATCGTTAAATAAACATGAGAATATGAATGTATGATTGCGTTTCATTCCAGGCTTAACAGCAGCCTCAGCCACAGCCTCAGCCACAGCCTCAGCCTCAGTCTCAGACTCATTCCCCAAAAACATTCTCAGCATTAACGGTCATAAACTTTATGACTGAAAAACTACCTACACACAAAACGAAACTTCATCCCTTACTTGCCGTCTTGCCGTCTTGCCGTCTTGTCGACTTTCTTTTTAATTTGCGTCAAGACTTTTATACACTTAAGAACTCGCTGGCTTCATTGGAACAGATTGTGAGGAGTGCAAAACTTGAACTCGCTAATCAATTAAAATCGCAAACTCAACTTTGAAGTTGCCTTCTTAATAGTTACGAGCATAATCATTTTTATTTTTCTTATTTCCATTTCGAATTCTATTTTTATTTTTTTTTTACTTTTAATAAGAAAAATGCAAAAGTCGTAAATAAATTGCTAAATTGATTTATTCTTCACAATTTTCACCCTCCCTATCCATCTTTCTTGTTCTCTCTTTCTTCCCCTTTCCTCATGCTTAACCTACAAAAAGAAGTCGGATTGGGAGTGAAATCAACATATTTCTATTTATCATCAGTAGGGAGCGTAGGGAGCATAAATCGTCGCTTGAGGTTCCCAATTTATGCAGCACGCATCGTGGTTTTTAGTTGAGTTAAGAACAGGCACATTACCTAACCCCAAGAGCAGAGCTTGGCTCAAAAGAAGGATACTTTGTGATATAAAAAATGAATCGACGTTACTATACTCTACATATTAGGGATTAACTTGCTTCTAACCAGACTAAATTCTTTAAGTTTCAAAATATATAAACTTAAGTCCCAATAAGAGATCTATAGCTATCTATTTGATTAATATCTTGCATAATTTAATTGATATTTTTAATTTAATTATTTAGTTATTGCTTATTATATTGAATATCTATTATTATTTTGATCAATTTTATTATATACAAATGTTTGTATTATAGTACAAGAACAGATTTCTGTTTTTTTAACTGCACAGTTTTTATTGCTATTCATATCTAATTTCTATTATTATTTTGCACAAATAATTTTTATTATTATATTATTGTTAACATGTATTATATTGATATTTTAAAAAATATTACTACCACATAAATCATTTTATATTGCTGTTTTATTCAATTTTATATATTATATTATTTAATTATATTTATTATTTAATATTTAAAAAACATTTCTGTCTCATAACTATTTTTGTTTTTAAATATTAAACAGATATATTTCATTTCAGTTTTTATTGCTATTTATATTAAATTCCTATAATTATTTTTTGAACAAGTTTACTATTTTATATTTATTTTTTAGAATTTAAATAATAAATCTATGTTACAAAATTGGTTGTTTTGTTTTAATATTAAACAGATCTTATTATATTTACTCAGATGAATCGTATCTTTGAGCTATTGCAGCATAGTATTAAGCATCTGTTACGTAAGCCCAACTCTAGTTATTCTCTCCCAATCTCCTATCTCTCTCTCTTTCTCTATGCCTCATTCTCTCTGCTCTAACTCTATCTCAATTTCTTTTTAGTTTTGTGCCGCAATTTCTCTATTTGCAGTGTATAAAACAAATGGCAAAGAACAAAAATAATGATAGAGGGGCTGACCAGGAACTAAGCCCTCCTACATACCCTTGGGGCGTCCCATCTTTGTCGCCTAACTACTTTGTCTTTGCCTGTCTTTTCCTCTGTCTTCTCCCCCCTCTTTTTCCAGCTCTGAGATAAATTCTAGAGTGTGTGAGTGTGTGTCGGCTTATTTATGGTCTAAGACTTTCAAGCTGAAATTTCGGAGCACTGTGAACAGTCTATGTGTATGTGTGTGTGTGAGTGTGCACAGTGTGCTTGGCGCTATATTAAATCGCAGGCCATAGTTTTTAATAAAATGCCTGCGTTCCAACGAAAACTCAGGAACGTTGCCTTTTCTTTTCCTATTTCTTTCTCTCTCTTTTATATATAGTTATATTTTTTTTTTTTTTTGGTGAGGAAATTTATGTACTTGGGGGTAAGTTCGTAATAGTTTTTAACTTAAATGGGTACAACGGGTAGGGGGACAACGGCGATGGCATTGGCGGACGGAAACCAAAATTCGGCGCATACCTTCAACTGTTCTTAGCCAAGTTTTCAAGGCATGGCCCAAGATGAAGGCGATGTCTGGCGTCTAGGCGGCGACGGTTGTGTTTTGGCTCGTTTATGGTGTTGTTGTAGGCGCTACAATCTTACCATTTGCCGCTTGTTCTCATCCTCATCCCCCTACTCCTCTTCCTCGTCCTCGTCCTTGTCCTAGCTGTAACTCGAGCTCATAGCTCTGCTGTGATGTCTTATTTTATCTGTGCTGTCGCCCTGTCTCCTTAGACTTAGTCGTAGTCTCTTCTCTTGGCTCGACGGCCCGATATTTTATTTTTATTTGAAAAAATCAATTTATGGGTTCTTTGGCAATAAACGATTTCTCTTTTAGTTGCCTTCTTCTTTTCTTTATGGCCGCATATCTTTGTAATATTTTCTATCATTGTCATCGCTTGAGTTGTGCCCGCCAGGAGCAGCAAATACTGCCCCACACCCACACCCAGACCCATTCCCACCCCCACCACTTCTCACTCCATTGTCGCGTGGCGTGTTGGCGACGTCATCGTCGTATTTGTATTGTTAGCTGCCCCGCCCACCAGCTCCCAATTTGGCCGACCACACGCCCATTATTCATTGTACACTGTGGGCTTGGTCCATCTCATCTTTTTCCATGTCCACATTTGTGTACGTGTGTGTGTGTGTGTGTGTACCAGTGTGTGTGTGAAATATGTCATGGCTCAATAATGCTGTGATAATAATGGCCACAAAGAATTTTGCCTAACACAGCTCGATGCAAGCCATAAACGAACGAAAGGGTCAAAAGCTGCAACTTCCCGATATGCTCCAGGATGTGAATGGGATGGGATAGGATGGAATGGGATGGGATGAGGTCAACTATTGGCAGTAAATGTAAGCAAATAACCATTGCATATGTGAACACTCGTGTTGCATTGATATTGCGCAACAGGGCGTATGATTGATGCGAAGAGCGTCCTTCCATTTAATCTGCACTGCTCCACACTTAATACTTAGATGTGCAGTTTAGGACATAAGATGGAATGCTTAAAGCCTTATATGTATGTACATATATTCCCAGACAGAATTCTAACTAAGCTTAAAACAATTGAACCCCATTTAAGTGACTGATGAATCTTAGTTAGCCTTCGACTCAGTTAACGTTAACTACATTTGATTGGGCTTAATTTGCCTTACGCCAGTTAAATGGGTAACTATTTGATATTAGTTGATTTTGTGTAGGTTGCATAAGCATTTCCTTAATGCCTTTGTTAGTTATGAAAGCTGATTTGATTTAGAACGGAATTTGTAACTTAAATATGTATATGGAGAATAAGTATAGAGCAGCTCTAACTTGATGGACAACTAAGCGAACTTAACTCAGAGAATTAATGATAAACAAAGAGTTTATTCAGAATGATATGTAAGTAGCTATTACATCTCTAGTGAGAAAAATGTTCAGCTAGTAGACGGTGAAGCACTTTGACTTGAATTAATTTAACTCGTATACAGTATAATTTAAATTTAATTAAATAGAAATCCCAAAAATAAAATCTATACTGTCAGTGTTGGGAATCTGCAGGATTTAAAATGTGACAGAAAATAAAAGTACAAACACAGTTGAGCCAAAAAATGCTTAATATTCTTTTATACAGCTGCCAAGCAGGAAAAAAATTTAAGAAGACATGAGAGAGAGAGCGAAAGAGAGAGAGAGAGAGGAGGTTAGGTATGTGTTTTGTTGCGTTCATTTCGCCAGGCATTCATAAAGTTAAGTTTTTGCACATTTTACCACTCACAATAAATAAAGCGGTTTTATTATTGTATTTTCTGCAGAAGTGCATGAATAAATTTTGTCTGGCCGAAAAAAAAAAAGAAAGTCGACAAACCTACACACACACACACACAAACACATGTGCAAAGCGACGCGTTTGACAAGTTCATAAATTATCGACTATGTAGAAAAAAAGACCCAAAAAAAATATAAAGAGAAATAACTGATTGTTAAATTTCATTGAATGCCATTTGAGAGAACAAATAAAGGCATGCCAAAAGACTTTAAATTGTATTAAACACCATATAAAATGGGCGTGGTCGCAAGCTCCCGCCCATCTACATACATACATATGCCCGATGCGGGAAAAAAACAAGCCAAATAAATAAAAGTTGGTCGACTTTACAAATATCGCAAATAAAATCAAATATAAAAAAACTTGTATATGGCACATAAAGGACCATAAGAAATTGATGGAAAAACTGCCGAAATATGGGAGTTGACTCCTCGTCCATAGACACCATAAAACTCGAATACAATGAAAGGCAAGCATTGAACTACCAACAAAGAAATATACTGTACATAAATATATACGACAGTTACACACATCCACAGAAATGGTAATGACAAGGCTTTAAAAATAGTTGAAATCGTAACTGAAATTGTTAGTTACAATAAAACACAATAAAGAAGTAAGTGAACGGAGTTCAAAGGAAGTTTTTATTTGACAATCTTGATGATCCTGAAAATATCACATAATGAGTATGATCAATTTTCCATCCAATAATAAAAACAAAAGGTGACTAAATCAATAGATAACAAGCTTAACTCTCGATATAGTATATATGTAGAATATGCCAATTGGTGATTTTAATCTCAATATTATAAAGTTAAAGATTCTGATACATATTTGACAGCCACTTACTTGATAAATATAATTTACTCAACTTGCTATCCATCTTATCAAATCTTAATATTCTTGTGTTATCCACAATGTAATAATTACATTACTGTGTATTGGAATACAGTAAAGGTAAATCTTAAATGTTGGGTATCTAAACTTATTAAACAAATCTATCATATCATTATCTTCAACATCAAATCTGTCTTTTGTCTGTCTATCTAATCACAACTCACTTTGACTGATTCTCTGCACAATTTAATGATGTTATGCAATCTTCGATTACTCGACGGATTTTCCTCATTTATTCAATTCCCATTTCAACACTTGAGTTTCAGGCACAAAAAAAAAAAAGAAAACCTTGATGCTTGAATTAAAAGTAACAGTGTGGACAACAATTTCCCTGCTTTTCTAGCGATCAGACATGGACCCGAAACTTATTGAATTAAATTCATTGTAGTGCTGGAAGAGAGGGTTTCCCCTCCACTCCCTTTGGCGGTAAATCGATCAAAAAGCAATTCACTCAACACAAAACCATTGGGCATTCATTCGCATTTGTGCATTCATCAATCAACCTATCATAATGGAAACACAAAATTAGCAACAACAATAACAAAGCGAAGCCGAACGAATGGCAAATAACAAACTTTGTTTTTGGGGCCTTTTGTTCAAATTTTGTGGCCGCAATTGGAATTAAAATTAATTAGCAGTAATACACAAAACACACACACACACCAACACACGCACACATACGCATACGCATACGCATACACGGAATTTTATTGGTGATTATAAACAACAAAGGGCAGTACCGGTAATCGCATTAAATGCGAAACATGCTCATATATATTAAATGAAAGGTTGCTGCATCCTATGGGGCGTATACGCAACCGCTTCAACCATCCTCCCAGAAGGCGTCAACCGACTATGCGTGAAAATCCATCAGTACCACACACGCACGTGCTTTTTTTTATTACCTACCCCATCCCCACTCCCACCTTACCCCCAACTTTCCTCCTTTACTCTTTCACCTAGCAGCTGCCTAGCGAAAAGCTGAAATTTCCAAAATAAATGTGAAAAAAATAAAAAGACATGACACACAACAGGAATGTGAAAAATGTTTACATTTCTGACACATCGAAGAGTGCATACTCTACATCTCCGAAGATTAAGTTGATGCTAAAGTTCTCTTCGAACTTTCCCCATTATAGGATAGGACAATTCTGTTTCCAACATGTGACAAAATTTCTCAATGGAAAACGTAATTTTATTATATTCGTAGTCTCGGAGATTCTCTCATTGTGTGTTGTTGTGGTTGTTGTTGTTGTTGTTGTTGGTGTGTTGAATCTGAGTGCTTCCAATAAGTATATTTCTGTGGGGAGACGCACAGGAGACGCTGGGGGAAAAACCCAACAAGCCGCTGAGTGATATGCAGCAACAATAACAATAATAACAATAACAACAATAACAACAGCAACAAAACATCTCTAGACATGTTTGCTTGTTTATAAACGAACTTTTTATTGCCACAAAGTGGCAGGCGACAAGCCAGAAACGTTCGACAGGCCGACGGGAGATGGGGCATGCCACACGGCGTGTAGATGGGCAAAGATGTCCGTGTGGGTTTCTCGAGCATACATATGTGTGTGTGTGTGTGTGTGTGTGTGTGTGGGTGTTGTGCTCATTGTTGCTACTTTTGCTGTGCTCTAAGCACACGGTAAAGTTTTATTTTGCGTCACGACCGAATAACGAATGCATTTTTTCAGCCAATTCAATTGACAAGTTGAAAACTCCGACACGCGTCAAGTGCAATGTACGAATTCTCGTAAATTCCAAATTCGAATTACGTTTCCATTTTATGGAGCAACTGATTTCTTTTTTTTGGCATTATAATTAATAAGAGACATACCAGATAAAATTGTTTTCACATGTATATGCAATTAACTTTAAATTAACAACAACATGTGTAAATTAAAACATACCTGCCATTAGTAACTGTCATGCCAAGTTTAATGAGAATTTCTCTAATATTTTCAGAGTTATGATCTTAAATCACTTTATAATTCATATAGCAAATTGGCAGCTTTTTTTCTAAAACTGTTAAAGTTAAACCTTTCTTCTGTAACTTCTTTTTAACACATAGTATAACAAGCAAAAGTTAGGTCGAAATTAATGTTAGAAAAACACATACAAATTTGTATAATAAAATAGCCAAAACTTCAATTATAATGACGCGGAACCAATTAAAAAAAAACAGTAACAATTATCAACTGATTTTACAACTTCATCTACTTAAATGTGTCCTATATTAACATTAACATTAAAGTCAAAACTAATGTCGAATTAGCAACGCACATAGCAAATTTCGTGATAAAGTCTCTGATACTTTCCAAGTTATGACCCTGAACCACTTTAACAAAACCGAAGCACTCAAATTTTGAACATTTACATAAGTATGTTTGTGTGATGCTTATAAATTTGCTGGATAATTTATTTAATTTCTAAAACTGATTGGGGAGGGTCACCCCAAAACAAATCGAGACTCCACCCTCATAGCTCTTACTCATTCCCCCCTAGTTTATCGCTCCTCTCCTTTATCCAAGTCCATTGCCAGCATTTCCTTTAGCCAGTTTTCTCGTTGGTTCGTTTGTTTGTTTGCTTGTTTAAAGCAGCGTGCGGGAACGGAAGTGTTTGTGACTTTTATGATTTGGCAAGTCTTTGATTTGATTAGACCTCAACGCTCCTCACATACAGTTTCACATACATATGTTTCATGTATGTGTACATAGACCGAGTATGTTTGATTGGCATTGCTGTTCTCAATGAATGAATCCAATGAATGGCCAAAGAAATTTTCCGTAGCATTGCGATTTTCCAACAACCATTGCCATGCGTCGCTACGCTTTTCACTCAACTCCGTAACAGATTTGCTTCTTCCTTTTTTGCTTTTGCTCTTGTTTTCGCCAGTGCTTTGGTTTTTCTTTTCTTTTTTCACTTTTTTCATTTTTTTCATTTTTTCATTTTTCTATCAATGAAATTGATTTGGTCTAACATGAAATGCTTCTCGGCTCCGAATTAGCTTGTTTCCTGGCAACGCTATTCTCATAGCTTTTTCTCCAGATTTCCTCTTTATTTTTCTCCAAATTGAGTTATGAAAGTGGAGTCCTCTTAATGAAGGCGAAAGAGCAACTGGAACAAACTTCGGATAGTGTACTTGCATGTGTGTAAAGTGCTTTATATACACAGCATAGAATAATTAGTTTTTTTTTCACTTTACCTTTTCATAAATAATAAATGGAAAATGTTGCCCTTTTAACCAGCCTTCAAGTTATTGTAAGCTTATTAAGCTAGAGAGCTAGAATATTGTCCCCCAACTGCTAGTACTCTTTAATCATGCTAAATGTGTTTTTTTAATTAATAAAAAATATAAAACAAAATAACTTCAGTGCCAATGACCGAATGAAACAAGTAGTTTAATATTAAATGACTCTTAAATCATTATTTATACCTTACCATTTCAACGAGCTACTTATCTTGTAGTTCATTATTTCTGTTAATACTTTTATAGTCTTTTAATTATTTTGTTGTGTTTTATTAGCTGGAAATATGACCTCTTATAAAGCCTTTTTTATAAGCTAATTGTTTTACGTTCTAAATTTATTATATTTTCTTTACTATTTATTTCTTAATTTATTTATTTTAAAAATTTAAATAAGTTGAGTCAAACAAGCAAATAAACAATATTGTTTGCACACTGGAAATGATTTTGATGCCGTGCTTTTCGATCGACAAAGAGATTTGTGTATTTATTTTTGTTTTCAATTCAAAGAAAGCAAATTTTATTCTTAAAAATAGATGCAACTAACTGCTAAATACAAAAATATATACACACACACACACTAAACCCACAGGCAGACACTTGTTAAAAAAAATTTATATTAAACGAGTATTTTATGGGATTCAAAGTGATGGAATCAATAGTTCAATTGCTTCAGCCGCTTCATGATTTCCTTCTACCATACACCTCACCGCACACACACACACAGACATTCAGACACACGCAGTTTGCTTTGCTGTCAATGAGCGTGAAAAAATCTTTGGAATCTCGAGCCGTAGAGCAAAGCAAACTGAAGGCAAATTATTTTAAATATTGTAGAATATCAATCAACAGCATTTCTCATGCCACACCCATCGATACCCGCCCCCGGATGACTAACTTACCTGGCAGTTTCTCTAGTTGCTGTTCTTGTTGTTGATGTTGTTGCTCTTGGTGTTTTTGTTGTTGCTGTTGTTATTATATTTATTGTCGTTGTTGTTTCTGTTTCTGTTTCTGTTGTTGTTGCAGTTGCTCCCTTGTTGCTTTAGGCGCGTAAAGTTTTTCGCATTTTCTTTTTCTCGAATTATATTATGTTTGTTTGGCGCCGCGTGTCAATTGTTGTTCTATTCCTTCTTCTTCTTCTTGTTTGTATTAACATTGTTGTTGTTACATGACGCCCGTGCGTCCCTCTCACTCTCACTCCGGCTCTCTCACTCGCACTCCTTCTGGTTTGCCCTAAAACACTTCTTCTCACTTTTTGTACACGCGATTTACTTTGTTTTATTAATGTTGAATGTTTTTATAATTTTTTAATTGTTCTCATTTGTTTTTGTTGCAGTTGCATTTTCTTCTGTATTTGCTGCAGTTATTGTTGCTATTTGATTTATGGTTTAGTTCATGTTCTTGTTGTTGTTGCTGTTTCGGCCTTCTATTTTTGTTTATTTTTAATAACTTAAATGCAATTGCTAATTATTTTATGATATGTATAATTAATTGCATTTACTTTCGTAATATATTTGGACTCTATTTCAGTCTATTTGAGCTTCGTGTATTATTATTATTATTATTATAATTATTAATTTTATTGTTATTATTATTATTATTTAAATAAGTTAATGATTAAATATACGAATATTTAATGCATTTGTTGTCCGTTTGTTTTTTGCTATTTGCATTTGTCTTTATTTCTTTCAAGTCTTCATTTCATCTGCCCATTATCAAATTTCTCAATCTCAAGACCTTGAGTGCTATAAAGAGACAAAAATTTCAAGTCAATCAACAATTGTGGAAAAACTCTAAGCAAATCTAGAGAAAACTTGGCCGAATCAAGTTTGATTTTCACACAATTAATATTATTATTTATACATCATAAAAATTAATTATGTTCATAAAAAACGGAAATAATAGAAAACTTTTAGTGGGTTGCTTAACATTTCTTTCATTTTGCTTTTAAATAAATATTAACATTGAATATACAAATAATATATATAATGTATAAATATTTATATTAGAAGTGCTAAAAAATATTTCATATTTTATTTCTAGCTCAGAAAGTTATAATATAATATTTTATAGGATTAATCCTGCATATTTTAATTATGTTAAGAGTAAATGTATCAGCATTTTTTTTTAAATTTAAGTTTGTTATATATTATTTATATTTAATATTTTTTGGAAAAGTTTTTTACTATCTTATTTTTCATTTAACTAACCTAAAAATGCTGTCACGTAAATTCCATATAAAATATAAGCCAAAACTTATTTGGTCTTTATAGAAACAAACCCTAGAAACTAACGACAAATTATAATAAGTATAAGGAAATTTTGTAAAACACAAGTTTTACTTGTGATTCTTGCTTTTCAAATGAAAAAGTTTCTTAAGACAAAGTGTTTATTATTTTCTATAGTCAAAATGCTGGCATTTGTGCATTTTCAACTTAATCAGCCCGTCATTTTACACTTTCTACAATATCCGCTGAGAACTTTCCCATAATGATTACCACCAATGGGGATGGTGAGATGGGTTATGTTCTTTTAGGGGCCGGGGACTGGGAAAGGAGGGCGTGATGTGGCTAGAAGGCGCATTGAATTATGCTGCAATAAATTTCACCTCATAAGCCAATAATGACGAAACTTTTGTGTTGCACATTTCGTGCCGCAAGCGTCGATGCTATGCCAACTCTGCCACATGCCACACACGCCACATTACCTCACTCGTTCTCTCTCTCTCTCTCTTTCTCTTTCTTTCACTTTATTTGTCTCTCTCAGTTGCCTACCTGCATCACAATGTCCTACTTTTCCAACAAATACAAGTGCAACAATAAGATTGCTATTTAACAACGACTCACACAAACACACACACAAACACACACACATACGTGGACAATGAAAATGCGAAAATTGCATACGAAACGTAACGAAAAGAAGAACCCAAATTTATCGGGACAGCAGCAAAAGAAAGAGAAGGCGGATGATGATGTGAAGAAAGAGAGAGAGAAACTTACTTATAAGAGGCATTGGCATCGAGGTGAAACTTGCAGACATGCCTACTAACTATACACAGTTAAACACACAAACACAAATTCAGACACACATACACACACTCAATCACACACTCAAAACACTCTCGTACCCCTCAAATTTGTTTATATGCAACCTTTAAGGGGACTGCAAGTAGCCCGGGCAGGGCAAAGAGAAATGGAAAAAGGAAGAGTTGGTAGTGAGGAAGGGAGGAAGAGAGAGAGAGAGAGAGAGAGGGAGAGAGAGAGAGAGAGAAAGAGGTAAGGCAACTGCTTATATGCATAATGAGGCACAACTTGCACATAGGAAGCCACCATATACGATACAGGCCGAGCATTTCCGGGCTGCTTTCGTTTTCGAGACAAATACAAAGACAAAGGCACGGAAAAGACGATGACGGGACGATGGCGATGGGCGATGGGCGATGACGATGACGAAGTTGTAGTCGATAGGAATGTCGGTCACTATGTTCTGGTCCCCTTTCAACTTGGACGACATCAATTGGTATACTCTATATGAAAAGTCATGCCATAAAATAAAATATTGTGTAATGGCGCACAAATACACAGCGAGAAAGAGAAGCTCCAAGAGAAAGAAAGAGAGAGAGAGCAAGATGGAGAAGGAGAAAAATTGGCAAAATGCCTGCCCTTTTCCCACACTCAGTTGTAATTTCTTTTTGGGCTCTGCTTTCCCATGTATTGAACCACGTAATTAAATTTTGCTTTAGTTATTCCGTTAGGTCTCCTAAATGAAGCGATTTGCATATTTCAAGACACAACAAGTCAAGTCAGAGCCAGGCCCAGACGTCAGTTAAGTACTAACTACATAAACGGTTATATATGAGGCACATTATGCTCTTTGAACAGTCCATGCCTAACAGTCTAATAGTCTTGTAATTAATGGTGTCCCATTCCTATCAAATTATTCAATAGAAACCTTGAAAATATAATCGTCTAGGTAAATTATTTTAACTACATTCTTGTTAAAAGTGGACTGACTGAATTATAATGAGGTCTACTAATATAAATGACTGGGATTCAAGCATCTGTTGCACAAGTAAACGTCTGCAGGTGCAAAATTTCAGAGTTTTTAATTACTCATATTTGTTTTGCCTTATGTCCTGTATGTCCTTAACAAAAGACTTGGTCTATTTATGACTAACTACTTATATCAAGGGGATAAATATCTCGATAAAGATTGACTATTGCAAGATTCCAAACCAAGAATATTTAATATATAAAATCAGTAGAATATTTCAATCACTTCATAAGTTCTACGAAGAGCAACTTATAAGATATTGAATTAGATTAAAACGTTAAACGTTTAAAAAGAGAATGGTTATTTAGGCATAACCAATATAAGAATTCTCGAATTTATTTAATTAATCAAAAGAAAGTAAAAATATGGAAGTATATTAATTTAACTACAAATATGCAAATTGATGCCAAGATACTTGTATTTATTTAAACATTTAGCATCCCAGCGCCACAAATTTTTAAATTGGCATCTTTAAGGCACGTTTCAAGCTCGGAAAGTGCAAATTGGGTCAAACTTATTATGGGTATTATCAGTAACGCCCACATTTTAGAGACAAGACAAACTAACAGACAACAAGAGTCGACTTTGACCAAAGACTCCGCCAGTTTTATGTTTTGCTACACCCATGAGCAACATTTACAACATCTGCTAACAGTGACAACAACAACTGCAACTGCAACAGCAATAACAACAACAACTCTTATGGCCCAGTGACTAGACCACTTTTGGCCAGCACCTATTGGCGACCTCTCGCCTCTGTTTCTGCCTGTGCCTCTTAGACTGCACTTTAAGTAAGTTAGCGCATCGTTATGTGCACCTTCCCCCTCTCTCTTTCTCAGTCTCTCTCTCTCTCTCTCTCTCTCTCTCTCTCTCTCTCTCTCTCTCTCTATCACTATTCTCAGTTTTCTTCCTCTCTACTCTATCTTCATCATCATTTACACTTATCGAAGTATACTTCTGGGCGCTGGGGAAACTGCTTCTGATTGTTGTTGTGCAGTTCGACGTTGACGTCAGTGCAGCTGCGGCTTCTGTTTTATGATATTTTTTTATATTTTGGTTGCATTTTGCAATGGCGATAAGGTGGGAAAGAGAGAGAGAGAGAGAGGCGGAGAGAGAGAGAGAAAAAGGAAGTGCGAGGCAGAGAGTGAGTGTAATTGCTATTTAGACAGGCTGCATACAATTATGTATCGACTGAGTGTGTGTGTGTGTGTGTGTGTGTGTAAATGGTTGTAAATGAGCGTGTTTAAGTGAGTGTGAGTGTAATATGTGGTGTAAATATGTGGTGTCTCTGCCTGATTTGATGGCAATAGATGCGGCCAGCAAGTAAAGCTCCACTAAAGCACACACAGACTCAACAGCAAACAAATAAACACACACACATACATACAAAAACACACACACACAAACACACTTGTCTATATGTGTGTATTTCTATTTTGCCAGTGTATTGAAGAGAGTTTAATGCGCGCTCGCTACCCCGGCCGACCTAAAGACCATTTAAAGTAGGACAACGGGGCCAAAGCAACCAAACAACAACCATGCAACAACGACGCCAACAACAGCAACAGCAACAGCAACAACAACGACAATGACAACGACAACAACAATGGGTAGGATATGTCAGAGACAATAAAGGAAGCGGCGTCACTTTTGTTTTTAGCCCGCATTACGAGTAGTATTTGCCGTTATGCAGCGACTGCCTCCACATTAAATATCAAAATGTAAAGCAGCAGCAGCAGCAGCAGCAGCAACAACAACAATCGACTAACCAGCCAACAACAATCACAATCACAACAACAACAACAGCAACAGCAACAACATGACTACTTTTTTTTAGCTGCATATAAAAAGCGACAAATGTGTCAGCCACTTGCCCAGTTACAATTTTCTCTCTCTCACACACACACACACACAGTTTTCCTATGTGAGATATTTATTTTTATTATTTTTAATGTAGTAATAAATTAGGTCAGGCATAAAAAATTGCGATTGTGATTTTGCAGCTGTTCGCAACTCGCTAAATTATTGCAATTTAATGCAAAAATATATAAATTATTTGTTAGACGAGTACACAGAAAAAAATATCAGTTCGAAATTCAAGCTCAAAATTCTTGATTATAACTGAAATGTTTTGATTATGCATTCAGGATATAGATTGTTAATCAATACTATTACGGATTAATTCGTAATGACTCAGAAATAAACCAATGAGCCAAAAAAAATTGATTGAATTACAAAATTCATTTAAATATGCCGACATTTAAATACACACTGAGAGTGAATTGAAAATAATTTAAGAGAAATCAAACTATGGACGCCATTTAATTTAATTAATATCTCGTAAGCTCCGACCTTTTTTTTCTGTGTAGTATGTAGTTGCTTTTATTGTTGTTATTTCTATTGTAATTATGTAGAGGCAATTTTCAGTTTATGGTTATGACTTCCTCTCTACATTTTCTATATTTTATTTCAACAAAAAGAATTCAATTGAAATTAAATTTCAGTTGTCATATATTCAACTTATTTTTCTAACAGTCACACATACTCTCTCTCACACACTTACACACACACACAAACACATACACATGAAGACAGTGTTATTATGATGTCCATATAAAGGTAGAGCCCTGTGTGCGATAATACACGTAATTTGCCAACTTTTTATGCTTCCGTTGAGGGTGCTTCAAAGAGATTAAAAACAAGCATAAAGCCAAACTGCATCAACACTTTGGAATATTTAATGTCATGTACTAGATGTGGGGGGAGGGATCTAAGCTAACCGCATCCCAAATATTTCAATTTCCATAGATTATTATGTGTTAATTACGATTTAAGTGAATTATATTATGATAATGGCATTTAGCTGGATCTTTTATCTATCTAAAAAATCTAATAAATAGACATATTAATTTCACATACTATAAACATGTATTTATGTTATTCGAACATATTTTATATTTATAAAATATTATTATGTTTCTTGTTATAAATGAAATTAAACTTGTAAACTTTTCTCATAATACTGACGTGAATCTTGGAGAAAACAGTTTTCAATATAATCTGCAACGGGTGTTCAAATAAAAGTTAATTGACATCTACAATATTATAGCTGTCTAATGAATTAGAATTATATTTATTCATTTTTATTTAAAATCAACTTAACCTCTCCTCAAAATTTTAAGAATAAATATTTAAGGTCTTTCTAAATAAATTTATTAAGAGTTTCTATGCAATAAATTATCGTCCGGCAATTAAACTAATCCAAATCACAAAGTTATTTTTGAATTCATTTTGATTTTTTTCTATGACGCCATTTAATTTGATTAGCTAGAATATAATCTATTTAATACAATTTTTTTCTGTTCTAAATTACTTTATACTTATACAAGGCTATTAACAAAGTCGTTTTCTTAAATAAATCTAAATTCGTATAGTATCTGCCAGATAGTATCTGCTATATAACATATTGATGATAATAATTTTTCTAATAGATATAGACCACATACATATGTTTTGAATTATAATTTTTTTTATAACACTCGCAATCATATATAAATCTGTCCCACAATATTTGGAAATTTGTCAAAAGATGAAAGAGATTTCTAATTGGCATAAAGTGCCACGGATTTTGTGCAGTATTTCATAAGCTTTAAAACCCTAGAAGCACTACGGAAGAGCATGTGAAGCGTATACTCAATGAACAAAGACAACAATCTACAAAAACAAAGTCCACAATGACTGACCGGAGATGACGATGAAGGCAATGCATCAAATTATTAATAGACCTATGTGGAACCAGAATGAATCCCCCAGCTTCTTCATGAACATCGGTATGGCCGGAATTTTTGAAAAATACAAAAAAAACACACACAAATATTATCACTAGAAAAAAGAATACGTTTTGTCGGGGAAGACGTGAAAAATCATTTCAAACTCAAGATTTATTTGATTTCGACAAGTTGAGCAAAAAGAGCGCGAGAAGAACACAAACAACAACAATAATTATACGCAAGAGAATAATAGTTTTTCTTTTATTCATCTCGTTCTCTGTTCCATTATTTCATTGTCTCTATTTTTTATGCTTTTGTTTATGTTTTGCCCAACAGCTGACGCTATAATTTTTCTTAAACGTGTTTGAATCTCATAAGAGAAAGAATACAATAATACATTTTAAATTTGCAAGAAAATTCAACTTATTTCTACAATAAAATTATATAATATAAATATAATATACAAATGATTGAAAAAGATAAGTTGAAAGAAAAGTAGAAAAGACATGAATTTAATATAATAATAAATGAACTATTTTTTAATTGGTGTCTGTGAAACTGGTCAAATTAATTATAAAACAATTTTATTTCCAGCCATTTCAAATTTAAATAAAAGAAGATTGCAAATCTAATAGTTCAATTGATAATCAATTTTCATGGAAGCATAACAAATTTATTCAAATGAAAATACGTTTTTTGTAAGACGAATATAAATGGATATTAATCTTATCTAGCTCATTTAATAACAACGAGTTTGCTAAACAGCTCATAAAGTTGGCAAAAATTATTGGCATGATTAATAAATAAACAATTTGAGCTTGTTTAAAATGATATTAAAATTTAATTACTTGCTAATAAAGAATTTCGCTTTTTAAGTATTATATATATGACAAAAAACGTTGGTAATGGAAAATTTCTCACTCAAATTATTTTCTAGATTATTTTAATTGGCATGAACTATCAAAAAAAACAAAATTAAACAAAGATAAAACCTTGTTACGTTAAGTTGCACATAAAAATTAAATTCAGAAAATATTAAATCGAAATTGTTAATTTCGTTGTATTTATTGCCTTTGTCCTTAAAAAAAAACAAAACATTATATGAACCTGAATGTGAATCTGAATTCTTTAACAAACACAAACAAATAAAACAAACATAAGTTATAACTTATAAGATAATTATCTTAAAGTATGATTTTAAAAGTCACAAACACAATTCTTTTCGGTTATATATTTACTTGAAATACAAAAACTCAAATCCAAATGAATTCACATAAATTTATGCCATTTTGCCCACTTTATTACTACGCAATTCCAATAAATCACTAACAACTGGTATGTTTTTATAAAATTACATTAAATATACAAAAATGTGTAGTTAGATTTAAACAAACAATTATGTCAATCACAAATCAGCGAAACTCAAGAAAAAATACACAAAACATATGAATCAATTGTAATTTTCAAACGGAATCAAGAAAAAACTCGAATGAATAACATTCAAACATCACACACATCACACACAAACAACTCAAAGTTCTCAAAGGCAGCTGCGTCGGCGCTTGTTAAACAAATTTTCTATATGATTTTTCTACTTTTGTTACATTTGTTATTTTGAATTGAACACTTTTGTTGCTAGTCCAAAGTTGTGATTTTCTTGGGCTTATTGTTGTTGTTATTGCTTGCTGCTGAAGTTGTTGTAGTTGTTGTTGTTTTGTTATTGTTATAGTAGTAAGAAATTGTAGTTTTAGTGTTTTTTGTTTGTATTATGCACGCACACTGCATTTTTTATAACATTTTGGCAGTAACATGTTGTACTTCCTGCTTTTCCATATTTCTTAGCATATTTCTCATTTTCAAATAAGAACGTTTTGGCCAGCTGACAACACCGCGCGCTGTTGTTGTTGATGTTGTTGTTGTTGCTGCTGGTGCTTTTGGTGGATCACAATAAAAAAATTTGTCAAAAAAAAGTGTGTTGCAAAAATGTAACAACTATTCAAGTTCTTAACGTGTGTACATAGAGATGTAGATGTACTTGTGTCTTTGTTTGTGTATGTGTGTATGCGCACTGCAGTCCTCAATTTGCCAAGTATTGAGAGTTAAAAGTATAAATTTGTGTGTTTCGGTTACAGTTTCAGCTTCCGTTTCCGCTTTTTGCACTGCACTTCCGCGCGGCGCTCCGATCTCGACACGACTCACGACAGTCGTCCTCAACATACAGCGTTCAGCTTTAGGTGCAACTCAACTCCGCTCACAAAACAAACTTCGGATGCTAGTTACGAACCTCAAACTTCGAGCAACGAACTGCGAACCGAAGCCGAACTGCAGCCGAAATTCGATATTGAAATTCAAATTCAAATCAAAATCAAAAGAAATTCAAAAACGATATGGAAAATAAAGTCTGAGTTTTTTTGTGATGCTCTTTTTGTTTTGGTGGCTTACTGGACTGATCAAATGACAGAGGCAGTTGCAGTTGCTGTGGCAGTTGCAATTGCTGTTGCCGTTGTCGTTGTCGTTGTCGTTGCCGTTGCAGTTGCAAGTGCAACTAGACTAGACGAGGCCAGTAACTGGAGCAAGCTCGAGTGTTTTCTAGTTCGGCCATGCAACTCCGGTCACTCAGTGGCAACTCCGGGTCGACACTCCGCTCATAACAACACACACACACACACACAGAGTCAGACAGACAGACACACAGCCACACACAGCACAGACAGACAGACAGAGCTTGCTCGCTGAGTCACAGACCGTGTCAGTCAACGTGTGCGAGCACGCGGAAAAACAAATGTAAACTGTTTTTGCTGCATGGCCTGCGAGTGTTTGGAAGCAGGCAACAGAAGCAGCAGCAGCAGCAGAAATGAACGAACGAACGTAAAAAACCGAAGCAATAACCGACCTACACACGAAAACAAAAGCCGAACGAACGAACGAAAAGCGAGCCGAGCAACCACGACACGATAGAGATAGTCACACAGACACACACACATACGGACAGACAGACAGACAGCCATGCAAACACACTCAAACACATACATTCACATACCGTACGTACATAGAAGCAGCAGCAGCAAAGAGGCAGCGATATATATTTTAGACGTCGCTTAGCGGTGAAGCGCCGCACACGAATGAGAACGAGATGCGACTGCGATGAGACCATGCGGCCCAATGCTGGTGTTGTCTGCCAACAACAAATGCTGCTGCTGCTGCGACTGCTGCTGCGACTGCTGCTGCTGCTAGCGTCGACGCTGCGGCTGCTGATGTTGCTGTTGCTGTTGCGACTACGGCTGTTGCTGCTGCTCTTGTTCGTGCTTTTGTCTTTTGGCCATTGCCAATTTGCCAGGCCAAACAACATTTGCATTTTCAGTGTTGGTTAACAGACACAGCGAGAACTCTAAAGCCGAAAGCTTTTGTGCACTTCGTGCAACTTCCGGCAACTAACGGAAACAGCAAAGAAAGCAGGCAAACAACAACAACTACAGCCGAAGGCAAAGGAAAGAGAACAGAGCAGCGAGGGACGAAGGCGGAGTCCTAGCCGGCATTGTCAGCTAATGAGAGCTGACGCGAGTTGCACTGGCAACCGATGTTGTTGTTGTTGTTAATGTTGTTGCTGTTGTTATTGTTATTATTGTTTTTGCACTTGCTGTTCTTCACCTTCTTCTTGTTTGTTTTTATTTTTTTACTTTTGTTGCATTCCATCTAATTATGTACATTTATAAATTAAATTCATTTAATTATTGCAAATGGTGAAATGCAACATGGCGTATACGCAATATAACGTAGCAGAAGATAATGTTTAATTGAATTAGATTAATCCGGAATCCCAATAACCTTAACAAGTTATGATATGAGGCCAATATCATTATAATATAATTC
The DNA here is from genome assembly GCA_035044365.1 of Drosophila neotestacea. Classification (NCBI taxonomy): domain Eukaryota; kingdom Metazoa; phylum Arthropoda; class Insecta; order Diptera; family Drosophilidae; genus Drosophila; species Drosophila neotestacea. Next base: position 836,835 of record JAWNMD010000051.1, on the reverse strand, counting down.
CCTAATTAAACTTAGCGTGCAACTGGACGTATACGCAATATTATGTAGCAGCAGATAATGTTTGATTGAATTAAATGAATCCGATTCAATCCAAATTAGATATGAATTCTTAATATTATTAAAATATAATCATATATTAAGGCTATCATACAAATCTCTTAATAAGATTTAACTAGTTAGAAGATAACGTGAACTAATAGAATCAGAAATCGCCTCAGCTCGTTACTATGTAAATGTTACCTTTTGGCTATTATTAATGCAATGCTTTGATTATAATATTATGAAATGGAAATTGTTCGTTTTGCTTTAAACTTTTAATGATTGACCTGAAAAAATAAAAGATTTGACAAAATACAGCTTCCTTTGAGCTCACATTATAGCTTATGCCTACGACTAATTCATCTCTCTACAACTTATCCAAGTTCTACGAAAGTTCAGAATATGATTTTCAACTAATTTTAACTATGTTTTGCTTTAAATAAAGTATTAGACTAGCACTAAAATCAAATGCATTGGTTTCATATCTAATATGAATCGGAAAGCAATTTTAATAATGATAATTTTAATAATGATTCCCAGAATAATTTTATATATATTTTGTCAGTCGTATTTGTAATTAGTGCAAAGTTAAATTCAATCCAAATATTAGTAAAGAGGGAGTATTTAATTAAGTCACAGTCATAAGAATATCTACTTCAAATAGCGTTAAAAGAGCTAACGATCTTGGGTAGTTTGAAATATTTTAGTTTGCGCCCTGACGTATGCAACACACAACAACATTTGTATTGCCTACAGTGAAATGTTGGTTAACAGAGACGCACCATTAGACTGTTAAGCGTTGAACTCTTAACTGTTAAGCTGTTAAACTGGGTAACATTTATACGAGCGAATAAGAAATTGCAACAATCATATAAAAAGGAAAAACGCAGCGCCGCGACGTCGCGTCGTCGCATTGCGTTGCGTCCGACGTCGGCTGCGACGCGACGCGACGCTTACGGCGACGTCAACTGCAACGTTGCTGACAGCCGAAAAACCACGTTTTTGTGCAGAAGGCATTCACACCAAAAAAGTTCGTCTTGCCGCTTGTCGCCTGCCTGCATGCTGCTGCCTGCTGCCTGCACGTGTGCACGTTTTTCGTGTTCGGCTTTTGCCACTGTCGGCAGTCGGCAATCGGCAATCGGTAATCGGCACAGTCGGCATTCGGCACATTGGGTAATCGGCTCACTGCTATCGCCATCTGCACTCTTTCTCTCTCTCTCTCTCTTTGAAACACACACATAAACACACACACGCACACACACACTAACATGGAACGCCTGCACGCTCTCCCTTTTGGCATTTGTGTAGCCGGTTTTGTCGGTATTTTGTTATTGTTGTTGTTATTGCTTTTTGGCTTTTTCGGCTGTTTTTGCCGCAATCAAAATGAGAAATGCGAATTGCGAAATGAAACGCAGCAGCAGCAGCAACATCAATGGGAATCCTACGTCATTCGTTTGCTCATTTTAAGGCTGCAAAATGCAGATCAACAAAAAAAGCAGAAAAAAAGAAATGAATTGAATTGACAACACACATACACACACACACACACACACACAGACACACACGCACATACAAAGTAACGACGTCATAGTTTTGTAGGCTAGTGACGTCGAAGTCGCGTCACATCGCGTCTTCAACCGAAAAGGTTAAATGCTGCAAAATACGCTAAGCTCAAATTGCAACTGACATTTTTTCGGTGATGCAATCGAAATATTGCCCGTAATTAAATAGAGAGTTGGACATTCACACAAATATTGGTCATTCACACACATGCACTTACACAGCGTTAAAAAAACACAACAAAGGGCGCGCACTCTTGTTGTTATTGTTGTAGTTGCAGTTATTATTATTATTCTTGTTATTACTGCTATTATTGTTGGTATTACTCTTGTTGTTGTCATTAGTCTTTAAATTACGCGTTTTTTTTTTTGGGGGCCCGGGCGAATTTAAAGTTATAAACGACGGTGTCGTCGTCGTCAGCTGCGGCGCGTGTTAATGCACCACTTCCTGTTACGCTACTGTACCGTTACCTTTTCCGTTATTTGTGCAATGCCAGCATAGCGAATTCTCGCCCGCTCTCTCTCACTTCAACTCTCTCTTTCTCTCCCACTCTCAACTGACTGTCTCTCTGCTCAGCTTTTTCGCGTTCTCTCTATGTCTCTCCAGTTTCTGCTCCTCTTTAACTGCTTCTTCTTTCTCCACTTCTTCTTCCTTCTCTACATGCTCTTTCTATATTGTTTTTGTTATTTTGGGGGAGCAAACTGCAACTCCGGGCATGCGATTTGAAAATTGTGTCGTCAGCTTGACACAATTTTCCAGAATGCGCCTGGAACGTGGCAAGTTTTCTGGAACGGGAACAGATTTTCGGGAACGTTGCGAAGTTCGTTTTGCAGGCGGAGATTAAAGGAGTAGGAAAGGGGCAGAAGGAGTTGCTGTGCAGATACGCAACGCAGTTGCTGCCTCAGTTGCTGTTGCTGTTGCTGCAAGCATTTCAGATTGTTGATGTAGGTCTGGATTTTCAGAGCACGTGTCCCGCACAACAGCATTGGGAACCGAACTTTTATTTAATTTCAACAATTCGGCAATTAAATAAACCGACAGCAATTACTACCCTCCCTTTCTTCCATTCTTCTCCTTCTCCCACCTAGCTCACTTTATATGTTTTCCTAAGATGACAGCAAACTAATCAAATTAGCTGACTCTTCAATGCCGGCAACAATTTATGCATTATGTATTATGCATTTTGCAGCAACAGCAACAGCAGCAGCTGCCAAAATGCAAAACTCTCTTTGCCTGTGTGTCTGTGTGTGTATGTGTGCCTGTGTGTCTGTGTGTCTATGTGTGTGTGTATGTGTGTGTGTGTGTGTGTGTATGTGTACGTGTGAGTTCAATAGCATTCTGCCCGGCATTAAAAAATAAATAAAGCCGCCGCTTGCTGCAGTTGGCAACGACGACAGCAACAGCAACGCCGACAGCAACATTGCTCGACGCAGCAGCAGCAGCAGCAACCGCAACGGCAGCAGCAGACCAAAGAGAACGCAACTTTAACAGTCTGTTAACATAATGTTAACAGTCACCAAAGCTTTTGCTATGTTAAAGCGACGAACTCATAACATATACGCTTTAAATATCAAGTATACGCATCTTAACTTGCAGCAAGATCATTTGAATGTGCAGCACAAATATTTGTAAGCAATAAAATTAATGCAAAGTCTCTAAGATACATTTTTAAAAATTAGGTTTGCTTAATAAAAATATAAATATATATATAAATATAAATATATAGTACAACTTATATTTTGATTCTAAGAACCTTAACTTTTGGACATTGCATAAAAATTGATGATTCTTAGCTCATGGAATGCTAAAAGGAATTTCACTAAAGGCTTTTATTTTTATTTTTTAACATTGCAGTACAATCGTTTTGTTTTGAAATGGCAGACCGCATGAAATATTCACACAATATTCTTAAACAACCAGGAAATTTTTTTATCAAGATGTGCCCCCTAAATTTGATATATCAGAAAATATTTTTTTTTCTTCGAAAATTTCAAGTCTTTTTTTCCACATATTAATAGTCATTAATAGCAACAATACATATGACTTTAGTCAGCACTTTAAATCTGATTTGAAGCAAAATTGGTTAAAGTCGGATAGCTGCCATATGTCGAATTTCAATTACAGCTTTCTGCAAGAGTATGCAATCTTTGGCGCGTCAAAGTTAGCATTATTTTCTATATAAATTTTGCAGTAGTTATGATTGAAGTGAAAAGTACTTAAAGACAATTCAATGGAACTTTTGTGATTCAGATTAAAGTGGTTATCAAGAAACTACATAACTGGTTATTATGGATTTTATTTATGTTTATATATTTTTTTTATGCAGACTCCTCACATGTAGGAATTAAAGATCATGGCCATAGTTAACTTAAATCCGTAAGAGAGCCAATATATATAATATTTATTAATTTTACTCGACCATTTAAAACAGTTTGATTGATGATTTCTATTGAATAACCATATATGTCTGATTTCTTAAAATAGATTTGATAGATTTTTTTGTCTTGTTAGCATCTGAAACTGACGCTTCTTAGATTACTATACAAGTTTTCACATTGTTTTCTTGGGATTACTTATTGGGATATTAGTTGCTTATCTCAGACCGGACACACCTGGTATTCACCTGGTATTGGGGTATTCATAGGGTTGATGACGACGCAGCAACAACTTGTCGATGGCTGTTGAAGCAGCTGCTTGTAGTCCGATAAGTTAAAATTGCTATAAACCGATTCTACATTAGGCTACACAGTCGTTAGTTGTCGATTTTTGAAGTGAACACCTGTTCCCCAAGTCCAAGATAAGCATAACAATAGTCTCAACAATGTTAAAGCACTTGCATATCATAAAAATTATACAGCTCGACAATAGGTAACCATATTGACTGGAAGCTAAATAAGTCAAAGAAACCAAGTGAATCATCATAAAAATCCCTGAACATTTCTCACAAAATTACTCTGCATTTGCTAAATAATAATTAATAATTTCGGTAACTAATTTAATAATATCTTACACACAATTCAAATCAATTAATGTACAATGGTTCTGTCTTATCTTTTTTGTCAAATATTTTTTCTCAATAAAAATTTCTTGATAATCTATTATCAATTTTTACAATGTTATCTTTGAATTATTATTTACTCATATTTAGTGTGCAATATTTATTGTGTTGGCTGAGAATCTGATACATTTCAAATTCATCGGCCAATTTTTTAAAATAAAAATAGAATGCAGCTTTTTTGAATTAAATAAATCATCTTTAAAATCTCCCATTGATATATTATATATATTTAACTACTGTTTAATGACAAACATATCAAGTTCAAGTATGCATTTTTATTTAGCAAGGTTTGAAGGCATTATACGAATATATATTATATATAATACATATATATTTATATATATAAAAGGATAAATTCTTTTTTAATAATTTTTGCAATAATTTACAAATAATGTTAATAATAAAAGAACATAAACAAAACTATAGTAAAACATAGAATGGGAATATAACAGTTCCTTTTAAAATAACTATAAGACATTAAAAAACATTCACAAAAATGTCGCTAAAACTCAAAAATAAAACTCACAAATTGAAATTATAAGATTTCATTTTTAAATAATATTTATAATGTTCTAAGGATTGAAGGAATATTTGGGAGAAAAGCAGAGCTTTTTCCCAGTTCATGAAATGTAATAAGTGTGGTATCAATGATGAGAGATCAATTATAACTTTGTTGCTGCCAATCAAATACAACAACAAGTTTAAGAACTGTGACTCTCTAATCGATTTCCGAACCGGCTGCCAACTGGCAACTGCCGGCTTATCTGGATAGATAAGCCGCTGTGGGTTTTTAATGGAGCTCAGAGCTAATCGCCGAATTGTCGAATCGTCGGAATCAACGAATCGACAATGAAATCTTATCAGAGTCAAGCAGAGAGCACTTCAGTTTGATAGTGGAGGTTCTAGTTGGGTTCCAGTTGGCTTGTCAGTTAGTCAGTTAGTCAGTTACTAGTCAATCTCTGAGCTAGTTAGGTGGTGCACTAAAAGTGACTGCTGTTCAACTGGGCTCCAAATAATATTATTTATTTCGTTAATTTATTTTATTTTATATATTTTTTTGTTTGTGCCTTAAAATGGAAGTGAAGCGTTTGATACTTAGCCTATTATTGCTGACGGCTAGTGTGCAGTTGTGTTTGAGTGAGGATGAAGAGGGAGAGTGCATTTGGTATGGAGAAAGTCATTTTATTGGTGAACATGCTCAGAATCTGGCCTATACGGGACCAGCTAAGCCCCTTGATAATGCGGCTGCAGCGGCAACCTTTGCCAAACGATGTCCCACCTTATATGCAGAGTACATGGCTAAAGATGGGGAACTGAAACTTTGCTGCGATGCCAATCAGATCTTTACCATGGACTCAGGATTAACTCAAGCCGATGGTGTGTACTCCAGATGTCCGACGTGTACATTAAATATGGCTCAATCTGTATGCGCCATGACCTGTGCCCAGAATCATTCCCTCTTCTTGAAACCCTACCTTGAGCCAAATCCTGCCGGTGCCGACTTTGTGGAACATATTGACTATCGCATTGAGGATGAGACAGTTCAGAGAATCTACAACAGCTGCTCCTCCATTCAGCATCCGCAGACAGGACGACCCGCCATGGATCTTGGGTGTGGTGCGTTCAATGCCAAGACCTGTAATTACCGGAGATGGTATCATTTCATGGGAGATGCCGAGAACAGTGACTATGTGCCCTTTGTGATCAACTATATGTGGTCTGATGATGCACTTGAGGGATCCCAGGAGAGCTATCTAAAGCTCCATCCTTTGGATTGTGGACAGAGCTATGTGGGCAACTATGCCTGTGCCTGCATTGATTGTGAACAGTCCTGTCCACTAACAGATGCTCCAATTGGATACCAGGATCCCTGGCAGATTGCCGGACTATATGGCATTACCTTCATTGTTGCCCTGGTCATTGGACTGATCATTGGTGTTTTCATTTGTTGGGGCGCCACTGGAGATCGTCGAGGACCCAATGTCTGCATGCCGACATTATATGGAGAGTTCCTTTATCTTGGTTGTCGTGCCTGGGGCACCTTCTGTGCCAAACACCCTGTGCTAGTACTTGCCCTCTGCTCTTGGGGAATAGCTGGAATTGGAGTCGGTATGCTCTGGATGAAAGTGACCACAGATCCTGTCGAACTCTGGGCCAGCGAGTTGAGTCAAACACGCATTGAGAAAAACTATTTTGATCAACATTTTGGTCCCTTTTATCGCACCAACCAGATCTTTGTGAAGCCAACTAACAAAAGCACAGTACGTACTTTAAAAACTTTCATTCATTAATTATTTAATATGAATTCTCATCTTTTATTTCCTAATTCATACCCTTTCTATTCGCCTTTAGTTCACACATGAAGCAGCTAGTGGTTTACTCACATTTGGTCCCGCCTTTGAGCAGAGTTTTCTGCAGGAAGTTTTTGAGCTACAGGAACAAATAATGCAACTGGGTATGTCAGAGGATGCTGGACTGGATAAGATTTGTTATGCACCTGTTCTTTATCCGGGAGTGAAACCCACTGTGGACGACTGTCTGATACAGTCCATCTATGGTTACTTCCAGAATGATATGTCCCGGTTCCAAAACTCCTATGTGGACAACAATAATTACACCATCAACTACCTCAATCAAATTGAGGACTGCTTGCGGTAAGTTCCATCGGATAGGAATATGGATGAGTAGAATGGAATCTATGTAAATTCTCTTATCTCTCTCTCTCTCTGCGCACAGTGTCCCCATGATGGAGGATTGCTTCAGCACCTATGGTGGACCCATTGAGCCGGGCATTGCTGTTGGAGGCATGCCCAAGGTGGCAGCTGGTGAGGATCCAGACTATATGCTGGCAACGGGTCTCGTTCTGACTTTCCTGGGAAAAAATCAGAACGACGAGTCTTTGCTGGAACCGAACTTTGTTTGGGAAAAGCGCTTCGTTGACTTAATGAAAAACTACAGCAGTGAGCGTCTAGATATTGCGTACTCAGCAGAGAGATCCATTCAAGATGCAATTGTCGAGTTGTCCGAAGGAGAAGTTGGAACCGTGATCATCAGCTATGTGGTCATGTTTCTCTATGTAGCAATTGCTCTAGGACGCATCCGTAGTTGTCTTGGTTTCTTGAGGGATTCCAGGATTATGTTGGCCGTGAGTGGCATTGTAATTGTCCTTGCATCCGTACTGTGTAGCTTGGGCTTTTGGGGATACGTTGGCATAACCACAACAATGTTGGCCATTGAGGTGATACCGTTCTTGGTCCTTGCCGTTGGTGTCGATAACATATTTATAATGGTACACACCTACCATAGATTGGATCATAGCAAATACGAAACGATTCATGAGGCAATTGGTGAAGCCATTGGCCAAGTAGGACCTTCAATTCTCCAGACAGCGACCAGTGAGTTTGCCTGCTTTGCGATAGGAGCAATATCCGAGATGCCCGCGGTCAAGACCTTTGCCATGTATGCAGCAGCTGCCATTTTCTTTGACTTCCTTCTGCAGATTACAGCCTTTGTGGCCTTGATGGCCATCGATGAGAGACGCTACCGGGATGGCCGCCTCGATATGTTGTGCTGTGTACAGTCCAAGTCCAAGCAGGAGGAACAAGGAACCAAGGAAGTTGGTGTTCTGGAAAAGCTCTTTAAAAACTTTTATGCTCCCTTCTTGCTAAACAAGTGAGTAATCAGTAATTATTTTTTATTTAAGATATTCAAAAAATTCAAAATGAGAATTACAAGTAAAATAGTTAATAGTAATTAGTATTATGAAGCATCGCGTATGACTCTATCTTTAATCCTTCTATCTCTTTTCTATCCCTTCAGAACCGTTAAGATGATTGTACTAGTGATCTTCACAGTGATTACTTGTCTATCGCTGATGGTGATGCCCTCCATTGAGCCGGGTCTCGATCAGGAAATGTCTATGCCCAAGGATTCGCATGTGGTCAAGTATTTCCAATATATGAATGACCTGTTGGCCATGGGTGCTCCTGTCTACTGGGTCCTCAAACCAGGACTTGACTACAACAAGCCCGAGCATCAGAATTTCATCTGTGGCGGTGTTGAATGCAACAATGATTCACTTGCCGTGCAGCTCTACACTCAGTCACGATATCCGCAAATTACCGCGCTAGCCAGACCGGCTTCTTCTTGGATTGACGACTATATCGACTGGATAAGTATCTCCGATTGTTGCAAGTATAATATCACAACTGGCGCCTTCTGCCCGAGTAGTAAGTCCACTCAAACTATATATATATATATGTATATTCCCTTTAATACTAATTTTGACTGTTTTTTATAGATTCGAAAAGCAGTGATTGCCTGCCGTGTGAACGACAATTTACTGATGACGGCCTGAGACCCAACTCCGAGACATTTGACAAATATGTGCCCTTCTTCCTCTCCGATCTTCCCGATGCTGAATGCGCCAAGGCGGGACGACCTTCCTATGCGGACGTAAGTGAAGACTTTTAGGGTATTATTATAAGTACCAATAGGTATCTGTTTGTTGTTGTCAGTTGTCAGTTGTCAATTGTCAATTCAATTTATGTGTCTGCAAAAGTATGCAAAAAGCAAACCAGAGTAGCATTCTATTTATTTTGAATCATGTCTCGCTTAGCAGTAGGATTAAAAATATGATCTCGGGATACGTTCCGATATTTTTGTATAACTATCACTAGCTTTAATATGAATATTGTGTATCCTTGCAGGCCGTAATTTATACGCTGGACGATGAAGGATTAGCCACCATCTTGGACACACACTTTATGCAATATTCGACAACGTCAACAACGTCGGACAAGTTCGTAGCAGCACTGCGGGAAGCACGTCGTGTTCAAGCGGACCTCAATGAGATGTTCGCCAAGAATGGTGTGGAGACGGAAGTGTTTCCGTATTGTGTGTTCTTTATATTCTATGAGCAATATTTGACGATATGGGATGATGCACTGGTGTCTTTGGGTCTCTCATTGGCGGCAATCTTTGCAGTAACCCTGCTGCTAACCGGATTGGATATTACGTCCGCTCTAATTGTGCTCTTTATGGTCGTCTGCATTCTGATCAACATGGGGGGCATGATGTGGGCGTGGAGCATCACACTGAATGCCATCTCGTTGGTTAACCTGGTCGTCTGTGTGGGCATTGGAGTTGAGTTTGTGGCTCACATTGTGCGTTCCTTTAAGCAGGCAAAAGGCAATGCCCAAGAGCGAGCCTTTCATTCCTTGAGCGTGACCGGGAGCAGTGTCCTGTCCGGAATTACGTTAACCAAGTTTGCCGGCATTGTTGTGCTGGCGTTTTCCAAATCACAAGTCTTCCAGGTCTTCTATTTCCGCATGTACCTGGGCATTGTGCTCATTGGTGCAGTACATGGCCTAATCCTTCTGCCAGTGTTGCTCAGTTTGCTCGGCTCCTTCGATAGCTTATCAAGAAATCCCAGCAATGAGTCCCTGGCATCGATGCGACGCCGGCAAAGTAACGAATCCAAGTAGTTTAAGTCTGAATACTGTGTGAATGCATGCGAGACTGAGTTCGAATGCGAATGCGAGTGTAAATACGAGTTTGAGTGCGTAAACTGAGTATCATTTATTTTGTATTTCTTACATTTTTTATTCTGTTTATTTCTGCTTGCTGTTTTTTATTTTTCGGTGGCTATTTAAAATTAATAATAAAAAAATTGTTTTTTAAGTCATAAATTTGCATAAAACGTTTTGGCCCCGCCCACCCATCTGCGCCTTCTTTATTGTTTATCGCCGTGGCACCTTTGTTTTTTATGGCATTAAGCGGCCAACTGCCGCGCACCGCCAAAACAATAAATAAGCAACTCGCAACGACGACCCCAAGCCCTCAGCTCTACGAGCCCTCAACCGCTGACCCTTGACCCCAACCCCTTGCCTCTGCTCCAATCCCTGTTACTTTTCCTGTTCGTATTCCTGTCCCTGCTTCTCCCTCTCGACTAACCGCCCAAAACGTCTTACGCCTTTTGGGCAAAAAGTTTGCCCAGATTTTTCAGTTGCAGCTTCTTCATTATAATACGCTAACCAAATGAAGCATGATGATTTTCTGAATGAGCTCTGTGCAAAATTTAATGATATGAAAAATGATTTTCATTACAAACTAACACATTTCAAATGAGATTTGTACATAGTAAATCTAATTACTAGCATTTAATTAATATTATTATTTAACAGCAGCAAAGCTACAACTATAAGAAATTCATAAAATCTGTTTAAAAATAATTAATTAAAATAGCTCGTAAACTATTTATATTTCTATAATAAATTATTGGTAGCTGGGATTAATAAGTTGCGTAAGTTTAATCAAATCAAAACGTTTTATTATATAAACTAAATTTCAGATTAAACATATTTTTTATTGAAAGATAATTATTTATGTTGTTAATTGAAAACAATTGATCAAGTTGAAAGGCAGTTCCATTAATTAGTTACAATAATAGTATTTTTTTACTTAATTACCTATTTTTATGGTAAGCCCATGTCGATTCTTTTTTTTTTTTTGATATTTAAACAACTAATTTATATATTTGTTTATTTAACAGTCGACAAAAATTTGAAATTGTAAATAGGTAAGGATAAGTAATTAAATTTTAAATAAAACATTCATATAGTTTGTTATTAAACATTCCTAATTAACATCGATTTCGAAATAGAAAACAATAATAGAAATAGGTTTTTTTAAATTAAATATTATTTTTTCCAATTTATATCAATTCTCTTTTGTTGACGCTAAATAAATAAAAATGTATAATATTGTTAAGTTATCGATACCCATCCCTGGGTTAAAAGTGAGAGCACTTAATCTTCGACTTTGTTGAGTTAACTTTGTTGATGGCTTTCCTGTTTTTAACTGCTCACCGCCTGCTGGCCAGGACGCGTTTTGCGGCTTACAACACGCAGCGAGGAGTCGGCAACAAAAACATTGCCCAATGGTCACGCACACACAGAGAGGCAAAAGATGTGCACGGGAATTTAACTCTGAGAATGAGTGTAGTGTTTTTAATTAAAATTAATAAAGTTTATAGTGGTTTTTATGTGCCTCGTCTTGGCTTTAGCCTCCATCTCCCTCTCCTTCTCCATCTCCTTCTCCTTCTCCGTGTATTCGCAACCACTTGAATTTCTCCATTTTTTGCTTGGATATTTTTGTGTTGCTTAGTCGAGCTGACTGCTGTTTTGTCTCAAGCGTCTTCTTGCCACATCCAGTGGCAGAGAGGCAACCCCTTCCACACGAATAACCAAAATCACTTAATGCCATTGAACCCCCTTTCGAAATGCTTTCGAGGCATTCAGCTTCGTGTCCCATCAGCTGGAGGCACTCGAAGCGGCTGACAAGTGAAAAGCATAATTATAAATGTATCAACTAATGCATATGGCTAAATCAATTTGCAATTACCAGTTCCGAGTGTGCCAGCTCAGACAGATGAAGTGCAAATTGAAGTGCCCCTTTATCGACTCTCTGTCCGTCTGTTTGTCTGTCTATCTGTCTGTTTTTCTTTCTCACACTCTCCCTCAATCTTTTTGTCTCTTTTTCGTTTGGTCTTTCTGATTGTGGCCTAAATGTTTTTTTAGCTTCCACTTAATTGCCATTACAAAGTACTTAGCTCTGACAATGCCAAGTGTTAATGCTCAATCAAAATAATGAAAAAAGAATAATTGGAAAATTGAGAAAGTTCAAGTAGAAAGTAGTGAACTTATAGATACCCTGCAAAGAAGCTTCAATAGATTACTTACAAATTATTATAAAAATTACATTTGAATATAACTGATCGACTAGATGACACCTTGTTCTTTTACTGCCACCTTTGCATTGGTAAATAGTTAAGCTTACGTAAATAATTATCAGATATTTATTTTAATTTACACCTTCGATGTGTATGATATTTATACCTTACATAAACAAATTCAATTTGTTCAATTAAATAATCCCTTCACACCGATACGAAAGAGGTAAAAAGTCCAACACTCAAGTCTTTTGCATATATTTATTTACTGCACTGCAGTGTGTTTAAACATTCATTTCTTAATATCTCAATTTTCCGTTTGCATTTTCTTATTGTTTCACCTGCCAATTCTTAACTTAATTAAGACTCACAAGTTCTGTGGCAACTTTAAAGTGTAGCTTCGTTTGCAGCTGACGTTTTTATTGGCACAAAATGAGTCAAAATCAATATTCTCGGAAATGAATTATTAATAACCTGATAAAGCTTGCACTGAGTAAGTGATCAGATAATCCACTTGGAAAGTTAATTATCTACGTAGATTACGATATTGCCAGTTTAAACAGAGTATAAAAAACAAAAATTAACCAGTCTTAAATTTACCAATAATGTTCTTCAATACAATAAAATAGGTTTTCTTATTGTGACTTTAGACTGATTATATTAAAGTACAAGGAAAACATCTTAAGTGGGGCCTAATATCAATTTCTTTTGGGAACTTTCCTGCCCAAGATACGAGTAGGTAAATCATTTGTAAACATTTGTGAAATATGGCTTGGGCCATGAATTAATGTAACACATAAGCAATAAAAGCTTAAATTAATTGACATTTGGTGCATAGAAATGTTTGGTAAAGTTCAAAGGGCATATGCTAGACTCGCACGGGTGTAACGAGTACTCGTACCAAGTATTCATATTTGCTGGCAATTTTCGCACGATTTGTAGCCTATTCTGCACACTCTCCACGGTCATAAAAGCGAGTGCGAAAAGATTCTGGATGAAATTACCCGGTAATACTCAGCGCTTATATTGGCATAGGAAGCATTTAAATTAAATTTTATGCATACATATTTATTAATCGGTCATTCGGTTCAGCCATATGCCCGTTTACTGTATTCGAATGTGTGTGTTTGTGTGTGTGTGTGTGTGTGTCTACTGTTGCCGTAAATGTATCTGCATCTGTATATCCGTATTTATATCTGCATCTGTATCTGTGCTTTACAAAACGCAACCAGAAATAAATAGAACAAAATTTCAAACGGAAATTCAGCCCAATTGGCGCCTGATATAATTTGTTGTTTATGTCATTGCAGCTGCGATTTAATTTAATTTCCATTTTATGCCATTTGAATTGAATATTCTTTCATGATTTCTCTTTTAACATTGCATTAAAGCAAATTTTAATTATACTAATATGTGTATGGAAATGGAAATGCATTTGCACTCTCTCATTTCAGCTCTATATGTTGAAATTTAGGGCCATTTATTTATTGATCTGTTGGCCATTTTATGAAACAAATGTTTAATCGTATACGTAATACGCGCACAAACATATTAAGCATACGATCTGTACGCAAACTCTATTTATTTTAAGGAAATTTATATTACTGTCTCCACAAAAATCCGCAAAAATTTTAGCCGTTTTCAATGAATTACAAAATTCCTCTAAAGCTTAAATTAGTTAAAGCTATAAGTTGATAAGTGTGCCTTGGAACATTAATTTAAAATAGCAATGAATAAAATATTTGCAAGGCGGAAGTTGTTTTCCATTAATATTTGTATAATTATGTTCTACTTTCATTGACTAATAAATTATTTTTAAGGGGTATGTAAGCATCAATTACCCTTTAAATTTAGACGTATCTGAGCTAAGTACAGTATTGATACTCTCTGGTCAGATTTGTCATCAAAATTTAAAAAGTATAATTGCATTTGAGTTGTGAACTTGTGTTAATAAGAATTAATTAAAGTATAAAAACTTAAGCTGGGTATATTTTAGTCGTGTATTAACATAAGCACTTGTTAGAAATTGTTTTTACATACAACGATACTTATTGGTTTAATTAATTCGACCGAAATTGACTCGACTAATTTGGAAAAGGTCAAACAGCTGTATTTTTGGCCAATAACAGGCACTAAGCTGACATAATCCCTCTTTCGGATCAATGAAATTGTTTGGAAAAAAAATCTTTTGGTTTAATCATTTGGTCAATTTGATGGTCTTGTGGGTCTGTTAGTCCGTTGACCAAAAGCGTATTAATGCCAAATTAGAAAGGTGAATTCAGTTTAAAAATTGAACTATCTACAAAAGCGGTACTATCTGAAAGTTAATTAAAGTAACGCACAAACGCAATTTTAATGTTCGAATATTTAATTTATTCATTTGATGGCAAAGCTGGGAAAAGTACTCGAACTAACAGTTGCACTCACACAAGTCGAGTCCATAGACCATAGACGAATCAGTAATTTATAAACGTGCTTATAAGCCGCAAATCCAATTCGCGTTGCTAAAATTACAGTTGGCAAAGCATTTGCAGTCCAATTTTCAGCCAACTGCGAAACACTGAACATTTTCATACGACTATTTTCCTGTACTTGGACCCAAATGGTTATTATCCCTCCGGCCAAACATGGCCATAGGGATGTTGAAAGTGTGACAGAGCTTAAAACCGACCAACGCATTAGATAGTTACGCTAAAAAACTGAAGCGAAGCGAAAACGCGTAAATGAATGAGTTGGCTCTTTGTAGAAATATAATTGAAAATGTAAATATATGAATTAACCCATCAAACTAAAACTCTCTATTACTTCATCTACTCATATACATATGTGTTCATTCAAATAATCAACATGAAATACTACAATATTAGAACACACAAAAGTCTACACAAAACGAAAATATAGTTATCCATAGGGCGGGATTCCAGATCGGATTAGGAAAATATGACTACCATTTATAAAAAAAATGTACACTCTCTCAGAATAAGAAATACTTATTTATAGTATTCATTACAGTTAAAGCTAAAATTAAATTTATTGTTTGCTTATAATATATTATATTATTATCTAAAACTTTTTTCAGTAATATACAAGACTTTCTTGTATATTTAATTTATTTATTGTGATCCTAAGATATACCAAAACTTTTAATATGCAATTGTTTTCAAAAATCATAATTGCATTATAAACAACATGAGCAAATACAAAAAACTTACATTTGAATGGCGATTTAAATAATAAAATATATTTTTACTTGAGATTAGTGTGTTTATGCAAAAGTAAAATGATATGATTAAGTTATGCAGTTTGCAAGATTCTTGTGCAAATAACATTAATGGGTTAATATGCCAAAGCATTCACATTCACAGCATTGCAGTGCGTTTGCATAAATGTGTGTGTGTGTGTGTGTGTGTGTGTGTGTGTAGCTGTGTGCTTGTGTGTGCTTGTATTTGTGTATGCAACAAAAATGTTCAACTAAATTATAACAACAACCTCAACAAATGCACACAATTTTGAGAAATTTCATGCAAAATACAAAAGCAAAAGCAGTTTATAGCGCCAGTCACCGCAGCCACCGACACGGCAACAACAACAACAACGATAACAGCAACAACAACAACGATAACAGCAACAACAACAATAAATGCCAAAGCATTAAATGGTGCACGTTTCCTAGCCAGAAACATAACGAAAATGTCAAACACACATTTGACCAACATTGCCGAGCCCAGCGTGAAATGCACAGTGCCCGAAAACAGTCTGTGTCTCTGTCTCTCTGAGCTCTTTCCCACTCTCAGCAACTGTCTGTCTATCTATCTGTCTGTTTGTCTGTCTGTCTGGCAAATGCATTTTAAGTGTTTTAGTATGAGTATATGATCTGGCTGATTGGTTGGCCTAGACTGCGGGGTTTATTATGATGATGACAAGGGGTTAAAGGAAAACTGAAGAAAGTAAAGGAATCACTCATAAATGCAATGTCGCTGACAATCGGGAAAGTGGCCAAGATGATGGATATCAATTGATTGACTGCCTCGCCGACTGACTGACTGGCTGATGGATTGATTGATTGATCAATGCGCAAAAGACTCGCATACAACAAATGTTTTTAATTAATTTTTGTTTGCAACTCTTTCAGTATTGTTAATGCGCTACAGCCATTGTTGCAACACTGAAAATGAAGTGCATACAACAATCATTATGTATAACAATTTCTCATGTTGTTGTCATCGTTATTATAATTATTATTATTTTCATTTTGCCCGCCGCTAGATGATCCAATTAATGACATGACACATGCACATACAAGCACATGCACGTTCACATCCTTATTCATTTATAATATACTAAAATATGTTGAATATATTGAAGAGATGTTCCGAAAATCCTTTTCTGTAACAAAGTTTGTACAAACTGACATTTGATTACAATACGCACTATGTGGCATAATTTACTTGGCGAAATTATGGCAATTTAGTTTTGCGAAACATGAACGATAATTTCAATGGTTTATTACCAGCCACTGTTCAATTAAAGCCATGCCCAAACAATATCAATTAAAAGCGCCGCGTCCTGATTGATGCAGCCCACTGGTTGACTGCCTCCGGCTTCCTCTGTGATTTATCACATTTGTTTGTTTGGGGCAACATCACCAGCAGTGGCAACAACAGACCCAGCGACAACAATAAGAAAATATCTTTGCTTCAAAACTAGAGGCAGCATTTGCTTATCGCTGGCGCCATTGTAAGGCCATTCTTTTTTTTTTTGTTTTGGACCATTCTTTGTGTTGTTTTCTGTCTTGTTTATCGTAATTATGAATCTTTCTTATGCACACACTGTTTATTAGTTTATATGTGTGTGTATGCGTGTCGTTTTACACCCTGCATTCAAATATGGAGAGTATAAACATCATCAGTTCGTTTGTAAAACGATTAGCTTGTCATTTACAGCCGAGTTTCCCAATAAATAAATTTAAAGAGCCAATTCATAATTGAATTCAAAATAGAAAATAATATTTCACAATACATACAATAAAAAGGCAAATTCATAAATGAGTTCAATGTATTATAAATATACATGTGTATATTCAAAAAATGTTCAAAAAATTCTATTATATATGTACATATGTACATATTTCTCACAGATACATATATACATTATTGAGAATGCTGCCTATAATGCAGGTATTGACAAAATTGTTCCTGTTTTCAATATTTTAATACTTGAATCAACTTACAGGATACAAGTAAATAAAATACAAATTAAAATGTTATATTAAATTTTCTAATCCATTATTATGTATTTCTATTCGCAGGGTATTCTTAAATCGAATCCGTTCGTTTGAGAGCCTTTTCTCTCTAAGACTCCGGCTTAATATTGCTTTTATTATTATTGAAAATTAGTGTTAGATAAATAAACAATTTTACTGGCCATGGCTGCAATTGTCGTCCATATAAAATGGCCCAAAGCCAGGGAAAATAATTTAAACAAAAAGCCATTGAAAGTTTTCACACCTAGACCATGCAGTTGCCACCTTCTGCTGCACACCTGAACTAATACATATGCAAATGCATGTGTATGTGAGCACAGCATGCAACTACGCATAATTCTCTACAATTTTAAATCGTAAAATAATACTAAAAAAAAAAATATATGTATATAAATAAATAAATAATTGCAATTTACCTTATGCTGCCGGACGGATGTTCAAAAACAACATCGTAACTAATGTAATCAAATAAAACAACCAGAGAAAAAAACTAAAAGCTGCTGTATAGTTGAAAAGCCACGCCCTCACGCTCGGTATTAGCCATGAGCAAGTGAACCAACAGTTTTAATAACTTTTTGTTGCATACTTTTGCGCCATGGCGACAGCTTATTCTCTTGATGACGATGACAACGGTGCGTATGATAATGATGATGACGGCAATGCAACGCATAGCCAATAAGCTGAAAGTAGTTTCCAAGTAAAAGCTGCTACAAGAAGTATTTATAGTGTCTATCCATAGTATTAATGGATTTTCAAAATATCAATGTATTTTTAACATTTAATTTTAAAATATCTTTACCGAGCTGTGGTTCTTTATCGTTATTTTGAAATAAACATTTGAATTATATTATTGAACGTTATAAATATCGAAAAATGCACAGCTTTTTTGCCGGATAGTGGAATACATATAACGTATACGAAATATACTATAAACACATCTCAAAAAATATTGAGATATTCTTGCAATTCACAATTCTCTTTAGTAATCTATTTGGTTAAGACTCGAAAGAGTCTTTAAAGACAGTTTTGTTTGCATTTAGTTATATAGCAAATATCTTATGATTCCTTTTATTTAGAATTATCGTAGTTACTTATATATATGTATATATAATTAATGTTGATGACCAATACAATAATGTTGATATCCTCAGTCTTATCAATCTTAGCTTGTTTAATTTGTCTTATCTTTGAAATGCTTTTGCTTTAATCTCATTTAGGGACTATATCTATAAATACCAAATACATATACCAATTTTCAAGACTTTAATTAATCAACATTTTTCTTCACTAAACGCAATCTGCACTGAAAATCGAAAATAAAGCGTTTATTGTGGTTATTAACTGAAGGGTGTATAATAATCTGATTATATCCACCTCTCAACTATAATATAATACTGTTGACTTGCACTCTAAGCTGGCCATTGTCTTACCTTAGCTCTGATTTTAATCTCTCTATGTTTCATGCTATTTACGCCATCGTCCCCTCCCAATCTTCATCCTCATCCTCATTGTCGTCATCGTCATCGTTTTCGTTGATCGTCATCGCTAAAAGAATTTTGTGCAAACTTTTTCGTCAATCCCATGACGTGGCGTTACAGTAGCAAATGGAGCACCCATGAGGAGGAGGGAACACCCTTATGCGACCTCTCATCCACTCCCTCATTCCTTCACTCTGAATTGGTTGACCGTGAAGAAGAGGAGAGGGTGGGGAGACAGAGGGTAAGAGGGCCATTGATGCACGTCTTTTCAGTCTATAACTATCAGCACTTTTTTTCACTTTGCACTTTAGCGCATTTTGTTTTTTCAGTTAACAGTTTATTGACTCCGCTCAACTTGTCGCCGTTATAATGTCAGCAAATTGTTAAAATGCTTTGTTAGGAATTTCAAACAATTTTTTGGCGGCTGCAATACAGTGCACAGGATATAGCTCCAGCTCCGGGAATATTCTTAGCTCCAGCAGAAGCTGAAACAGGAGCAAAATTTTGGGAGCGGGAGCTGGTAGCTAAGAGCTGAGCCTGCAAATGTGTATCGTATGTTGTTGCTATTGTTGTTGCTCACAAAATACATAGTTGGCTGCTGTTGGCTTTGTGGGTAATTTGCCAGCAACAAAAATAATAATAATAACAACAACGGCAAATAACAAACAACAGTAACAACAACAGCAACGACAACAACAACAACAACAACAACAATGGTTCACATTTAAGCGTTTGAACTTCGAAGTCATAAAATATTTGTTAAGCATTTTGCGCTCAATTTTCTTTTTAACCATTTTGGCTACAGGTCGACAGGCAACAACAGCCAACAGCCAACAGCAAACAAACAAACAATGCTCTGCCTTATGTCCTGCCTGTTCTCTGTTCTCTGGCTTCTGCATGCTGTCTCCCTACTCCCTACTACTGTCTCCCAAAATAATAACCAATTCGTAAGCACTATTACTATGCCCTACAACCAGTAAGCCGAGCCAAACTAAAGACTGCTTCGCTTCCCATGTTACCACCATGCCACATGCCTCATGCCTCTTAGCAAAATACTATTTTTTTTTTTACTTTGTTTCCTCTCCAATTGACCAGCATACTAAGCCTCCCATTCAGAGAGCATTTGACCAGTTGTGTTTGGTAGTCCTTGAATAAAATTTAGGCGCATTAGCTAAGAGCGTGTAGTTTTTTTTATTTTTATTATATTTTTTTTTGTTGCAGCATCCGTTCCCAAAGTCCTGATGCGATCCAGGCGCATTTGTACTTAACTGTGTATCAGATATATTGTAACTACTGTCGCCTGCTTAGTTATGCATAGAGATGACAACAGATCCTTTTGCAAAGCACAACTCACGATGTTAGTCCTAACAAACTAATTATATTTATAAACGATACAGAATAAAGTGAATTTAATTGTTAACCTTTCCATATATGTATCATATCTAAGTGAAATTTGAGTAACTTAATTACATATATACATTTCATAAAGATATAAATATGTTTGGCTTACTTATTTTATTGAAATACTAATACTAATTTGTAAAGTTACTTTTTAAAATAAATAAAATACATGTAAAGATAAAATTATGTTGAACACTTAATATATATGTTTATAAATGAAGTCGTCTTCTAAACTGTTTTAAAATGTTAAACTCCAAACTTTAATCACGAATCATCGCACACCTCTAACTTAGATAAGTATTTCAGCTCGATTTTTATATTCGCTCTTCTGCACCTTTCTTTTCTCGTTTCTTTTTTGTTGTTATTGTTTGGCTGTTGGTAAGTATTGTCAGCTTATTATGCCAAAATGGCAAGCAAACCAATTATGTTTTTGTTTGTTTAGCGTGGGAACAACCACAGTCACAACAACAACAACAACAACAACAACAACAGCAACAGCAGGAACAACCACAACCACAACAAAAGGAACAACGACAACAACGTGCAAGGCAAATGTTTGCTGCAATACACCTGGCAAGGTGTTCAGGTGTTTTCAGATTCAGCCAAGAGTCATGTCAACACATCACCTTATAATAAACACGCAGAATCCAACATTTCTATTCCAAACGATCCACTCGAGATGCTTCAAGATAATAAAGAAGACGACAATGCAAGTGTTTTGCTCATTGAATACACTCGTATTGTTATAATCAGAGATGTTCTCAACTCGATATTCTCATCAATTATAACAATTTAAATAATGCGCATATACATAAGTAAAAAAAGAACACTTTAAAGTTGTTTCATTTATTTGTAAGAATGTATGCCAAAAAGTAACTAAACATTTTACTTGTACAGTCGCAATGGTCAACAGACTTTAAACCTCCAAACCTTTGTCAAATCTAACCAGATTTTTGTGATTTTATCTATTAATTGATTCTACATTTAAAATGAGTTATTTTTCAAAAATCTATTTATTTTACTTTTGTTGCAACTTTCGATAAAATTTATTTTTTTTTCAACCGGAATTCGAATCATTTCTTAATGTATTTAATACAGATTTTCTATCGATACGATTAGCATTACCTTCTGTATATAGCTTATTCATATAAATAATAATAAAATTCAACAATTTTGTTTAGTTCATTAATGTGCTTTTTATTCCAGTAAAAGGCGCTTGTTCAAACTATTTCTTTCTCTGTCTTCTCGAGCGTGTTTAAGCAACTCCATCTCTATCTGCATATCTATGTACCTCGATCTTCATCTGAGCCAGCTTTTCCTCTATATCTAAGTGTGTTTGTGTGTGTTGATGTTTGTATGTATTCATATTGCTTATCTGACCGCAGCAAGCGTCGCTGTTGCGTTGACTGTTAAGTTGTTTGGTTTTTGCTTTAGTTTACTTTCGAGCCTGCCAAAATGGAAGCGGCAAAAACTGACAGAGTGGCAAAAAAGGCAGCAGCAGCAGCAGAAGCAGCAGCAGCAGCAACAGCAACAACAAAGTTTTAGCTGAAAACCAAACAAAAAGTAAACAATGCAAAGTTGTTTCTCTTTGTTGTTGTTTTTTGCTCTACACACAAATAGCAATGGCAGCAGCTTCCCACCAGTGCAACAGCAACACCGCAATGCAAATATGCCAACAACAACAACGACGAGAAGGAGTTGCAAATGGTGTAGAAGAAAGAGAAGAAGGTGGAGAGACATTGAGAGAGAGAGTGAGAGGAGTGCTGAAACAAAACGTGGATAACGCAAAGTGACAAGCCGCATACAGCGCCAACGCTTGGGGCGCTTCCTGGAAAGATGGGGACGATGCGAACGGCAGCTGGACATTCATCCAGGACGACAACACACAGAACAACAGGACGACAGGACAACAGGACAACGTAATAACAACAACTACAACTACTATAACAACAACAACAAGAGTTGAACAGAAGAAGAGGGTATACTTCGGACAGTGCCAGGCCACTGAGCCGCGCCCATTTTACGTGTGCCCCCAAAAAATGGCGGCTATAACAAATTAAGAAGGTTACCTTTATAGACATGCCAACAGCATGGTTGCCGCACTCCAAAAACTCTCTGCTCTGCCCATTGTCCTCACTGCAATAGCAAAGTCCTTACAATAACAACAACAACAACAGCAAGAGTAACAACAACAACAGAAAATATAAATGCATTCTATTCCAAGTATTTTAATGAACCATTCCATGCTTCTTTACATTTCTTTCTCCTGAGTTAATTTACTTAACATAAAAAGAACCTACGAGAGTTTTGCTATAGCCGATCTTTATTTTAGAACTTACATTTTATTGATTGAGATCAATTATATGACTTACTAAACTAAACGAACGAATTAGTTACAACAAATTTCCTAGAAAAAATGATTATTCCTTGAATAATTGTAAAAGCCAAATTTTTATTTAAATTTAACCATTTAATCGTAAGAAGACAAAATCGTAATTTGAAAATACAGATAATTTTAAACGGAATTGGAAAAATTCATTAATTTTAAAAGCAGCAATTGCAAGTTATGAAATTAAATAGTAAAAATACAACATTTTAGGAAAAATATAACAATTTAAAAGGATATTTTGTTTGTTATTTTGGTAACATAAGAACAAGACTCTTTTGTTAAAAAATAACAACATTGTTTCAGTATTATATATACATAATTATTGGTACCAAATATAAGCTCTAAGAATTAATAAAAACAAGTTGAATTTTCATTTTAAACTCTTAAATTTTTTTTGCACCCTACATCCTTCTAATTTGTAAAATTAAAGAGTGTAACTTAACTCAAGGTTTATTTATTTTTATCTGAAACAATATCAACAAAACACGGAAAACTAAAACTTAATTTAAATTAACAAATTACTTTATATGAACATATACTTATATAATTAATAAAGTTAATGGGTTTCTTGTACTTTCAAATTTAAGCCAATTATAGTGACTTTGTAGAAGGTTCGGGTTTAATTTAATGTTATTTAAGAGATATTGCAAATTTTTAAGGAGCGTTTGTTTTAAGACTGTTTGCTTTCTGGCTTAAATTGTATGCGGGCAGAGGTCGACGCGAATTGTTCCTACTTCAATTTTGCGGCAGCATTGGTGTAGCCCAAAGCAGCAGACATTGGCAAACTGAACATGGATGTCGATATCGATATCGGCATCGCCACCTGGCCGCCTGACCGACCGTCTAGATGCCTCCTTGCCACCTTGGCCCCTCAGCCCCTGTTGCATTGGCTGGTTGCCCTTGCTGAATTCTCGCATTTATTTGTCATGCATTTATGCAATTTACCGTGGTGCGGCAATGGCAATGGCAACGACAACAACGACAACAACTGAAACAAGGACAACATCGCCTGACCACGCCCACAGCATGCCAGACATTTATTGAATTTTTGACTTGAAGCATTTAACATTTAAACGTAAAAGTGTCGCACGCACCCGTAATAATACCCGTAGCGTATACCCGGAATCCTGTCTCCTGGCTACCGACTGCTGTCTGCTCCTGACTCGTGGCTCCTGGATCCTGAATCCTAGCTCCCTGGATCCCATTTGCCATTTTTGGCACATAAATTGCCAAGCTGCCCTGTTTGTTGCTGTAGTTGTGGTTGTTATTATTGTTATTGTTGTTGCTGTTGTTGTTGCTGATGTTGTCTTCCATTTAGGCGCATTTTGTTTTTTGTCTGGTCCGTGTGAATATGTATGTATATATACACTCATCTACAGATATAATACTGTGTCTGTGGGTGTGTTTGTGAATGTTGTATGTTGTGGTGGGGGAGACTGTGCGTATGCACAACGGAAATGAATTGAAATTTTAAAACCCACAGCTGCGACCGCTTCCTGCGGCAAAAGTAGCATCCCACACTTCAATCTGAATACGAGTACACTCATGCGTACGTTCGAGTACCATGTGAGTGTGTGCGTATATCAGTATATGTGAATAGTAGCTGTATGTTCCCAGAAAAAGTTTAGCAAATTAATGAATATTACTTATGAACCAGTAGATATACTGACACTCATATCATGTATCGTATTTTAGACTCCTTAAAAACCACTTGAAACTGTGCCAAAGTGCTTTACTATAATACTTACATATAGCCATATGGATGCTTTTAGCTAACTATACAAGTAACTCAAATTGAAAGTAAAGCGTACAAATTAAAATAAACATAACACAATTTAAGTAACAGGTTTAACAATTACTAAGACTCTAGCATGTACTAGACTTTTGTTTAAACTTGTTTAACAACAATTACACTTACCAACTGAAAATCTCCATTCAGCGTGATATTACAGACATGTTTTCATTAATATGTATAAAACCAAATATATCTGATATGTTATTGTTACACTGTTAGGAACTCATTAACAGTCTGGGTAATTAGCAGAGCATTATGTTATATATGTATGTACTATATAATTATGACAGGTTCGGTTAAGGGAAGGGTATTGATACTTAAACACTTCTTTACAATTTTTTTATTTCATTTCCAATGAAAGCACTCGACAGAAAAATAAAATAGTTATTTGGTAATAAACGAAAATACTATAAATAAGCCATTCAATTAAATTTAAGATCATACAGTTTTAATTAAATATTCTATGTCACTATCGAGATGGCTACTGAGAAATGTGTTAATTATAAGTAATAAAAATTAAAAAAATACATTAATATTTTAATAGCTTATCTAAAATTAATAATTTTAAATTATATACATGTTCTAACATTTTCCAATTTACAATTAAAATATTTTGATTAAGAAATGTTTCAATAAATGATACAATATATTTAATACAAGTTCTGACATTCTTTCTTCATTCTTCTTGTGGAAATTACAGGGAAATTGTTTTGTGGAATGCGTAACTAAATGTGTACTATATGGAAGTGAGAATTGTGTGTGCGTGTTTTTATATGTATTTACATATGCATACAGAAAGAGAGTTAATATCATTGATACACTTGGACGCATTCTTATGCCAAAAGCACACACACGCACACACAAACGCACAAACAAATGCACACACATGTGACCATTTAATTTTATTTAACACGAACTCATACACACACACACACTCACGTACATATGTACACACATATGTACTGTACAATATGAAGTATCGGCATTGAACAAACTTGCTCATTGGCATTCAATATTCACCCTTCGAAAGGTTGTCCAAATTATTCTGAGCTAACGAAATTTAAAATAGTTTTTGACATCAAATCAGCAGAAATGAAAATGCCAAAGGCAATGTCTGCAATTTAAGAACATGCAGAGACAGGCATATCATTATTTTGACAATATTTATAATTAGAATTGATATGTTCATTGACCGTTCCAATAAATATTTATGATATTGCAATTATCTACCGCTGACTGTGGAAAATGTGGTTTAATTTTCTTTACATTTCTTCACTGTATTTATTATGCATTCAAGTTTCATTAAGCAATTTGTACAACAGTTTTAAATCAGGTGACATACAGGACATAAAGCATAATTTAATTTATATTTAAATCAGATGGCGGAATATATTCATGTGAAAGTCGGCTTAACAGCATTAATAATTGTTTATTGTTATACCCTGTATGCAATACCCGTCACAAACGGGGCTATCCATGATCTATCTACTATATATTTAAAACTCACCTGAATCACTGACTTTTTTCGTGGGCAAATTTCACAAAATTCAGCGGGTGTAAACACAAAGTTTTGTAGTACAAATGTAGTACAAATCAATATAATAACCATTTTTCGTTAATAAACCAGCATTTATCAATGACATAGTTTACTAAATGACTGATTAAAAATTTTTGTGTTAACTATTGATAATGCCAGTGATATTCACATTGATAAAGATATTGTTAATTGCAGTGTTAATGGAAATTGTTAAATTGAATAGCGAAGCATCGTAAATTTGACCGATTGTAGATAAGATATGTAGTTGCTAAATATAAATACATAACTACTCGTATTCGCTTAGAAGTTTATTGTTTAAGTACCTTATAAAAGACCATAACCATAGCTTAGATAGCTTTGCAAAGTCTATAAAAGACGAAGGTTTGTTTTGGCCTGGTTTCAGTTGTGGCCAAGATGAATACCAATTTGGAGTGCGTACTTTGCCACAGTGTTGCTCTTGGCTGTCGTTTGCCAAGGAGCACATGTTAAAAAAGAGACATACAATCTCTCTGGTCGTGTGGTTGGTGGATTTGATGCATCCCGGGCACAGTTTCCCCATCAAATTTCATTGCGTAATCGAGGATCCCACAGCTGTGGGGGTTCCATCATCTCCCGGAATTGGGTTTTAACTGCAGCACATTGTGTTACCTATGAACAAGGCGGAGTAAATGTTGTCTATCCGGCAAGTCAGATGAGTATTCGTGCCGGAAGCAATGATCGATTCACTGGCGGTATTCTGACCAATATTGTGGAGATCATTGCCCACGAGAAATATGGTGATTTCCTGAACGATGTGGCACTGCTTCGGGTGGAGACTCCATTCATCTATTCGGAAACTATCCAGCCAATTGCGTTGCCCAGTCAAAACACACCGGCTGGTGTCGATATCATCATCTCTGGTTGGGGTCGACTTACTCATGGTGGGGATTTGCCACGTTACCTTCAATGGAACACACTTAAATCCTTGTCACTAGATGAGTGCCAGGCAATCATTGAATGGGGTGTTCCTGGGGGCTTGTGTCTCATTCATGAGGCCAACAATGGTGCCTGTAATGGTGACTCCGGTGGTCCAGCCCATTATAAAAATGAGCTGGTGGGCGTGGCAGGATTTGTTGTAAACGGTTGTGGTTCCACGTATCCTGATGGTTATGCTCGAGTCCATTTCTTTAGAGACTGGATCAAGGCACATGCCGGTGTATAGTTTAAGAAAATTCATAGTTTTATGTTACATATTTTGAAGGTGCATTTTTATAAAATTCTCTTGATTGAGTTGATGTGTTGATGGGCTAAAATATTATTAATAAAAATGACTTAGACATTAAATTAAATAGCTTAGTTTTATTTGATTCTTTAAAGTGTTCAAATAAAAAAAAGTTATTGACATTTTGCATGCTTATGATGATGCGCCAATTCGCGATATATGTTACATATATTAAAGGGTTTTTTTTACAATTCTCTTGATGGTGTTGATGGGTTGGTTGGTGGTGCTTGTGTTAGGTTTCGTTGCCTCGTATTTTGCATATTTATCAGGCAATTTCACTCTAAATTTGCCAATTATGCGCATTTTTTTCAGCCTGACCCGAATTGACACCAATACACGCACACATGCACACACACAAACATATCAGAATTGCCTTTTATGGGTTCGCCACATTGTCTCATAGCCATTATTGTTGTATCTATGTGTAAAATGCCGAGAGCTGATCAATCAAAAAACAACACAGAAAAACTGTTTTAACAAAAGAATTGAATCAAAAGAATATGTATTCATTAAATAAATATATAATTACACATATTCTATATTTTGTAAAAACCTAAAACATTTATATTAATATGTGTTAAGATTTTCGAGATACTGTTCATGCTGCCCTCGTTTGGTTATTTTTTTTTTTTCTTTGGACTTTTCATATTGGCATAATTTATACTTTAGCAGCATTTTTATCGCTGCGCTCGGCACGAAATACAAAATACAAAATACAATAAACAATGAGAAGTGAACAACAGCCGAACGCACAGCAGTTGGAGTTCAATGTTAGTCAATGCCACGCCCCTTGGATTCGACATCACCCCATTTTCCCAGACAGCCTCGTATGCATTTCCCTTTGCCGCACTTTTGCGTCACTTTTCGCATATACATATGTATCTGAATGTGTGTATGTTTGTATTTATATGGGATTTTTGCGTGCATGTCGCAGTTTTTTAACTTTTGTGTATTTCCCATATTTTTCATCTTTTTATATATAATATTTATACAAATAATAATGCAAAAAGGCAACCAAAAGCAATGACTACGGCAA
Source organism: Drosophila neotestacea (assembly GCA_035044365.1). NCBI lineage: Eukaryota > Metazoa > Arthropoda > Insecta > Diptera > Drosophilidae > Drosophila > Drosophila neotestacea. The sequence goes on along the minus strand of JAWNMD010000051.1, from coordinate 808,286 downwards.
CGGCAATGACAACAGCAACGACAACAGCAGCGTCAGCGTCAGCGGCAACGATACAACTTGCCAAGCAAACGTGGCGTATACGTAATACCAATTGCATGAGTAGCACTGCGCTTGATCTTCTCTCATGCCATGTCAATTGGAGAATTGCAAATGCAAAATGCAGTATGAGTGAAAATGGAGATGAGCTTGGCTCTACTGAACTTCGAATTGGCTCGACTGCCAATGTCATCACTCATTTTCAACAGCACTTTCATTGCATCGACCATCCGAGAATCTGAGTAATTAAAATGCAAAATAATCATAAAAAAAAATCTCAACAACAATGTATGCACAAAACTTTTGTCGCAGTCCTATAAATGCTCTCCTCTGTCTTTCTAATGGCGATTACTGCAGCAACAATAACAAATTTTATTATGTAAGAACATTTATGTTACTTTCTAAGAGAGCTACATATTCCGACATAGTTTACCATACTTCTGTCCTTATGCTTTATGCTTTTAGCAAATTAAATATGCATGGAATCTTTTGTTAGCTAGTTTGTTGTAGGAATACTCTCGAGAGTTTCCTGTCGTATCAATAAACATATGAACCATTTATCACCATTCTTTCCTTATTATAATAAATATTGATTGAGTCTTTATGTAGTACAAGTAAATGTGTTCAAAGATTTTAAATAAGTAGCTTGCAAGCCATAACAATTTATTGAAGCCATCTTAGAGTCATTTCAAAATGTTATGAAAACAATTGCATTATTAATATTCAATTTTATTGAAAATTTATAGAAAACTAACAAAAGTTTATTATTCAAATTTCTCATACTTCCGTAAGGCATTAAATTATTTTAAGCAAAATGTTTTGCTTCCAAATATATTATTTTCAGAGGCAAAAATAGTAACACGAAATGTGGAAGCAAGAAATTGGTTAAGCAACAAAATGCGAGAATTAATCTGAGAGAAACATCATAAATGTTAAATATTATAATAACACTTTGAAGTGTTGATTGATATTTTAAATTTATTGAATATTATTTTTAATCGATTTTGAACTTTAAAGTTATTATAAAACGCCATTTGCAAACTTTTCCAAAAGTCAATTTAGCTTTGACAGACAATTTGAAAGAAGATTCTGGAGGAAAGGCTTAGAGACGGAACATTCTCGGATTTAGTTCTTGACAGCGACGATACAGATAGAGAAAACTGTTGCCCCGCTATCTGTTTTTTACTCTCTGTCTCTGTCTCTCTCTTTCTCTCTCTTCTGTCTCTGTCTGTCTGACTTGAGGCAATTGAAATGACTAATAAACTACCAAAAAATGTGTGCAGAACTTCAATTACACCTTGGTCAGCATCAACGCTTCGGGTTAAGCGATTTAAAGTTGTGTAAATTGAAAGATTTTTGCGTATGTATGTGTATATATATCCATGTACATTTATGTGAGTATATATTTATATACTTTTCTACATATACATATATGCAAAAATGGTGCCTGACATGGACGTCTCCGTAGCTGCCGTGCCATTGCCTCTGTGTGGTTTATCTTTCATCTTTGGCAAAGTGTTTCACAACTATTTCACTGCACTTGAGTATGGTTGTTGTGGCAAGAGAGAGAGAGAGAGAGAGGGAGAGAGTAGTTAGAGACAGAGAGAGGGAAAGAGGGAAGGTAGCGATTCACTCGCGTAGCAAAAATCTTTTTGGTAGCTACTCCATCTACCTCGCATATCGAATTAAATACAAATGGGATGTAATGTAGAAGCGTATTCTCATATTCTCGAACCGTTGTCGATGTCGATGCTGTCGGGAGGCACCGCCCACCTACAGTGCCACCTAGAAATACACATACACCAAACCCCCTTCCCACCACACCTTCCATGGACATGGCCACCACAGAGGGCGACTCAATGTGCAAATTTATGAAGCGGACGACGACCAGCCGACTGGAGGCTGCCAACAATTTTGGCAGCCAAGCACGTGAATTGAGTCCAAAATTTTGCGCACTTGTGCAATGTGCAATGATAGCGCAACCAGCTCCAAAAACTCAAACCCAGTCCAGGTATCCATGTATCCATGTATTCACACAAACCCAGATATTCCCATATATGCACATGTATTGGTATATGGGCTTACTTACATACATGCATATGTATGCATGTGCATAAAGTGGCAGAGGAGAGTGGAATAAGAGGGGATCAGACCTAGACCAAGACCAAGACCAAAACCAAAGCAAATGCAGCCAAAGGGAGCGTTGGCCATTTGGCAACGCTGATAGCCAAAAATATTAGTCATTGCCTTTAAAGTTTGGCTTTTGATGCATGTGCTAAGGATTTGCTTTTGGGCTTCTTTCTTGCTAGAACTAGCAATAGGTTCAAGTCTGTTGAACTCTCTCTCTCTCTCTCCCTCTTTTTTTAAAGGTGAGCAGAGAAATGCTGAATGAAATTTAGTCTAGTGTCAAATGGGACAACTACTTACTTTTCGAACATGTTATTAAGGCATTGCAATCGATTGTTAGGCAATATAAAAAATATAAATAAATAAAAGAATATTTTAATATAGAAAATAGGTATAATTAAAATTATTAATTATGAAATCTCTTATTATACTCTTGTGACCAGTGTTTTTAAAATAAGTTAACCCTTTTACACTAGATAATATAAATAAATAATTAAATAAGTAAGAAAATAAAAAAACAAATAGAATATTTATATAAAAAATATATATAAATAAATAAAACACAAATAATGGGAGAGAAATTGATTTAGAGGGAAAAGTATAAAAAATGATAGATAAGTTCCTAGTAGATTTTATTAACTGATGAACTCACTGATTATAATTATAGCCATTAAAAACTATTAATATTATTATTTTGCTACTTTTCCTCATCTGAATCTTTTCTATAAGAAACCACCATTTATAATTTATTTTTAAAACTTGATTAACTTTATATAAAAACCACTTAAGAGATCAATATGTCATTTGGCCTAAAAGTCGGTTTAGTTTTGACGAATCTTTATAATTTTTCAAATCGTAAATCAACACACAAATGAATTATATTGGAATTATTATTATTTTAACTATTAATATCATTATCTTATTATATATAATTGTATTAAACTGTTTTCTATAAACATACTTATAAGGATGTGTTAATAAATAGGTTTTAAAGTACTATAGCAAACCATTAGTGAAAAACGCGATAATATTAAAGAAGCAATACAATAATAATTAATACATACATTTACAAAAAAAAAGTAGCACGAATAAAATCAGGAAACCCTTAGAATTTGACTTGTAAAACTAAGTCCAATTTTTTAACCTTTTTGGCATACAGGGATAAAAGGAGTTGGTTTAAAGTAAGAACTCAATTGTAATATAACCAACATTAAAAATATTATAGCAATTGCGTAAAAAGCCTCTGGTAAAAGCTGCTGCAGGGAGTTTAAAAACTTCAATGCAAAAAATACTTGTTTAAGACGCTTAAATGAAAATGAAGTTAACCAGCAAATCAATTACTTGATTACTTATCCAAATATTTGTGAAACAAGAATTGCAACACAAATGGCGAGCAATGAAAAAAGAATAGTTTGGCAAGTGGAAATAATTAATTTTTTGGATCCTAAATAGATAAGACGTCTTGCCTCAAAGGCAATGCCAAAAAGTTATTGAACTGTTGCCCATTACGCTTCAATTCGCCAAAGTTGGTTGGACTTGGCCAGGCCAATTACAGAGCAGAGATGCGGAGATGGGAGAAGCGAGAGAGAGAGGAGGTGGAGAATAGTTGAGGCATTCTCTTATCGCCATTGCACATTGCTCATGTCTATGTCATGCCCAAAAGTGCGATAGCGAGAACAACCGCCAGACTGCCTCGAGACTGAGCGCATCTGCCACGTGCAGCTCTTGATTTAGTTGAGGCATGGAGTCAACGACCAGACCAACAGTTATCGCTGGTCATGGGAATTGAAATTAACGTCGTTGTGGGAGTCATCCTCCAAACAGGAACATGAAACAGGGATACGGAAAAGGGCGCGGAAAAGGACAGGCACTCGGACAGACTGTGACTGAGGCTGAGGTCTCAGTCGACCAGGCCACTGACACAGATGTCAGTCGTTAGTCGTCAGTCGTTGACAAACAGCTCATTTCACTTTCTCAAACTACTCAAAATCTCAGACAGAGAGTTGCAGTGTGAGAACCAGAGAGAGAGAGGGAGAGAGAGAGACAGACAGAGAGCGGGAGAGAGGGAGATTCCCCTTTTCAGTCTGTAATGTAAGCACACAAAAATGCTGTATGTGTGCCCAAAATTAATTTCCATTTCGTACGTTTAATGGATTTAACTTGTAGCATGTCAACAAGGAACGGCCCGTTCATCTCCTGACAGCTCCAGCCTATCGGATGGCTATCGGCCAGCGGTAGTGGCTTCAACTCCCACCTCCAACTGCATTTCCCACTCCATTTCCAACTCCATTTCCATCACCATCTGTATCTGTACATTGCACACAGTGCACTTCTGGCCAAGCCTATAAAAATAACCTTAACGATCGAAATAAATGTGTACAATTTTATCAGAATGCCTTAAGATATTTTGGGAAAATAAGATGTAATCAATATAACATCTTTTGTTTGTACAATTCTCACAATTTTCTCCGTCTTTCACTTAATCCTTCTCTTTCTTTCTCTCAGAGTTGTAAAGACATTCGTCTTACAATTTCTAGCATTCACTTCAAGAAATAATTTAAATAAATATGTATAAATTCTTTTGCAACATCTGCTGGAATACTACATACCCTGATAATAATCATACAATTATAATTGTAAATTATAATTTAATCATGCAAGAATTATTTGAAAGTTAAAATACTTATAGGATTCACATCTGAAGCATAGGTAAAAAACTCTTAAAAAATCAGTATACTTTTATGATACAAACATTTATAGACATTTTTTATATTCCTTTAATTATCTACATATCTATATAAATTTTTAAACATACCTTTCAGTCGAATTTTGTGACTGCAGGGTATGAAAAGAATAAAAGCTGTTTAAATTGCTTTCGCTCTTTTAGAATATTGTTTAGTTCGCAATTTTATTGTAAAATTAATTAATTCAATAAATAAATATACAAATATACAATTTATGGCTACAATAAATTTCATTTGCCAGACACACACACTCGCACACACACTACAACACACCACAGAAACTCTTACGCACATGGAAACACAGTGGCTCAAATTCGTAAACTTATCCTTTTAGACCCAGTACTTTGAAAAAGTACAAATGGGTCTATTACGTTTATGCAAATGTGCGTAACAGGCAGAAGGAGGCGTGGCAGACCCCATAAAGTATATATATTCTTGATCAGCATCAACAGCCGAGTCGATATAGCCATGTCCGTCTGTCTGTCTGTCCGTCTGTCTGTCTGTCCGTCTGTCTGTCTGTCCGTCTCTCTGTCTGTCCCTTTTTGTGTCGCCTAGATCTCAGAGACTATAAGAGCTAGAGACACCAAATTTGGCATGTAGGTTCATCTATATCTCCCATTGATCAAGTTTGTTTTAGATTTTTGCCACGCCCCCTCCGCCCTGGAAATTGAAATACCAAAATTTTGAAGTCAGATGCAAGACCCCTTGAATGCTAGCTCCTTGATTTTTGGTACATATAATATACACTATAATCCAAACCTGTCCAGAAAATTTCATTCCAATCGGAAGATATACGCCAAAGTTATTCAACTAACAATGTTACGGGCAAAAGGAAGAAGAAGAGACGCTAGCGACCTCTATGTTAATTAACTTATTTCTTAGTGACGCCATCTATTGCATGGTAGGGAACATTGAAGAACAATCTATAGTGGACGCTTTGCTCTCAAAAAGTACTGGGTCTCCTACTGTCGAGCTTGCTCCACAGTAACTTACTGCATTTTTACCGACTGTCTTTTTCTTTTCCTCTATATAATTCTCCTTCTTTTGCTCTGTCTATCTCAGTTTTTTTGGGTGACTTGCCTTGCACATATGCCCATGCATAATTTATGTTTTACTTTCTAATAAAAATGTTGGAATGTTGTTTTGTCTTTGCAACTGAGTTGTTCATAAATTAGCATCTTTTGCAATCCGACGAAAGGCTTTTCGGTCGATTTCATCGATCCACTTTAGTACATTCATCCCAATACAAATTAAAAATAACTGATTCTGTTTTAAATTTAATTTTCAATCATGAAATGCCTGCGAATTCAAATCAAGCTATTTGGGATTTATATTTTTACACACATTGAAACTTTCTATAAAATATGTTTCATTGTGAAACTAATATTATTATATCTTGATGTTTCTATTCGTTCCCGTGGAATCTATAACCTTAAGACTATATATATTTTATAAACGTTTTAAACCGAACGTTATAAACCTATTCAAAAGATTAAATCTGACAGATACAGAAAACTGCTCTTCAATCCCTTCCAAAAAAGTATATTTAGCACTTTTCAGGGCTTGTATCAATATAACTACTTTGGCTAGAATGATTTTTATTAAAAATTGTTTATTTATTGATGTAGTAACTTGACCCTTGTTTTATATTTATATAATTAATATAAATTCAAATTGGCTTCGCCTCTAAAATACAAATGTAACTCTTGAGAGGGCTATTTTACTGACGTGTTGACTTTGAAAAAAAAAATTCTAAAATTTTCATGTGCACCATTTTGCAATGTTAGAAACTTGCTGACAGTCTCACAATAAAAATCATTTGTTCGTAAATGAATACAAAATGGGCTAGTTAAGAAACGTAATGTTTCATTACTATATAGCTTTAAATATCAGTCAATCAGGTGTCCAATTTAACGTGACTCTAAATGTGAAATGCCTTAATAGAATTTATATTTACAACTACTGAAAGTAACGAATTTCAGTTCAAGGAATTTTCTATTTTTAGTATTTAATTGTAATGCTTGCATTTGCTTAGAACAGTTCTAATTGAAGTGAATGGCAGCCAACAGATTTTGGCCAAGTTTTATTTATTGTGTGTGAAGCGAAGTTTATACGAGAAGTACTTAAAACTAAGGATGGTACTATTAATCGAAATGTCACAAGGGAATGGGGCAGGCAGGTAGGTAAAAAAATAAAAAGAAATGGAAAAAAAAAAGCTTACTGTGTCCTTGCCAAGTCAAGTAGAACTAAAAATATTTGGTTGCAAGCAAATCCCCAATCCCTTGACCCTCTCCATCCCTTTCCACGTTTCACACACAATTCTCTCCAAATACAAATGCACTCAAGCACAGAGAACTTACACACATACATAGATATATATATATAAATATGTATATATAGATGTATGCGTATATAAGTATATGTATATCTGACAAACAAACACCGCAATTGGAAAGCGAGACGACAACAAGTATACGAGGAGTAGGGCAGAAGACACACATAAGCCGCTGGACATTCGTTGATTGCTATATCCTGTCTAGCGTGCAATGCAACCAATTAGATGACCTGCATGTCAGCGAACTTCCACCTCCTCCTCTTATAGTCCCAGTCCCCCTGGGGTGTTCACATATATGCACATACATATATTTTGTCGTAGATATGTATTCACATCGCTACATATTGCGTTTAGCTTAAAATGTCAGTGCAAATACCATTTTTTCGCATCGTTTGCTTTACATCTCGCTGACCGGAGTTGTACGCACATTTGTGGTGCATGCCACACGCTGTTGCTGTTGTTGTTCTTGTTGTTGTTGTTGTTGTTGTTGTTGTTGCTGCTGCTGCTGCTGCTGACCTGACCCCATGGTACGTGCTTCCATTCTATTATTATTATCATCGTCACCATCATCAGCATCATCAACATCATCAACATCATCATTGGCATCATGCACTTGAACTCCCTGGCCACAACAGAATGAGTTAGTTGACCAGCTGCTGTTGAGCCAACAAGCGAACCAGGTGTTTTAGTTGTTTTAGCTGTTTCAGCTGTTTCAGCATTTCGCCACCAAACATTTTCCAGCTAATGAAAGGAATCACCGTTTGTCGTAGAGAGTCACATGTAATCAACATACATATGTGTGTCAGACAGGATGTGACCGCAAAAGAGCCCAAAACTCAAAGCTAATCAAATGTTCTACTACCCAAACAAAAAAGGCCAAAAATCAACTAACCAACCAACTAACCAGCTAACGAGTTCGTCCACTTGACAACGATTGTACACCTATAGATATGATATGATTTTACAGCTAGTTACAACACATCGCTCGCACTTCAAATTTATACCTACTCCCTAATTATTTGATTATAATCAGCGCAGTTTCGATTTCACATCACATCAATTGCATATTTGTGAACAATGAATATTTAGCCGATTTTAGATGTTCGAACTAGCCACGGGTATCGACAGGAAATTGTAGGCATTAAAATTTAGAAAAATATGGAATATATAAAATCGATCAATAGCTATTAAATATTTATCAGTTTAATTTAAAGGTATATAATAAACAGCTATATAATATAAAGCTATAATTGTTAACAACAGATATTGGCCAGACAAGTTAAGTAAAGATAGAAGGAACAATTTTAAAAGGAAAACAATTTTGATAAAAAAGAAAAAAAAACTAGTAGACTAATTTTTAACTTTAACAACTTTGTACCGCTAGGACGAAACATAATAATAAATAAATAAAGCTTAGTTTACAACAAATATACATTCTATTCTATTGCTGTCAACTCCATAAAAAAATGTCGGCTCTTTTGTATATTGTTTTTTTAGTTTTTGAGCTGACAGTTATCAAACTGAGTTTATTTTAGCTGGGAACTGAGCTTAAAATATAAATTTTTAACAATTCTATTGCACATTTTTCATTCACTTAAATTCCCCAAAAATAAGGGACATGAAAAAGATAACTTTATAAATATTTGAAAATAATTACAATTTATACTGAATCATAATTATTAAGCCAGTATTTAGGTAATAATAATTCTGCTTGATATTCATTAATTTCATCATTTAGAAATGGACTTCATTTCTCTTAACTGCACAGCCCAAATATATGAGCAATAATCAACAATAATCCGCAAATGAAACCCAAAATGGAGATCCGAAACAAATGGGGGAAAAAGAAACAAAAATGCGAATGTATGTAAGTGTGTAAATATGTCAACAATTTTGTGGAAAGAAGAATTTCAATTTCCTTTAAGCGGAAGTATGCTGTCAGCTTCGCATTTTGCACCACAAATCATCAACTCTATCGGTTCCTGGTCTTTGGTGACTTTGACTCTTGGCGGCAAGTGCGTGGCGTGTTTTTGTGTGTATGTGTGTGTGTGTGTGTGTGTGTGTGTATGTGTGTGTGTGTGTATGGAGATAGATTACAACAACTGCAACTGCAACAGCAACAGTCTTAAAACCAACGGCAACACATCATCCATCCGTCCATCTAACAATAAGCGTCCAGCCAGCCAACCAAGCAGCCATCCATCTACATAGTCAGTCATCAGTCAGGCAGTTTTTGCCTAGACCCAAACAGCATACTGAGAGAAACAGTCATGTGTTGGCCAGTTGCAGTGTGAACTGAAGAATAGAAGGCGGTTAGAAGGAAGTGGGAAGGGGGAAAGAGTGAGGAAAGCGGCAGGACTGCAGAAGTGCAGGTTCCACACTGCGTGAGAAACAAAATTTATAGCGGTGTGTCAACAGTTGCTGCATAAAAATTTATGCAAAATTGTTTCTAAATGGCAATTTTAGCGATGAACGAGCAAAGTGGGCGTGGCAAATGGGTCGTCAAATACTAACTAAAACTAAATTAACCGTACAATTCGTGAAAGGAGTTAAAGTCCAACATCTTTTGATGTTGTTGGTAGACGTAACTGTGGGGTGCACTGCAATTACAGTCAAACTTGGCTAAGTGGAATCGTAAAGTGGCTTATAAAGATTTTGATTAAGAAAAACTTTATAAAGACATTTACTAAGAAACTTTGTTTTAAATGAGATTAAACTGCAACTTTTTCCATTGACTTTAAGATGGATCAACCATCATTTTTATAATTAAATATTAATTTCAAAGACAAGTTGTTAAATTAAGTTTTATTTTTATTTAAACTTACATTGTTGTATTGACTGATTAAAATAAGACAATAAATATATGAAACAAAATAAGTGAGTAAATAAATTAATTAATATAAATTAAATATAATAATGTTTTAAGAACGGTTGCCATCCTAGTAATTTAATTTATTATTATTTAGTCAATTATCTTTTACAAAGATAAACTTACTACTTCAAACATAATAGCTACTAAATAATTTAGCTAAAGCAAATGTGAATTTCCAGTTCTTCTGAAGCTCAGTCAACTTTATTTCGACTAGTAAATTCTTAAGCGGAATCCGTAACAATCTCAAATAATTATAATTAGCAACTTGTCGGCTAAACGATCTGGCAACACGTAATATATAATTTGTAAAAATGTAGTGTTAAACATGAAATCACCAAATGCTATTAAGTCACGCATTTTTTGTGAATTGTGAATATCTTTATTGTTTCTTGTACTAAACATAAACGAGGCTTAAACCGTGGCCATGTTTTTAATGTTTTAAAAAACGCTTATTATCAGCAACCCAAAAGAAACTGAAAAGCAATTTTTGGTGCCCTCAAACAAGCAACCATTGCTTTCAAATGTGTCAACAATTATTCAGCCCTTTTAATAAACGTAAAATTTATTGAATTCAATTTAAATTATTAATTAAAATAAACATTTAGAACAGTTGTTTGTCGGCAAATGATGTCGAGCTTTGTGGAACACCCCTGTATATAAAATTCAAAATCGAATTGTCCGGCTCGTCCAGCTCGACATTAATTTTTCCGTATTCTAAAGGTTCTTTAAGATCTTTACCATTGTGCATTTTAATGTTGAAACATAACAAGTAAACTAGTTGAAGAACTACAATTGCTTGTTTTAGGCACTGTTCGGACTAGCTAAGAAATTGAACTGTTTGATAATGGAAATTGCTGGAAAATGTAGCTAGAAAATTAATTCTCGTGCAATTTAACGTTGCGTCGTTCTTTGTATCACTTGATGTCCTACTAAGTGCAGCAACATCCTCGTGCCTCGATTCTACATTGACAACTTAACAATTTTGCTGCTGTTGCTGATGCTAGGAATGGATTTCATTTTCAGTTGCCACTAAGCTCAAAAAAAAAAAAATAAAAGCCGAAATAAAAAAAAGGAAAATTGAAAAAATGAGAAAAGCGAATAACGCCAGAGTAGAGCTGGAAAATGTTTCAGGCTGAATGTTTGCCTAAGCGACAAAAACTTTGCCAGCACCCCAGTGTGCAGCCAGGACACGCATCCGAGTGGGAGCTAAAGAGTTTAGGAGCAGGAGCAGGAGCAGGTGGCATGGTACGAGAAACGCAGGCCACAGGCGGCTACACGGCAAATCGGTTTTGCGTGCGGTCGCGCAATCAAGTGGTAAACCAAAAACCAAAACTCTGTCAACAGCAGCAGCAGCAGCAGCAGCAACACACACACTCAAATGCACACAGATACGGCAAAAGGAAGTGACTAAAGAGTCAAGAGGAGGGGATATATGCAACCAGGAGAGGAACGAGCAGCCCAATAACCAGCAAATGGCAATGGACAAGGGGCAACCATCAGCCATGTTCAGCAGGAGACCGCTAGTTGGGACTCCTGCTCCTGGTCAAAACTTCTAGGCTGGACATTAGAGCGTGTTGATGGCTCCCAGCGATTGTCTGGCTGCCTCATCATTACAACAAGGATGATGATGTGAAAACAGGCCCACAGACAAGAAGCAACATGGAGCATTTAACAAGCACGATTCTGGACATATAAGGCCAATAATCGCTTAAGTATTAGCAAATGTTTACAGACATAACGAAACCATATATACGATATCAGGATAAATCACGCTGATCTCAGCTAGCTTCGGAAAATTTGCCAAACGCTCTGGGATCCGTGAATACCAAAGCAACTGGTAGCACGAAAATCGAGGCTTCATACATCTATTAATTGGTTAATTACTGTACCTAATACCTGAAACAAAGTCAGGTCGCTAAACAGTTTCAGAAAAAAATTATTATCAATCCTGAATATTTAAACCTTAGCCTAAGAAGAAGTAAGAATTGTGCTAGGAATAAAAAATAAGTAAGCCAGAAGGAATTCTTTATAGTACTATATGTATATGTATAGTCGAGCTCCTGGCTATAAGATACGCGTAACTTAATTTAAATATATATTTAAATTTAGATTTTATAATTGTTAAGATATAAGAAGGTACAAGATTTAAAGCTTCTTAAACCTGATTGGGTTGCTTAACTGAAATGGTTTTTTTCTAGCATATTTCCAATACGTAAAATCAAATTGCTAAACTATTTAAAGAATGAATAAAGAGATATACATTGAATGTAGAATTTATTTGTAGTGTTATCGTAGCACATTCAAATAAATATGTAAACGGTTATCTTGGTTAAAATACGTTTTAAATACGTGCATTTAAAATGGGGGAAAGTTTATGACCTACATAGAATGCGGTAACGAAACGGGAACACACTGATTCACATTCACATTGCATTGAACCGATCCAAATCGAACCAAACTCTTTCTCCAGCTTCAACTCCAGCTCCAGCGACTGCGACTGCAACTCCGACTCCGGCTTCTGTTTCTGCTCCAGCTCCTGCTCCTGCTCCGGGGCATCGCAGTGGAACTTTTTTAATACGCAACACGAGTGACCCGCTTGCGGACAATTGGAATTGTAACTTTTGATTAAATTCGTTGCAATGGCAACAGGAAATCGGGCAGCGTGCAACGAAGCTGGCGTCGCTGTCGCTGTCGACGTCAACGTCGACGTCAAGGCATTGCAAGGATAAACTTTTTGCGCTGCTTTTTCAATTGCATTTGATTACCTTGTTGCGTGTGCGAGCAGCGACGTCAGCAGAGACGCGACGCTTGTTGCTGCTTATGTTGCACGGCGCATTGTCTGTCTGCCTCCTCACAGTCTTTTTGCTAGCTGAACTCAAGCAGCAGCAGCAACAGCAGCAACGACAACAACAACAACAACAACAACGAAAATGTGCACTTTCGTCAGCATTTCAATAAAGTTGCACCCCGGACACGCCCATTACGCCCATTACTCCCAGCCGACAGCTGCAACTTGTTTGGTTACCACTTGTAAAATCAATTTGAAAACTATTTGAGCCGAGGAGAAATATTTCCATTGGCATTTCATTATTTTTTTTTTATTTTTTTAAGCCCACCCCACTTTATTCCACACTCTGTCTCTCTCTCTCTCTCACTGTCCCTATCTCTCTATCTTTATGCATTTAATGTGTGCTAAACTAATGTATAAAAACTATAAAATGTACAATTTGTATGTAAACAATTTATTTTTGCACAGATATGAGTATAGAAACAACACCAACAACACCAACAACTGCAACAACAATCAAGTGTTTCATTTGTATCGGAACCGTAACCAGAATAATAACAGCTGCAAATATTTTCTATGGGAATCCGAAAAACAAAATGAACAGAAAAACATTTAATACGACACAAAAATTGTCTAAATAAATAACGACAAAAAAAAACCAAAAAAAAAAAATATTCAAAATTATCACAGAGAACATACTTATTAAAGAATGCTGTGATACCTTATAAATTATGAATAGTTTGAAAAAAAATCCTTTACTTCTTATGCAACCCTTTTTAAAATATCTACATACAAAGACAACAATAGTATGATAATTTAAAAAATTAAATATTAAATACAAATTCCAATAGCAAAGCTTTTGCTATTTTTGTTTAACATAAGTTAAAGTATACTTTATTTCCTGTGCATATTTCCATAAAACGAGCATACCCACTTTGATGGTTTTTTAAATTATATAGGGTATACAAATATAATTGAAAGTCGAATAGAATTGTCCATATAATTGTGAGGTAAAGCAAACCTATTTTCAAGTGTGAATTTTTGTGCATATTATATGAATATTTTGGCACAAAGCACATTCTTTTTCAAATTCAACCTATTTTGACTCTTTTTATAAAATAAATTTCTATTCGATAAACAATTTCAATTGCAATCAAGAACATCGAATAACTGAGCCATATTTCTAAACAAAACTGACAATTTATTTATGAATTTGCATTTGCTAAAATATTAGTTCTATGTTTCAATCTTCTTTAATAACGTATTTGAAAGTTTAAAAGAGAAAAAACAAATTATATTTCATTTTAAAATAGTTTAATAACGAAAGAATTCAGAGATTAAAGTTTTAAGTATAGGTATAAATACATTAATAATATAATAAAAAATAGATATATGATTTAATTAATGTAACAAACCAAAATTAAGATCCATAAATACAATATAAATCATTATTTAAGGCTGAATAAAAAAGTGTTATTTTTAATACAGTAAAAATATAAAATTTATATTAATATTTTACGTGCAGATTTAATTAAAATTGTAACTTGTTTCTTAAATTAATTAAAAAGAGTTAAACATTTTCGGGAATAAATTGACTAGTGGAATTGTGGCAGAAAATTGAGAATTCTTTTAGCTTCAAACTCTAATATACTCTGTATTACTCTGTATAGTTATTAATATACTGTAGAAAGATAATATTTTAAAATTAGCATACCTCCATGCTAGTTATATTATAGTTAGAAGAATATTTAGAGTTATTATATGTACATCTATACTTTAATTACTTCAACTTTTTAGTACCAAGGCATTAAATGCATTCAAAATTTAAAAATAAAATTAAAGATAATTTTGTAAATGTTAATTGCATTATTTTATGCTAGAGTGCAGCTGTACTCGAAAGTAAGTAGTTAAGTATGTGCGGGATGGGTTGTATATGTGTATGTATGTACATACATATGAGTAGTAGCCCTTAAGAGCATGTTGTCGACAGTCCGACCGTTGACTGCCTCACATTGTAATCATTGAAATGTACAAATTATAAATTACCCATAATGGTTCTTCGTGGCAGACTTTACACAAGCAGCTGAGAATCCCTCTGAGCATACATACAAATGTATCGATATATACCTAAAGATATGTATACATATGTATATGTATGCATATATTTATAAACATGTATGTATATGTACAAATGTAAGTAGATAAATATGTAAGTGAAGTATACAATGCGGCGGTTGCATCACAACGAGCGACAATTTTGGTTCATTATAAATTTCCTTAATATTAATTCAAAATGTCCTGGCTGTATGTTGGTGTCCTGTGTCCTGTGTCTGTGCCTGGCACAGTGCCTTACATATAATGCACATATTATCCAGGATTGCCTCTGCGTCCGCCTTTGCCCCTTGCAACATCCAACTAGCAATTGCATGCAACAGCAACAGCAGCAGCAGCAGCAACATAAACTCCTGGAGATGGAACAAGTGCAAGTCGCGTTTCCAGTCATCTGTCTCTTTATCTTTTTCTCTCTCTCTCTCTCTCTCTCTCTCTCTCTCTCTCTCACTCTCTCTCTCTCTCTCTCTCATCCCATTTCAGTCTTTCATTGGCATTATTTCTGTTTATATATAATTCTCTTTCTCACTCTATGGCATTTTGTATAAGTAATCATGTTGCTGACAGCATTGTTGCCTCAGCCAGAGAGTCGCGCTGTATGCTAAATTGTTGCACGACAATGAGTGGCTGCCAAAAAGGCAGCCAGTCAGTCTGTCTGAAGATGAAGATGGGGGGAAATCCAGCAAAATTCAGATGCCACGTAGTTTTGCATATGTCGTTGTACTGCGTCCTTTGTCCTATGTCCTGCCCCTTACTTGCTGCATGCTGCATGCTGCAACCTCAGTACGACGTGTGTACGTGTACGTGTACGTATGTGCAAGGCAATTCACAAATTGAACGTACGAAATCACATTAGCCCCATCTCCATCTCCGTCTCCAGCTCCAGTGCCATCTCCAACTCCAACTACAGGCTGATTCCTGTTTTCTGGCTCAGCTTGGCTCATTGTGCAACATCTTCGCTGCTTGTTGCAGTGCCCCAACTGGCCTCGATTGCGACACGGACCAAAGACCACGGCAGCTGGCTTATTTGGCCGAACACGTACACAGCCGCTGGCATTGGCCAATTTGGCTAGCTTCCCTCCCCTCCCCTCACCACTCAATCTTCCACGTCACAACGTGCTGCAGCAAAAGTTTTTCTCAGCGATATTGATTTGAATTTTTCGCCTAATTGCAAAAAGGCAAGCATAAAGTATGAAATAAGTAAAACAGTTGACTGAATCGCAAGCTTAGCACATATGTGAATATCTTCTGTAAGGACACACAGAAAGAAAAAATGCCGTCTAAAATTCAAGTTCTTTCTTTTTTACTTAAATATTATTAGCAAATACTGAGATACAATTAAATCCCATTAAGGGATAATAGTTAAGTCTCACATAACTATACGAATGATAAACTGAAGTCAAGTTTATACACAACTAAGCCTAAGATATTTGAGTCAAGTTCCAAACTTTTATAGAAGACCCGATAAGCAAAATATTTTCTACAAACGGAACAAAATCCCTTAGTCAAATTAAGTATTTTGACACCGTTTGGATTGATTCTATCACAGATTTTTTTCTGTGTGCGAGTATGTAACTGACTTTGCCACAGTTGCAACTTTGATTCATGAATAGCTGAAATAGTTTTAAGTATATCGGTGTATTTCATATAGCTTCATAAGTCACTTTTGACTAGGGATGGGTACCGGTAATATGCTAATTTTTCCTATTTACCGTCTAAGAAAAATAAAATTCATTAAATTTCAACATTATATAGTTCATTATTAAATATTCTTTCTTAATATGTAAGAGACACTAAACTCTATATACTTATTATGACAGAAGCTTGTCGACGTTAAATATTCAAAAATAAAAAATAAAAATAGTATAGTATAAAAATGTTTAAATATCAATACCCATCCCTAAGGCTATCTCAAATAGTTTTAAGTAGGTGTGTTTCAAATTGCACTTTTGACTGCACATCAGACAATTCTTTCTCTATATCTCTTGTATGTACAATATTATTTTTTAACACTCTGCTACATGAATTTAGTGTGCTTGCTTACCTGAAGCTGGCAAGGACCAAAAATGACTGGCATGGCTTGGACGCCATTACTTTGAAGTCAACATCAATCATGGTAGTAACGAGTACAAGATGTAGACTCTGAGACAGAGGGCAGAGATAGGAACAGGGACAGAGACTGGGGCAGAGAATTGAAACTGGGGCTGGGGTTGGACTGGAAATGTGCACATGTGGCCTTTTCTTTGGCTTCGGCAGGACCTCGGTAGGGACCCCTAGGCGAGGAAGAAGACGAGGACGAGGACAAGGAGGAGAAAGAGGAGATGGAGCTTCAACTCGAATTGTAATGACACAACAATTTAAAGTTTGTCGCGGATGCTGCAAAACTCAGTGCTAATGGCGTCAGCGTCGACTCATCATGGTCGTGTCTTTGTGTGTGCTTGTGTATGTGTGTATGTGTTTGTGTGCTATGTCCTGTGTGTGTCCCCATGTCCTGTGTCTGTGTTGTTGATGACGGCGATTATTTGCGCCATGAACACATGAAAGCAGCTGCAGAAGCCAAAGGTGCGCTCCACTTGCTGCTGCCGTTCCTTTCCTGATACCGAGTCCTGTCTCCTGTTGCCCCTTCTCTCTACCACTCACCACTTGTTACCTCCTCCCATCCTCAAGTCAGCCTGTGATGACTGTGCAGCAATTCAAACTTTAAGCTGTCGCCCGTTGACGTCGAGAACTGCAACTGTGAACAGATACACGATACAGCAAACAGATACAGATACAGATACAAGATTCAAGATACAAACGGCGAGATACTTGGCAATACAAATTGAAATAGTAGTAGATCTTTCTATCCCATTCACTCTCATATCATTTTAGAGTCATCTTGCCTCCTCATGCTCCTCCCTGCAGGATGTACTATTAATATAAATGAATTATTCTAGAGGCGCTGCCTGCTTGATAGTTATATGATGGATACGCCTTAACGATGCTGCTGACACAGATGACGACGACGACGACGACGACGATGAGGATGACGTTGCAGCTTGCCTCAAAACTTGGCCAAAAATTTATGGCCAAACACACGCATAAAGACGACACTCATACAAACACACAGACACACAAACAAATACACTCGCACTTGGCCAAGAAGTTTAAAAATGAAATGCAAAAATTGTACCAAAAGGTTTGCCAGTTTCTGGTTAAACGGTTTGTCGCAGTTTTTTCAAGTTGAATCCAACTGTACTCAACAGAAACTTGTTCCAAAGCAAAAAGTTTCTTTTAGTATACATATATATTACTACAAAAGAAAATTTATAAATAATATTAATTGTTTTCTTGACAGTAATTTAATAAACGTACTAGAAAACTTCTCAACAAAATTTAACATTATTCAAATAATAATTTTTATGCAACAGGTAATTTGAAACCTTTACCAAACCCACTTTGTCTTATATGTATATATGTATGTAGACCCAGGACCTTAAGCAGTTTGAATATGGCAGAACTTTTGTATATCAAATTTCTTTAATGCATCGTTCAATAGGAGTCGTTAAAGATATAATTATAATAATTATAATAATTACTATTTTAGGAAATGTTAGATGTAAGTTAGCTGGCGTTTCCAGCCTTTGGTTATCTTGATAAAGTAGCAAATTCGTCTGGTAAAACATTAATTCTAATTTATTTTCAACTGATCTCAGATTGCGTTTAGATTTACTATAGTTTAACAGCTTTGGCAACATTACTAGGTTAATAGATGAATATTCATGTACTATGGTAAATATAGAGCAGATTTTAATATTTAAATTTCCATCTATCAAAATATATGTGCAACGCACTCTAAACACACATATATACATACAAATATAATTACACTTATCGAATGGTGGCAGGAAAATGAAGGACAAGTTAAGCAGTCAGTTAACGCCTCAGGCAACTGGTTTCGCACTCAATTGAGAGAGCTAATTATATAATGAGCTAATCAATATAATTAATTAGAATTAACTGCATTTTGAATGAGGCTGCATGGCAGATGATGGTGCAATATTGCAAATCAGATGAAAAGCAATGTTCTTAGATGTGAAACATATACTATATATAGTAGCACAATGAATAGGATGGATTTGAGAGTTATGCGACTAAATCGTAAAAAGGATAACAACAAAAATGAAGAGGAAAATGTGCGTGGGGTCGTGTGACAGACTCGCCTGGTAGGAGGTCTAACAATTATTTGTGACCCCAAAAAAATAAAAAATAAAAAAAACAACAAGAAATAGGAACAATGACTGCAACTGGTAATGTTGGGTGCTGTTAAGGAAGGGGAAGAAAGGATCAGGGGGTATGATGCCCGCCTGGTGCGTGCCAGGCAACCAAATGACTGATGGTTGGTTAATTGTCTGGCCAACGTTTTTGTGTATACGAGTATGTTGGGAACATCCTTGGACCTAGGATATATACGAGTTGGAGTTGAGCATGTAGCGGCTGTCGTTGACGCCTGAAACATTTCACTTACGACATGGCAAAGATATGCAGACACAGCAGTAACTACAACAACAACAACAGCAGCAACAACAATAAATGTAGTAGGAATAGCAACAACACCAATGGTAAAAGACAATGCATTTGGCATGGCAGGAGGAGTTCGTGGGAATCATGTCAGCAGCCTGGCAACTGCAGCTAAACTCGAATCTGTTCCATTTCAACTTCCATTACAAATTCTATTCTACATTTATTTTAATAAATCAACTTAGTGCAGTTAGTTAATCTACTGGAAATGGAATTCCATTATATATATATATGTATAAATATATGTAAAGTGATTATATTTTTAGCATAAATAACTAGAGCAAAGCATAAGTTAGAAATCGATCGATAGTACTGTTGTAATTTTGATATGATAACAACTTTGAAGATTTCAACTAAGCATGTATATATAAGGATTCGTTCTTAATAGATTAAAATTAAACTTTATTTATTCTAATATTCTAATGTAATTTATTGATTCAAGTATAAAACGTTAATTCACTGATATAATTTATTAACTTATATTAACTAAATATTTACGTATAACAGCAAAGTAAATATTGTGTTACTAGGTTAGTATTTATAATATATTTTAAGTTGCGTTCTTCATAAATAAAAATATTATTTAAAACTGTCAGATCAATAGTCACGTCGATAGTCTTGCAGCTTTCAATTATAGCATACTTTTTAGCGCTGTTCGGCATCATTTTCTTTCATTATTAATTAATTACGTTACGTTGTAGATATTGTAAGCTCGCTGTTTTTTACAAATCTCAGTCTAAAACAAAGAGTATTTAAAATTCAAACAATTTGTTGTTTTTTTTTATTTTCTTATATGCTGCATGCTTCACTTCGTTGCCATGTGGCGTGATTGCAAAAAAAAAACAGAAAAGGGAAAGAAAAAAGAAAACGTAAAGAAAAAGGAGAAAAAAAATGGAAAATGTACCCAAAAAGTCGTCAGGAGGGCATGTAATAGTCTTTAGTATTTGCCCTATGTGTGTTATTTGTATGTTTGTTTTGTTTTTTAGTCTTTCTTTTGTTTTGCTAGCCACGTTTTAGTGTCGTTCTCGTTGTTGTTGTTGGTGTTGTTAGTTTAGGTTTGTGTTTCGGTATGGGTACTGGGTCCTGGGTCCTGGGTCCTTTGCTTTATGCTTGCCGGGGAGTTTTCGGGAAACAAATGGCAAGGAAACACCGCATGGCGATGATTGTGACGACGATGTTTTCATTGTTCTATGAGGCTCGCTTTTTAACCGCTTCCCTCCTCCTTTCCAACTCACTCCATATACATATGAGTACATGTCCCAATATCATGTTACGCATCGTACTCCAACTTCCATATAGTATATGTGGAGTCTCGATGGGGAGCCTACCCATTGCGCAGCTGCCATCTACAATATTTTACAGACTGTTTGCTGCTGCTGCTGCTGCCTTTTTCTCTACAATTTTGATGCTATTTCTGAAAAAGGAGATCAGGAACAGTTGGAGACGTTGGCATAACGATGACGATGACGAGCATGATGACTTCAACAGCAGCAGCAACAACAGCAGCAGGAGCAACCGCACTAGCAACAGTAACATCAGTTGCACCAGCAACAATAAAAACAACAACAGCAATAACTTCTAAAGCACTTCCGACTGTTGCAATAGAAATCTGCATTTTTAATTTTTATTTACGTGCATGTGTGAGCTTAAATTAGAGCTGGACCTGAGCCGTTACCTCCATTTTTTATTTTTCAAACATGATGTGCTTTATTTTTGCTATGCAGTTTTTTACATTTTCCACGTCGAATCTTTTGCCCAGCTTTGATTTTGAGACAGGAAGCATACGTTGCACAGCGCCACCTACCGGGCAGTGGCCTGTATCTTTTGTCTGTGTATGTGTGCGTGTGTGTGTGTGTGTGTGTGTGTGTGTGTCTGTGTGTGTGGTAAGTCTACGTCTATTTTGCTGCATTTTCCACTGTGTTCCAGTTCTTTTTTAGCGTTTGATGTTCTTGTTTCACCATGTCATATGCAACATATACTTACAACACAGTCAGGCCTCAGCTGTGCCCCGCAGCCTATTTTGATGCCTTATGCCTAATCTAGTGCATCCTTCAAAGGATTCGAACCTAAACGGCAGCGGTGAGGTATTCCAAAAAAAAAAAACACGGTTACAAACTCTTATCCCCCTTCTATTTGTAACTATTTGTAAGTATGTCAGTCTTTGCACATTCTAGTTGAGCCACTTGCGCATCATTGAACAACAGGTCTTCTGTTACTATGAAAACTTTTTACTATTGCTAAATATCTTGAGAATCAAATAGAGAAAACTTTATTCGCCGAATTTAACTCCACTCAAATTGGCGTGTCTTTCTTCTTTCCATTGTAGTTCATACAACAGTTAGTGTAGGTTTTAGGTGTACCCTGTAATGTAAAGTTGGCTGGAGTAATTTTAGTTTGCTATGAAGAGGAAGTCCTTTTATTATTGATATACATAAGTGTAACAGAATCTATTATATTTCAACACTACAAAAAGTTCTTCAAAAAAAAATATTTACTTTCAACATTGCCTTACAAAAATCTTTATAAAGATTGCATTATAAATAGCCACGTTCTTCAGAAAGTTATTAAATCAAGAGAGTCCAGAAGTTGAAATTTCTCTTTATTTGGCAAATATAAATTTGCAACTTCACATTTCACCTTGGTAGAAAAATGTATTTTAATAAAATTAATAAATAGAGACTATAAATAAACAAAATATTAATAAATGAAAGGAATATAATTCCTCAATCACCTATAGCTTATTTTGTCAATAAAAGGGGCTTAAAGTATTTTAGTTGCAATTAAACATTTATATTATGGATTATTTATTCATATACAGACATTATTGCAATTACAGTTGAACTGTTATTTGTTTTTAATTTATCTATTCACTCCTTTTGCATAATTTCTATGAACACTTTGTTTATCCGAAATCGCATTAAAATTTTAAAAACAATAGATATACTGACCTAATTATCTTTAAAAAGAGAAGAAGAATATATTTAAGAAAAAATTTCTCTATAAATATATTACTAAAGGTGGTATCTTCACGTCGACTATCATTTCGCATGTATTGTTGTTTTCTTTTCGGTGTTGTAGCCTCCTGTTGTGTTTTTCTTTTTTTTCGGTAGGTGGGAGTGCCTGAGTAGAGGCAACAGCAGCCGCTGCCGCAGCCGTAGCAACAGAAGCAGCAGCATTTGATTGTGATATGCGCACTAAAGCGGATTATGCCCGAGTCTTTTAGCATCATCATTTATGACATGCAACAACAAAAGCAACAATGTGCAAGTCTGGCCACGTCGCCATCCAAGAGTTTTGCTCTCCTATTAGAGTCCCTACTGCGAATGCAACTGGGACAATGCTGCACATACTCCATCCCTCACATCCACCCTCCAGCTCCAGTTCCAGTTCCACCTCCACGCAATGCAATTTCGGTTAGTGGCCACAATTTTGTTTAGTGTATTGGAGTAAATATTTGTATTATTATTATTTCTCTTTTTTTTTTTGTCCTGTATTCTCCTGCCATGCATTGTAGTTACATTTCGGGTACATATTTACACGACCAATCCCTCCCTTCTCATAACCAGAGTACGGTCTGCTCCAAAGCCAAATTGAATTGAAAAGTTGAATTGAATTCTGGTCACGGGATTGCGAAAACTGCTTAAAATATTAGTTAGTTGCTGCTAAAAGTATTACTTAATAAATCGCACAAGTTATTTTCAGACTAGCTTAGGCAAGTACATAGTATCTTTAAATCACAGTAGTAAAAACTAAAAAAATTCTAATTTAAAGATTTATATAGCTTTCTAAATTTCAGCCTATAGAAGCAGTGTCAATTATCTTAATTATCACTTATCGACACACCATCGAAATTTGCTCTTCTATTTTGTATTCACACATATAAAATGGCCAAGTACTTTGCTACAAAATGTGGTGTTTAAAAATTGAGCTTATTGGTTTTATGAAATGCAGTAAATGTTTCTCGCTTTGTGTTTTTTACTTGAATGTTAAATGGATTCTGCTGCATAGTTTGAACTAACCTTCGCCGCAGTTTACTGTGGCTATTCTCCATTTAGACCATCGGCATGGTCATTCATCTAACTCAGTGAAAGAGCGGAGGGTGAACTCTGTTGGTTCGTGGTGGTCATAAGGACCTTTTTAATCCCCTTTGTTGAAAATACGCCAGTGAATATTGAGCAGCTGCGAGTTGCCCAGTTCCTGCCCAGGTGCGTCGACTTTGAAAGGGGTCTAGTCTGACCTTGATATACCTGTGATACGATTTGAAATGATAGCCATAGATATGATAGTTTCGTTACCCTTTGATTGGTAAGCCACTGTTGTCTCGTGGATGGGACTTAGCCGCATGTTGTGGAGCATTTCAAGTTGCACGTTGACGATGATGGCTACGTGGAGCATGGAGCATGGAGCATGGAGCATGTAGCATGAAGAGGCAGCTTGCTGCATATCGATTTGATGTGATTTTCATTAAAAACTCAGCACAGGTCCCAACAAAACCATAAAAAAACATGCAAAAACAAAACGAATAAAGCTAAAAGCCGCGCAGTATACAAACCACGTGAGTGGTTTGGTTTGGTTCAGTTTGGTTTGGTTTGGTTTGGTTTCGTTAGGGCTTTTGGAATAATTTGAGGGTCAAAGGGATTGCTGGGAAATCGCTATAAAATCAGCTTACCCGCTGGCTAAAAACACAAAAAGCAAAGGAGACAAATAGCAGAAAAACCCATCCATCGCACAGAAAAATACAAAACGTCTGTCATATTAGGCCAAAGTTTCAAGCAGACGTGAGCTGGCTAAAGGACTCAAAAGCTCAGCAGTCCAAGGAAATTAAAAATAAGCAAACAAATCGATTATTAGCACAATACTAGTCGAACTGGAAGGGTTCACTCCTGAGATTCAAAACGAACAAAAATACAAAATACAAAAACCAAAAATGTGAAAGGAAAAAAAAAATAAATAATATTACTGTCGCTGCATCTGGTTTCGTTTTGTTGTCATTGTTGTTGCTCTTGCTGATGCTGATGCTGCTGCTGATGCCAGCGGCCGCTTGGTTGGGAAATCTGTTTTCTGTTTTCGGTTCGATAAATTTACGCATGATTTATGACCCCGTTAACAAGTAAAAGTCTCAACGTGCCACTGCCCGGCAGCTCAGCAATCCCCGTCAGCCAGCCCTCAGAAGATGAAAAATGAATTTCTCGTTTTTGTCCAGTCCCAGATCCCAGATTCCAGATCCCAGAAACCCCATCCAAAAAAAATGAAGTGCCAGCCCAGCACGTAAGTAAGCCCACGCTGTCTCTTTTTAGAATCGTTTTAGGGTTCGTACTCTGAATCGAGTTTGGATTCGGGTTTGAGGCTTGAGGCTTGAGCCTTGCATTTGGGGCGTGCCATATAAAATTTGTCGAAATCAAGTCTAATTTAAAGGCACACAAGCACTCGTAGCGAAGAAGGGACTCTTCTTACCTGTTTCAGGAACTAAAAAAACTATTGAACTATTCCACTATATATAATCCTTTCTATTTATATTTAAGTTTAATTTAAAGGAAAACTATGCTTTCAGCAGCACCACAAAAAAGGAACTAAGTAGAGGCTTAAGGCTAATTTATGAGTTCAAAAACTCTTTAAAAAGATTCCTTAAGTATATTTTTAAAAGTAGTTATGTAAAGGCCACAAGGTATCTATCTTATTCATACCTGATTCGAAAATTGAAAACATTCAACTAATGCAGAATATACTCAGAATACTCCTTTCTATTCGAGTTTAATCTTATAAAGGAAACTAGGCTTTCAGTAGCACCCAAAAAAAAGTAACGAAGTAGAGGCTTCAGGCTAATTTATGAGCTCAAAAACTCTTTAAACAGATTCCTTAAGTATATTTTGAAAAGTAGGTATGATGATATAGTGTGGTTACAGGGTATCTTATCCAAACCTAATTCGAAAACTGAAAACGTTCAACCAACTATAGCAGAATATACTCAGAATACTCCTTTCTATTCGAGTTTAATCTTATAAAGGAAACTAGGCTTTCAGTAGCACCCAAAAAAAAAAGTAACTAAGTAGAGGCTTCAGGCTAATTTATGAGCTCAATTTCAATAAACTTTGCATACCAAGTCTGTATAATCCTCAATTTATTACAAAAGACTGTTTATGCCACAGGATAGGCTGTGTGAAATGTGTCAAGCTTTGTATTTCGAGTCAACATTATTAAGCAGCTCATTCATATTTTCGGCCAGCGTCTACAGACATAAGTAAAAACTGAGATTTCTGTATATATTTGTATTTCTATTCTATCAAGTCAAAAATTAGTTAGTCTTTTATTCTTGGAACTGTGATTAAATACAACAATTATGGATGTCTCGCGAGATATTTATAAGCCCAATGGTCAGCTCCGACAAATGGAATATGCCATGGCGGCAACCAAGTCAGGCTGCAGTGTCATCGGAATTTGTACAAAGAATTGTGTGATTTTGACAGCACAAAAGCGCATATTAAACTGGATGGTTTCCACAAATGTGGAGAATATCGTGAAAGTAGATACTCATATTGGATGCGGCATGTCTGGTCTCATGGCCGATGGACGCCGATTGATTGATCAAGCTCGCGCACAGTGCCAGAAACATTGGTTCAACTACGACGAGTCCATGTCCGTTGAATCGTGTGTTGGATTCACATCCACATTGATAATGAAGCCCAGTGATCCGAACAAAAATTATTTCGATACTATATGTCGTCCATACGGTGTGAGTCTCCTCTTTGCTGGATTCGATGGTGATAAGCCTCAATTATGGCATATGGATCCCACCCGCACATATTGCCAACACTCTGTCAAAGCGATGGGATCGGGAAGTGAGGTGGCACAACAGTACTTGGAACAGAAATACCGACCTGAGATGGATTTAAAGGATGCCATTGAATTAAGTTTAGTCACAATTCAACAGGTCATGCAGGAGAAGGTGCGTACAAACAACATTGAGGTGATGTTCATGACTAAGGGCCAAAAGGAGTATACCAAACTCACTGACGATGATTTGAAGGAAATTCTTAACCGTCTGGAATAGACTAGTTGTACTTATTGTTTTTCATTATTGTTATTTAATTAAATTTATGAGTTTATGAACATTATATTTCAGAGTTTTGAATGTAACAAGACTGAAATATAAATTAGCAACGTTAACGTAACAGGCAACTCAATAATTCTATAGCTAATCGGACAAACACAGTTTAAAATCGTGAGCAAACGTCGACTGAAAAATACCCTAACAACGAGAGACAGACAGAGTGAGAATTCAGCCAGTAAATATATTAGTTATATTAATCGAAAATATTTCAAGATCAATTTATTTAGAAATGTGCAGCTGAAAATTTGAAAGCATTTCAATAGCCAAAAGTGATGAAATATTTTAGAGAATTTCCTTTTAAATGTTGATTTAAATTGTTTTGTACTGTGCAACAACAAAAGAAGATTTAAGATGAGTTATCAAAATATCTATAAAACGTATTAAGAAACGCAGTTTGGCATTACTTTACTCAAAAAACATCACTTTAAATATGACTAAAATTGACCGAATTATTTGAAAAACTTATTGGTTCTTATTTAAAATATTCTACTGCTATATAATCTGTTGCATATTTTCATCCAAAGTTCCTCTATTTCCTATGTGTAAAACTGAAATTTTAAAAACCTCAGGCAGATTATCATCAAAGTAAATTCAGTCCGAAATTTTGTAGACGTAAAAAAACTGTTAGTCTGTTAGAGATTATATACATATAATAATTGAGCGAAACGCTCTACAGTGGCTTGGACAACCTCTTTATAAGTTTAGATGGCTTTTACTTTAAGGCAGATTATCATCAAAGTAAATTCAGTCCGAAATTTTGTAGACGTAAAAAAACTGTTAGTCTGTTAGAGATTATATACATATAATAATTGAGCGAAACGCTCTACAGTGGCTTGGACAACCTCTTTATAAGTTCGTTTTGGACACAGGGTATTTGCCACTTGAAGGCATGTGCGTGGGGTAACAGCGGCAACTGATGTTGCCGCAAGCTGGCTGTGGCGCCACATCAATCATTTGGGGCGTGTAACGGTAACGGTAACAGAAACGGCAACGGCAACGGCAACGGTAACCGTTACGGTAACAGCAGGACACGCACAGGAACTGGAACTGGAAGCGTCTATGAGACAGATAGAAACTCGGACGCGATGCGCCGTGTCGTGCCACACTGCGTCGCGTTCCCTTTCCTTTCCTTCCTTTTCTATCCACTCCCTTCCCCTATCCATCCAACTCCCTTTACCGTTTCCTCTCCCTTTCATTTCGGTTCGGTTCATCTTCATAGTTTAGTGCTTTAGTGTTTTCAACTGGTTTTTTGGTCGTTTCATCTTCGTAACAGTTTTCGAAAATGATAGCAATGGTGTTGAGCCCCCCAGACCAATTGCCATGGGATGTTGCACGCGTGCTGTTGATGGTTTGGTGGGGGGTGGGGGACTCCCCTTCTTCAACACAATTGTACCCACTCCCGCTTCCCTTCCCTATTCCCAGTCCAGGTGCTCTGTGCTGTGCTCTGTTAAATTCTGTTTTGTTTGCGCGGTGGGCGGAATGTCCTGGGCAGTCAACCGCGTCAGTTACCTGTGGCAAGCTGTTAACTAAGCGTATGGCAAATGTTTGCCAGCAGGAAGACGTTTAACCATGCTTATTAAAACAACAGCAGACCCCAACACGCCTCCCACACGCCTCCACACACATCACCCACAATAACACCACAGACACCACAGTTGGTAGTCAGTGAACCCAGCTTAAGGCCACAGGGGGCATGCCATACTTTTGCTTTCAACGCACTCAGCTCTCAACAGCGATTTGGCATCGTTAGCGATACGACAAGTTCCCATCCATTCTCATCCTTAAACTCCATTCTCATCCCCATCAATATTTATGATGTTAGTTTTAAATTAGCAAAACCAAACAGCGTTACCATCATCAACGTTCCCATTCTGATTCCCACTCGCACTCTTTACCATTTGTCAAATACAACAACAAAAAATTCAACTCTCTCGCACTCAACTTTTCTCTCTATCTCGCTCTCTCTCTCTCTTTCTCTGGAAGCATATTCCCTAGTGTGCGTGTGTGTAAAAAGTGATCAAAAATCCATTGTATTTTTAACAAAGATATTAAGCTTATTGTCGAGGTGTCTGGGTTAATCAGTATCCCCCAAACTGATACTACAGCTCACAAAGATAAACAAAAAAGAGAAAAAAACGCTGCAATGCGCGGGACTCAAACTTTCCATCAAACAATTTCTATATTACGCAATGTTTAGTTTAGGTTAGTTGAAATCTCTCGACTCTAAAAAGCCCACAGGGATGCCTGTTGGGAAAACCTAAAAACTATCTTTGGAATGTTAAACATTTGATGGCCATGCATAGATAAAATACCTAAATATATTTCGTACAATAAATCTAAATTTATCTAATGATGTACTTGTCTTATTTTAATCAAATTAATTAATAGAAAAATTAGAACTTTCAGATTTACTTGAGATTTCTCAATAAACGAGAATATTTTTCCTATTCTCACATTCACATTCACGATGACATATACTTATTTGATATAGCAAAGCGATAAGGACAGCTCTGAAAAATGTAAATTTATATTTAGATAATTAAGCCTATTTTATTCACATCTCTTTTAATTTAAAGCACTATTTAGATTCCAAATTGAATTTAAGTATTAAATTTTAGGACTAGGCTACAACGACTCGTCTTGTGCTCCTGATCAAGAATATATGCATATATACATATATGCTAAACCATGATATATGTTACACACGTTGTAAGAATGGTTTGTTATTCTTGGTTTACGTACATAGCAAGGATTTATATCGACTGTGTTTGAACCAATGTCAAATCCTTTGTCTAAATCGAAGCTTGTATTATTTGACAAAGTCGCACTGTGTGCCTGTCAATTTCAGTGCAGTTTGCATAGACCGAGTAACAGGCTCAACCACAACTCCATTGCAGCTGAGGTTTTAGCTGGCAGATACCTTTTTGTGGTTAACTGCGGTCAAAGTCAAATGGTCTGACCACACAACTGAGCAACTGAGCTACAAAACCTAAAAACAAGTTCACTTTAATGAGTTGACTAACTGTTTGAGTAATTTTTATTCAGTGCACTCATTCCCCCCCAAACAAAATCGATGTTATTGATACGTTTGCTCTGCACACCACAAATCACAGCCCAATTAAATGAACAGCCTTGCTTCAATTAAAGCAACCCTACAGCATCACAGCATCAGTTACCAAGGCCCAGAACGATACGACCCCGTCCAAGCAAAACGGCCAAAAACTTTTGCAGTTGACTGAAAGTTTCGACGTCGCTTTGTTGAGCGACAAATAAACCTGAAGACTTCAGCCCAGGAGTCCTAAGTTATTGGTATAGGAAATGAAAAGTGCCACAGGGAGATGTAACTAGTGTGAGCCTCATTAAAATCGTGACTAATACATTCATATGAAGACAATAGAAACTTATAAACTATATAAACTATAAATTGTACAATGATATTTTTTGTATCTTAGAATTCACAAGTGGTTCTAGCAGTGCAAAGAGGGAATTATAGATAGAGAACTGTGTACCAAATCTGATTCCTTGTCTTAAGACTTGATATACAATAATATAAAACCGATATACAAAGCTATTCAAGAGTTCGATTCTCGTGTTAATTTTTCAGAAATAGCACAAATGCGATGACAAATCAAGATGCTCAATAGACAATTGTAATATTCTCGATTCGATCTAAAATTATAGTTGATTGGGGGCCAAATGAAACGCATGAATGTTAATGTAAAGTAAACTATTTGAACAGATGCAGTTGTTGTTGACATTGCAATTTTTAGACAGTCTTTGAATAGTTTCGACGTCAACAACTCTAAAGGGTGACGCTGAAAGCGACATCGACGTCGACGTTGACGTCGACGTTGGCAGAGCCGTAGACGTTGGCGCCTAAAAGAGTAGAATTCATGGAGTTTATATAAAGTTTGTTGTAACACAAAATGTTGAACTTTTTGATGTTTTATTAATTAACTTTTGCATTTTACGGTGTGGGTGGCATAAGGTGGAATTTTGGAATGTCTGGGGACGGGAGTGAGGGGGGAAAACTGTGAAAAGTGGACTGTGTGGAGAGTAATATGTAGTTGCAAGCGTGCGGTTAAAACTTTGATGCCTTTTTAGTGACGTGCAACACATATTTAGGCTTGCACAGTAACTTACTTGGAGCATATTAAAATATTTATGATGGTGTCCGGGACGTGAGACGTCAGGAAGTAACATGTGAGGTGGGGGGTGGTGGTGGTGTTGCTGTTGCTGTTGGTGGTGGATATGGATGTAGACGTGGGAGTGAGTGCAACTTTTTTGCATTTTCCAGCTTTTTTCAAGCTTTTGGGCGCAAAAATGTTTGCCAAGTACTTTCGCCATCTTTCACCTAATTGCTCGTAAAATGTAAAAGGCCAACAAAATAAAAAAAATACGCACACACACACACACACAGAGAGAGAGAGAAACACACAAAAACGAAGAACTAAACCAAAAAATTGCAAAATGCACGAAACTTTTTATCAAAAAAGCAACGTTTGTAGACGAAGAAAAATAAAGCGAGAAATGAAAAAGCGAATGAAAAGAAAAAAAATATGGAGAATATATTGCGCATACGCACAGTTTGACCATTGGCAATATGCACAGAGTACGCGTGCTCATTAATATATTATCGAGTTGAATGCAGATGAAGCTAGCTAGAAAACGGGAAAACGGGACAAAGACCAGGCTGCGACTTCATTATAAATCTTCGAAAATATGCCATAAATAATGCAAACAATTTGCCAGCACAGAAAACCATTCAAAAGGCAGTCCAAGAAAAACACACACACACAAATGCTCACAGACGCAGATACACAAATACAAACAAGCATAAACATACAAATCCAAGCTAAAAACGAAAACTCAAAAAGATTCACAAACACAAGAAGCAACAAGAACAACAACGACAAACAACAAACGCAGAAATTGGGCTATTGGCTAACAGAAACAAAGAAAGGCAGCGACAACAGCACCAGCAGTAGCAACAACAACAGCAACAGCAACAACAACAACAGCAACTACAATAATAATAACAAAGCAAAAGTTAAAGAAAGCCTATGCATGTAGAAAGGGATAGAAGGCCTACTATTTTCATACCCTAACTTATTTATGATATGATTTGTTTCAGTTTACCTTTTGCTCTTTTCTTAGAATTTATACATTTAAGATTTCCAAGTTCGCACAAATATTTTCTAAGCTAAATAAAAAGTAATTTAATACTATAGACATGTTTTCAAAAATATGGTAAACTATATTATAAATATTAAACAAGTATAATATTCTGTAATTGTTCGTATATACATATATTCAAAGTTATAAACTTAATTCGAATTCGAATTAAAGCTAAATTTCAAAGATTTGTATATTTTATACAGTAAAAAAATCCATTCAAAATGTATTTCATGCGTTTTAATAAAATTGCAAATATGATTGCATTTTATTAAATAAATTTTCAATTTGATTAAATCTCTTAACCACTTTTTTGCCATTTAATAGCATTGGTTGCTCTAAGGAACATCAATTATTGCTTTTGGGTTGTAAGAAGATACATAAAAATATTTTAGAATTTCCAAAATCAAATCATTTTTAAAATGCACTTAGTTTAATACAATTTAAATTGAAATGCAAAAACTGTTGGCTATCTGTTGACTTAATTCATAAGACAAACTGTGATTAAAATCTACACTTGTTTGCACTACAATTTCGGAGCATGATCTCTCATATTTTTGCGTTCTCAGCTAGGGTATAAGCTCGTATAAGAGGAACAATAACAACTACAACAAAAGCAACAACAACTGGGCGGCAAGGCAGGCAAACTTGAATTTGGCGCGGCAATAAAAAAAATTGTGCTTTGCTTGCGTTGAATTAACAGACACCGAGAAGCACCACCAAACAAAAAAATAGCGACGGGGAACGGCGGGGATAGGGAGCAGGAACAAGGCAGGGGCAAGGGGCAAGGGGCAGGGGCAGGAATACGGAGTCGCGCAGCATAACGACACAACAACGCGCACCAGGCACGAGTACAAAAGTACAATAAAATTGCATACGAAATCAGTTTACTGCAGACGAAAAAATTAAATTAATGAAGAGAAATGGTAATAAAGCGTTAGTCACGTGTGTCTCACCGACATGCCATCTACCCTACCCTCTTCTCCTACACCTCCTCCCCACCTCATCCTCCTCGGACCATCTCTTAGCTCTCATAGCCGCTGCTCAACTTGTGCTAAAAATGAGCAACAAAAATATCTGAATAAACTATGACGTTTATAGAAGTGACAAGAGTCAGATAAAGAGAAATGGCAAAGAGAAAAAGAAAAAAAAAACAAAGAACATGTTGAAGCGAAAACAGAAACAAGATTTTAGAGAAAACTGTTCAAATTATATTTATGATAAAAACAAAATTAAAGTAATCAATTAGTATCAATCTACGTATTGAATCTTTATCTGAAGAGTAATATAAAAAGAAATAGGAAGGAGAAAAAAGAAAACAGAAAAACTATTCAAATTATAATTATGATAAAAAAAATGAAGATAGTGAATCAATCAATCTACGTTTTTGAAAACAAAAGTACATTTGAAGTACTCTACAAATTAAACCCATCAGCATAAAAAAAACTATAAAGATGCAAAGATATTTATTGCAAAAAACATATTTTTATTCAAAAATAAAATTTATAAAATACAAAAGTCATGAATGATAATAAGGTTTTTAAGTCTTTGCTTCTCCAAATATATACATATATTTATAAATATTTATATGCATACATGTAAACTATATGTACATAGAAATGTTCATAAATGTATGTTAAATGTATTGTTTTTAATTTATTTAATACAGTTTAAACGTCAAATATCGCTAAGAAGAGTATTTTCAGATTACTTACTTACCCATCTATCTCCTTAACAATTTTAACTTAATAAAGCGTCAAAGCACACACAAATTGACAATTAAATATAAGCTTAGGGTTATTTTATAGATAATACAATTTAAAGCCAATTTGGTTGATTAAAAGCTAATTAATGAGAGGCTTTAAATACGCATAAATTATGCCCACAAAGTCAATGAATTCTACTTTTTTTTCCCCACCAGATTCTTCGCTGTTTATCGTTACCATAAATGAGTGTCACACAGACACAATTGGTTCGCATATAAATACATGTGTGTGAGTGTGTGAGAGAGTGTGAGAGTGAGAGTGTGGTACAACTTTCCACTGTTTACACCACAAATATGGCTCAAAAGCAAATCAAGCATAATCAAATTATTTCCACTCGATTGGTGTTTATTGATAAATTATACCACACACAATATTTTGATAACATCAATTATAGTCTCCAATGGCAGCTGCAACCGGCAAAGGCAACGACAACCCTCCTTCTCCCTTCCACCAGTTCCCCTCTTCAGCCCCTTTTTCATCACCTTCCTCAACCCCTAAGGGCCTATCCCCCAACCCACACACATCCTTAGACAATATTGTCATTGATTCAAACTGAAACCCAAACCAAATCCATAGAATATACTTTGAAAGGCTTTCTCTTTATATGCAGACTTATATTTGTATAGCCTTGCCGATAGATAGGGTATACCAACTATTATATGACAGATGTAACATTCTTAAGCAGGTGTATACAGACTATATCTATGTTAGTTTTATCTCATGTAAATTCTTATCTCAAGCAACATTATTAAAATAGAGTTCTTATTTTTTTCTTCAATATGAATTAACTATTATATAATTGTTATAGATAATATAGAAATCATTATTGTTAGAGTATAAGAACTTCGTTGACCTATCTAAAACTCTTCCTTCTTGTTATAACTCTTACTGACACAGCTTTATGTTGTATATATGTACTTGTATACTAATAGTATGCCTTATATGGGTGTTAATAAAAATTGTATTGAGTTAATACAGCAACAATAGGGGTGGCATTTTTGTCATGTGATAACTTTAATGCATAAATATTTATCTGATTGTTCCCAGCGATATGTGCAGCATAATATAGTATAGTATACTATAGTATAGTATGTGCTGAATTTTCATGATTTTAATCAGTGCCATATAATATGTTAGCCCACGCTCTGCTAATACCTTAATAAATGTTATAGGTTTTTCATCCTTCGCATTTATAAATATCGTATGCACAAACACATTTCTGCTGCACACGTATTTTTTTCCCCCATTTTTTATCACAAAAATATATACATTTTTATATGGTCCATTTTTTTAGCGTGTCTGGGAGATTTAACAACAATTTCAACAATATTATTGAATAATAGGATCACAGATATGTACGTGTATGTACTGGTATGTACAAAGTATGCTAATGAAGCCATCAGATATTCAAAATGGAACATGTACAAATATTACGTATACGTATTAGATTAGTTCGCATTCTATGTGCATATAAATATGATTGTTTGCCTCAAACCAGAAAAAGTGTCAATTAATATATATAAAACTAAAGAATATATAAAACAGAGTAAAAGTCTAAAGCTCCACTGCAATAACTTGAATAGTCAATGGCTGTCATAAGTATCTATAATAGTTAAAATATAACATTTAATTCATCAATTATTATTATTAAACATTATTATTCAAATTTATTAAGCTTTAGCTTCTTAACTATCAGAAAGATACAATATATAGACACAGTTATTTAAAGATACCACCATACACACTGCCTGCAAGCAGTATCCGTATCAAGTTTCATTAACACACTGAAAAACTATCCCGAACTTTGCATTATTATTGGTTGTTTACGTCTGTACGTGTGGCAAACTTGGATGAGAATGTTTTTTATTCCCTGCCTCTTGGTCCTGCATATCATGCTTCTATTTTCCATTCAACTTCTCCTCACTTACCTCCAATTGCTCACCATGCTCACTCTGCTCACTTTGTTCGATTTACTCACACTGCTCATCATTTTGTGGCTGGAGTAACAATTTGGTGCCCCATGTGTTTTTATGTCTGGCCACAATTGATTTGTAATCTTGGTAAACAGGATTTAACAGATTAGACGTGTAACAAGCGACCGATAATCACACAACACGCACACAACACGCACCCTACATACACACACACACACACGCAGGCAGACACACACACACAAATACAGACACACGTGTCAGTGGACCTCTTCAATTTTGGCTCTCGTTTTTTTTGCCGTTGCTTTATTTGCGCTTTGCTTTACACACACAAATAAACACACACACACACACAAATACACTGGCACATTGTATGATTGATACTTAATGCAGCTTTTAACATCGTTAGGATATCGTCGTCCTGTTTGGCTTCACATTCTGCTCTAATCGTCGGCTTTATTGGTATTTCTTTGGCTTTTGTTTGACTTTCAGCTGGCTGCCAATTAGCCGCCTAACGAGTGAGAACTATTCCCCCACCCTGCCCCATTTCTCCTCATTTCCCACACTCATTCTCTGCCCATCTGTGCATATTTCTCGGAAATCACAATTTTTGCATTTGTCAACGTTAATTGATGATGAGCACTCTTTTAGAGGCCACTGTTTAGTCATTCACTCAGTCAGTTGGTCAGCTGGTCAGTTGGTCAGTTGGTTAGTCAGTCGACTGGCCTTTCATTTAATTTATGTCAATGCTTCATTTTGATAACTACACCAATGGCAGGTGGAAATGTTTGGCTCTAATGAAGCGGCAACGAGGCATAAATACATATGTGAATACTGTGAATACATTCAATCTGCTATTAAAGACCATTTGCAATTTAGATTATGGCCGTGAGCTACAAAATCTCTGATGCAGGAGAAACTCGCCTAATTACTATTCGCTGTCGCCAATGCTAGAGATGGCCACAAATTGATAATACTATCGTGTGTATTAAGTGTCTAGTGTAATAATTAATCAGATTCAGCTTTTGGCACTAGGATAAAATAAGTAAATATCTGCCAATAATTTCAACAACAAAATTATTAATAATAATGACAACTTTTTCTAAAGATATCGTATTAACATATTCAACTCATGCGTATTTTAAACCAAAACGATAATCAATATAAATATAAATTTAATATAAGCTCAAGTCTTAGATACTATTTGGCTGAAAAGAAAAAAGAAAACAAGTACATTTAACACATTTATCTAATTCATTAAAACAACCATTTTTCACAACATTTACAGCTATTTATGTCAGCTAATTAAACAGATTCCCTCACAAATTGCTACTTATCTTATAAGCAATTGTTTAAAACTCACCGAACTCAGAAACATGACCTTCCCAATTTGTTTTGTCATTTGTGTCAAATTTTAATATAAAATTTAGCATATTTCCGTCTACAATCACACCGATATCATTAAAAACGAATTAAATATTAAATGTTTGGCCAACCCATTGGAGCTAATTGAATTGCCGTTGAGTTTTTGGGAATTGTTTTGTATCGGAGCATATTTACAGGTAAATATAAGTTCGATTATGAGTTTGGCAGTGGGATAAAAATTTCAGGCAATTATTTACATAGTGTGACTCCTGTGCCTTCTAATGTTGCAACTTCGACGGCAACTCCAATTTTAACTCGATGGCCAGATCCAAATCGAACTAGGAGTAGCAGAAAATTTGGAAAACCCAAAATACGCAGCAAATATATCGAACCAAATTTGGCGGTACCGTTGTGTGGCTGGTAATCAAACGCTTAATTAATATGACACATCAGCCTACACACACTCACACACACAGGATAGGATGGGAAATAGTCGGTTAGAATGAGGACCAAACGAATAGATGGTGGAAGAGGTGCATATAGAGTGAGAGTGTGGGGAGATGAAGCATTTGGGAGACCCATTGGCAATTTCCAAATGTCTGCCGATTTTTGGTGGCGACGCGGTCGCCTGGCAACGTTTTTCGGTTTTGGCATATTACTGATAACAGTCCTGCCAAATGGACGACCCACCACTGTACCAGCAACAACAACAACAGCAACAACAACAACAACAGTAATGACAACAGGACCAGCTCGAAGGCTTCGGATTCTCAGTAATTGCTTCATAATTGAACAATTATGCAAACGTGATTGAAGTGATTATAGGGCCACTTATGCGCCACTGTTTATGTCCTCGTCCTTGATTCCTGATACCCGATCCCCGATACACGGTTCCTGATTCCTGTACATGTTTCCGTTTCATTTTCCAGCCCGCAACCAAAAATCTCTTAAAATTGCGATGCTGCATAAGCCACACTCAATCAAGTCAACTAAATCATTTGAATATACATTTTTAATTATTTTCTTGGCCATATATGGATTGACTTCCGTACTTTAGGGTCTTGGTTAAAGGAAAAGCTATTTGATAATTAAACATATGAAAAACAAGTGAAGGTATTACATTCGAAAGTGATACATCTCGAAAAATGTGTAGAATTGAATTAACTCTGTATCCCTGCCAACTTTAATAACAAGGAGAGCTACTGTGTTCTCATATGAGCTCTTGGGAAATTCTTTGTCGACGAAGGCATTTTTAATATCAATCTTGACGTTTTTAGCAATTACTTCTACCTCAGGAGAACCATGGTTCTAAAGAATACTTAATTTAATAATCATATTTTAATTTAATAATTATTATATATTTTCTTCTTTGAATACAATGCATTAAAGAACTCGCTTTAAATGTTTGTAAAATTTATATTCTTCTAAGTAAACTAAGAAAATAGATAATACAAAAAAATACAATCAAGAACAAAATTGATATATTTTGTAACATGTGGAATTCGAATTGCAAGTATTTGATACCATAATCGTTTATAATATTGAATATCTTGTTCATTTTGTTTGTATGTTTTTAAGAACCTATCACCAAATAAAAAGAACTCCCATAACTAAACCCTTGTCTAACAATTTTATCATGTGCTAAAAAATGATCCCTTTAAATTCGTTACATCATGTTTTCGGGATTTTCTATGGTATCGCAGATACTTTATACACTGATACAAAATAGTAAACTACACTATAAAGACTTTTCCTTTTTTTTTTGAAGTCCTAGCAGTTTGTGATTCAATGTAATTCGGGGTGTGATAAAACCGTCTTAAGCGATTTGTGCAGCTTAGAAAGTCGTAAAGGCTCAGAAGAGGCAAAAGAAAAAAAAATGACGACAAGCTGAAGAAACGCTGCGATGGGTACAACAATTGCCGAAATTCTAGACTAAATGACTTGACTTATGAAGAGGAAATTTGTTATGCGCGCGGGAAAGACATAAAAAGGGAAAACGCCAAAGCAAAAACAATCGCAAAAGGCAAATCAAAGCGCGTTCTGAGGCGACAAACACGCCCAGCACTCCTTAAAATGGGAATGGGTATGGAAACATGACTGACGCTGGGACTTAGACTAAGACCAACACCAAGACTGTAAATGGGCGTTGCAACCAAAAAACAAAAAAAAGAGGAGAGAAAAAAAATAGGAAAATAGAATGAAAACACTTGGAATGCGTCTTTATTTTGTGGTATGTGTATGCTTATTTTTTTTATTATTTTTACTATTATTACTGATACTTGCTTCGTTTTATTGCAGAAATTGTTTATGAATTGGAAAATTAAATTTCTAACTCTGGCTTCCAAGTCTGCGTGTGTGTGTGTGTGTGTGTGTGGAAGTTTATTTGCTTGTGGAAAGTTCAATTCAAATTGCATGCTTCGCAGCACAACACAATCAGGGAAACCTTCCTCCTACCCTTCATCCATCCACCCACATATATAGAACTCCGTCCAAGCTTCATTTGAATTTGACTTTTGTTTCTTTCGAATGCTCCAAATGGAGCAACTTTTTTGTTGCTTCTACCAACAACAGCAAGTAGACATTACATTAAAAAATAAAGAAACCTCGTCAAAGCAGAAATAAGCAATTTTTACAATTTCCTCTATTTTGTATGTATTAGTATATTTTTATTGTAACATAAACAAGTGCCAAAGGTGTTTTTGCAAATTGAATTCGATTGAAGTCCGTTTAACAATCTCCAAGGGTACATGGCTTGCATACTAATCTAAAACTCTGTTATTCTGTTCCAAAAATGCAAAACTCTTTAGATTTAAATACTTCCTTTTTTTGTTTTTTTTCTTTTTCTTGATTGGTTTTGCATTTGAACCGTTTTTTCCAATTCAAAAAGTTGGAACATTATTAATAATCTTGTAATTAGCTATAGAGTCCTTACAGAGTCATTACAAAACTTAATCCAACAAACAAAAATCTAAAATAATTTAAAAATAAATATAGCGCAAGCTAACTTTGGCGCGCCAAAGTTTGGATACCCTTGCAGTGCCCTGTGTAAGCCGTCAGATTTTTTACAAAATTTGTTAAAGGTTGATTTTGAACCGATCGTTCCTATGGCAGCTATACGATATAGTAGTCCGATTTGCACCAAATTTGATCAGCCTGTTTAAAACTTAGTCAAACACACAATGTGTATATTTGGTTGAGATATTTTGAGAAACAAAAAAGTTTTTCATACTAAATGTTGTTTTCGAACCGATCGTTCCTATGGCAGCTATATGATATAGTAGTCCGATTCACACCAAATTTGGTCAGCCTGTTTAGAACTTAATCAAACACACAATTGTATATATTTGGTTGAGATATCTTGAGAAACAAAAAAGTTTTTCATACTAAATGTTTATTTCCAACCGATCGTTCCTATGGCAGCTATATGATATAGTTATCCGATCCAGCCGGTTTCGACATATGTACTGCGTGCAGCAAAAAGACGGACCTATACCAAGTTTCATCAAGATAGCTTCAAAACTGAGAGACTAGTTTGCATAGAAACAGACAGACAGACGGACAGACGGACAGACAGACGGACATGGCTATATCGACTCAGCTCGTCGCCCTGATCAAGAATATATATACTTTATGGGGTCTGTGAGGCTTCCTTCAATGCTGCAAGCCCTCTGCAAGGGTATAATAATAAACAGAGAATACATTATCAATGGTGAAATTTACATGTAATTAGTTAACAAACCAGATTATCAATATAAATGCGGATTAAGCTCAAGTTAAGTCTATGTTCTTTGTGATGAGCCAACAATAGTTGGCAATGCTGATTGACCAACAACTACGAAGTTGACAAACAACAAGGCCAGCAAATGAGTTTTCGTTCAGCGAAAAATACATTGAGGTGACAAGGAGATCATTGGTTGCATGAATGCTAGTCACAGATTTGTAGATACATATATATGTATCTACAAGAGCAGCTATCTATTTGAGTCAACCATTCAGCTGTCATTTCATTATTTATACTGCTGATTAAATTTCCGCTTATACTCATTAAGTTCCATTGTGAAACCACTTCCGTTGCCATCGTCACCGTCACCGTTACCAGAAGGCAGCAGGAGGTCTGCAGGACACCAGCTAAGGGATAGATATATAGCTACAGCTACAGCTACAGTTACATCGACAAATGTAAAGCCAGAGCTAAAGCTAGAATCCGAGAGAGTCATAGTTAGGAAGTAAAAGGCCGAAGTTGCTATCGGTGTCCGTGTCGAGGATAACAAACTAATTAAATCGACGCCAGCTTTTACAGCAGAATGTTTTCTAGGTGCGAAACTTGCAAAGCACTTCAAAATTACAATTGAGCCCACAATTAACAAGATAACGGAGACAAGACCACAGCATAGATGAAACATACAAACACAGAACGGAACGAAACGGAATGAAAAGAAACGAAACGATATGAAAAAGAAACAACTGACAAAAGACAATCTAAGTTTAGCAATGATTTCTTATGATAACGCCAGTTACAGCTATACAAAATCACGCACCTAAAATTAATTAAATAAACAAAAAGTAACTACACACACACCAACACACACACACACACACACACACACACACACTTTGATGCTGCACGTGACATAGTCGGGAGCTAAGCTAGAAGTACGGTTTTATTGAAGTCAAAGGAAAACTTTGTATATAAAAATTATCTTTTTAAATAACACCAATAATTGCAACAGACAGAAGACTGCATTTCGGTAATATTTTTAAAGTAAACTGATATCCAAATTTCAATTTATTAATTATCTTGTTTAACTGAAACTTAAATTTGTTTCAAATTCTAAGTTCTAGAAAAACAAAAAGAATTTCTCAAAAATTCGGTAGCTTAATCTTGTCAGCTATATTATTTAGCAGGATGATTTTAATTAAATAATTTTTGCCAAATTGGATTCAAATAACTAAAGAGAAAAAACAGTTATTTATTGATTACACTCTGTAATTCTAAAAAAAAAAATTAATAACTAATGGGAATTGGTTCAGCAAACATTAAATACTTGTTTTTAATGTAAGTTTTAATTTAATTTCACGCCTCCCAAATTTCGAATTTTGTTAAGTTCCGTATTGTAAAACAATTGTAATTCAAATTGATTTTAATTTGAAAATATTCAGCTTGAACAACACTAATCCAATTAAGAAGGATGCATTATGAGCTAAACTATCCATCATTTATATAGGGAATTACATAACAATGGGAAAATAAATTGATGAATTGTTCAAGCATCAATTTTGTAATTAACCAAATAACTAAGCTTTTAAGTGGAGCATTCTTTGAGTGTGTGTGTGTGTGTGTGTGTGTAAAGTGTAATCCTTGATGGTTGACGTGAATAAACAATGAATTGAACTAAAACATTCATTTTCATGAGATGCTTTGAAAATGGTTTAAGGACTTGCAGCATTATAAAGCAGGTTGCACATCAATATTAATTGGTTGCATTCAAGTTTATCACGAATTACGATCACGTCACGCGTACATTGCCAACTGGCATAAAAACACACACACACACACACACAGAAGGAGATAGAAAGATAAAGAGAGAGAGAGAGA
The DNA here is from genome assembly GCA_035044365.1 of Drosophila neotestacea. Classification (NCBI taxonomy): domain Eukaryota; kingdom Metazoa; phylum Arthropoda; class Insecta; order Diptera; family Drosophilidae; genus Drosophila; species Drosophila neotestacea. The sequence continues at coordinate 765,774 of JAWNMD010000051.1, read as the reverse complement.
AATGGGAATATACACATTCAAAGACATGTATAACCAGTTGGCTGCTAGCGGTAAATACCCACCCAGTGTCATTATCCTTTTAACTTGCTCTCGGAATACGGCCAAACAGCCGCCGCCAGGTTGTGCGCGTTAATATGTCACACACACACACACAAACACACCCACACTAACACACACACACCAACACACACACACACACAGCTCGGTTGAAGCACGTGCCCATTGCCAAAAACTTTACACACTCACAGACACAAACGAGAGAAGACAAACCCACAGAAGACAAACCCCAACAGACACAGACAGAGAGACAGACAGAGACTTAACGGGAAGGAAGGGGGTAAAGCCAACTTTTAACTGCCTGCGTCGTGACATTAGCCTAAGGTGCGCCGACTTGGTCGTTGTCTTTTGCTAGTGATGTGCTTATCTTAAACCCCAAAACTATCGATATTGCAGCATAAATTATTATATCAAAATTAATATAAAAAAAAAAAATTGCCAACTTCTGCGAACTATGTATATGATATAATATATTTTGTAAATATTATTATAAATTATTATATACATAAATTTATTCAAATACAATAAGACTATATTTAGCACGGCATAGATATTATTCCATTATAGAGGCCTGTATTCAATTTTTGATATTAATAAAGAAGTAGGATCTTGTAGACAACACCAAATACACATGGATTTTCATACTATAGGTTGATTTTGACCGATCGGTTCTATGGCAGCTATATGATAAAATATTCCGATTTTATCAAAATGTGATCAGTATATAAGAAGTAATGTCAAAAACACACTGTGTAAGTTTTTTTGAGATACAGAAAACCAAACAATTTTTCTATACTAAAGAATAGTTTTGACCGATCGTTTGTATGCCAGCTATACTAACTAACATTGTGATCCGATCCGTCCGGTTTGGAAAAATTTACTGCGTGCAGCCAAAAGTCGGACCTGTGTCAAGTTTCATCAAAATAGCTTTAAAATTAAGGTTCAAGGTGCATAGAGACGGTCTTCCTGATCAAGAATGATCATTCAATATTTATACATATTTATATAAGAGTATAATAATTATAATACAATTTGAGTTTATCTTTTCGACTTCGTGTCACGCTGCAATAGACAAATGCTGGCACATCTCTAGTCGCCGTCTTCTAATTTCGCTGTTTGTGCCGCTTCATTGCGTCGCCTCCTTCGTATCCTTGCTGTGCCCTGTCGTCGATATATTTTTCATTTAGTTTTGTTTTGATTTGCCGCCTTATTCATTGCGACAGCATTGCAGTAGTCGCCGTCGTCGTCGTCGTCCTGGCGGCCGCTGTCGCAGTCGCTGCTGCTTACGTAATTTCCAGGATAAGCTGCAAAGTTACAACATTTTCAGCCTGCAACAGCAGCAGCAGCAACAGCAGCAGCAGCAACAGAAGCAGCAGAAGCAGCAGCAACAGCAGCGGGCAGCTGCAATACACATATGCTTGCAACCGGAGGACAAAACTTCTGCAGCGACTGCGTTGCCGATTGCGACAGCATCCAGCAGCTCCTGCAGAGAAAATGCAAAAGCAAACCGGGAAATGCTTTTGCTGCAACAGCAACAGCAACAACAACAGCGGCTAAGCAGAGAGAGTGAGAGAGAGGGAGCGAAAGACCGAGAGAACGAGAGAAAGCACACAATGCAGACGCTCTCTGAGGAGCTTTTTTTGCCAACTGCGACTGCAACTTAAAAGCGTTTTCGAAATGCAGCGCAGCTCGTAACTCTCTAACTCTCTCTCTCTGCCGCTGCCGTGGTCGCTGCCTCTGTTACTGTTAAGTTTACATTAGCCGGTTATTTTAACTAACATCTGGCGGGCATTTTGTCTTGCAATTAAGCCTGTTAACTATTTTAATTATATGTAATTATGCCTGTAATTGCATCAATTTGGTTATTAACAACTGCAATATACAATTACCAAAGCTTTATACATTTCTATTCAATTTGCAAAATTATGAACATGTTTATTAATACCTCAAAGGGAACAATTAAATAAGTTCCGTAAATGCTAAAAAGTTCAAATCATACAAATTAATACTTAAACGAATAATGTCGGGGACACTAACTGTTATAAGTTTAAAAATAAAGCCTACTATACAAAATATTTATTTTGCAATTTGCATTATATTGCTAAGAATATAATAACTACTTTCAACTTTTATTTTAAGTGAGCAAAGTAAAAACTAATTTCTTATTACCATTTGAACCTTTTTAATTTTACAATAAATAATTGTTTGATTTGGATTTATTTGGTACATATTTATTTATACACAATTTATTTACATTATTATTTATATTTTCAATAGTCTACAAATTAATTCTGATTATTTTCCAGTGTGTATTTTACTGCTAAGAATATAAAACTTATTTCTAAAGTTTGTTTTAATCTTGCGAAATTATAACTAAATTCTTATTATTCTATTGTATTTATAAATATAAAATTTGTAATTTTAACAATATTTAACCGTAAAATAAATGTTCCATAATGAAACAACCAATAGTGGGCTCGATTTGGATTTGGTTAATATTAATTTTAATTTTTAACATGTTGTTTGTTTGATTAATAATGATTAATGAAATTTCATTTCATTATTTTTTATAATTAATACGAAACAAGCAAATTGATTTAATAACACTTCACTTTTTTTGGGAACATTTATTTTCCTAATACTCGTTGGGTGAAAAATAAATTTATAATAGGCTGCTCAAAAGTAGGAACAGGAGCCACTAAAATAAAAATGAATAGCGAGAAAAAACTGTTAGTTTGGGTTATGGCTCTGAAAAGAACGAGTAGAAACTCGAACTCGAACTCGAACCAGAACCAAAAACTAAGCATGGAAGTGATTTATTTGATGTCACAGAAAAGCAGTCATGCATAAATATTTAGCATAACCCTCAGTTCGCCAAAGATATTTAAATCAGCGCAGTACAAGCAAACACACACACACACACACACACACGCACATACACTAAAAGAAAGGATCTGGGAATAGATGAGAATAGGAGGCACTACAAATATATCGATGGCAGGCCAAAAGTATAAAGATATGCTTTATAACTATGTAAGTTGTGTGTGTGTGTGGAGAATGAAGGTGGACGGCGACGCCTCCATCGGGATGGTTATCTAAATGTAGATGGCTCTATTTCAATGTGTGTCTGTGTGTGTGTAGATTTTTTTTTATTGGTAGAAACAGTAAACAGACAGAGGCGTGCTATAGGGACAGGGACAGTTGTAGGGATAGTCCGCTGCTCCAGAGTCCATGCCGCCTACTTCAATATGCTCCACGAGGCAAGCAAAACAAGGCATATAAAAAGCCATAAGCTTCGCAGACCAACGGCTCATGGAGAATCAACGGAACTCGGAACTGGGAACTGGGAACTTGCAACTCGTCCCGCTTGCCCCTTCCCGCTTCCTCTCTTCCCATTGGAAGCGAATCAAATATGCGCAAATAAATAAAAATGAAAATTCAAAGCGAAGTGCAAGGAGCAGAAAGGAAAACGGTGCAGAAAAAAATATAAAAAATAAATCTTTAACTGTTGATACATTACGGGGCAAGACGCAAAAAGAGGGAACCACACACACACAGACACACACACACCAGGCCTGGTGTGCTTCTTAAGGTGAGCATTGCCCATTGCCCATGTTTGAAAAACACTTTACGGTATTTTTATAGTTTTGATATATTCATTGAAAGTGGTTCGGTTTTTTCTTTTATTTTTTGGTTTTTTCTCTTCTCTCTCGTCTCCTTATCTCCCTGGATCTCCCACTCGTCCTGTGTCCTTCTGCTTTATGTGTTAGAAATGCTTTGAAATATTTATGAATCAATAAGAACGACAACAAATAAAGGCCCGTGTTGCCTGTCTCCCGAGTGTCTCCCATATTAAGATTGGCCAAAGGTTTCGCAGACTACATCATTTTCTCCATCCACACACAGATACACACACTTACATGTGTGCGTTCTGGCAGCTGTCCAGCCACATATCTTTAGTCCAAGTGTGCGAGTTGAGTGAGTTGAGTGTTTGGTTAAGCAATTGTTTATGTAAACTTGAACGATTGGATAGGTAGCTGCTTCTCTCTCGTGTTTCATCTTCAACTTCAGCTCGGGTGTCGCCGCACTGCCGAAAACTTTTGACAGACATTGTACTTAAGGTGGACCACATATTCTGATTATATCTTTTTAGTTTAGTTTTTTTCGTCTGGAGTTGCTGCTGTCACTTTCACCTTATTTGTAAAACAGGGTTCAGGAAATCTTGAAATAAATCCACCCGACTAAATCAATCTTTCTACAGTATAGTAAGACATAATCAAGTTTGATTTGATTGACAGATACTACTTAGCTGCTGTTGTCCTTAGTCTCTTGCTTTTGACAACTAGTTTCTTAAAGTATTTTTATTTTTCTTCCTGTAGCGTAATTTGATTATCCTTAATTATCCCAAAATGTAAAGTTCAAGTCAAAGAAAGGTTTTAACTATGGATGTGAAAATTCTTACTAATTCAGACTTAACATTTTTCAGAGATATTCAAAAATATTTGTGCAATTGCCCAAATCAAATATTATTAAATGATTTAAATTTGGGATAAAACAAATAATGTTTATCTTAATACATATCTACATTTATAATATACAGTGGAAAAATTAACAACTTTTCAATGAAAATTTAATGAAGATGTACAATTATTTTTGGACTTACAAGAAATGCATATTTATTCACAGTTTAATGTGCTCTATCAATGCTAAAGACAACCTTAAATAAGAACACCTACCACTGATGGGTTTTAGGCTCTAAACTTTGTCGAGTCCCTTTGAAGCGAGCGCACAAAATTTAAATCATTTACGAAATATGCAGCAAGACGAAAATTGTAGTCAAAGAGTGAAATAATACAACAACAGCAACAACTTGCAACTACAGCAGCTCCAACAATGCCACGCGGCATCCATGTCTTTGTGTGTGTAATAGTGTTGTACTTGTGTGTATGAGAGTGTTGTGTTTGTGTGTGTGTATGTGTGTTAGTGTATGGCCTGGCATAATATGCAGACAAGTAAAACAGGCACGAAAATTATACACTACAAAGAATTGTTAGCTAACAGGTGCTCTTCAAAGGATACCATAAACCCAAAAATATAGCGGATACTTAATATTTGTAAAAGAAAACTTTTAGAAAGAATAATATTAAAATAGCTTGCAAGGATCAAATAAAATTTAGCTAAACATTAAAATATATACAGAAGAATATATAGAAATAAAGCAGATTTGAATAAGATTATATAGGGCAATTTTATTTTTGAAGGTTTGGATTAATTATTTGCTACTTATAATTAAATTTTCAGAAATTATTTCTATATGATATGATTACGGCAAGAATTTGATCAAGTTCCAGTGTACTTTTATTCTATCAAAAAATTCCAAGAAGTATGCTATACAAATTTCTGTGGTCTGAAAACTGAAGTAGAGCTTGGAACTCGACAAAAATATCCTTTTCCTGCAAAGGTATTAGTTTCTTCTTAAAAATACTGTAAGCTGGAGATACTTTTATAAAATCGTTATGAATTTTGACAAAAATAAGGTTATTGGTTGGAGCGTAACGAGTTAAAAAAAAAATGTTTAATTCAAAATTATTATTATTGAATATAGAAATTTGGAAATTATGATGAAAAGTATTGAAATTTGTAAATTTGAAATTATTCAGTATGTTTGTGAGTGCATTCATTGCATGCATTGACGGTGTATTTGGAGTCGAAATCAAATTGGTAACATCTGGTTAGGAGAGTATAGAAAGTAAGAGGGCAGAAGGCCACGACATCTAGGGACTAAAAAGGCTGAGACCAAAGGCATAAGGCAGTGTGTGTGTGTGTGTTGCCTGACTGTGACTGTCATGTGCCACAAACCCACTAAACTAATGAAAAATGTGAAGCGACGGCACAAAAGGAAGCGCAATTTTTGCACACACAGACACAGAGCCTAAGAAGCGGGGAGGAGGAGGCAAACGAGGAGGCAGAGGAGGGTGGAGCATAGAGAGAAAGAGAGAGAGAGAGAGGGAGCAGAGTTCGTCGGCCATATGCAAAAAGCGGCACAACGAAATGTTAATTCCGTAATACTTTAAATGCGGCAGGCATCGAATGACATTTGCACTTTTGCTGCCACACGGTGCGCACAGTGGGGCACAGTGGAACGAATACTAACTACAATACAAATAAACACACACACATATACGTGCCATGCAAGTGAAAGCGTTGTGTTTGTCCCTCTGTGAGTGTGTCTCTGCTAATATATATTTGTTGGTTGAAATATATAACAGTAGGTGCAAAAACAGGCACAAGAATTGCACGTGCATGCACGAGACACGAATAGCTGACTGAAAAGAGAGAGAGAGAGAAAGAGTGAGAGAGAGAGGGGGAGAAAAGGGAAGGAGAGACAGAGGAGTACAGGGCAAGCTGACCGCAACACAACACACAAAATACAATACAAAAGGACTAACAAAGTACACACACACACACACACTCACAGCAGAGAAGCCTGCCGGAAAGAGAGCGGAGAGAGGAGAAAGTGTGAATGAGGGGTTGAGGAGAAAGCACGCAGTAATATTTATAACAAAAGAACTGGGGCCCAAAACATGGAGACCTGGGTCAGTTCGCACCTTCATTTGTGCGCTCGTTTGGCCTTTAACAAATGTGTGCGCTGCTTTTCATTACAATGACAGCGAATGCTACAATAGAATATGACATGTAGGCGATAAAATTATGCCTACAGGCTGAAAGGCAACCTCCGATACACACACATAAACACACACACACACACACATAGAGAGAGAAAACGATATCCTTGCCTCTTAACACACAACTCCAACTACAAGTCCAACTACGACTACGACTCCGGAATCGACTTGGACTACGAGTCGGAATCTAGCTAAAAGGTGAGCAATTGGTGTTAGTTTTGGTCACACACACACACACACACACACACACACACACACATTGACATACACAAGTAAAGACACAGATACATCTTTGGTGCAAACAGTGAGAGCCACAAATGCCGTTGCGGCAGTTGTGCTAATTTGTTTGTTTGCCGTTATCATTCCTTGTGCCCTGGACCTGAAGCTAAAGCTGGGTCACCATTGTCACAATGGCACAAAAGCAGCAGCAGAAAGAGACAGAGCATTGAAAATATAGACAGAGACAGAGAAGGAAATAGGGAGAGAGTGAGAAAGAGTAAGAGAGAGAGAAGAACACTGAGTGCAAACTAGATACACCAAAGAACATAGGAGAGGTCAGCTGGGAATAACGGTTGCCGTTTAAACCGCTTTAAGCCTTGCCCCCTTCCTAACACACACACTTACACTACCACCACTCACACACACCTACAGTGGTCGAATTGATTTCACTTGACTTTGGTATGAGCAATAAGAATAGTTCAACTTGAATGTCACCAGTCCACATACATTTTTCAAATTGTTGCTCAAATACCTTTGAAATTATGACTTTTAATCACTGATAATCACCAAATAAATTAACAATTTTCAATGACAGAGATTTGATCAACTTTGAGTTAAATAATGTTAAAGTTGGATAAGTTATTATTAGATTAAATAAAAAAAGCAATGCCTGCAAGATTATTAAACTTAAAAAAACTTTATGCGATACACCCATTAGGTGCTAAATTAAACAATTATTTATAGCAAATGTAGAATAAATCATTACATCTAATAGTAATTTAATTATATAATTATAATTTAATTAACAACTGTATAATCGATAAATTCTAATCGCTAGCCATACGAGTACATGTAGAATGTACATACATACATATGCACTTATAATTCAAATGTGCCTTCAAAAAATATGTATTTTGTAAATTAATTTTTACAAAATCCCAAAAGAAATGTACAAATAAAAAATAATACTTATATTCTAACTTGAAAGAAACCATTTTCTGTTAATTCTTAACAATTCCAAATAATAAGCGAGTCAAATATGTAATACCTAGTTTCTAATCTAATTTTAAGCCATATTCAAATTCAGCTTTCAATTCATTTTCAACTTTCGATTTTTGCATTGTACTTTTTATAAGCTGATAAAAAAATGCCAATTAAATAGATTTCTTCATATTGAAATTTGCAATAATTAGAATTCTGTCGAAAATGTTCGCTTTGAGCAATATGCATAAATTTGTTTAAAAACAATAATTTAATTAACGATCGTCTTTTTTAATGCCATTATAAGTTATTTGTTTTTGGGTTAAAGTCAAAATAGAAATATTGATGGCAATTAACAAAAAGAAAACAAAAGCTTATTCAGTTAAATTTGTGATGCATATTTTTTATTGTGGTTTTTACTTAATAGAAGGTATGTAGCAAAAGCTGACGGACCAAACTGAACATTTTGCAGTTTCAAACAGGCTAGTTTTTTTAAATTTCGAATGCACTCAGTAAACTGAAACAATAGTTTATTCACCGAAACCTTTACTACAATTAACGGTCGTGAATAACTGTCAGATATTTTCATTTCGAAAGTCTATCATCTGCAATGCACAAAAAAGTATTGCCTACTTATGAGCGCATAAATGGGCAACAGACGAGGAGGCAACGTCTGTGCCTTGTCTCCATCTTTCAACTGGCATTCTGTGCTAACTTTGCTTCAGTTGACACTGCTCCAGTTCCTGGATGCTGACTGGCTGCTGGTCCTGCTCTTGCTCCTGCTTTTCCTCTTGCTCCTGCAGCAACTCCATCTCCATCTCCTGCTCCTGCTTATTTATCGTGTATTTTGTGTTGTAGCGCATATTAATCATAAAGCGGACACGCGTCGCTTTACGCACGTTTGGCGGTTGGCGGATGCGGACGCGACAGCGCCAAGAAGACAAGCCAACAAGGACCAGCAAGAGGAGCAGGACGAAGACCAGACCCAGTCCTAGTACCAAAATCAAGACAAGAAGACACAAGACACGAGACACAAGCAAAGAGACATCGAGACAGCGTGTAACCCAACTCTCGCCATCGTCTCGGACTTCTCGCATGAGAACTGAGCGTATTAGATTTAAGCGCGTTATAAATGAGCAGCGTATATTTTGGTTTTGCTACTCTAACTCATAAATCAAAATTTTCGTTTTTGGCATTTTTAAAGGCAACCGAAAAGAACTTTCTTACTTACATTCCCACACACACACACACGCGCGTATTCTTGCCCCAGGCCCAACAGGCAAACGACACACAGAGAGACAAACACAGTGGCAAAAATAGCCCTTTGGCACGCCCATGCCCAAACCTCATACCCCCTAAAAAACCCGCACTCCTCCACATCCCTCCCGCAATCGCTGAACGTCTGTTGGCTGCTGTCCATGACGGATGATTGGATTTTATGTTGATTACAAAAATGTGCAAGTCGAATTTGGTTTTGAATCTTTCTTTTCTAGCTGCTTTTACTTTTTATATACATACATACATATATTTATATATATAAAAATTTATATATACATATTTGCTGCGTCTCTTATTACCAAGCATTTACCCATGGCCAGCTAACACAATCATCATCATCATTATCATCGTCATCATCATATCATGGATATTTGCTTGTTATTGGCCATATTTTAATGTGCTGGCCAACCGAGATTTGTCGTAGTACATGTTTGATTTATTTATGTGTTTATTTGGATTGTTGTTGTTCCTATTTTGATACTCTCACTACATAGTACATGCATTTTTTTATGATAACTGTAACACCATGAATATTTCTCTTTGATTATCTTGTATAATCTTAATTCTTTATTGACTTCGATGCAAAGATCAAAAAAAGTGAAAATTAAGGAAACCTTTTTTAATAATTCGGAATCATTCGATGATATTATATACATATGTAATTGTATGTAACTTTAATATTATTATTTTAAGTATTTGAAAATGTTGAAGACAATTAATAATTACAGCTAACTATATGAAGCTAAAGCAGCTGCGACCTTGAACTTAATTTTAATTTTAACATATGTATGAAAATGTCGTGAAAATAATCGAATTTTTTTTTAAATTATTGAGTATTTAACTTTTCTTAATATCTGTTGGATCTGTTTATATTTCCTTTAGTAACTTAATCAGTTTAATGAAGGTAATGAATTATGTTTATTAACTTTGCTACAGCCAATAAACAAATTTAATTCATCTCAATGCAATAACACAAAAAATATTAAAACATTATTTTTAAATAATATGAAATCCATATTAAAAAATATTATTAGATTAAATTGAAACAAATTGTTGTGCATAATAAAAGCAAATATTTGGCTCATTAAAATAAAGTAATTGATAATGTTAAATCAAGTTAAAAACTAGCAATTAGTATATTCCCCATAATTTGAAAGGATTCTTGCTGCATGGTAGAGTATTCAGTCGTTGACATATTGCATTTACTTGGCTCAGTTGATTTTCTAGTGATTGTTGTTGATGTTGTTATTGTTGTTAGCTATGCGTCTGTGATTACTCATAACGTTTTATGACTGCTCCTGTCTCAGTCGCAGTCGCTATCTCTTTCTCTCTCGCTGTTGCTATTTGCTATCGCTGTCTCAGTCGATACCCATGTCGTGTGTCTTATATTTCTGTAGTCGATTTGTTATTCGATTTGCATGCTAAGTACTAGAATTTTATTTGCATTCTACATAATAATTTAATTTTATTTGTTTTGCTGCATCCACATGGCTCAAGCCAAGCCAAGCCAGCTGCTATTATTGTTTATTTTGGCTAATGGCACCTTGGTGGGGTCCATTGATTGTATTGAGGGCGTTAGTTTTACCAACTGGGCCTAATGCATTGCATGCGCCTATTGGGGACACTTAATGCTGGCCACGCCCCCGAATGTCCAAACGTCCTAACGCCTACACACCATCATATATGTTTGTATAGTATGTCCATATACTTATGTACCTATCCTATCGCTGCATGTAGTAGTTAGTAAGCATGTTTGTATTATAGTATTCCCGTACATACTTTTGTTTTGGACATTTTATTCTGATGGTTTACTTGCAATATATTTGTATACCCTACAGCATAGCCCCAAAGGGTATGCACTCTACGGCACTACAACAAAAGCTTTTTAGCTGCACTAACAATTATTGTTGCCTACTTTTTTGGACTTTATTCCCATTTCTACTTGGCTTTTGCCTTCAAATTTAACTGAGTATCTCTTAGTCGTGTACATTAACTGTAGTGTATATTCGTTATTTTGTTATTGCTGTTGATGGCCCGCTTTCATTTAACTGCGCTGTGCGAGCTACGAGAGGGTCGACAATTGCCGCAGTCTTTGGAGAGTCTTCCCAGGAACCAGGCAACCAGTCGTAAATTAGTAGTTGCCCTCCTTTCACCCCTTTCACCCTGCCCTTTCTCCGCCGAAAATAAAAAAATAAACCACAACATTCACAAGTGCTGTACACTGAAAATAGTGCAAAATAAAATTAAAATGGAAAACTATGCAGAACAAAACCATGAAATGCAAATTCAAGACTGAAAATAAATATATATATAAATATATGTATGTTATATGTACATATATATCAAACTATTTAATGCCGTTAAAATTAAAAGAACTCTCGAATAATAAGCCACAGATAATATTTAATGTATATTTATGAAATATTGATGTTATTGGATAAACATAATCAAAATTATAATGATGAGCAGACCATAGCAAGAAAAATATTTAAGTACTTAAGTATATAAGTAAATGGAGAGTATTCTTTAGCCAAATATATGTTAGAAAATATGCCCAAAATTATTTTAGATTTAATTTACACAGATTCAAGATAAAATTAATTAATTAAAATCAAAATTAAGATTTGAATTAAAGAGCATAAATAATAGAATTTATTATAATTTCAGCAAATTGTGCGAAAGGGTTTCTTAAATTACTTAGAGTTAAAGCTTACATATTAAATTAATCAATTAATAATGCAATACAATATGTAAAAAAGTAAACAATCATTTAAAAAAAAAAACAGTGATTAAATGAATTTCTGTTCAACATAAATTGCAACTTGAATTCAAAAATAAACTATATTTCAATAGAAAGCTTATCAATATTGTGGGTTGAGTAACTTTAAGGTGACTCATCAAAATGCAATTAACCAAATTGTTGTTGCCAAGTACTTTGACAACTTTGCAAACTTTTAAAAGCTTTGTTTGTATAACTAATATCTATTACTGAGCAATTTGTTTCTAATAAAATGCAATTTTTATTTTATGAATTCTTTTCAATGAGGTTAAGTTTCAAGGTAGTTAAGTCTTGTTTACATACAGTTATTCTATTGTTAGCTCATTAAAATTGAACGCTGTGACTCTTTCAGCTGGTGTTATACCGTCACAATGTCATTAAGTGTCCTTTGGGCCAACAGTTAAATAATAGATGATCCTCATTGAGATACAAGAATTAACGAGGGGGAATCTAATTGTAAGTAAATAATTGATTTATAAATGTATATAATTGTGTGGTAGCCCTGCCACATTTGCCTGTCTCAACGATTGTTGGGCCTGGCAGTTGCCTACGATTGTTGCACATTGCAAGTTGCAAGTTACACACACACACACACAAACACAAATGGAACCTTAACGTTCAATGCAATTTGGTTTCTTGGGTTGCCGTGGCCAATTATTTGTGCTGTTATCGTGGCCATCACCGTCGCCGTCAGCTTCGACTTCGATTTCGACTTCGGACTTTGGCATCGGCATCGGTATTGTCAGCCGTTGACTTGACTTGAGTTGAGTTCAGTTTCAGTTGAATCGACTTTGCGAATCGAGGCAATGCGACCTTCTTGTGTTGACCTCAATTTTGGCCAATAAGGTTGGCCGCCTTTGTACACATAGCTGGCAGGTGGCATGCCTTGCTGTTGCTGTTGTTGTTATTGTTGTTCTTGTTTGCCTTTGCTTTTTGGCAACAGATTGAAGAGCAAGAAAGGCACGGAATGCCATATGCCAAATGGAGTCACATCGACGACTCTAACTCTACACTGGAAAAAAAGGCCAGCTTCTAATGTTAAGAACATTCATCTTACATATTTTCTTCTGAAAATAAATCCAAATTACTAAAACTAAGAACATTAATCTAAAAAATGCATAACTCTTAATCTAAGAATAAAAAATTAAAATATTTACAAAAAATAAATATAAACGCATTTTTCTCTTTGTAGAATAATTTTTGAGATACTAAAAGGTTGAAACTTATTTTTAGAATTTGGTTCTTGAATATTTGGTCAGTTTTGTTCCTTACAATTCTCAACTGGTTCTGTTTGAGACTAAAATCTTAATTGTATAACCTTTTTTATCAGTGTATTCCGCTCTTCCTATCTCTCTCTTATATTCTATGACAATTTCGCTCAGTGTGTTCTTTTTTCGCTTTCTTTTTTGTTCATTTTTAATGGCAGTGTGGCATAATGAGCTGCAAATACATACATACATACATTGGTATACGTATGTGCCACATAGACGTATAGAGAGTGAAACACGGTTTGCATTTGTATTTGTCCCATTGGGACTTGCCACAGCTTTCTCTATCTCTCTCTCTCTCTCTCTCTCTCTCTCTCTCTCTCTCTCTCTCTCTTTATATATATATATATCTTTTTCAGTGTCTGTCGTTCTGTCCGTCGGCCAGCAGCATTGACACAATAAAACTTTTTCAGCACATTTTTCATTCGTGTTGCTAGTCGCTGTGTGTTGCAAGTGCAGCATTCTGCATTTATTGACGCATTTTGCTCTTTTGCATATTTGCGGCCGCGTAGCATGCGACAAATGAAGCGTTCGTCAGCCGCTTGTCGTTTTGGCCATTTAGGGTCGTTTCGGCCAGCAAACATGCGACAATTCATCGATGAAAAACAAGTCCCCCATTTCCCCCTGCCACATACCTCGACATTGGGTGACGGAAAGGAGGGTGGAAAAGAGAAGGTGACGGCACTACCAAATTGAATGGAGTCAAGTGCATTGCATTTGGCATACTAATAAATATTAAAAAGTGCCAAAAGTTGACATCAAATATAAAATAGTTTTTAATATTGCAATAGGTCGTTACGTGCTCAATGCTACACACAAGACCTGACACAATAAACAATGAGAAAAGTGCAACTGCAAATTGACGGATTTCCTATAGTCTTTCATCAATTTAACATTACTATAACGACTATAATTACCCCTACTCCTGCTAAAAAAAAACTTATTTAATACTATTTTCTATTTATGAAAATAAACAATAGACCTAGCGTATTAAATACACATTTGTTTATTATTTATGTTACAGCAGTAAAATACTTTTACTGTAAACTGAGAATTCAATTGAATGCATATGTTTATATCATTATTGGCATTAATTTTAGCATTAACATTAGCATTTTCATTATGAATGCCATCATCTAGGACATAAGCATCGGCATTTCTGTAAATGAAATACAACTTTAATCGAAAATATCATTAGCATTAGACTTTGCATTGTCTTTATCATTGGCGTTAAACATGACTCATTGAGAGAAAAAAATGCAGTAAGCTACAGTGGAGCAAGCTCGACAGTAGGAGACTCAGTACTTTTTGAGTGCAAAGCGTTCACTATTGATTGTTCTTCAATAATGCGTACCAAACAATAGATGGCGCCACTACGAAGCTATTAAACACAGAGGTCGCTAGCGTCTCTTCTTCTTCCTTTTGCCTGTAACATTGTTAGTTGAATAACTTCCGCGTTTATCATCCGATTGGAATGAAATTTTCAGGACAGTTTTGGACTATAGTGTATATTATATATACCAATAATCAAGGCGCTAGTCTTAAAGGGGCTCTTGTAATTCGACTTTGAAATTTTGTTTTGCAATTTCCGGGGGCGGAGGGGGGCGTGGCAAAAATCCAAAACAAACTTGATCAATGGGAGATATAGATGAACCTACATGCCAAATTTGGTGTCTCTAGCTCTTATGGTGTCTGAGATCTAGGTGTTCATATTTTCGAAATTTTGAACAGCCGTATACTATCCGTTTATTATACGATCCGAATAAAACTTTCAGGACAGGATTGGACTATAGAGTTTATCATGTATTCCAAAAATCATGTCGCTTGCATTAAAGAAGCTTTCGTTATTCGACTTTGAAATTTTGTTTCAAATTTACGTGGGCGGAGGGGGCGTGGCAAAAATCTAAAACAAACTCGTTTAATGCAAGATGCAGATGAACGTACATGCCAAACTTGGTAGCTCTAGCTCTTATAGTCTCTGAGATATAGGTGTTCAAAAAAAGGACAGACGGACAGACGGACAGACAGACGGACATGGCTATATCGACTCGGCTGTTGATGCTGATCAAGAATATATATACTTTATGGGGTCTGCCACGCCTCCTTCTGCCTGTTACGCACATTTGCACAAACGTAATAGACCCATTTGTACTTTTTTAAAGTACTGGGTCTAATAAATATGGCCAACTTACCGTTTATCCATTTATCCGACTGATCGTGATCAATAGTTACGATATTCGCATTAGAAACATTTTACTGCATAATTCCGGCTCGTTTGGATAAAATAATTATTTTGTTAATTGTTAGTCATACAATATAACCTATGGAATTGCAACAATAACATATAAATACATTTTGTTTTCTATCAATTTTTAAAAGAATTTTAATTTAAGTAATACATTTTTTATGATTTGCATTGAACATAATACAATTTCTTTGTTTCGTTTTAATTAAAATTTTGTGTTTTTTTTTCTTGGTTTTTCAATAATTTGTTAAAACGAACATGTTGACTGTCCTCAAAGCTAGAGAGGAGATAGAGGAGTGAGTGCTGCACAAGGAATGCGGGAAAGTCCCGCAACTAAACCCTGTACAATACTCTCTCTACTATATAATCGATGATCTCCCTAAGTGTTATCACTGAAGGATCGATGAGAAGTTCTGGTCCTCAGACGTTTTGTAGCCACCAGCTGTGACATTTTGCGTAAAGTCATATAATCCCTATTAAGCATC
This sequence comes from Drosophila neotestacea, assembly GCA_035044365.1. Lineage (NCBI taxonomy): Eukaryota > Metazoa > Arthropoda > Insecta > Diptera > Drosophilidae > Drosophila > Drosophila neotestacea. The sequence goes on along the minus strand of JAWNMD010000051.1, from coordinate 749,776 downwards.
CGACAGAGTTCAATAAAGGTCAGAGTTTGGGAGACTTGAGTTCCTTGGCCAACTGATAAGCACCATTAAGAACCTCTGCCTGACGTTCAAATTTACATAGTATGGCATGCGACTTAGCCTGCAACATTGTGGCCAAAAATTCCCAAATTTTACTATTGCATCTTCTGGCCTCATCGATGGACTTCTTGGCATATAAAAGACAACGCACCTGTTGATTCTGAGCCATATGCGAGTCGGCCAGCTCGTAGAGAAGGTAGCTGCGTTCGATGGGCTGCTTTGAGAAATACAAACGCTTCTCCAATGATAATTTGTAACGTCTATTAAAAAAAAAGGATAAGTATTGGATATAGATAAGTTTTATAGGCCAAAAATAAGTGCACTTACTTAAATGCTTTGGCCTGCTCAAAGGCTTCTCCGCTGTCCTCGTAGACGTATGTGGAACGAACTCCAAAAACAACGATCTTTTGTTCTGTGTGTTTCAATGGGGATACTCCAAGCAGATGGCACATGGCATTATTATCATAGGGTGAAACTTTATACTTGGGTAGACGATAGCTCTCACATAAGCTCAATGCCAAATGATTGTATACCTCGTTCATGAACTCCATTTTCCAGGGCATTACCCGTCTTGTCTTTAGCACATTATACTCGCCCATAACTTTCTCTACATATTTGCGGAGACGCTGCAATAAAGGTTAATAACTATTATTGACCTATGACAGTGGTTAATTAAACGTCTACAATTCATGAAAGCTCAATGACATTAGCTTAAAGTGGCTAGCTGCGTTAAGCTTTCACTCAGACACCTTTCATGTGCAATGCTTTGAAGCTTCCATGAACAAAATCCTCACTAAACGCTTTTATTAGCTTTGACAAAAACATTTTTTAGAATATAAACTTTTATAATTTTTAAAGGAGTCTTGAGCCTTAAGCCAGAACAATAGAAAGGTCTACAATTCTTTAAATAAGCTTTAAGTTTGAAAATCGACCAATCTTAACTCAGGCCAAGATAATATAGGCAAATCAAAATGTATAAGATTAGCTTTTAACTACATCCGCCATAAACTCTTAAAACTTATTAAAAAAAAAAACGTTTATAAAATCTGAAACTAAAAACATACTAATAAGTTAAATTCTGTAATCATTCGAAACTTGTTCCAATTTTTTTGAAATGTTAATGAATTAAATAATTTAATATTCTGATCAATCCCATTACTTACCCCTATATCATTTTGTTTCCGTAGAGCCGTAATAGTCCGCAGAATGGAGAGCATATTCCGGCGTGTCTGATACTGTATTCTGAACATGTTAGCTTGATGGAACTGAGTTGCCATCTCCGTATTGTGGAAACGATGGTAAGCCTCATTATAAATCGGACTACGGGCGTGAAGCATACGGCTGAATTTCTTGACGTGATCATAGCCATCATTCATAATTTCTCTGCGCTCTGAAGCTGATTTAAAATACTTATCGAGAACGACAGTGGGATTATTGCGAAGCGCTTTAAGAAATGCAATATCGGCCCAGGTATGTTGGAAATAGGCTTGAAAAAGATTTTCGTCTTGCGTTTGGACCAAGCTGCCTCCAAGGGTGATATTTTCTTGTTTTTCTTCTCCTTTAAGCTCTGGACATCGCACTCATTTCGTTCCTTGAGCACCTGCCAGCGAGCAGTGGGTTCGACAGGCTTCTTGGGCTTCAGATACTTTTCATGGACGGCAGCAAGTTTTGCGGAATTTTTCAGAAAGAATGGACTCAAGCTGTCCCCGACGCTGTCCTTGAAGTTCTCGTTGATTATCGCAAGACGATGATTGAATGGCAACTTTTTGTTGCCAACATGCTTGCTCACATTGTTGTGGATCATCATTTTAGTTTCCTCGAATCGATTGAGTTCATGCAATGCATCAGCTATCTGGATATTAACTGATGCCTTCCATGGACCCGCAATCTGGGAAGCTTTCAGACTATCCTCCAATGCCGCCTCGGGTCGTGCCAACAATCGATTGAACTTGCTCCTCATAAACAGGGTCAGAAAGTCATCTGATGCATGATCGTCAATGCACTTGTTGTAATAGGCCAATGCCGTTGTATTATTACGTTTAATGGCAAAGTGTTGTGCCCAGCTGCGATAAATGGCACGTCGTTGTTTCGATGACCAACCCATGATCTCCCAGGGATTTAGATAAGGAACCAAAACACCAGCCGGTGAGGCTAAATCTAAATTTATAACTCCCATTGGATTTAATTATAAAACTCTCAAATGGATGAAAAGAGTGAAGTTAAATACTAAAAATGAAAATAGCTAAATAAAAAAACGGAAATGTTTTATTCGTAACTAAAATCGAATCGTAATGAAATTTGATACGACAAACTTTATCCAGGATGCTTTATGAAGTCGAAATTTAAATCGAATTTAAATAGAAGAAAGAAAATGAACCAAAATAGGATACTTAATATTTAATCAAATGAGAAAACAAATAGTAAGCTAGGGAGGAGATTCCTTTAATTGCATTTAAGCCCTCTGATCACACATTTAGTAATATAGATGTATAAAATTTATTTGGGGTAGGGAGAGTTTAACAAATATAAGTATTACGCCGATTCCTTTTCCTGGAATGGATCTTTTCGTATATACTTGTCGAGCTGGTCAGCAGCTTCCGGATCAGCCTGAGACAGTTCCGTGAAGCCCTCCTTATCCACAAAGCATATTTCATGATCATCGGGATCGGCTAATATAATTACCGATACAGTTGCTTTGCCAGGAGTCTCCAATTGGATCAGAGGTTTTAATATAGTGCCACCAGCAGCCTGGACAGCCTCGAATAATGGTTGCTGAACCGACCCAGGAATTTCAAACGCAATTCTGCCATATGCCTTGGCACGATCCATCTTCTCCTTCAAGAGTGTGAGGCGTAAAGATGTTTGTTGCTCACCATAACTAAGCAGCAGCGATTCTTCATTCTCATCCAGCTTGTTCATCTTGAGCAGGTCATGCCAATATTTGCGAGAAGCCGTCAAATCGCTCACATGCAGTTCCACCTGTTGCACAGGATCTGACGATGGTGCCTTCTCAACCACATAGAACTTATAACCATCTGGGGATGTAAGAACATTCTGATCGCCTTGTTTTGAAACTGGATATGAATGCTCGGCGGCTTTTGATAAAATATCCTTGGAATGTATTGTCACACCTCCAAAATCGTTGCCTGCAATTGTTTGATTCGATAAGAGTATTCTAATTTGTTTTGTAATTATAATATACCCATTTCATAGCTCTTTACCCCGTAGTTATAGGTCAGCTCGAAGACAAAGTTCGAGCTTTCCGGGCCATATCCAATCATGGTCTTACTCCAGCGATTATCGTATGGTCTGCAAATGATAAAAATCTTAGGAAATTGTTAATATTATTAGCTGAGTACTTACCCATTGCACTCGGCCTCGCAGCCCTCCTTGAACTCCTCATGCCGGTAGACCTATTCATATATTAAAGTTGAAAAATGATAATGTATAACGCTTATCTAACATTAACTTAATAAGCGTCTGCTTGAAGTCGTGATGACTGGATGAATTGCTAGTCACGTTCAGATAAAAGCAACATTTGTGATAGGCTATTTTAAGTAATTAAATGTTCCCTAATTACACACACATACATACGTGCTACTAATATGTGTAAATAACCGGGTTTGCAACGTTGAAACTTGTCCATTATTGTTCACATTACCTTCATGCCAAGAATGGTGCGAAAGAAAAATGCATTCTTGGCGCGATCCCCAATCTTGAATACGTAGTGAAGAGCTCGACCTGGTATTGTTGCCATTTTACTAAAACTCAAACGAAATAAATTTAACACCAACTCGATGCTGCGACTTTTTAAAACCTAATATTTGAGCTGGCGATGAACTAGTGCTGCAAAAATATCGATACTTAAATCGATATAATGATGATTTGAAAAATGTGAGATTTATTAGCTCTGTTAAGTGAGGAGTAAATTCTGAACTTATTAAGCTGTTGTTAATTTTGTAAAATATCGATATCGATAATGAAAAAAATATTTAATAAAATAATACATGATCTTTAATTTAAATGAATTTAATATTTAATTTTTATTTTTACCTATTTAAAAATAGATTTTCTCATTTCATTTATATTATTGTGCTGTCAAATTTAAAATGTTTATTTTCAATCGAGTAGCCTGCTTGTTAGCAATCGATAGCATCGGTGTACTTATCAAAGTTCATCACTAAATATTATTGCTTGCTCTTGTTGTGTAACTGAAACGCGTATTTTTCAATAAGTATGTCCAAAATTAACACCAAAAACACAAAAAATTAATTATCTTTCGTATACTTTCAGACGCTCACAATGTCAGCATCCGCCGCTCGTGGTTCCACGTCTCTATTGAAGCGTGCCTGGAACGAAATCCCCGACATTGTTGGCGGCTCTGCTTTGGCCCTTGCAGGCATTGTTATGGCTGGAATTGGATTGGCCAATTACTACTCCAAGGATGGTGACAATCGTCGCTATAAGATGGGCTATGTAGTCTACCGTCACGATGATCCGCGCGCCCAGAAAGTCCACAATGACGAAGATGATTAAAGCAGGAGTATAAATTCTAAACCTTTTTTTTTCAATCTTTCTTGCTGCCGCAATATAACTAGTAAATAGTAAAACAAAGACTGAACATATTTAATTCTAGTGAACAAGGTTTATTGTCCTAGAGTATAGTACATCAAGGGACAATCACGATGACTGACTTTGTGATGCTTCCTGTAGGCAGCCACTGTATGAAATTGTTCCTCGCATAGCGCACACTGATAGTTATTGGGACTCTCAGCAATCGAAAAATTACTCTTTGTGGTAAGATCGTGATTCAATTCCTTCTCACTGATCATCTCCATCTCGACAACTGAAAGGAAGGGAATGATGAAATTTAAAATTGCACATTTAAGGCTATTTCCACGACAGCGCAATCGCCGCCACTTTCAACATGCGGGCTAACTGTTCAGTACGGATAAATGTAGCTAATGTTTGTGCTCGTGGAAAAGCACTATTGATGTTACAAAACTTACTTTCATTGGGTTCGTGCTTGAACACAACTTTTCCCGCCTTAATTTCACAGTCATCTGCCTCAATGACCTGGTCGTTATCATCTAAAGTCTTGACTGTGAATTTAATTGCGTTCTCTTCTGATACCAATAACGGTGATTGTGTTTGTGGTTGTGGGGCTCGGGATCGATTCCTACGTTGTTCAAACTTTATCGCCACGCCAAACTCGTTGTTGGCAGTCAACCATTTGTTGTTGAACTCGTAGATCATAATCAGTTTTTTAATACAAACGCGGCATATTTGCTTGGGATAGTCATCGTCTATGCTTAACTGTGGCAAGGAAGCTGGCAAACATGCCGTTATTATTTCTGTTATTGGTATGTTCTTTTCCAGCACAACGACGCTGTCCACAAATATATTAATTGCGTCCAAACAATCATTGCCGCAAGTGCGGCACATATTTTCGAATATATCCATCACACGAAGTCTTAAATATACGATAACACAATTGTGTCTAATATCATTGTACACACTTCAACATTCAAAGCGTTGCACTCTGTGAATTCTGAGGAAAACGAAAATTCCCAGAAGAAAGCGAAATTACATATAATAAAATGAATGCTAGAGACGCTATTCTACAGTAAACAATGGCCACAAAGTATCGATATATTTGGCAATCGCATTATTCTGTTAAATTTAACAGCTGTTCGTAAGTATCGTTCAAAGTACAGCTGGTAAACTATCGATAGTAAGATAAATACATCGATAGTTCGCCAGCTGTGGTGCATAGTACTGTATTACAAAAAAAAAAAGAAAACAATGCAGCAAAAATTAATTTTATACATCATTGTTATCTCGTTTTTAATTATAAATCCTGTCACTCATGCCATACAGGCGCGAAGCGATAAGGAACAAGCCCAAACGGTAGTCTCCGGCACGGCTGTTCAATCGGTAGTACAACCGCAATCCCAAACGGGCTCCAATTCCGCTGCATCGGCAGTTTCCTCGGCTTTTAACCCACTCGGACCAAATGTAATGTGCTCTTTCTTGCCTCGCGATTTTCTGGAATGTAAGGAACCAATTGATCATCGGAATAATGCAACGGCAAAGCTGGAAAAAGGGTACGGGTGTCTCCGATTTGGGGGATCTACCTATGAAGATGTGGAGCATACCAGAGTCCAGTGTACGGTATACACAGATATTGACTGCTACGGTGCACGGACATTTTTCCGAGATGGTGTACCGTGTGTACGGTACACAGATCATTATTTTGTAACAACATTGATATACAGCATGTTGCTGGGATTTCTGGGAATGGATCGTTTTTGCCTAGGACAAACCGGTACTGCTGTGGGCAAACTATTGACAATGGGCGGCGTGGGTGTATGGTGGATTATTGATGTGATACTGTTAATAACGAATAATCTGTTACCGGAGGATGGTAGCAATTGGAATCCCTATGTTTAAGCTGTGGCGCACTTCTTTGTGATAATACTAAGTAGACAAAAAAAAACTGTTGTAAATAAATTATACATTAAGCACATTCGAAAGTTAAAGAATTTATTATTAACCTTAAATCCGTAAGTAGTAACGATTCTGTACACATTTTAAATTAATAAAAAATAAAGGTACAATATTAAGACAATTTAAAGTGGTCTATTCATTTGTACATATACATAATGATATGAGAATCTAAAAGGAAATTTGTTGATGTCGGATTTATGATAAATGCAACTTAATATTAAAGTAACTAAACTGTTTCAAGTTCAATGTTTTTAAATTAGTATACTCATATAAAGGAAATATGCCCGCATAACATCGATATCGTGAATAGCTTCAACACATCGCAAATTAACATTTAGAATATCGATAAATATTAGCATCGATATTTTTGCAGGCCTTAATGGCCGCTTATCAACAACTTTGAAAAGAACAATAAGCCATATAAATCGTTGTTTTATAGTCGTCTGTTCAACAGTTAGCATTCGCTGCTGGTGCTTGGTCAGTCAACCACACACACGACAAACGCAATAATCACTTGCTGCTAATTACAAAACACACATACGTATTTACATAAACGATTAAGCGAAGTGCTTGCCAAGAATTTTTCAATTGCTTTGTCAGCGCCATTTTGACAACTGAGCTGAGCTACAATAACAATGAAATTCTTTTTAGCGACTTTGTCGCTAGTGGCCTTTGTGGCCACATTCGCCGCTGGAGAGGATGATCCCCATATGTTAAGCAATGAGTTTATTGAATTAGTGAGGCAGAAGGCGAATACATGGACGGTAAGTCTATATAGACTGCAATTTTAGCTGATGTGATAGCTGATGACGTTGCATATTCATAATTTCATTACTATTGACCAGGTTGGCCGCAATTTCGATAAAGATGTGTCAGAACATCATATTCGCGGCTTAATGGGCGTTCATCCGGATGCCGACAAGTTCAAGCTGCCGGAAAAGACCCAAGTATTGTCCGAACTGACGGAGGTGGATGGCGGTGATCTGCCTGAAGAGTTCGATGCCCGTAAACAGTGGCCCAATTGTCCCACAATTGGGGAAATACGTGATCAGGGCTCCTGTGGCTCCTGCTGGGCCTTTGGTGCTGTCGAAGCAATGTCAGATCGAGTAAGTAACGCCTCTAAATGTTAGCTAAAAAAAACACATACACAAACAAAGGCAGATGACGCAGCTACTGATACTTATCGCTTTGTTTTGCTTATCGATTTCTATACAATTGCGTTGCACAGTTAGCTTTTGTCTGTCTTTATGTTTTTGTTTTTCATATTAATTATAGCAGAGGCTATTATAATTTTGTCACGAAATGTTTAGCGCATTGGATGCATGGCAGACCCTACAAAGTATGTACAGTTTGTCCAGCAATTTGATATCCGTTTGTCTGTAGTTAGTTAGTTAGTTTTGAAGATATCTTGATGCCTTTTTGCTGCATGCAGTGCATTTGTCAAAACCGCCGGATCACTTTATTACATAGCTGCCATAGTAATTATCGGTTAAAAATTATATATGAGTTCACATATTGTGTCGTAAATTTAATGCAGGTATCTGCAAGGGGTTACAATCTTAAAAAGATAGCCTTATGTTATCGTTTTATTTGTGTGTGCTGTTTTTCTGTGTTCTTTGTTTTAGACTGTAAAACTGATGACTTTGCCAATTTACAAATTTTTCAGGTATGCATACATTCCAATGGAAAAGTAAACTTTCACTTTTCGGCTGATGACCTGGTGTCCTGTTGCCACACTTGCGGTTTTGGCTGCAACGGCGGCTTCCCTGGCGCTGCCTGGAGCTACTGGACTCACAAGGGTATTGTAAGCGGCGGCTCCTATGACTCTAAAGAAGTAATTAACTACATAGCTATGCATATATCATAAAAGATTTTATAGTAAATTGTATTTTTGTTTTTAGGGCTGCCGACCCTACGAAATTGCGCCCTGTGAGCATCACGTGAATGGCACTCGTCCACCCTGCTCGCAAGGAAGCACTCCACGCTGTCAGCACCAATGTGAGTCCTCATACTCTGTAGATTACAACAAGGATAAGCATTTTGGTGCAAAGGCTTACTCGATTGGTCGCAATCCGCTCGATATTCAACGCGAGATAATGACCAATGGTCCAGTGGAGGGAGCATTCACAGTTTACGAAGATTTCATCTTGTACAAGACCGGTGTCTATCAACATGTCCATGGTCGTGCTTTGGGCGGTCATGCTATTCGTATACTCGGTTGGGGTGTCTGGGGTGACAACAAGGTGCCCTACTGGCTCATTGGCAACTCGTGGAACACTGACTGGGGTGACAATGGTTTCTTCCGCATCCTGCGTGGCCAAGATCATTGCGGCATTGAGAGTTCCATTTCAGCCGGTCTGCCCAAGCTGTAAATTTTTCTATATTTCTATCTTGTCTTATAACTGTCTCAAGTACGTTAACAAAACTTAACACTCTGTATGTAAACAAGTACTGACATAACTTAGTGAATAAATAAATCAAACGAAATGAACAAACTTAACAAATAGCATCTAATGATTGATTGCTGGGGAAAATATACTTTCCTTGGCTCATATATATAGCATTATAAGAAAGATGATACTGACCACAGATAACTAGAATAGTTCTCAAGTGAATATTCTTTACTTGACCTCTATATAATCTAATACTTTGTGTTGCAAATTGTACAGTCGATGTGATTCGTACATGGTATATGACATAGTATATATACATATACTATATGTATATTGTAACATTCAGTTCAAAGATCACAGAAGTGATTATAGTATTATTCATTTGTGATTCCCTATTAAAACCCATCGGCTGACACGAACTCATGTGATCTGAGCTGAGCTTATCAATTGTGTAGCTGTCACAGATTTCAATTAGTTGGCCACAGAGCGGAGTCAATTAAACGATTCATTGGATGCCCCAGCCACAATCCCAATCCCCCAGTTCTGCATTGTGGTGTCCCTGGCATCAAGAAAGTTCAACAGCCCGATCAAAGTGCTTGTAATGATAAATAATAGTCCAATGGCTTGTTTGTTTTTCACATATTTTTTGTATTTTTTTGAATTTCTCTTTTTATTAATATTATGTATTTATTTTTCTCATTTGTAACATCAAATAGAACATTTTGTTTTTGTATTTTTCTTAACGATTTTTTTCTTTGCTTTTTTAATGTATGCACGTTATTTACTTTTGAATGCCGCCTATCGCCATCTCTTTCTCTCTTGCGCAGGGGATTCAACAAACCACTAACATAGATCGAAAAATATTTTGGACTGCAATTTGGAACATTTCCCTTACTATTTTTCATTCCTTATGTCATTAAGAGAATAGTCGTCAAGTTGTTTATTGTTACTCTTTCTTCTTTCTTATCGTTTTTTGCATATTGTTTTCTTGCACCTCATTAAAAAGTTAATCATTGGAAAATATATGCATCTTTTTCTTACTTCACTGCATCTCGCTCTCGCCCTTTGCTAACATTTTTCAATGCAGTTTCAAGTTTTAGATTCAGTTGCGATTTTATTGGTATTGTAAATAGATTGCATTTGGATTGCTCCAATTTCTTTCCTTTCATTTTTATTTTTTTTTTGTAGAATTTGCCTTCAATAAATACATATTAAATTATTTACTGTTCTGTTTTTCTCTTTTTGTAGTTTTAATCTCTAACGCATTTTGTTGTTGGACTTTTGCACTTAATATAGTACACACATTTATTTGTATTTGTATACATATATATTTGTATGTATATGTAGATTTAACAATTGTTGCACATTTTTATTATATATTTTTTATGAGTTAAACGCTTTGTTTCTTCTGTCTGTGTGGATATCTTTGTCAATATTTATCTGGGTTTTTTTTTCACATTTACGATTTACTATACATTCATATAGCAATTCTTAGCTTGGGGGCTTATCATCTAAATGGTGGGTTAAAATATCAATAAAATTCAATTTAAATACAGTTTAGCTATAAATAAATAGCTGACTTTTCTTCTTCGAATGTACAATGAGAATTCGATTGGATTTGAAGCGTGTTTGGAGGTTATCTTTTAATGCTTAAAGTTGTGAGAAAGAGAGAGCGCGAACTCGTAATACGTAAAAGAGTTAAAAATTTAAAGAAACTAAAGCTTATGCCTAGAATCTATATCAATATAGGAGCTACAATAAACTTATCTATGGGTTTCCTAAAAGTTTTAAAGCGTTTATGATCTGTAGAATTCGATACACATGTAAAATCAAGAAGCATTGATTTGTGTAACTAAGTAGTTTGAATTCGAATGATTCGAGGAACGTTTTTAAGATATTTCCAAATACATATCTTGTTAATTTCTCTAACACATGTTTCTTTGCTAGTTTTATGATCTGTAGAATTCAAAACACATGTTATATCAAGAAGCATCGATTTGTGTCGTTTGAATTCGAATGATTTGAGGAACGTTTTTAAGATATTTCCGAATATCTTGTTAATTTTTCTAACACATGTTTCTTTGCTAGTTTTAAATATATGTGTATTTATATTATATTTATTTATACTCATATGTATATATACATATATAATATACATATATCATATTAAACTCTTCAATTTGCATTTTAGGTAGTATACAATATATAAATTTCGTATCTCAGCTGAATACTTGAAAGTAAACCAATGTGATACATATTTTTGGATCCATTTTGTACCGTTTTGTGTTCTTTTATTTATACCCTGTACCCATTGAATGGGTAAATAGAGTTGTGCAAATGCTTGTAATAGACAATAGAAATTATTTTCAATTTATTTATTTTCTCTCATCATCACACATCTTTTCTATGTATGTATACTGATAAATTTATGAACTCAAAAAAAGATCTGGGACTGGGTATCTACATGTCGTGCACTATCAAATAGAGCCAAGTGAGTTAAAGTTTAATAAATATGCATTTTCAATTTTAGTTAACTTGTGTGGACAGCTTGTACATAACTAGGCGTGTAAATGTTTTTGTTTTTATTTTTGTTTTTGTTTGTGTGTCATACACATACGTATGCTTATGTAGGTATATAGGGTTTGCTTTTGCATCATCAGGTCGCATTGAGTTTAGGATTATTACAAGATTTTCATTTCTATATACTATGTACTCAATTATTGTTTATCACAAATGAGCGCTGTTTTTCTCTTCTTTTTTTTCTTAATGTTTTTGCATCCGGTTTATGGATAGATAGTTCATATAGATAGTACATACATACACATAACTGCATATCAATCTGTATCTGTATCTGTTTACAAATATAACTCTAACAATCTACGGAACTTGGAACGTAATAAACTGAATATACGAGTATGTCACATTCAAAAAGTTTTTACAAACATTTTCCAGCTAATTTTCTTGTTCATTATAAAGTGTGTATACATATATTATATTTTTTCATTTGCGTTAAAAAATATGTCTGTCACAACAATTTTAATAGATTTTAATAACTGCTTTTATTTTATTATTTATTTTTTTTTAATAATTTCTTGCATCTTTAGTAGCGAAAGACTATCACAATTATAGAGATTTCTTACGGGATTTGCCTTAAGGATTAGAATTAGAATCCGATTGTTTTCAGTTTGTTTTGCATTTGGAATAAGTTTATAACTTAACACGCACAGACGAGACACACATCAAAAGAGATTTGTTTTAAATTTAAGCCTCTTCCGAATTCCATACACAAATGTATCTCATTCTGTGAAATTATTTTGAATTGGGAATTCCAGATAGATTTGTATATAATTGTGTGTTTCAATACGTTTTCAGAAGCCGTTTTGTTTGTATTTGATTTATTTTTTTCCTTTTTTGTATTATTTTGATTAATATAAATAATTTGTTTTTGAAATGCATTGAATTTGCCATTTGATTTTGCAACGCTTTTACCTTGACGCTCGACACACTTTACTCTTTCCTACCAGTCACATTGTGTAATTAGTTTCATTGAAGATCTTTGATAATAGTCGGATTATCGGATTATCTTATCTCCAAGTGCGATACATATACTCCATAGTTGATCTTTGTTCATCAGAAATACCTCGATATTGAACTTTGTTCGTTTGCATATGTTAAACGGTTTTGTAGACTGCATTTACATATACATATTTAGTATATATATTTTTATAATTTTGTTATACAATATAGCACATACTTTTACTTTTACTTTTACTTTACTTTTCATTACTGAGTATTTTTGCTGTTTGTTCTTTGCCTTTAAATTTTGCATTGTTTTTCTTTTTCTTTTTTTTAATTTTATGTGTGTGATTTGTATTTTTTTTTAAGTGGTTTGGAAAACCATCAAACAACAGGAGGAAACAGTCTTTCTTTCCAGGTACCTGAGAAATAAATGAAAAAGTTTTAATCAATTAATACAATTAAATATGAGTCTAGGTTAGTTTAGTTTCTTTTTCGAATACTACATACTATAAATTTGGATTTTTCAATCTTTATACCCTTGCAGAGGGTATTATAATTTTGTCACGAAATGTGTAACGCATTGAAGGAAGCGTCACAGACCCCATAAAGTATATATATTCTTGATCAGGGCGACGAGCTGAGTCGATATAGCCGTGTCCGTCTGTCCGTCTGTCTGTCTGCTTCTATGCAAACTAGTCTCTCAGTTTTGAAGCTATCTCGATGAAATTTGGTACAGATCCGTCTTTTTGCTGCACGCAGCACATATGTCGGAGCCGGCCGGATCGGATAACTATATCATATAGCTGCCATAGGAACGATCGGTTGGAAATAAACATTTAGTATGAAAAACTTTTTTGTTTCTCAAGATATCTTAACCAAACATACACATTCTGTGTTTGACTAAGTTTTAAACAGGCTGACCAAATTTGGTGTAAATCGGACTACTATATCATATAGCTGCCATTGGATCGATCGGTTCAAAATCAACAAATTTTGTAAGAAATCTGACGGCTTACACAGGGCACTGCAAGGGTATCCAAACTTTGGCGCGCCAAAGTTAGCTTGCGCCATATTTTTATTTCCAATTCTTACTTAAAAATTATAAATTTTTCTATGCTCAAAATTTTTCTTTGGAGTATCCAAAGCTTACTACTCTGCAGATTGCTGCTGTTTATGGTAGCTAGATTTAGATACTGTACTTTCCTTTTCATCTAGTTTTGAATATTTAGGCCATTTCTTTCAATTTTCTGACAAACTGAATTTAAATCCATTTGAAAAGATAATTTGTATAAATTTTTAACCTTGAACTGATACGATTTACCGATTCATTCGGTTTTTTTTGCAATACAATCTATTTTGAGATCGGATCTAATCTATGTAAAAAAGCTCAATGAATAATTTTTACTATATGTATTTTTTTATATAGTTTGGTAGGTTTCATAATTGTCAAACTTGATCCGAGTTCCACTTTAAATCCATTTCATCATTAAGAGTGAAATAGCCAAATTTGTAAAAAGATCCTGGACCAAAAAAGTATGCTATACATAATTATAAAAGTGGAACTTGGAACATAACTATTTATATGTATGTAGTAATAATAGAATTGTTGCAACTTTGTTGTCTACTCACCGCGTGACACATTTGACTCTTGTTATATGTTGTACAATTGAATTATTTATTTTTGTATTTTTGTATAGTATTTTCTTTTAAATGTATGTATTTTATATATACACCATATAATTTGCTATATATCGCGCATAATATAATTTGTTTATATGTATAGTATGTATATACACAGATGTAGTTTATGGGAGCATCGATGCTGAGATGTAATCGGTTGTTGTTTCTTTTGCTGGTTGTTATTTAACTGCAACTAATGCTGATCGGTTCCATGATCTGATAAAGATTAGATGATTTGTTGTTGTATATGTTTTTTTCTTGCATGTCATCTACACAGGTTCGAAGCACTTGTTAGATAGTGTAAGCAAGTAAGGAGGTATAAATATTTATGTAGTTGTCAATTGCATGTGGTTATGCCCCGATATTGTTGAACATGCTATAAACTATGTAAAACTCTCTCTTTCGTATGCTCTTTGCAATCATCTCTTCTCGCTCTCTTTGGGCTTCTAGTGATGGCTTAAGTAGGTCTTTCTCTTTAAATATCCACTTCTTATTGGCGATGACAGGCCCGTCTCATTGCTGCGATGTCAAGTTGATGAGTGTATTAATGTGTGTGTGTGTGTGAGTGTGTAGATTTGATGTGTTCATGTTATAGAATAGAATAAAGTTTGGATTTGTGGGGTTTGTTGAAAAAGAGACAGAGTTAAAGTTGAGACAGATTTCAGTTGATAGCGCTTTTTGTTCCAATTTTTGTTTTGGTTTTTTTGTTTTTTTTTTTTTGATTGCTGCACAACACCGATTTAAAATAAAATGTTTAGCTAAAATGCAGTAAAAATTCACAAATAACCAACAAATCAATTCAACTTAACTTAACTGAAAACGATATCGATAACTTTTGAACACTAAAAAAACACCAATTTGCGCTCTCTCTCTTTTTTTATTATTTTGGTTTCTTTGTTTTGATTTATTTAAATTTTTGGCTTTCTTTGTTTGTTGTTATCTAATGTAAATTACGCTCTTGCATAACAACTACAGTGTTGGTAAACATTTTTAAACTTCATTCGTAGCTTGTTCATGCAGCCTTTATTTGAAATATTTTTTTGAATGATGTGGTGTGCGAGTGAGTGTGCGAGTGTGTGTGTATTTCGTTGGTTGAGTGTGCGAGTGTGTGTGTATTTCGTTGGTTGATTGTGTATGTGTGTGTTTGGATCGCATCAACACGGTACGAGGGAAAGGCGTGACGTGTGGGCGGTAAGCGGTTTTAAGCGTCGTTATTCAAATCAAAGAACAAACAAAGAAAAGATACAATTCGAAATCGTAACATTATAAATCATATATGTATGTCTAATAATAATAATTACTATACAAATTCGTATATATGTATATAAATAGTTAAAGCGTTTTATTACATCAATATATATATATATATATGTATATATTTTACTATATATGTATACTTAATACTCGTATAACGTGTGTTTGTTGCTTTTTGGCTAGAATTTCTTTCCAGTTTGTTTTTTTGTTTTTCATTTGTTCGTTGCGTTTATAATAACAATAATATCAATTGAAAATAATACGTGAAATATACCAAACTATAAAAGCATTTAGAAATTATACATTATAAACATATAGAACTTAGCCATTACATACATTTTTCAAACTTAAGATCTAACAAAGCAGTTTTTTTTTAATTTTTCAAATTTTTTCTTTTCTTTTTTTTGGTGGACTAGGCAAAAGTGTTGGTTGTGTCTGCTGGTTGTGGAGAAGGGAAATCGGGCGGGGGGGAAAGTAGTATATCGTTGCATCAGCCATGTTTATCCTGTCGTATCCTTGCCATCCTCAAGCTCTAGTTCAAACTCAAACTCATTCTCAATGCCCTCATTCAGTTGCCCCAAACTCCCACTCCCACTCCCACTGTTGGGCGTGGCAGGCAGCTGTTGCGGCTCAAAGGCGTTGCTGATCGGGGCGGGGCCATTTGGGTGCGGGGGAATGGTGGGGTTTGTTGGTTTTTATTTTGTTTTGTTTGGAAGGAAACACGATGATTAGGTTATGCCAAAGAGATAGAGAAATAGAGAGGAGTGGGTGTTCAGCTCGATTAGCTGATTACAAATATGAAGGAGGGGAATAGGGGAGGGACTATTAACTGGGATGGAAACACGACATATGCGTTGGGTTATACAAGACACGTGGTGGGCGGGGCATGCACGACACGTCAGCAACACAAATACAATACAAGTTCAACCAACAAACATATACAAAACCAAATACAACAAAAATATATGAGATAATCAAATTAAGTTTACAATGAAAACAAGCTTAAATTAAAAAGGCACAAAAACACCACAAAACTTAATATACATAAATACATTACAATACACGCTATACAAATACATTCTCGTATACTTTCCTATTAACACTAAGGCATACACATACACATACATACATATGTACAAAATACACACAGATAGATAGGGACGGACAAGAGACTCCAAGCCTCATGCCGTCCCTCCAGCTAAGTAGTTATAACCTGAGTCAACAATTTGCCCCTCTTGCCTACCTTCTGCGTCGCGGATTCGCCGATTGACCAGGTAAATTGAAACAGCCTCGTGGGATAACCATACGGGCATTACCCTTTGCTGGCCGGGAACCCCCGACCGCCTGAAGACCAGCCAAATGGGCTGCGTAACCCTCGCTCAACACCGTGGCATTCGATTGCAATTTCTTGCTGACCTGTAATATGCCCAATTATGAGGAATTCAAATGGTTCAAATTCTGATTTCTAATATAGTACAATTTTGAGAATAAGGATGCTCACCTTGCCAACAATAAAGATTTGCTCATGTCGCATGCCCACGTTGGTGTAGACACTAATATCCTTGCTGCTGCCGTAGGCGGCAGTTATTGAGATTCCATGATTTTGCACTAGATTGTTGAGATAGGCGGTCTTGTGGCCCAATGGATCGGTGGACAGACCATCGGCGAACGAGATGAGGCCGTGTGGGAAATTGTGCTGGCTAAGCCAGGAGACAACGCGTTGTTGTTGCATATCCGGTCGTCCCGTGATGTAGATAAGCAAATATCCCAACTCCTGCCAATGGCGACAGACATCGACAGCGCCAGCGCGAACTTTTGGATCACGTCCGGTCACCGACATGGATGCCGTGAAGGAACCATCGATGCTGAATACAACACATTCGGTCAGTGGCGGCACCACAGCCATATAACAATCAACTGACGTGTGATCGCCACGGACAACCATTTTGACCGGATAAATGCCATAGCCAAGTGACAATTGATCGGGTATTATATATGAGATGCGTCCATTCTTGTCGGTCATTTCAGTGGTTAGGAATGTCCATTCACCCGCCGGCGGATCCTTCATAATATGCACATCCACCTTCTCGCCATGCAGCGTTATCATATCCAACGGTCCATACATGAAACGTGCATTCAAACGCTGCTCCCGACCCTCCTGGACAATGACATCGTTCGCCCGATGATTGGCCGCCACATTCTTCAGCTTCACCGATGTACGCTTCTTGATCCACTTCTCACGCGGTTGACCGGGATGGAACGAGGCATTATCCTTGTCATCGTTGGAGCCCACAAACGGTATACCCTCAAATTTACCAATTTGTCGCAATATAAAGGCAATCACATCGGGACTCTCCCAATAGCTGGCATGGAAAAGATGTGGCAAAGCGTGTGCTGGAAAATTGCTCAATCCCTCCGGGCAATACAAGGCATAATCCAAACGCTTGCTACCCCACCATTTGTTCTGAACTGTAATATTCATAAAAGATAATTAGTTGGTATCTGAATAGATATGGTAGATAGATCATGAACCTACGGGAGTGTATGGTACTTAGCGAGACATTCTCAATGAGACCTGAGATGGTGCTCTGCATGGAGGCGTCGGAGAGACGTCTGCTGGCAAGTAAATTATTGCCATCATTGAAATGCTGCGGATGTGATTGTATGACCTCCACTACACGACATAGAAAGAGACAGCGAAACACAGTGAGTGAGCGAGAGAGTGAGAGAGAGAGAGAGAGAGAGAGAGGTAGAGTTAACTCTTAAGTGCTGGAAATAATGATTCAGTTATTTCACTTGGCATAATTTTCAGCAATACACAAGCATTTAATTTAAATATTTAAATTTTTTAGCAAGACCTAAATCGCTTTTAAACAAGCTAAAAAAATACTAACTAAATAAGATATTTGCTATTTTTGAAATCCATTTTAAATGGATATTTAGTTGGTATTTTCCACTGAACAAAAATCACTACTAAGTATTTGCGAGTACTAAAGATAATAACTAATAATTAAGTGGTAAGAGAAATCAAAGCTAAACATTTATTGATAAAATGTCAACTAAGTTTAAAAATGTATTGAAAACTTATTTGTTCAACTATTTCTAGCATTTAAAAAAATACACCAAACTTTTGATTACGATTACTATTACTACTACTATTATTGCTACTACTACTGCTATTACTACTACTTCTACTACTACTACTACTCCACTCCTACTACTACTACTACCACTACTACTATTACTGCTACTACTACTGCTATTACTACTACTTCTACTGCTACTACTTCAATTACTACTACTTCTACTACTACTACTATTACTGCTACTACTACTACTCCACTCCTACTACTACTACTACCACTACTACTATTACTGCTACTACTAATTCTACCTTACTACATCTACCTTACAACTTCTACTACTACTAACTGTTATCCAAGTTTAAAGAACTCACATAAATGCAGGGGTTGTCCATTTCCCAATGGATATTTGGCATAACGCGGCACATTGACCGGCGACAAAATGGAGAAACGTGCACTGAGCAGTGGCTCCAGACGTGAGGCAATTGGATCAGTTGGATGGAACAGATTGTACACCTGATGGCAGTTGGGACGTGCCAATGCCGCCTTGGCATCATGCAATTTGCGTGCGGCCAACACCACAGAAAGCGGCGACCCGAACATGAAGAAATCGCTGACTTCAAAATCCAATTTAGTGGCCCTCGAATCGCTCGATGAACTGGAGCGACGACGACGTGGTGATGGTGCAACCAACAAACGCTTTGCATCCAAATCCGAATCAATAAATCGCTCATCATCATCCATGCGGGACATTCGGCTGCAATCGCCACCAGCGTTGACTGATCCATGACCTTGGCCTTGTGATTGATTCGAGTTAGTGGGCTGGCTGCCGTTAGAGCGACAAAGTGCCTCGTAGGCCAACAGGGAGCCCATCGAGTCGCCAAGCATGACTATTTGACCGGAGAAGCCGTGACCCTCTTCCGATTTAAGGAACTCATGATAGACAATATTGGCAGCAGCCACAGTTTTGTTGACAGTTTCCTGGAACTCTGGTGATGCTACCGCCAACAATGGGATGGCTCCAATCGGCACATCCGCAATATTTGGTATATCCGCCGCCGAAGGTGACGCATCAAATGAGTATGAACTGAGGCTGGACAGGATGCCGAGGGCGTCAGTGCAAATCGATGGGCATGGCACCATTTTGATGGTCATATGCGTTAACAGGTTGGGATAATGCTGACGCATTACGGCCTCGAATGAGCCCCGGAATGTGGTAACATCCGATTTCTTGGCGGTCAGCTCACTGGCCGCATCCAATACGCTGCCAGCGTGCACCACCATTATAAGTATGGTGGTTGGGCAAGATGGTGTACTCGGCGATCCCGGTGGCGATGAGTCGTGACTGCGATCGATGCTCGCCGAGGATCGTAATTGACGCTTATTGCCGCGTTCAGAGGCGACACGCATAAGAAAATCCTGATTGAATATGCTATCTTCCTGCTTGTGGCGTCCTCCAACGCCACCGCCACCTCCGCTACCGCTGGAGCTACCACCATGCGGTGGCGGACTATCATCGCCCTCACCCAACAGCTCCAATGAACTCCATTTGGCCAGCGAATTTGTTTCGTTTGTGTCTGCAAAGCGAAAGAGATTAGTTCAAGGCAAATCAAGACAAGGCATGACAAATGCTCTTACCCAGACAATCAAAAAATTCCTCATCTGAGTTGGATTTGGAGTCTACCTCCAGGCGTTCCATGCGCCAGTTGGCAACCTGTGAAGAAGGAATTGATAATCTTTATTAATTTGCATGTCTCAAATAATCTTCTTTCTTCCATAACTAAGTGGGATCAAGAACTGGAGCTGGAATTGGAATTGGAGCTGGAACGACAACTGAAACTTACATGTCGTCGTGGCGCTGTCTTTGCATGAGGTTTTGTTGCCTGCTCAGGATCGGATTTGGTTCGGTTATCGTTTATCGTTTGTGGTTTAACGATTATTGGTTTTCAATTTCGATTTCGGTGTGAAGTGTGTTGTGTTTGGGGTTCGATATGTTTTTGTATGACAAGAACAAATCAAAGATTATTTTTTTGGGTTAACAAACACAGCTCAAAGAACAAGACACAAAAAAAGAACACAAAACAAAACCCAATTCAAATATGGTAATGAAATTGAAATCTAATATATGTACAATAATCAGGCAAGCTCTATAAATCTCCTAAAACTATGCTTCTTTTAATCAATATATTTAAAGAGTTTTGTTAAAATGTTTAATTTAATAATAAATGAAATGAAAATCGCTATTTTAGATTTTTTTACTAAACAATTTATTGTATAAAATATATTAATTATTTATACTTTAGTTGAAATTTTATATGGCAGCCGATTTTTCTGACCTCAAAATATGTCCGAAAAATTAAATCTGACATTTCAGGAAAACCAAAATTTCGTTATCTAGAGATTTATAGAACACACCATAATAGTTATAGGGATTATTTTCCCAACACAATAGCAAATAAAGTCTAACGAGATTTGAATTCTTTTGAATCGTAAGTTTTCAGTTAAATGACTGTAAGGGTTATTCAAGTGTAAAACCAAAGGATTTTTGTTCAAAATATTTATTTATAAGTTAATAATCAATAATTTAAAATTGTATTATTTTATATCCACTACGCAATTTCAGATGGAGCTAATATAAATGGCAATTAACTTCAAAATGATGAAATATTTTGAAGAAATGTTTTTCAAGAAAGAGACCAAACATAGGTATTTACAATCATTTTTTTGCTTGGTAAATTTAGAAACTTGAATACGTTTTCATACCACATCCATTTCAAAAAAAATTAGCTTGAGTATTAACAAATTCATTAGCTTGATTTGTCTATACATATGTATATGCTTGAGTTCAAGTTATTTGATTAAGAAGTTCAAGAAGTTCTTTGTTTGATAAGAGATAAGATTGTAAATGCACCTTTTATTTTTAGCTTTATATTAAAATATGAATTTTTGAATTTGGAAATGGACAAAGACAAAGCACAAACAAAGACAACATCAAAGGTGGGACAATGTACAGCAGCAGCAGCATCAGTAGCACCAGCAGGAGATGAAGGAGGAGCATCAATAGGAACAATTTCGTCACTCACCTGCAAATCAAAACTATGCGCCGAACCCACCGGAGAGTGTAGAGCACCCTTCGAGCCAAACTTAGCCTTGTTGGCCATCTGAATGCTTTGGGAACGAGAACGTTGATTGTTGCTGCTGCTTTGGGCACCCAACTCAACGCCTGTGCCGACACCATCGTTTTCATCCTCATCATCATCGTCGTCATCCTCCTCATCAGAGCTGGCCTCGGCACTCGGTGGTTGCTGGGTGACAATAGGCGGCACAGCCGGGGCAGACTTTTTCCGCTCTCCACCGCCCATCGGTGGTGCTGTGGTTGCGCTGCTCACATACGGCTCCGAGATACTTTCAGCTGTGAAGATGAAAAGTTGTTGATAATTGAGATCAAAGACAAGCCTCTAGGTTTGAGATGCCAATTATATTATTTAAATGTATGATTTTAATAGAAAATACTAAAACAAGGCTAGATTTGGGCAGAAAATGGCTAGATTTTGCGGGGGAAAAGGCTAGATTTGGCAGAAAAAAGCCACCTTTGGCGGGTAAAGAGCCAGACTTCAAATGAAAAAGTCAGATTTGGGCGGGAAAAGGCTAGATTTGGTGGAAAGGTGCTAGATTTTTTGGGAAAACAGCTAGATTTGGCAAGAAAAAGGCTGTAACAAGATTGATAAGATAGTTATTTACCATCACTACAGTCGTCGCCGCTGCCCATTTTCTTGGCCAGCGCCAGTTGAGTTTGACGTTCCAGTTCACGTATATCCTCAATGGTGAGGCCAAACCATTCATCTTGCCACGCCCAGGCTTGGCGATGGGCACGTAACATTGTCTTGCGCAACGCCACGTCATGTATGAATTTCTCCAGCTTGGTTTGCATACCCCAATAACGGAATTCGACGCGACAGATTTTATAGGCAGTCATCAAGGACATATTTCGTGTTGTGGGTTGCTTCTTGCCCTTCACTTCACGCCAATACTCCTCCAGCCAGTCGTCGCCTAGCGGACCACGTCCCGTCTTATCCGATACAAAATGCTTGGGATCCTCTTCCTTGACATAGTCACCGCCCCACAGCTGATCCTTGACAATATCAATGACATCTGTCGAGTTAATTCAAGTATATATTAATCAAATTGTTAATTAATTGTTAATAAATCCTGTGGGAAATTCAAAGATTGACGTACCCACAACACGATTGCGCAGATCACTTCCTGAAAGCTGAAACACATTATCCTGATAGCCATTGTCTGGATGATAATACGTCTCAATATCCAGCGAGAATTTCTCCACAAAGGGGCAGGTGTAGCGAGTGCGCGTATAAGGATAGGCATTCCAGGCTTCCTCCTCAACGGTCAACGCACTTTTGGGCAGCAAGCCTAAAGCACAAACAAATATGAATTATAAATTATTACTTTGATTTATTTACACAAACTTAAGTTAAAATTTAATTTATATTAAATATCAACATCTTTCTAAGAAAATGTCATGCATAGAAATTAAACCAACTTTGAATTGGATTTAAACTGTCATTTCTTAAAGTAAACAAAGTTCAAAGTGATTCAGCTTTGATCTAGTTTTATGTCAGCATTTCTCATTTATCAGTGTGTACTATAAGCTTAATGTCTGCAGTTTAGACATGAAATGTCTGCATCATTTGCAGCAAATATTTGTAGAAATTTAAATATTCTCGTAAACGATATTAAAATTTTGAATATTATGGTATCACATTCGTTGACTTTTACAAGTTATATTTATCTTTTTATTTATATTTATTATTATTATCAAGGACTGATTATTTTGGTTATTTTTAATCGCGAAAACCATTCACTTATAGTTTAGTAACTTTGAGAGAGAAGAATATCAAAACTCGTCTTAAAACTCAGGGAATAATCATCATTTTGTGAGTTATATTTTTTTGATCAAAAATAATGATTATTATTTGAGCTTTAAGTACAAATCAAAGGTAATAATTGTTGTGTGAAATAATTATAATTGTGTCATTTTTATAATAAAACATATAATGATTACAGTCCCTGATTAAAATACATACTCCCTTTTGATCTCTTTTTATTTCTACTCACTTTTGATCCATCCCGGCAAATGGCTGCCTACATGATAGATCTTTTTCGTATACTGTCCATTGCCGCCAGGTCCATCTTTATATGGTTCATTAATGATGATCTCAACACCGCTACCCTCGCCATGGCTCTCCTCGCGGCTCTTTTTCTGTATGGATTAAAGTTAAAAATAGAAAACGATCAAGTCTATTTTCGATAAATGAAGCAAATAGTTCTAGACATAAACAATATGAATAGAGTAAACTTATTCCGTTAGATTTGACCTCTACGTCTCCTTAAACTACTGCAAAATAATTTCAGTGTATCGTTTAACAAGAATAAAACTGTTTTCCAAATTTGATATTTATTTACTTAACGTTTTATTTAGACGGAAGAAATAAATCAAATCATGGCATTAAATAAATCAAATTAGCTTGAAGGTGATTTCACGCCAATTCGAAAATGAGTACATATATATGTATGTATATTAAAATAACATTACAATTTGCAATATGCAGTAATATATGTAGTTTATTCAGTCGTTGTGATTTATTGAGATACTATTTATTCTATACTTTCTAGCCATGCATCTTATTTTTTATAGCCTCATATTCAGAATACTAACAATAAGAGTGGCATTATTATTATTCATTACTCATTACTCTAAAAGATACAACTGGAAGCTTAAAATATTCTAATGGGCTTTAATTTAAACTTTTAGGTATGTAGCATTTCTTGGAAATAAGTGTTACATTTTATAATGGGAAATAACTATGAAACAATTTTACTAGAAGGAGAATAACACTACAAATTTAATTGCAATTAAAATATTATGACACTTAACTTAAATCTCAAATTTCAAAACACTTCTTGAGGGGAACAATACCATACAATTTTTAATTTATTGAACGAAATTAAATTATTTAACCGGTTGAGTTTTAGGGATTTGAAAACCAACTTCTAGCCGAAAATCTCTGAGAGTTCTGTGGTATCCCTGTATAAGAGTTTTTCAAACCTTTTTTTGTACGAAAGCTCATTTAAATTACTGCAAGCATAAACTTTCATAATTTGTAGAAAAGATAATTGAAAATGTCTATGTGTATTATTTCAACTTTAATACGCATACCTAATTTTACGGAGCTTGAATCTGCTCAATTTATCATTAAGTGATCATAACGTAACGGAATTATCGATTGAACTATTACTTTTTAAATAAGTTTCATTGAAATATTGTAATTTCTAAAATTTGTATAATTATCCAATTTATTTCGAAAAGTTTTCAAACTGTTTATAGTTATAATCCCTTAAAAGCCTATCTGAATGATATTTAGCCGTAAAATTCATAAAAATTGGTGTCAAATTGAAAGATATTTATGAGATACAATTTAGTTGGATATTATTAATGAATATTTATATATATTTTCTATCAACTTACCGCTATCATGTACAGTTGCGCAATGCGATACTCCTCGACAGTGAGGGGCAGAGGTATGCGGTATTCCTTGATCAACATTTTGGACTGTCTATTAGATTGGTCAGTGTCTTTGGTGAATTACGGCGGGCTTTGGTTCAACTTCTCTCTTTCTTTCTCTCTCTCTCGCTCGCTCGCTCTCTCTATCTTTCTCTATATAATTCTTATTCTTAGGCAATCATCGATTGTTGTTATTGTTGTTGCTGTTGTCGTTCTGGCTGGTGTTGTTGCCGCTGCTGCTTCTGATGCGCATGGCTGAGGCGTCGCTGGCGTCTATGACCTGCAAATGTGGCAAGGTTGGATTAAAATTGCTTTGACGTTGTCGTGGGAGGGGGAAGGGGAAGGGGGCAGAGACTATGGCTAAGACTGGGATTGGGGTTAGTTTGGGGGGATGCCTGCTGTTTGGCTTTAGTTAGTTGCTACGGCTTCCGTGTAATGTGTGTGTGCTTCATGGAGCGAGTTCTAAAATGTAAATTACCGTAACGTTTCATTTATTGATTCGCCAACAACAGGAGGGGGGCAACAAGGGGGGCAAAACAGGGCTGACAAACTGACTGTCAGGCAGGCACTCAAGCTGTCAATTAGACAACAAGTACAGCCCGAGACCATAAGTACCAGAAATGAAAATGAAAATGAAAATGAAAAATGTCCGATAAGGTCAACACGGCTTACATTTCTTAACAAACAACAACGACAACAGCGAATTTGGTTTATCGTGCATCATTTTTTGCTGTTACCTTGAACCGCTTTTGCTAATTGGATTTATTGTTGACTGCTGACAACAGCAACTGGACAACAAAAAACAGCGTCGCGAACCCGAACCCGAACCCAAAACCCCATGGCTATATTCTTTTGCACTGAAATCTGCAATTGACCTTAGCAAAAGAGAAAGATATCGGATGAGTGTGTTCCTCTCCCTCTCTCTCTCTCTCTCTCTACCACTCTCTGTGTGTAGTACTTGTCCATATGTTTATCTATATCACCATGCAATCGATTCGACGAGTGACTAGAATAATCCGATCAGCATGATAATTCCAACACTCGACTACTCGTACAACATGTTTACCAATGCAATTAATGGAACATTTTAATTAAAACGTTACTCAAACACTCCCACAATAAAGATAAATGGCTAAGCAAACACTTTGATTTGTTTGACAACCTTTATAATTATACTGCTGGAAATATTTTAGATACATTATGGGCATTAAGACAGAATACCTTATATTAGAGTGAAGTAATTGACATTAGTGTCGACAGTAAGAAGATTACTATTATTTTATTTTAAATAGCGATTTCGATTTAAAATCAAGACTGGAGATATTTAGGGGTGCCACAGAAATCTAAGAGATTTTGGCTCAAAGTTGGTTTCCAAACCTCTTAGACTAAACATTAACTGACACTGATAACTTTGAGATTTTATTTTTCGGAAATATTTTTGGAGTAACAGAAATCGGCTGCCATAAACTACATTTAAATTTCAGAAAAATTACAAATTATAATTTTAATTTAACCAATATTTATTGGCATATTTAATAAAAATTAAAAAATTCAGAGTTTTATTAAATCTTTCTACAATTGTTTAGAGGATTGAGATCTGATTTTTGTGTCACCTAAAAACCAACTTGCTTGGGTTTTTTGGTTGGATTTTGGGTGGTCTCCTTTTCTGTGGCATCCCTGATTATTATTTATTTTAAGGCTTTCAAAAGAACGGAAATAATTTCCATTTAAAATGGTATATAATTATAATACTCCTTATATTATTTATTATTATGATTGAAAAAAAAAATCACAGTTAAGTAAGGGATTATTTTTTTAAATTTATTAGAAAAGGTTATTTTTAAAGTTAGCTATATTTGATGGATAATTAATAAATATATGAATAGTTATATGATAGTCAAAATAATCAGATAGAGTTCTGTCTAAAATGGGTTTCAAAAGGATTACAAAAGAAGAAACTATTTCCTAAATTATTGTTAAAAACCATAACTATGTGTGCTCACATAAGGGTTAACACACAATCAACTGTAATGCAATTTACATATTTGTTTTTATTAGAAATTTTATAGTTCTTTTAATTTACTCTGACGACCGACAGCAATGTGAAGCGAAGCGCATCCATTGAGGTCACGTTTTAAGCATTTGGGAATTATAAGCGTATATGAAGTTTATGGTTGCAATAAAGTCGCACTTTATGCAACTTGTTTGTTCGAAAACTTTGTTGTGTCTTGGGCACAAAAAACAAAACAGATTAGAAATGAAAACTAGAGTAACAACAATGAGTAAATATTATTTAATATTTTACTCTATAAAATATTGAGATTATGTACGTTAGCTAATATTTATTATCGACTAGATCGATTAAATTGAGTCTAAAAGTGATTTAATCAGTTGAGAGATCCGAAAGGGATATGTTTTAGTCGAGTAGAGTAGCATATTATCCCATTTATACATTTAAAAGCATTAAGGATTAGTGTTAACTAGCTGGCTTTTAAGGGGAACCATAAATGAAGCCTTTTCAAGTGTTGTCTAACATGAGGAATGGCATGGGGAAAATTTAACCTTAATTCAGAGCTGACCTGTGGGAGTGGAAGCAGGTGTGTTACGCGTGTGTGCATGTGTGTGTGTGTGTGTGTGTGTTTGTGTGTGTAACTGTTGTTTGATTAAACGTATACACACAAGTCCCCAAGTAACCCCAACCTCAATCCCCAAACGTAACCCTAACTCCACCTTTTCCACTGACTTTGTCGTTTTAATCTTATCATTTTATCTGTGATAAATTGTTTATGCCGCTTGACAAAAACGTTCTCTACCGTTTTTTTTTTTTTGTATTTTTTATTTATTTATTTTCTCATTTCTCATTGTATTTTTGCAGCTGCGTAGGTACTTGAGAGTATCTTGTGCTCGTACGTAGATACAGATACAGATACAGATACACCTACAAGGTACACATACTAGAATATGTACTCGGGTGCATGCATGTCTGAAGGTATCTAGGGTATCTGTATCTAGGGCTATCTACTTAATGGACATAGCCTTGCCCGTCGGCACTTTGTGGCTGCTCTGGCAATTGGAAGAACTTAATTAATGACATTGCATGATTGACAATGTTGCCTTGCCATGCCACATGTGCCCCCTCCCCCCACCCTTTCCCTACATGCCACATGCCACTATACACCCTACTCCTACACCCTACTTATGCCAAGCGTGTGCTGGATATATGCCCACTTAATAACAATACTGCACAAGAGGCACAAAAGCAGTAATCAATAATTATGGGTGGACAACAATGCCAAATAGGGGGAAGACAGAAACAGAGAAAGAGAGAGAGAACGAATGATGATGGGAGAAAGAAGGAAAACAAAAATATATGTTACATGGCATTTACATTCAAATACACATACAAACATACATATAGCGTCACGGCTGTTACCTAAGATATTTCCTTTAATTATGACATGATGACATTTGCTTAAAGTGCCACTCATGCACCAGATAAATGACAATTGATAGCTATAGTTGAGCAGCTGCTTAAGCTCAAAGGAATGGATGGAATGGTGTCAAAGGTCAAAGGAAGCATCGCTTGATTTTCGATTTACATAATTTATGACGTATTTTATGTGAATTAAATTATATTAAGTATACGACTTTATAATGTTAGCATACTATAACTAAGTTTATCAAAATATACTTTTAATAAAAAACTGTACATAAGTAAATAACAACCCAAACTTAATTTAACATACTTTATGTATACATATATAAATATATATGTATATATTTGGTTAGTTTTAGTTTTATAAACTATCAATGTTAATGAATAAATAAATAAATAATATCTATATTTTCAAAAATTGTAACTGGATGATCATTAAATAAATAAAAATCTTCACTTTAATTTCTATCATTATTTTGATTATTGAAATTCGTTTTTAAAGAGATCTATTTATAATTGCTCCATCCTGTTACGCTTTCTAGATATATTCTGGGAAAAGGTATGCAACAAAAGAAACCACTTTCAAAGTTACAAAACTGTTGAAAGAAAATAATTGAAAATTATCAGAATAATAATTTAAAATCTGAGTTTTAAGTCGAAAATAAAAGTAATAATATGTAATAATACAAATAAATGACCATAAAAATGATCATACAAATGAAATTGGAGTATTCTTATATAAATTTCACCTATTTATGTATGTACATATATGACCCTAAAATGTACATTTACAAAATTGATAGGAAAGTCATAAGATCAAGAACCATACTCTAAAATACTTTGCTTATAGAAATTGCTTCAAGGAAGTAAATCTGTTATGATCTTAAGATACATTTACACTTTGTAAATACAAAACCTGAAGGTTACACAAGATAAAGCTGTATTTACTTTTTTACAACAATGTATAGTATTAAAATGTACATATGTGTACATACATCACATAATTTGTCACTTTGTATGTGCAGGTCTTAAGAGAAATCAAAATTTGTGCTCATTTATCTTGATTGTATATCATGGTAAATATGAAGATGGATGTACCAGTTATAAACAAAAACAGAAATAAATAAATATATATGTATGTATATGTATGTATGTATGTATGTATGTATGTATGTACATATATGTGAATAAATCTGTGCACTTTGCACGTAACATGAACGCAAGGCGTGTGTTTATAGCCTGTCTGTCATTTTACAGTTTGTTTTATGACGATCAAACCATATGTCAAGGGGTTGGGCCTGTCACGGGGAGGAAGACAAAGAAATGGACGCAGCAGCAGCAGCAGCAGCAAAAAACTTAAACTTTTATAAAGTGTGTGACAAAAAGTTTGCACAGTAACGGTAAAATGGACATCAACAATAACAATAACAATAGCAACTGCACGTAATGCGCTTATACATATGTAGAAGGCACTGTTGCCACATTTGGTACAAATTTATCAAAACTGGTACACCTTGATATTTATTGGTACATTGTAAGTATAATTTTGTTTGTAGTTCAAAATGCAACATTTTTTGTAGACTTGAAGTAATTTACATTTCCATTTTTTGGTAATAAGGATTTCATTTTCATGGAAATAACTTTAAATATTATTTAATTTAATATGTATCATTAATAACATATTAATAATAAATTGAAAGATTCCAATACACAAACAATATTTTCATTTAAAGATATAATCTTTTTACAAAATAAAAACAATTAAATGGCAAATATATTCTATAATATTTTTGTTGTAGCCAGCATCATTTTTTTTTTTAAATTTACAATTTTAATAAATTGTAAATAAATTTAATTTGTGGTCTACATATTTATATTATTTGTATCTTAATTTTTTTATATGAGTAGATTTCGAAACAGGTAATATTTTTTATTTAAATTGAACTGTATAAAAAATATCATTTGAAAAATTGCTAATTTTTTTTGTTTTTAAATGGTAAGTTTTTCTCGAAAATCCGTTTGAGAGCATTATAATGAAGTGGCAATTGTGCTTCTAGGAAGAAGAAGAAGATTAAGAAGCAGACAAAGAAAGAGCAACAACGATTTACACAAACAAAAACAGCTGGGTGCTTAGTTGCCTCTTAGTTCATGTGTCTTCTCTTTTGATTATAAGTGAGTATGTTATTGTTTGTACGCTTTGCTGCTTGATGAATAAATTGCTACAGTAATTGCACACACAAACAAAATGTGGAGAATACTGAAAGAAAAGGAAAAAAGAAAACCCGAAAAGCACAAACGGTAATAAATGACGCTCTGTCGACGCGACAGCGCTGTCAACGTCTCTGCTGACCATTCAAGCTGAAATAATTGAACGTGAAAGCCC
Organism: Drosophila neotestacea; assembly: GCA_035044365.1. Taxonomy (NCBI): domain Eukaryota; kingdom Metazoa; phylum Arthropoda; class Insecta; order Diptera; family Drosophilidae; genus Drosophila; species Drosophila neotestacea. The sequence goes on along the minus strand of JAWNMD010000051.1, from coordinate 718,881 downwards.
CGGAAGCGACGTGGAGACAGAGAGACAACAACAACAACAAAAATAGTAAGAGTAAATGGAAAGGTTGAGTAATTCACAATATAAACCCAAAATGAACGAGAAGAAAATTGTGTGTGAGTATGTATATGTATATTTATGATCACTAGAAGCTTTCAACAAAAATGTTGTTGTTGCTTTTGTTAACGAGGGGAAGCCGTAAGGTAAGTGCAAGGTACAAGGGCCAAAAAGCTGAGAAGCAACAGCAAAAACAGCAAAAACCACAAAAAAAAAAAAGAGGGCATAACTGCAAACACACACACAAGACAGACACAAACACACCTCTAAATACAACTGCGAAGGTGAGTGTTATTTGTAGGGGTCGAGTGCTCGCTCTCTGTGCACACCTGTGGCGCGCTTTATGTTTATTAATAATTTATAAATATAGCAGCAGAAGCAGCAGCCAAACAACACCAAATAACCAAGTTCAAGCCAATGCGCGCGCACTTCGCACGCACTTGTTTTTTTCTTCTTTTTTTTTAAGTATTTAGCCCTAGGCTCAAATCAGCAAACCACAACAACAATAAAAAAACAACAACAACATAACAACAAAAAATCACTGACACAAGAGAACATTTCAATGTTACAATTGGGAGCCGCAAACAACAACAATAACAACAACGAAAACGACATTAAAAATCCACTCTTTGTCGTTTTGGGAGCTTAAATCACACGCACGGAAAGTTTCCAAGGGAAAATAGTTGTTGGCCTAGTCACGCAAGGAAAATGATATTTGGAACTTTAAATGCCAAAATGCAGATGAAATGTTCTTATCACACACACACACACACATATAGTGTGTTTGTGCACCATGTGTGTATGTAGTTGTTGTTGTTGCTTCCTTTGCTACTGGGATAGAAACCTTGGGAGCTGGAGACAGAGAGAGAGAGAGAGCAAAGCTCTAGCCCAGGCTCTAAGCTTACGCATTTACGTTTACGCACACACACACACCTACATACACGCACGCACGTAGCACAAACACATTGCACACAAGCACAGAGTGCCGTTATCCTAACTGTGTTTTGCGCATTTGTCAATTTTCTTGCAACAATTTCGTTTCCAACTACAACAAAACAAACAGCATACTTGTGTATGTATGTATGTGTATAATGTATAATGGAAACTCACATATCTATTTACCACAGCAGCTGTGCGCGATTAATAACAATAACAAAAACAACAACAATAACAAAAAAAAAGAAAACAAAGTTTTCTGCGTTTTTCCGCTTTTTATGAAGAACTATTTTGTTTTTGTATCAACCGTAAACATACACACACGCGAGAAGAAAATTTTTTTTGTTAAATTTTCTTTCCTTTTGCTGCTGCTTGTGCTTCTGCTTTTTTGCAATCACAAGACGGACACACAGTACGACAGCGTAGGCGTAGCGAGCGGCGGCTGCAACGACCGACACACGTCCGCGTTCGCTTTTGAACTGAAAACGAAAACGAAACAGAGGCAGCAAACATGCAGCAGCAGCTGAAGCGCCAACGAGCTGAAATACTGGTGGGAGAAAGAGAGTGAGAGAGAGAGAGAGCTCTTTTGGGGCATTCCGCAAAAAGGTTGCCAAAACTAACGGCTTAACGGTTGCTTCAATAAATTTGTTTTAGTTTTAAAATAGAATAGTTTAAAATTATGAAAACGAAAAATTAAATCAATTCCTATCTGGACTTTGCAATAAAACTTAAACAAAATATAATCAAGGTTAAATTAATTATGTTTGCTGGGAAATTTTTAAATGGGTAAAAATTAAAAACGATTGTCATTACATAAGAATACTATTGTTTATTCGTTTAATTTGTTTTTCCAATAATGAGACATTGACTACAACCATCTTAGATGTTTAAAATTATTTTTAACAAATTGATATCTTTCTAATTAATGAAAATTAAGGTTAAAACCAGGAAAATATGCTCAATATAGTTGTTTTGTTGTAACTATAAACATTATCTCCACTGATAAGATATAAAGGCTAAAGTCTTCCAGAACACACCGCAAGTTTTGATCAGCATAGTAAAAGCGCGCGAGAAAGCGCCAAAGCGCATACAAAAAGCTCTCAATCACTTGTTTCTAAGCCGTAGGCTACGGAAATGTACCAAAAATAAAGGGGTTTTCAGCAAATTAGATTTTGCAATTATATTGCATTTATTTGTTAGTTAGACGCTCAGGTGTCTACGTCGACGTCGACGTCCTTGTGCGCCGAGAGAAAGAGCAATGCGTTGCGTTTTGCGTCTATTTTTTAGGGGGCATAGCTCTGGGGGGAAAGGACTATGGGTAGTTGACTGACGTAAAGGTCGCACCACCCCACAAACATACACATATGAATATACATACATGGGCATAACTGATTGTATGATAAATTAGTTCGATCAACTTCTATGAATTTTGTCTGGGACATGAAAATGATAACGGGCACCCCTAGAAAAAAAAAACAAAAGCTAAACATTCGTGACGTTGTTGCGCCGTTTCTGCGGAAACAGAAAAATCAACAAACAAACAAACACGCATACTCTTGTTTACTCTTGTCACTGTGGCCTGTAATCTATTGTAGCCTTCTTCTTGCTTACCTCTGATATAAAGTTCAACTTTGACATTTACAAAAGGCAAACGCACATGACGCATGCTCCTCCACTCCAGGAGTACTTGCGCACACATAGACACGTGTGTTTACATGTGTATGTATGTATGCATACATAAAAGAACCAAAACAACAGCTGTACATCTGATGACGCCAAGTGCAAGACGCGCAAAAATTCAAAAGCGATATGTCTATCGATAAGTATTAGCTTTTAAAAAAATGCACTCATCGATTAGTTATGTACCTTTTTGTAGAAGTGCGCGCAAAATCAAAACAGAAAAATGTGTAGCTTACAAAATTTGCTTGTTTATTTTTTTGGTTTTTTAAATATGTATCTTTTTCTTTTGTTGGTTATATGGAGTCTACGCATTTTAGTTGTGTGTGTTGGTGGTTATTAACTTAGTTACGCTGGTGTGTGCCGTGATAGAAGATCTGCTTTTGGGCAGAGGCGCGCTTGCCGAATGGGCTCTTATCGTTGACCTCAAGAATGTAATCACCCTGCAGATCGAAATCAGCATCAATGCCCATGTATGCACGCATGCCATAGCCATTCTTCTCCTTGTACTGCTTCAGAGATTTGGCAACAACGGCGGGGAAGTTGCGTTCACCACCTGGACGCACAGTCTCGGCGAAATAGCGGGTTGCACGAACAGCTGCCTCAATCACGTTCTCAGCACCGGGAACGGTCTGGTGAACACCATTGGGATAGAAATCAACATCACCGCAACGCATGGGTGTGCCCATGGCCAAGCTGGATGTGTGGATGACATCAACGAAGTCAGCATCGCCTCGGGACAGACCAACAAGGGTATCACGGGGTTTGGTCAACATCTTGGCGGGGTCCAAACCGGAGATACGACGCAACTTGGTACCGGTATGAAGAGTGAACTCCTGACCAGCGGCACCAGCAACATGGGCAGCAATACCCTGTCCAACCAGATGAATAATCTCACGGGGCACACCCTTGTTGGTGAGATCAACCAGAGTGTGTCCGATCATGGCACCGGTACGGGCAACATCGAGCAGAGCGTAACGCTTGAAGATGGTGAATGTGGATCCCAAGTCAATAACCTGTAGAAGAATATAAATGTATTATAATAATGTATTGGAATTGATGTTGTGTTAATTAGCTTACGATCAAATTTCCGGCGGTGGTCTTGGCCGATTTCCATTCCTCGCCAGTTTCCTCGCTGGAGGTGGATTCGTAATCCTTGTTGTTCCTCTGCTGACGATAGTTCTGTGAGTTCTTTTGCTGGTTCTGCACATTGTAACGCTCCAGGTAAGCCTGTTCCAACTGACGCATGGCCTTCTTTGTGGTGGTTGTGATCTGGGGCAGACCGGTCATCACAATGGTAACCTCATCCTCACCAAAACCGGGCAGAGCAGTAGCCTTCTCGACATAGTTGTTCAGCTTAGCCTCCATACGCTCACCATTGGACTTGATAATCCACACTGGGATGTTGCTGGCACTGGGCACAAAGCTGGGTGTAAGTTCTTGCTTGATGTACGAGATGTGATCTATATATGGGTAAGAAACAAGTTAATAAATTAAAAAAAACAGGGGACTAAATCCTGAATCAAGAAGCGAAATTAAAACAAAAGCACTTACAGAGTTTCTCCATCAACTGGGCGGCCTTCTGCAAAGGCATGTTCTCAAGACTCTCGAACGAGATGTCGTTCAATGAGGGCACAGCCTCCAACTCTGTGGTGCTCAACCAGTTGGTTGGCTTGAGTTGATCCCGTGAGGCACAGGAGGCTGCCACTAGGCAGGCCAGCAGGCAAAGTCTTAGGCTCATAATGCAGGAATCTTAGCAGCAAGAAAAACGGCTACAATTGAATGGTGTCCAAACGATGATCGACGTTTGATGTTTTCAGCCCTTCAACGTTCGCTTTTTATAGCTCGAGCTGTAGTAATGGAGCACAGGAAGTCAAGTTTCACAGTTTTTTGCTGATCTCGGCAAGCGCGTGTGTTGCAAAAAACCTCAACGAAATCCAAAAACTGTTTAGGTATGCACCTAAAAGTAACAACACTTGCACTCTTATCACATTGCCCTTGAAACCCATATTCAGGTTTTTGAACTTACCAATCGTTTACAATCTAAACTGATTATAAATTGCATCCTCAGTTTAACGTAAAAGCATCCGGTTACAAAGTTGCCACAATTCATTCAAATCCATTTACATATGTATATGCGGTTCGATTTAACGGTTAAAGTTCAAAATATCCCTTTGATATTGCGGGTAGAAATATAAAATTTCCCTTCAACTTTCGATATTGATATCGTTGTTATCGTTCGTTCAAATGCATTTAAATTTAAAGTATTGGGAATTTTTAAGTTGAAACTTTGAAAATAAACTAACTATATAACCATACATAAAGATATACCAATTAAAGATGATTTTAATTAATAAAAACACTGTTCAAATTGACATACAGACATGCATGTCAGCATATAAATATATATTTTTACTTTCATATGAAACCTTTTGTTCAATTTCCGTGTTTCAGCAAAAACTTTGCATGTCTAAGTTTACTACGTACTATATTTTTGCGTGTAATAATTATTTAAATAAGCACAGACAATGGAAGTTGCATAATTTTTCAAAATAATTGCAAACATTGGTTTTTTTTCATATCAAAAATAAGATATTTAAAAATTGAAAAGCATTCAAGAAACAAAATCAATTGCAGCTTAATGCAAATGATATCTGAATATTAGGATTAATGTGTTTAATCTACGGATTTATAAATGTATTATCCTAAGTTTGTCACTTAGACAATAAAAACTTGTATCAGTATTATAGACATCTATATTAATAAATGTACTTTCGTCCTACTTTTACAGAATTTTATTCTGTTTTAATCTTTTATGATAATAAATTATAGAAATTTGAAGCTTCAATATGATATAGATTTATTGGTTTCTAGTTTATAGCTATAACTAGTCTACAAAACACGTTTACTGATGTTTGTGTATCCAATGCCCACACAGGTCATTAACACCTTTTGGGCTCCACGTACATCATCCTCCCCATCCTCATCCTCATCGACCTCCGGATTCTCCAGCTTGAATGTGATGGAGAAAAAGTCACGCAGATGCTGCAAAAAGTGTACGGTATATGTGGATAGAGCGCCTGAAAAAGATAATGAGAAAAAGGTGAGCAAAGGAATTATATATGTATATGTACAATAGTTAACGCACCTGTTAGAAATTTGGAGACATGCTTTTGTCCGAGAGCCATATAAAGAGCGGCCATCCATTGATAGGCGGAATCACAGCAGCCACCACGATAGATTTCATCCAGAAGACGCATAGCGGCCTCTCGACCCAAATCCTCGGGAACCGAAGGTGTGTCCTGTAAGGCAAACAATGGGACTTTAGCAAAAGATTTGTGTAAGATGAACAAGGATTAATTATTTACCGATTCTTCCCTGGTGTTCGAAATACAATCAGCTGCAAAACAAACACCGTCTGTAGTTTCAGCTATTAAACAGATGCCAAAGCCTGGCGAGTTGCCCGACATTTTGCCGCGATTCTGATCTGTATAGATGTAGACATCGGGCAGAAACTTGATCATACAGCCCTTGGCAGACTCCACAGTACGATTGCCCAGTGCTGGGGACACTTTGCAGGCATAGACGGTGCCACGTATGCGCTTCACCATGCCTTGCTGTTGAAACTGTATGGCACGCAGGCTCTTGCGTACGGGGCATGTAAAGATCACCTCGCCACCACCAAGTGGTGCAACACCACGACGCACAACTTTCAAGTCCAAGCCCTCGTCGATCAAGAGGAAGCGTTTCAGCAGGGACAGGGCACCACCTTTAACATGATCCACCGATGGCGAGTCTTTACTGTTTGTCACACCTCGCAGGTGACAGTTTAAGGGCATCTTGCAGAAGGGTCCCAACGCAATCAGTGCATCCAAATAGTAGCCAATTCCTCGTTGCACACAACAATCGTGTTCCACATGGCCACCGTGCAACAGACCAGGACTGAACATGACACTGGTGCCGGCGGGATTCAGTTCAATTTTGGTGCCATTCGTCAGTTTATCAAACAGTCGTATCAGACTGATCTCATATTCCCGCAATCCGGGTGCCTTCTCATCTTCGGAGCGAATTTGTGTGATTTTTACTGGTTTTCCACTGAGGCAGGACAGCACAAGGCGCTGTTTTAAAAAGTTGCTGCCTCGATAAATAAGACAACTGCCTTCTTGTGCAACAGGAGGCATTCTTATATTTTTAAATATTCAGTAAAAAAGAAAAACAATAAAACTCCGCGTTTTGCACGTGCGTCCAAATTGTAAACACAATTTCGATATTACAATTTATCGATATATGTGTTCAGTATATCGTATAAAAACCTTTAATTTTCGAATTATAGGGTAATTCTATATCGATATATTAATTACTTTCGTTTGGCGCGCACAATTTAAATTAAATAAATTGTTTTATTAAACAATTGGATTAAATTTAAATGAAAAATTGTACAACTAAAGTTGAGCAAAATAAGGAAACAATTGTATGGCGCCACCTACTGTCCATTTTGCAAAACATATAGACGCCTTCTATAATGTAGAGCGACACCTTTTGTCTGAATCGCGAATCATAAATATATGTGAGCTTTTCAGTATATTTGTCTTGTCCCCAAAAACCAAAAACATACCAATAACCCGTTTATGTATATTCAAAGTCTAAATGTTCAGTCACATTGTCCAACAGATGTTTACTCTCAGTGGATTTTTCATCGTGTTCGCTTCGTTACGGATATTCAAGTCTTATTTTCCAAACACCATTCTATCTTTATATATACATATGCAATTTTGATGCAAGTTAAAAAAATAAATTAGTAAATATAGAATTTGCTAATAAATTAAAAGCAAAATAAATCAAATTGCCAAATAAAGTCGAATTGGAACGCAAGCCCTATCATACATACTGATGTATGGATGCATAAGTGCACTGCAGATTCCAGTTTGCTTGATTGTGTGGGTGTTTGATAGGCATTTTTTGTTGTAAACTGCGCCACAACGGTTATTTATACGAAATTTTTTTAATGTTGTAATATTTATACATTTGTATAAAGTGATCGCTTAAAAGACCAAAAAAAAATAAAGTTTTAAACAGATTTTACCGATTCCAATTTCCAATTGCATTTTGTGTGCATTCACATCACAAAAAAAACCCACGCGTAGAAAGAGAACACAAAAATCTCACACATACATTCAAGCTATACATACGAATTTCAACGCCAAAAGCAAGTTGCCAAACAAAAACAACAACAAAACAGGCTCCAGCAATTGCAGCGCGCCAACATCACGCTGTTGTTGTTGTTGTCGTCGCCGCGACGGATAAGAGCACAAAAAGCAATCCCAAAAAGTACACACGCTGAGGTAAGTGGGGAAAGAGACTCTTTACATACGTTTTTGTCTGTCTTTACTTAATAAAACAAAAAGAAACGATTATTAAATGGAAAAAAAGAAATAAAACCCGGCATTTGCCGGCTAAAAGCATAAAACGAAAAAGTGCATAACATATAAGAAGTCAGCAAACAGTACGTTACAAAATATTGAACTGCAGTGTTAAGGTGACCAATGCGTTTGGACACCAGTGTGACAATTTCCAAATGCAGCCGAGAGAAACTTCCAATCTGAATTTAAATTTGAAGGGCTCATCAAGGCGTACGTGATAAATTCGGCCGGCATGCACGCACACATCTGCACAGGGGGGGAGGGTGGTGTTGAGCGAACAGAAAACAGAAACATGCGCGCCAACTTGTTTTGCTTCTTCCTCTTTTTATGCTCGTTTTATTTTGTATTATTTTCGACAATCTTCCAGCTCATTCCATATTTCCATTGGCTTTGCGCCACTGCCGCTAAATTTGTTTTTATACTTTTCTCAACACTTTCCCACTATTCGCCGACATGTTGTGATCGTTGTGTCCACTGACCGTTAAAAATAGACGGATTTAAAAATTTAGATTAGAAAAACAGTAGAAATATTAAAATAAATACTGAAGAAGGCTTATGTGATTTGTCTGTCAGAAAGAAAATCTTCAAATAATTTTAAAACGAACTAAACAAAAGTAAACTTAAAAACAGTGTCGCTTCATCAATTGGTTTTATACCGCGAGCACGTGTTTTAAAAGAAATTACCGGGCGAAATTTGAAACACAAGCTATTATTTACAAGTAAGCATAAAATGATTTTAGTGAATGGTTTACTAATATTTGTTACCGCACTGTGCTTCCATGCAGCATACATTTTTGTTGCGCTTGCCACTTTTGCTTAAATTTATTGCGACGCAATTTCGGCAAAGCGTCAGTCGGTTTATGCTTTGCGTATGTTCTGTGGAGAGAGCATTTCATACTCAATTACAAGCACGCATAAAAACAACAACAGTAATACATACATACGTACATATGCTACGGTTAGGGTGAGTGTGTTTATAAAAATGTGTGTGTGTGTGTGTATTTATGCTATAAACATTGCCAAAAACTTTTTTTTGCCACTCCCGCTGTCTGCAAAGAAGCAAAGGAGAGACAACAAGTGCGAAACAGAAGCAAAAACAACAACAATAATAATAATAACAAGACAACAACAAAGCAAAGCGGCAAATAATAACAACATACATATGTATGTACATAGAAAGTTTTGTAAGGGGGAACAAATTTCAAGGTTAAACCGGGCAAAACAAACATAAAACCGGTTACAGCATACATATTTATATATAATGTACATATGTAGATCTTGCTGTATGTAAGTATGTATGCTTAAAAAGGAAAGGAAGAACAGGCGACATCGCAATATACATATATGTATGTCTATATTTTTGAATGTAAATAGTTGTGTAAATGTGCATATGTATTTAAAACTGTTTGTTAGATCGTTCATATGTACATAAATATATAACATACAGATAACAGCTGTAATTGTGTGCGTTTGTTTGAGAAACTTCGATTAAAGTCTCTCTTATTGGGTGTAAGTGAGATAGCAATAATGTTTGTCAATTTCCTTGGCAGTGAGGGTTGCAAAGCTAACGGTAACAGTTATGTTATATCTGTATATGTATGTGTTTGTGTCTGACCTTGAATTTGCCCAGGGAGTTTTGAGCGAGAAGCTTCGCGCACACACACACACACGCACTCACATACAAATATATGTTTGTTTATACGCATGTATGGCAACGCTAAAGACGCAGTACCGTATCAAAACACACTCATACCTATGTATCTACATAAATATGTATGTATAAATGTATGTAACTGCGTATGTACGCAACTGTAATATAAGCTTTTACTCCTCCCATCATAATTCCCCTAATGTTGTCGTTGTTTTATGCGCATATTTCATTGTATCAATTTCTTGTAATAAACAATGAATTTAAGATTCGCAACAACAAACAATAATAATACGCACAAATTTGTTAATGTGTATGTAATTGTTTGTTTATTTATAGTTTTTAAATGACTGACACCGTCTCGCTTATTGCTGTCCTGCTCTTGTCTAGTCAAGTCTGCCGCCTTGTTGTGTCTGCAAAAAAAATTATAATAAATTCCACATAGTTGTAAACAATTCTAAATATGTATGCAAGTGTGTGTGTGTGTGTGGAATTAATTAAGTGCCCATGCAAAACGACTTTAAGTCAAAACAGAACCAATTAAGGCGTGAATTCTAAAAGTGGAAAATAATTGTGAAAAACAAAAACAGAAAAAGTAATTTAGTATTGAAAGATCGCTAACCTAAGTAATAAAACTATTTTCATTAATGGTTATTATTATTTGTTATGTTGCAACTATCTGTAATCTGTTGGATTATGGAAAAATAGGACCTTAGAGTTATTGAAATTATTTAGTAGATATTCCTGCAATTGACTATTATAACTATTTGAATGCGCGTTCTTTTAGTCTCCACTTAACTTTGAACTTAGAGATACTTGTGGATTTCAGATTTATTTTCAGTAAGTTTAAACTAACCAATAAAAGAAAAGCAGGATTCAAATGTGTTGAGGAAGGTATATTTACTTTAATGCTGGATAAATAAAGCTTAAATACCATACTTATTTATATTACGAGACTATTCCTTAAACCATTATCCAAACATGTCTGATGGCAGTAGTTCTATAAATATCGTTATTCTTGATAACTTAAGAGTTGGAAAGGGGCTGTTATTAGATATAAATAAGTATACATTTCTGATATATAGTATGCATGTATGTATATCTATTCATAAACACAGCTCAGCTGGCACTGACTAATACTTCAACCTCATTTTCTTTGTACTTATGATATTGACAGCCTAACGACACACAAGGAACACAACGAACGTAAAAAAAGCACCTGGTCACAAAGTACAACCAATCAACATATAAACTGCAACTAAACAGACAGAGAGAGAGAGAGAGAAGAAGAGATAAAGAGATAAAGATATCTAGACATATATAAAGTGTGAGAACAGTTTTGTTGTTGTGCATACCAAGAAACATCAGTGGAGTGAGAGAAACAAACGAAAGATCCACACAAAAAGAGAGTGAGAAGGAGTTGGAGTAGAAGCAGTAGAAGGTTCTGGATCAGGATCAGTTGCTGATCATCATGGAGTTGGAGTCAAATAACAAACACGTTAACGGCGACGCTGCCAGCGTTGGCGATGGCTCCGATTCAAAGGAAAGCTCCGTGGAACGTGAACTGAATGGAGAAATTGAGGCAGTTGAGCTGAATGGCGGCGGATCAGCCAATGGCCATCATCATCATGGCGGGCACATGAAGAAGCCGCTACCCGTTGGCGATGGTCACGATGGTCGCATTAAACGCAAGGCCAAGCGCCTAATCCAAAGACAAAATAGCGGTAGTGGAGGAAGCGTTGGTTCGGCGACATCACTACCGAATGGTGGGGCTGCAGCTGGTACTGCTGCTGCTGCTGGTGCAACCAGTTCGACCAACTCTGCGGTATCATCCCTGGCCAATGGCATACTACCAGTTGGCACTGGATATGTCGTTCCTCATCGACGCTGGAAGAATAGCCGCAGATCCCGCAATTATACCCGGGCACGTGGCCTACCCAAGAAGGGTGGAGCCGGCGGCAAGGGTGTGTGGGGATTACCCGGTTCGGAGGCACTTGCCGAGGTCTATGAGGATGAGAATGATCCGAACTATGATAGCGAGTGCAATGATCGCAATGTGGAATTGCGGGAGGTCATTACCGAACTAACGCCCGAAGAGTTCTTTAAGCTGGCCGAACCCATTGTCCTTGAGTATTATGAGCATGGAGATACTCATGAGGTGGCCGTCAGCTTTGATGAGATACTCCAGAGTCCGTTGCGTGAGCATATCACCAGTATTTTGGTCGAGATTGCCATGGATCATAAGGATTCACAGCGGGAAATGACATCGGTGCTCATTTCGGATCTCTATGGTCGTGTCATCACTGGCAAGGACATTGAGAAAGGCTTCAACATGTTGCTAGCCAATCTACCCGACCTCATTCTGGACACACCAGAGGCCCCGGTGATGTTGGGCAACTTTATGGCCCGTGCCATTGCCGATGATTGCATGCCGCCCAAATTTGTTAGCCGACCCGAGGAACACCAGCAACTCAATGAGCATGCCGAGCAGGCACTCCGTCGTGCCGATGCCCTGCTCCACAAGCAGGTGTGGGCTCATCTCGATAATGTTTGGGGCATGGGTGGACCTCTGCGACCGGTGAAGACCATCACCAAACAGATGACCCTGTTGCTCAAGGAATATCTGTCATCCCGTGATGTTGCCGAAGCGCAACGTTGTCTCCGTGCCCTCGAGGTGCCCCACTATCATCATGAGCTTGTCTATGAGGCAATTGTTATGACTCTCGAATCGCTCAGCCAGACCACCGAGGAGGCTATGTGTGAGTTGCTCAAATCGCTGGATTTAACCTGTCTGGTTCTGCCAGCGGGCATGGAGCAGGTTAGTACTCAATTTAACTGATTACTTTCACAACATTGTCCCCCCCTCCCCCTCCCCACACCCTTTCTGTTATCAAAGAACTTTAATTTCAACATATAGATTAGATACCCTAAAAGCAGTCGTCGTAAATCGTTTACCGCTGACCTCTTTCCAGAATAGCAACAAACAAAAACAAAAGCATAAAAATAAAAATAAAGAAAACTAAATGCGCCATTTAATAAAAATATACTTACAATACATACATAAGTCGATGAAATTCGTAACAAACAAAATGTATCATGCACAGTGGTACGAAATATCACAAATCAGAGACAAGCTAAATATGTAGTCAAAAAATCGTATATAAAAAGGCTTAAATCAGAACATATTGATTTATGGACAATAATTAACTTCAATTTATTAAGAATATTCGTAGCTATTAATAGCAAAAAATAGTGTAAATAAGAGTTTATAAATAGATTAGATAATATAACCAATTAACAAATTGTCACATTGACAAACAAAAAGTCATTTACAGTGCAACTAGATGCAACGATTTTAACACACAAATATTTATCTACTTTAAAATTATATGCAGTGCATTAACATTAAAATATTTATGAAAACTGAACAACAAATAAACTATTAGGTAGAAAACGCCATCAAGTTTCCACCGTAGTCGATTCATGATAAAATCAGTTTATTGTATAAATAGAATCTCAGACTTGTATATGCTCTCACTTTCACAAATTGTATCATTGTTTATTATTATTGAATTTAATTATGTTTATTGTTGTTGGTTCTCGGTTCTAGGGCTTCATGCGAGTCTACGATGACATGGCGGACATTGTGCTGGACGTGCCATTGGCGTATATAATACTCGATCGATTTGTAGAGCGTTGTAATCGTGCTGGCTTCCTAACTGACAAGATTATCAACAATGTGCCATCCCGGTAAGTCTACCAATCTCTTTATATTGATAGAACACAGAATTTTAAAATTCTTAATGCATAAAATCAATTCGGAAAAACTGGCATTGAGGTAAGTCGGATAAAATCCAAGCTCCGATGTTTTAAAGTCTTTAAGAGGTACTAGAGTTCCTAAGTTAAGAATGGGACTTCTTTTTATTTGTTTAATACAAAATTAACAATACATAGAGTTCCAAGCAGAAAGAGGGTGTTTGGGAAGTCGTCCTATTTTCATAGTAGAAAAATTAAACAAGTTAATATCGATAAAATCACGTATTATTGTTAACTTCAGCCCACTGTACAAGCCCACCTGTAAACCACAAATAACACCAGAATAACAAAAACAAAACCAAAAAAAAACAACGACAGTAAACAAATATATAAACACAGTCAAACCAAGAAAAACAAAAAACAAAAGTAAAAAACGCTTTTACGTAATCTTGTCAGTCACAACGGCTCGGCTCCCCCGCCAACAATATATGAGTGTGTATGTGTATGTGTGTGTACATGTATATATTTCTATATACAAATGTGTGTTTATAGCAAATTACTTTTCTTGTTATTATTGCTCAGACTGTGCTTTTTATATACAAACATACATACGTATACATAACATATGCACATACAAACATACATCTGTGTATTTGCCTCATCAGCTCAATTTTTTTTTTTGCCGGCATTTTGCGGCTCTTCTTCGACTTGTTGTTTATTATTATGTACATATGTATGTATTTATATACGCAGATATGTGCGTGTGTGTGTTGTATGTGATTATGTGTGTCGCACTTCGCGTCGTTCTAAGTTTTCGTTGTTTTTGTTTTCGTTTTTTTTTTCTTTTGCTTTAGCTTTTGCTCCTCTTCTTCTCGCTTTTGTATGGTGCGTATGTTTTCGTAGATGTATGTACATATGTTTGTAAGTTTGTATGTGCCTGTGTTTGTGTGTGTTTGTTTATGAAATTTCTATTGCGCAGTTTGGTTTTTGCGCTGACGCGAAGCGTCGTTGACTTCTCTGTTGACGTCGACGCCTCTGCATGGTTGAGGCAGTCGCTGCCGTCGATTATGGGGCCGGTTTATCAGGCGCCGGTTAGTTTTTTTATGTACATACATACATATATTCTATACATACAATGTATACAAGTGTATGTAAATAGCAGAAATACCCTACATGTTAAAAGTACTTGAATTCTGTTATCTTGTTTTTATATTTGTTATACAAAAAGTAATGTTCTCTATTTGGAAATGCCAATGATTTTCCAACCCATTAATACAAGTCAAAAAAGTTTTGCGACAACAACAACTTTCGATAAAAATGAGAATGTTCGAGAATGTTCGAGAATGTTCTTCAGTGAATCGTCTAAAAACGTCGCGAAAAGTGTAATTTTCATTTAGTTTTCAATAGAAAATCAACCAGGTAGTATCATTTAGTTTTAAATTTGTTGTTTTATTCTAGAGAAGTAGGTCTATAAGCGGTAACAAAAAAAGAAAAACAATGACTTGTAAAAATTGCTTGATGTGCAAATAGTTTAGTTTGTCAGTGTGTGTGCTTAAATATCGATTAACTGTTGTATTTCAAATAAAATGCAACCAAATGCAATCCAAAAGAGGCAACGTTACCGTTACCTCATAACATTGCTGCAATTTAAAATAAAAAATCGATGGTATATGTACATATTAAATTGTTTGGGTAGCAGTGACGATACTAGATATCAAGGTCAATAAATACTTGAATGAAATCGTTTGAAATTAGTGGAACAACTTTTCTTGCAATCTATCTCTCTAAATATTATTCAGTACCCTTGAGAGTGTGTGGGAAATGAGAGAAAAAAATTCAAATAATATACACAGACTTTAATACTCCATTTACACCTTTTTCTTAACTAAACGTAGATTCTTTTAGGCCCATATTTAAGGTCTCAAATAACGAGTTTAGAATTCGGAATATCATATTCAGTATATTTCTAAAGAGAAATAAGTGTATACAAGTTTTAGATTGCTTCATGACAAATAATTTAACATATAAACACTATATTGTTTATGTTTTTGTTTATTAATTTGTTTTGCTTCGTAGTGGATCTCGTTGTTTATTTATCCGAGAGACCTGAACTATTTATTTAACTTGTGTGACTCGCTTGCAGTTTATTTATTATTTATTTTAAAGTTTCAGACAAACAAACACATGCATAAAATATAAATAAACACACATCTTATGTGTGATGTGTTTGTCGATAATGCTTAACGATAGCTTATCGCTGGGCGCACCTATAAAGTTGCCATTGGATGTTACAAGTAGTTGTTGCTATTGTTATCGTAGTTCTAATTGTAGTTGTTGTTGTTGTTTGCTGGGTGGTGTTGGCGGTGGTAGGGCAACAACCTGCATGTGGCTCAAGATCGTGAACACCGTGGAGAAGGTAAAAATGGCGACTGTTGTTGCCGTTGCAGTTGCAGTTGCTGCTGTTATCGACCTGCTCTGCCACACCCACAAAACAGTAACAACAACAATAACAATAGGCTGCAGTCTACAGACAATTCAGTTGCAGTTGGTATTGTTGTTGTTGCTGCAAGCTGTAAGCTAAGCTGGCATTGCAGTTGCTGTTGTTGTAACTGCATTTTGCATTCGCCTTGGCTCCGGCTGTTGCTCTTTGGCACTTAACATAGCCACAACAACAGCAACAACAACTGCAGCAACAGAAGCATTCACTTCAACATACATTCACACACACACACACACACACGAGTCGACAACTATGTCTGACGACGCCAACGCCGTCGCGACATCGTAACTTAAAATACTCTACAATTGAGGGGCTATATTTCTTGTTAAAGCTTTATGAAGACCTTCAAAAAAAAGTGTTGATACTAGAGATAAGCACTGAACTTTTTGGGGCCTGGTCCAGCCGTAACCAAATTTTAAGGCGCTTTCCCCTTTCCAGTCATATAACTATGTGAATGATATAATGTCAAATTCAAACATTTCGATAGTAAAGAAGCGTAAGTGGAGTTAACAACGAATTCTTACAAAAATATTTGGTAAAAAAAAGAAAAATTTTCAATAAACTAAGAAACATATGGATCGGTATTAAAGGTTTTTAATCAAGCAATAATTTTTTGAGTCGAGCCAAACCAATCCACATATAACAGGAAAGTCTTTATAAGAAGCTTTTTCTATGAAAACCCATCAATTACAAGCTATATTTGGCACTTAATCTTATAGCTGTCATGTGGTATTAACTTGTTCATAAATGTACTTTATTATTTTTTAGAAAGTGAGAATTGTAATCAGTCCTCTATCTCAACATTTGTTTAAACAATTATAGATGTACAGAACCGTTTTAGGTCTTTTGCAACAGATTTAGAAAGGGTATTTAAAGTGTGTTTTGTTTTAGAGACTGGTTATACCCGTTTACATTTTTTTAATGTTTTTGTTGTGGCTGCTTTATCTGTCGCACTATCTTGCTGCAACGTCAACAATAATGCCCTCCCTCTCATGCCCCCCTCGCGTCCGAGCCCCCTCTTATTGCATTTGCTCTTTATAGTTGCAAGTTGCAACCATGGTTTATTTATATACATATGTATGCAGAAATAAAGCTTTGATGTTGATGTAGGTTAAAATTCGATACCAGCCTGGCTAGCACTTGAGATTAAACAGTGACTTGTGTGAACGCTGCTGAAAACTAGTTTTTGAATTGCACTCTGCCTCCCCTCGTACCACACTCCCAACCCTCCCCACCCTACCACCTACCTTACTTTTTGCCTCCTTTTAACTGCACTCTGTTTACTCGTTTCGTTGTTGTTGTCGCACAGCTGTTTTGTCACTGCCGTTTTGTTGTTGTGTGAGAAGATGAGAGAGAGAGAGAAGAGAATGAGATGACAGAAGAGAGTGTGAGAGAGAGGGGGCAAAGAAAAAGGGTCAACAGTTGAATGAACTCTGCTGCTGCAAATTCGTGTAAACGCACTACGACTTTTTTCAGTCTTTTTTTTTGTTTGTTTTTGTTACTTTGTGTTTTATTTTTTATTTTATTTTTACTTGTTTTTTGAAGCCGCTTGCCAAATTCGCAAAATGTATTTTCGGAATGTTCTGGTATTTTTATTTGTTTTTGACATTGCATAATGCATGCAATTTATTTTTATGGCATTGCACTCAATGTAATTATCGAATAAATACGGTACGGTCTCTACAAACTATTTAAAATCCATGAAATTTATTTAAGTATGTATTTGCTATTGGCACAACGTCGAGTGCCAAAGAATTTCTTATACCCTTGTCAAAGTTAACAATCACTTAACATGTGAAATAATTATAAACATTTGACATGTCAATAAAATAAAGTAACATCTGATGAGTCAGATTATTTTAGTAAAACTTAAAAAGAATACAAGTAAAGATAAAAGACAACCAATACTAGAAGTAAATTAACTTTATTATATTTATGCGCATATTTTTTAATTGTTTGGCTTTCATTGACTATGCTTATTAATTAGTTACTATTGTCTTTGTCTTTTGCAGTGGTCGCAAGCGTTTCGTTTCTGAGGGGGACGGGGGTCACGTGAAGCCGGCCACTTTGCCCATGCGCGATTAAGAATCGAGGATTGATTGACATCTATCGATAAAATACTATATAAACAACAACTATCACAAAAAATAACACCAAGGAGCACAAACAGCAACACTAGTAGCAAATATCCCTACAAACTTATGAAAAGAGCGAAAGAGAGCAAAATAGATTTGTTGTTGCTGTTCGTGAAAATATCGTGATCGAATCAGCGAGGAGATGTATGATGGCGATAACGATAAAATTGAGGACATGTATCGGTAACAGCATGAGAAACATGATAAGCGAAAGCGAAGAGAATGATAATGATAACAACAAACAAACAAACAAAATAACAACAACAATCAATCGGAAATTGATCTCCGCTTAAACTATATGAATAATATATACATATACATACATACATATAGCTACATATAAACATAAATTTATTTTAAAATATTTGTAAAAAACAAAAACAAAACAAACAAACAAAAAGCAAAACTGCGTCGAAAGCAGCGACAAAAAGGAAATGCAAACAACGACAACAAAAACAAAGAGAAAAGTAAAGGAAGTTGAGAAGAAAACAGCAATAATCACACATTCTCCCACGAATAGACAGACAGTTACACTCACACACAAACACACACACACTCATTGGCACTCACTGCAAAGTGTCATGACTAAAAAGAAAGAGATGGCGAGAGCAAAAATCTACTGAGAGAGCAAATTGAGCAATCTGCAGTGGCTGCAGAAATATAACTGCAAGCATATTTTACTTATACGAAACTGTTATACACAAGCTCACATGCACACCCAAAACCAACAAAAAAAATCACACAGACACCGTTACTAGACATTTAACATGCAACTAAAATTTATTACGATATACAATTAAGTTTAAGAGATCCGAGCAAAAAGCAAATCTAAACGAAAATGGAATAGATGCAGAAAAGTATATTACGATTATTGTGTTATAAATAACATTTTCAAGAAAAACAACAACAACAAAGCATAAATATATAAAAATAAAATTTAAACTTACATTGTATGTAGGGCATCCAGGCCATGCACCCTTTAAAGCAAAACTATATAAAACTCTAATTCAAATTCCATTTTCGTTAAACAATTTTTAAGATTTGATGTAATTCAAAATTTGCGGTTTCGTTTAAATTTGGTCTCGATTTATTACTGTATTTACACCACAGCACATACTATTACAATTGGAGCATGAATAAATTTAGCAACACAGCTTACTATTATTAAACATACAAATCATTATTTTTTTGTCATATTGTGAGAAGACTCCTTACACATAATTATACTTAATATTATACATTTAAAACAAACTATATACATAAATATAATTTTTCGTTCGCATACTTTGAATAAATATATATTTACATATGCGCATTTTTTATAACGTAAGCTTCTTATTTGTTTCTATTTCTACGATTATGCCATGTTTTTTTTTTAGTCTTTTGTATAACAGTTGGGAAAAGTAAAAGGCTTTTGGTTAATTTTTTTTGTTGATTCTATTTTATTTTTGCTTTTGTAAAAATATATTTGGCCTAATTTAGCTTAGTGTAAGCGACGGCTTGAGAAAAGGATTAATTTTAATATATTTTTTTTTGTTTATTACTAAGCGCTTTGGACGCAACTGTACTTTGCAAATAATTTTTGCCGTGTGAGAGCAACTTGCATATACACAAATTATAAGATAACTACCATACATATACATAAATATATATATATATGTATATATATATATACATCTAAATATATATATTATATACAACTATTGTGTTAAAAATACATATAAAATCTTAAAAAAAATAAACAAACGAAAATTTGAATCTCAGTTGATTTGTTATTTATATTTAATTCGTAGCTAGGCGGTGATGTTCAAAAATCGATGTTTTGTATGTAAAAATTCGATTGCTGCATAGAAAAAAATCGATTCTTTTAACATCACTAAAACTAGGTGGCATCTGGAGGCTCCAGCTTCACCTCACATCAGGGACGTCCCATACCGACAGTTGAGGGCAGAAGAACAGGTCCAACTGATCCAGCGGAGGTTCCCATGGAGCCATGTAGCTGGACATGCTTGCGATAGTTGGTGAAATGCTCCAAATACTGTTTAACCGTGTCCATGGGCTCGTAGAGGTCATTTTGCTTGGCATGCAATTGCTGTTGACCCATTGCATTCACGATGGTTTGTGTGGTAAAATAAGTGGGATACTCCTTGGCCACATTGATGCCCAGGAATCCCTGTAACATTTCACGTATCATTTCCCAGCAGTAGGAGAGCATTACACACGGTCTGTACTCAACTTCTATGAGGATGCCCTTAAAGTGCTCCATCATGGTAACGGATCCAAGTTTAATGACAAAGTCACCGTATTCGAAACGAGCGCCACGCGATTCGATTTTTGTTTGCTTTTTCGATGTAAAGGTGGACGTCATTTTCAGCATAAGTAAATCAAAGATGCTATCCGCAACTAAAGCAACTTGTTTCCCAGTCCCATTGTCAATTATAGAGAACGTAGATGCCGGATATTCCGAGTTGTGCAAAACATGAACAGCTCTCGTCGGTGTTCCATGTTGTGGAGTGGATATAAATGTCTCGCAATCAACCAAAAATTGACCGGCATGTGTCGCGCCCAGTGAGAGTAGGCGCTTGGCCAGATGATCAATGATGTGGGAGCCCGATTTGCCCTCGGGCAGTGGATAAGGCTGTAGCACAGTCACTCCCATGCTAAATGAACTTTTTAATATATGTTGCTTTTTGTTTATCACAACAACCAATTTTTAGTAAAACGAAGAATAGGTGTGACCATATCTTCCAGTGCATAAAATCACAAATATGTATTCATATTTTCAAGCTGGCAGCGCCATCAACTATCGTGCCAATAATAGCATAGCATATCGATATTGATAGGATACATTTTATTGCACAAAACCGATTGTTGTTGAAAATAACAGATGTAGTTGGCATGTACAGAGGGCTGTCCACCAATGTGAATTCAATGTACATTTCAAAATAAGGACAATTAAATTTCCCAATGCGATTATTACCTTAGCGATAATTGATATATTGTCAATTATTTGAGCTATCGAAAGTGAAGACGTCAACACCAATATATCGATATTATATCAACAATTTTTATCACATAGCTGTTGTTGTTTGTGGGTGGCGGAGTTGTTTCGCTGGTGGTGGCCTACACAAGCATGGCGGATAAACGAAAATACAAGCGATCGGTAAATAAAACAAAAACAAATTGAAATGTAAATAAAAGATATGAAAATATCATAATATATATGTATATGGTTATATCCGTTTGACAGAAAGAGGAAATCGCCCGTGAATTTGACTTGCCCGAGCGCAAATCCAAAATAGCAACAATACTCAAGCAAGATGATCAAGCCTATTGCATATGTCGAACATCGGACTGCTCCAGATTCATGATGTAAGTTGAAAGACTGACAGAAGGACAAGTTGACAATTGTTACCATTTATTATAGCGGATGCGATGGCTGCGAAGAATGGTATCATGGTGATTGCATTGGCATCACAGAGAAGGAAGCCAAGCATATTAAACAATATTATTGCCGCAAATGCAAGAAGGAGAATCCCGAATTGCAGACGATATTCCGTCTGGTTGCCACAGAGCGAGCAGCGGCAACAGCTGCTGCAACAACAACAACATCAGCTGGTGGAAACAACAGCAACAACATTGGCCTTACACCTGGAACGTTATCAGGTAATGCATCAGCAGGAACAGGTCCAGGTGGTAGTGGGTCTGCAGGTGCCACTGGTCGCAAGAACAATAACAGCAGTCTAGCGAAAGAAACAAAGACGGGAAGACGTTGCGGCACCTGTGAAGGCTGCCGGCGGCCCAATTGTAATCAATGTGACGCTTGTCGCACACGTGTCGGCCACAAGCCGCGTTGCATCTATCGGAATTGTGTAATGCAATCAAATCAGACTCCTCAGCAGCCAGCAGCAACAGGCGGTAGGAAACGGGAAAAGGGGAATCCCATACAGCAGCAGCGTAAGAATAAAGTTGCACGGACAGCCAGTCCCGAGATATTTGTAAACCCGGAACTGGAGGGTATACGTCAGTGTCATGGACCCGGTTGCCGTTGTCAGGCTCGACCGCAAAGTAAATACTGCAGCGACAAGTGCGGCTTCAATCTGGCTACGAGCCGTATCTTTCAGGTTTTACCACAGCGTCTGCAGGAATGGAATTTGACACCTTGTCATGCTGCCGAAGAGAATCGTGAGCAACTTGAGGTCATACGGCAAAAGCAATCGATGGTCCGTTTTGCCCTTGCTGAGCTGGAGAAGCGAGCCGAGGAGCTCAACATGGTGGTGGAGCGTGCGAAACGCAGCTCCATAGATACGCAACGACCGCAGGATAACGGCGACGTTGAGGATGAACAGAGCATGTACTGTATCACCTGTGGCCATGAGATACACTCACGTACCGCCATCAAGCATATGGAGAAGTGCTTCAACAAATACGAATCGCAGGCCAGCTTTGGCAGCATCTTTCAGACCCGCATGGAGGGCAACAATATGTTCTGTGACTTTTACAATCCGGCTAGCAAAACGTACTGTAAACGTTTGCGTGTACTCTGCCCGGAGCACAGCAAGGATCCCAAGGTCAGTGATACGGATGTGTGCGGTGCACCGCTCGTTCACAATGTGTTTAATCCCACGGGTGAGTTCTGTCGTGCACCCAAAAAGAATTGTTTCAAGCATTATGCTTGGGAGAAGATACGCAGAGCGGAAATTGATTTGGAACGTGTACGTCAGTGGCTCAAAATGGATGATCTTATGGAACAGGAGCGACAGCTGCGACAGCAACTTAGTTCACGTGCAAATCTACTCGGTCTGATGCTGCATTCCACCTACAATCACGAGGTGATGGACGAACTGGTGCGAAAGCAACAGGAGCATTTAGCTGAAATGGAGAAGCAAAAGCGTCGACAGGCACATTATCAGCAGGTGCAGCAGCAACAACAGCATTATCAGCAGTTGCATCAGCAAAAGCAGCAGCAGCAGCAGCAGCTGAAACAACAGCAGAAGCAACAACAGCAGCAGCAACATCTGCAACAACAGTTGCAGCAACAACAACAACAACAGCTGATCCACCAGCAAAAGCTACAACATCAATAGTTAGGAATATGTAACCAAAAGAAATGCTAGCTAATTGGACATGAATCTGTCACATTATATTTTTAGCAATTAAGAATCACACTTTCGTACTCCATTTCTCTCCACAATCCTTCCTCACCATCAATTCACTAAGTAAACACTAACAAATTTGACAAGGATTAAGTGTTAAGTACACACCGCAACCGATCACCATGGATATTGAATATATATGTAGTATGTACATATGTATATGAAGCTAACAATATATTCGTGCATGACAAGCTGGGCGTCGTTACCATCAGCAACCTGATCAACAGAATTAACTAAAAACTAAACCAGCTGCATTCTCGCCCTCGCTCTCTCTCTTTCACATTCAGGTGTCTCTTTTGCACCTGTATATACATACATATATCCTTCTCTCTCTCTCCGTCTGTGTCGTGTGCTTGGAGGTTGCTATGTGCCAAATTGGCCCACCCCAGTTTGTTATTGAAAACTAAGCATCAAAAATATTTATTGATAGCAACCTGTCGGCGATTGACACTGAGCCAACCCTTCACTTTCACATCATTTACACATTTTCATTTCATATACATTTAAAACTAATCAAATAATCAATCGGTGCGGTTGTAACATACACAAATTCTTATTTCATGAAATATACTATATTCATGAGAAATATATTCAATTTTTTTTCTACACACTAGTGATAAGTGCATTAGTTTATAAGAAACTAAATAAATAAAAACAAAAGAAATATAAATATATACTTTATGGGGTCTACCACAAAATGTGACAAAATTATAAAAGCCCTCTGCAAGGGTATATAAACATAAAACTCAGGATTAGATTAACCATATTCCAGAATTCAGTTACGGCAGTTAAGTTTGTTAATTAAGCAGAAAACTAAGCGAACTTGATAAATCTATATGTATTTATAAGAAATTTACTTTAGCTTGCTTTATACTTATATTATTTTCAATGTCTATTACTAAACACAATCTTTGTATGTGTATGTATTTATTTTTAAGAAAATTTCATTATTCAATTTCTTTTTTTTTTTTTGTATATCGCATTTTATACTGAATTCATGATTTAGTAAAGGATCTAAAAAAAATATATATATATTGTTTGAAAACAAATCAGATCCTATTGTTTATATGCCGACATATGAATGATATATATCCTGAGGGACTATGCTAGAGAATCATAACCATAACCACGAAACCGATAACATACCCAAGTGCATATACATAGTTAGGATACAATAGCTGTCAGTGTCAAGATGAGAAGAGAACTGAACTGAACGGAACGGATTGAATCGACGGAATCGGAACGGAGAGGCTCTGAAGTGAAGTGAAAACTAAGTAGTCTGGGTGTTAGTCGTGTTTTTTGAAATTTTGTAGAGACATTCATCAATTATATTTTGTATACCTTCTACACAACTCGACAATAAAAAAAAACACAATTTTGTATTCAACATTTTGATCCTAATTTTATTCAAAAATCACAACGCGAGTTATCCTAGACGGTATCCCTTATATATGTATATGTATGTACCTCATACAATATGCATACATATGTACATGTTCAAGTGCAGTAATCAAATTAAACCGCGTGATTCGAAAGTGTTGCGAGTTCCGCAAGTGGAAAACGTTCAAATTTTCAAGTTGCAGCAGCTAAACATTTCTTTTTCTTCTGTTAACAACAACAACAACTGGTGACATTTATCGGATGCGGTTGCGGATTTGAATTTGAAAACGAAGGCTGAAAGCGTATCAATCAATTTAACTGGCAATCAATTGTGCCATCAATCAATCACTGCAAGATTATCTTTTGACTTGCTTCATTCATTTCTGTTGCCGTTGCGTTGTTCAAAATCGTGAATTTATAGAGGTGCGTTTTCTTTAATTCAAAAATATTATAATATATTTTAAGCATACATTTTTTTACATTTCCATCTTCAGCAGTTACTTTTGGATTCGTGTTTAATTTTGATTAGTTCGTTTCGTTTTCATACTGGTCTATCAGTAAGTAAATTGTAAGCTGTTGTTGTTGTCAGTCATCAGGCAACTGTTCATATTTCTACTCTTTAGCTCAAACAAGCAAGTCAAACTCGAAGGTGTCCTCAACCTCGTTACCCGGCCAGCTCCCAGCTGGCCCCAATCCTTCACAGTCGGCAGGTAAGTGACATGCATTTTGCCACTTGATTTTCAAGTAGCTGTGCCAAATTTCCATTTCCTTTTCCCACCATTAAAGCACTTCCACACTATACTGCACAATATTCTAATAACTAAAGTTTACGTGGGAGTTTTTAAATATGCCAAATAACATGGCGTATGAGTAACCTTTTTGGGTTTATTTTTATTAATTAATGTACAAATTAAATGCTAACTATCTTTATCGTAAGGTGTGCTGCAATTTTACTTAACATTCTTCTATTTTCTTTAATAATTTAATATACTTTTTTAAAGTTTCTGTGGCATACAGTTGTAAAAAAATATATTTGATATTTGAGATATTTGATTTTATTTAAATACGTCTATTTCTTCAGGGAGTTTAAAATCGAAAAGTTAAAATGGCTATTTATTAAGTTTTTGTTTGTAATTTTAAAAGAAATCATCGTCTGTTCTTTATTAAACTATTTATAACCAATTTAAATAAAGCCTTGTAAATGCTTCACTTTAAATCTTTACTTAATATGTAAATGAAAATTTTAAATGCAGAGAAACGTTTTTGGAATATACATATCTATGTAGATACATTTATTTCATTACATTTTTGGATACATATGTGTAAATTTACTTTTTTGAAAAAGTTTCTGTTTCTAGCTTTATTATTTGCCATAAATACGCGACATTTGTAAACAATAACAATTAAACAAGTACAATTAAATTACCAAATATTTGTTTGGCTGATCAGTGTAGCACATGTCTGTATGTATGTATGTTTATGCATGTGTACATATGATTTTTATGGCCATTTTCTATGCATATTTATTGTTAAACAAATTCAGTTTACTTCATACTCGATTGCATGCACGAGAATCCGTCAGTCGATGGCATTTGAGGCGTTGTTTGATTGTTTTTTCTGGGGTTGCCACCGGCTGACAATTGCAAAAACAATAACAACAACAACAGTAATAATAACAACAACAACAACACATGAGGTTGCCCTGGGCACTTGAGGCTCCGGGTTACATTTGTCCATTTGTAGGCATTGCTAGGCCAAAATTGTTTGCCCTGCTCCTGTTCCTGTCCATTGCTGTTGTTGTTGTTCTTGTTGGTATTGCTGCTGCTGCTGTTGTCGCCCACTTTCGCTTTTCGATCGATCTAACAATAATTCAGTTTCAATCAAATTGCTTCATGATTATTTGTTGTTGCTTTTATTATTGTTATTGCCATTATTGTTGTTGTTGTTGTTGTTGCTTTTTAACATACTTGAGCGTCGTTTTTGCATATGAGGAAAATGCGAATGTCAATTCATACATATAAAGAATGCGGCGAATGCGAATTTGAATTCAAATTCAAATCCTCAAACGGCATTCACACGCGACCTCTCAAAGTGTAACAACAACAACAACAACAACAACTCAACATATAGTACACGCACACACACACGTACCCTGCACCAAGTACTATCAGTAGCTCAATTCTTAGGCGCCATACCCATAAGCAAGGTGTTGGAACCACAAGCTGGCGCCCGCTCAGGACGTAGTGAACCGACTTCAAGTCGCTGAAGAAGTCGGTGTATTTGTTGACAACAACATCATTGCCATTCCAGGACTGGAAGTGTCAAAGTGTAAATATCGTCTCCGGCGGCATCGCAAATTACAACATCAGCAGCAGCAGCAGCAAGCGGAGCGACAGAAGGAGGTGACGCACTCTCAGGTGCATCTTGCATTGCACGAGCGTACAAGTGTGCAAATTCAGCGTCTCTTAATCAAGGATAAGAATAAGGAGAAAGAGAAAGACAAGGATAAGAGCAAGGACAACAAGAAACTGATGGCAGAACGACAAGCGAACGCTCATGAGCGTCGCATTCATGAACTCGATCAGAATGTCGAACGTTATTTTGAAGTGCGCAAGGTTAGTAACTGTCATCGTTATAAAAAGATCGATAATTATTGTTATCGCATGTTATCAGCGCTTAGGCAAAGGCGCCTACGGCATCGTGTGGAAGGCAACGGATAAACGAAAGAAGGAAACCGTAGCTCTCAAAAAAATCTACGATGCATTTCGAGATGAAACTGATGCTCAACGCACCTATCGTGAGGTTGTCTTTCTACGCGCCTTTCGCCATCATCCCAACATTATTCGCATGCTGGATATATTCAAGTAAGTAGCTCCAATCGATGGAATCCACATTTTGTTCAAGCCATTAATTTTCACAGGGCTGCCAACAATTTGGACTTTTATTTGGTGTTTGAATTCATGGACAGTGATCTTCACAATGTTATTAAAAAGGGAGACGTTCTCAAGGATATACACAAACGTTTTGTCATGTATCAGTTGATCAATGCCATCAAATATATGCACTCCGCTAATGTCATACATAGAGATCTCAAGCCGAGCAATATTTTGATTGACAGCAAGTGCAGGTAAGTTGCCTTTCAATCACATCTCCTTCCATTTGTAAATATAATCATGTTCAACATTTTACTCAACTTCCAATGTCATAGCTTGTATAACTTTATCAAATCTAAACCGATTTTCGTGCAAAGTGTCCATTTTTAGCTCTTGCTAAAATTCTAGATAAAAGTCCCCTCTTTACTTTTTCTATTAAGTTACAAATGAATTAATAGATTTGTCGTTTTAATTGCAGACTCAAAGTAGCCGACTTTGGTCTGGCACGCAGAGTGTGTCCAAAGAGACGCAACACTTTGGACTATGAATGTAAGGATGGGCCGAAGAATGATGCCTTGCTCACAGATTATGTGGCGACACGTTGGTATCGTGCACCTGAAATTCTCGTCGCAAGTCGCAAGTGAGTATAGAAAATATTTAGAAAATAAAGAAGTGACTAATTCTCTTCCATAACCATAAAGATATACAAAGGGCGTTGATATGTGGAGCCTGGGCTGCATACTGGCCGAGATGATACGCCAGAAGCCGCTCTTCCAAGGCACCAGCACGATCAATCAGGTAAGCACTCTATAGTTTTAAATATGTTATTTTTGATATCATGTCGTTTGTGCAGATTGAGAAGATTGTGAACGCATTGCCGGAAGTGACAGATCGAGATATTGAATCGATTGGAGCAAGCTTTGGTTCTGTGCTGCTCAGCAAGAAGATTGTAAGGGATCGTCGTCACTCTCTGGACGAGATGTTGGGCAATTGTTGTAACGAAGCCATGTCACTGGTCAAGTCGCTACTGGTACTCGATCCGGATGGACGACTGACCGCCAAAGAGGCAATTGCCCACTCCTATGTGCATCGCTTTCGTACCGCCTCGGCAAATATGGAATTGCGCACGGATATCA
This sequence comes from Drosophila neotestacea, assembly GCA_035044365.1. Classification (NCBI taxonomy): domain Eukaryota; kingdom Metazoa; phylum Arthropoda; class Insecta; order Diptera; family Drosophilidae; genus Drosophila; species Drosophila neotestacea. The sequence continues at coordinate 690,210 of JAWNMD010000051.1, read as the reverse complement.
AGCCTCCGCTCGATGACGATGTGCGCTATTGTGTTAATGATTATCGTTTTGCGCTCTATGATATGATTTCACCCGAAATGCGTTCCATTGCCCAACATAGCAGCTCCACTCAGCTGACACCCACTAGTGGATCGGACACCACACTTACACAGGGGAGCACCATACGTTCCATGAGATCTGTATCGAAACCCAAGTGAGTTAATACATATTGGCCTCTGTTTTATCCAAGTGTCTAGTTAGGGTCTCAGTTAACCAAGCAACTGAAAGATATTTTGATGTAAGATGTGTAAAAGTAAATGTCAAATATCTTTCAATTAAAATGTAATTGAACTATGAATGAGATCTCTATCGAAATCTAGGAGATGCCTAGTTAAGGTCTCAGTTAACTGTGTAACTGAAAGATATTTTGATGCCAGATGTAGAGAAGTTATGTCAAGCTCAAAAATATCTTTCAGTTAAAAAAGGGGAGTATTTTTTTTATTTGTGGGAATGGAGTGGGGTGGGCGTGGCAGTTGGTAGTCATTTGCAGAGCTTCTCTAGTTGCTCGCTCGCTTTTGCAGATCTCGTCGCTCGTAGCATAGACGCTCACCGTCATCCACAGCGACGACGGCAGCCAACACAACAACTACAACTGCAACTACAGCAACAACAACCACCAAGACAAAAACAACAACAAACTTAAAACAACAACAACAACCAAAACAGCAACATCGAGTGGCACTCAACAAAACGGGACGTGAGACGTTAACATCCACATCCACATCCACTTCCACATCGACGTCAACGTCAATATCCACATCCACTTCGACTTCGATAGATTCCACAAGCATTAGTCAAAATGTTCCACAGTCAAATGAGGTGATTCCACAACAACAACAACAACTGCAACAACAACAGCAGATTCAACGAAATCCTCGTTCAATTCAACGTCGTTCAACATTTGCGCAATCGCGACGCTTGCAACCACTTTGAATACTTCAATCATATAGTCAATGAACAGTTCAACACTTACCAAACTTACCATAAAATTAAGTCAAGTTTAAATTCTGAATGACTGGCCACACTATTTTTTTTGGATCCTTTTTGTTTCGGGTGATTTGGCAGCTTAAAACAAATCGGAAACGGTGCCTGGATGCCACCAATAATACTAAATATATACTGTTCTTAGGCAAATTCAATAAACTCTAAAAACCACTATCTGATCTAAATTATATAACATAGATATTACTTACATACATAAAGTATATGTTTGTATATATGTAAAATGATTAACTATAGTAGCTAGGAATATGTATGATTTACTGATAAACAATGCAATTTGAGGACAATATTCATGAATATAAAAGGGAAATATTAGCTGTTAGTGTGACAATAAACTAATCAAGTCTAAATATGTACAACTATGCCCAATAGATCGTTAATTATATAATATATGTACATTTGGTTCCAACTCCAAAATAAATGTATATATATCTTTATATTTTCTTTTTAAGGCCTAGTTACACTCGTTGTGAAATAGCCGCGGAATGAAAAACTATATGGAATTTTTCATTCCGCGGATATTTCACCATAAGTGTTAACCATCAGTAAATGCCTTTACTTTCAACTTGATTAGTAATCTCTCATAGTTTAATGCTTTTCATGTAATATTTAAACAACAATTCTTTTATTTTTTGTAAGTTATGGAACATGTTGTGTTAAATTAAATATGTATATTATACTATATATTATATAAGTTCTATCATATTGAGGAATTTAAATTTAAAATCAAATAATTTAATTCAACAAACTGCCTGCGCCTTAATTTTACTCCATTAATTTGGTCAATGTTTAGCTAATTGCCTTCAGAATTTTAACCACGAAATGCTCATCCTAGTCCTCCTAATCCCAACTCCACTTCATAGACAATCCGCAAGCAATGTGTTGACGACAAAGAATTTACCCAATTACACCACGGCCTGGGTGGAGGAGCAGCGGAAGCAGCAAATACAATTGCAACTGCAACAACAGCAGCAGCAACTGCAACAACAACAACAACAGCAGCAGCAGCAACAACAACAGAAGCAGCAACGTGGCAAGAAGGATCATCAGACAAGGATAGATCCCGGTTTCCTTGTGGAAGCAGCACAGATGGCGCTGCATAAAGAACTCGCTGCGGTTGCTGCAACAGCGCCACGAAATGTCAACGGGGGATTGTGGCAGGCGCCAGTTGTGGCACAATCTCAGACGTCATCGCAGCGTCAACAACCTCTTCGCTTATGGACGGAACCAGTGCCAGTGACCGGACCACTTCCCATACCCGTTACCGCTCCCACTCCCGCTCCCGAGCCAGAATCAATGACGAAAGCGGCTCAGTTGCGTGCTCGAGTCCGTAAAATGCGCAAGGAATGCAAAGAGAAGCGTCAAAGCAAGCAGAAGGAGACGATAATTGAACAGTTGACCCGGTGCGCTGTACAGGAATCGGCTGAAAAGTTGACCCAGAGTCAAGCTAAGCAATTACTGAACGCCAAGGCCCTTGAGATGTCTGAGGAGCGTTTACGAAAGGAGCGCAAATCCGTGGATTTGACGTTAACATTGGAGCGACTTCAGCTGGAACATGAACAGTTGCAGCAGAAGAAGAACAAAATAATCGAGACAGAGACAATGCGTCAACATCCTCGCAAAACGGATGATTCAATATTTACATCCAAGGGAACAGTACGCCAGGCCAAACCCGCAGACTTGAAGACCAAGCACCCGGAGTCAACGTTAAGCCGGAAGATTGAAAAGAAGTTGGGTTTTGGCATACATGCTGCATCTGCTGCCTTTGTTTGCTACAAGTCACGTCTTAGTCGGCTGGAGGAGGATATGGCCAAGTGTAAGCAACAAATATTTTATTATATCCAGGAAAATCAGGAGCTGCTCCATCAGAAGAGTGTGCGTCATAATATCGAGCAATTGCTGCAATCATCGCCAAGTCCGCCGGCCACGGCCAGTTCAAAGCAAACCGATTCCGGCGTCGAGGTGGAACTCCGGGCTACCCTAAAACGTGGTTTTGGAAATCTTAAGATGGAGCGGGACAAGCAGAAGCAGTTGCAACTGCGTGAGTTTCTTGCCCGTGATGAGAGCAATGCCAATGCCTATGAGTTGCCCAATCTCAGCAATGTTTACAAGGCCAGCAGCAGTCATGCCCAAATGTTGCCTCATCACCATTCTCATAATTCATCATCACATTCATCAATTCATCTACCTCTCTCGTCGCATTCACATCACAATTCCACGACTCCTCACAAGCAAATCAACTCCAATAACTTCACTAAGGAGGATCAGATGCGCGATTCTTGGAACGACTCCAATAATCGACGATGCCAACAATCGACGCCCTATCGTGATCGCCTTTGCATACAGGAGGCAAAATTCGATCAGAATTATGATCTGGACAACTTTGAGGATCAGCATTTCACTCGCAAGTAGCCCGACCAACAATCATTAACGAAATAACAAAACAATCTTGAGTTCAAATCATCAACATGGCACTCAAAAACAAAACAAAAAAATCTGCTTACGAAATATATAAATATGTACATATAGAGTATATATAATGTGCCATAGTTTTGAATATAGTTAAAATTGTAATTAGTTAGACCAAAATATTGGATAATTTATTAATCACAGCTGACAATGGGATTCAAACATCAAATTCATATGTAACTGTAGTTATTCCATCTAAATCCCGTACAGATCCTATTGAAATTCTTTAAGCAGTATGTAAGACTTAAGTATTTGGAGCTTATCAAAATTGTTCTTAGTTTCAAGTCGGTTTTCCAAACTTAAAGCAGTTTTTAACGTTTAGTTTCTACTTTCTTTTAGAAGAGTTCATAAAAATTGTTTAGATCAGGGATTCAAACCATAACTGAAACCGTAACCGCTAACCGATACTAACCGATTGAAATTTGTGGCCGAAATCCTAAGCGTAAACGAAAACTTTTAGATTATTTTAAAATTCAATGGATTTTATAATTTAAATTAGTTTTCCAATTATTTCGAAACCGTTACTAAGGAGAAGCGGAAAACCAAAACCCGGCCGTAACTGTTTGAATCGGTTTGAATCCCTGACTTAGGTTTTTAGAAAATAAGCAATATTTGATATATAATAATAACAGAATTTCCGTCTAAAATGATTTTTCAAAGTAGCGAAAAAGCTTTCTTTGTACTCTATTTTTATACCCTTGCAGAGGGTATTATATTTTTGTCACGAAATGTGTAACGCATTGAAGGAAGCCTCACAGACCCCATAAAGTATATATATTCTTGATCAGGGCGACGAGCTGAGTCGATATAGCCATGTCCGTCTGTCTGTCCGTCTGTCCGTCTGTTTCTATGCAAACTAGTCTCTCAGTTTTGAAGCTATCTTGATGAAACTTGGTACAGGTCCGTCTTTTTGCTGCACGCAGTACATATCATATAGCTGCCATAGGAACGATCGGTTGGAAATAAACATTTAGTATGAAAAACTTTTTTGTTTCTCAAGATATCTCAACCAAATATACAAATTGTGTGTTTGATTAAGTTTTAAATAGGCTGACCAAATTTGGTGTAAATCGGACTACTATATCATATAGCTGCCATAGGAACGATCGGTTCGAAAACAACATTTAGTATGAAAAACTTTTTTGTTTCTCAAGATATCTCAACCAAATATACACATTGTGTGTTTGATTAAGTTTTAAATAGGCTGACCAAATTTGGTGTAAATCGGACTACTATATCATATAGCTGCCATAGGAACGATCGGTTGGAAATAAACATTTAGTATGAAAAACTTTTTTGTTTCTCAAGATATCTCAACCAAATATACACATTGTGTGTTTGACTAAGTTTTAAACAGGCTGAAAATTTTGTTTAAATTGGACTACTATATCATATAGCTGCCATAGGAACGATCGGTTAAAAATCAACGTTCAACAAATTTTGAAAAAAATCTGTCGGCTTACACAGGGCACTGCAAGGGTATCCAAACTTTGGCGCGCCAAAGTTAGCTTGCGCTATATTTTGTTTTTAAATAAAGAGAGGGTATAAAATACAAGAAGTTATGATTTAAGTACTTCCAGCTTGTGTTCAGCTTTGAAATGATTGTTTAGTAAAAATCGACAATCCATTTAAAGTTCAATAACTGATTGTGAGTGTAATATACGAATAAGTAAAAGTATAATTAATCTATGGGATTTATCTGTAGCTATAAGTATAGATCGCTGATATGGGTATATAAATCAAGAATACGGTTATATAAAAAACAATGCGGGTATAATTTAGATTTAAATATATATAAATATTTTTTTTTTTAAAGTTGTTTACTTACTGTAGGAGTCTAAAAAAAAATTGCATTCAAGTCGAAATTAGATATATCATAGAAAATATTTGGTTACCTTGCAAGATGTTCACTGAGAATTTTTTATTAAGCATAAATATATGTAGATAGTTTCAACAACTAGAATTACGTTTAAATGTGTGTTTTTGTATATAGTATATACATTTATATATATGTGTATATATATGCATGTAGATATATATGTATCGTTAATTGCAATTCGATGGGCAACTAGGCCAGCCCACTGACTATCAAGATTGAACACAATAAAGCTCTATATAGGATTTAATGTATGAATACAAAATGAAACTTTGGAAATTGTTTTTAATCATAATACACACAACAAGTTGTTCGATCATATACATAAGATCAATAAAAAATGATTTAGTTAACACATACAAAACGAATGTTTAAAATTCTTACAATTGATTTTAGTTTTGCTGTTTCTGCTTTTTTTTTGTTTGGTTTTGGTTGTTGAGCTTAAGCGTTAAGTTAATAAATGTATGTTAAATGACATACATACAAATACTATTAATTCGCTATTTAGATAAATGTATAATGGAATTATACGCACTAAATACTTATTACACACAAGCTTATTTAAATTGTTCTATTAGATTGAAAACGGCAACGGGGATTTGCATATAAACGTTTCTTTTTTCCGGCCGCATTTTACATTTTATATATACCTATGTATTGTATATATGATATAATTTTGTTGTATAAAAAAATGTTGCAGTGATCCATTTATCTAGTGTGTCTGTCTGGCACTTTGCAGCATGGAAGATGCTTCCTGTTGCTGCCACAAAACGGAAGACCCCAAACGATTGTTTTTGCATGTTGAACGTTTATTTTTTGTTTGTTTTTTTTTTTTTTTGTTGTGGTCGATCGATGCGATCCGAGGTTTAAGTTTTACGCTTCTGCTCAAGTTGCTGTTGCGGCAGCTCCTCCTGCAGTTGAAGAATATGTTCCAAGGGCTGCGGCTTGCCATCCTTATCAATTAACGCTGGCTGAACGATGCCATCCTTGCGCAGTTGCTCCAACAGATTGACTAGTTGCAATGCCTCGTATTCTTTTTGCTCTTCGGACATGCCCTCGAGGGGATTACGTTTAGGCTGTTCCACACAGCCCAGCACTGGATTGAAGCTCTGCTGTTGCTGCTTGTACTCCTCCGTGTCGCTGTCCTCGCTGTCGGACGAGTAGTCGGCACCCTCGATACGTCTACAGTCCAGTACGCCACGTTTCGCAAACAAACCCGCCGCATTGCCATACCCTGTGTATTTGATCATGCGACCGACATCCTCTTTGCACAGCACAAACAACAGCTCGGCGGCCAAATCACGTAGTATCATGGCGGGGAGCGTGAGGAAGCGGCACAGATGATTGCGAAGCTCATTGCCAATCTCAGGCCGTTGGCTGACATCCTTCAGTGGCGGAAGAATCTCCATGCGCAAATAATGACGTAGAATTCGATCGCTGCGTGCACATTTAACCAATACCGTTAGCACTGGAGAAAGAAGCTCATGGGAGCTGGCCTCTGTCTCCTGCTGAGCAAGTCCACCCCGGAGATATTCCAGCAGCACCTCCAGACAACGCACGTTGCGCTTCTCAAAGCATAGGGCACAACATTTCGGAGGAGCCTGTGCAGCACCTGCATTCTGTACCGACTCCGACTCGGATTCCGTCTCTGAATTGCTGCATTTGAGAGTGAGCTCGGTGAGACAGCTGCCGGATATGTTGGTCAGCAAATTGATGGCATGCGTGACAACGCCACGTTCTCGTTCCGTGGATAGGCTTCCAAAACGCAACAGCAACTCTCGCAGAACGCCCGTTAAATGAAGACTTTGGATTTCGTACTCATTTGGACTCTTGTCCGGCGCACTGGTCACTGTGAACATTAACTTGAGCAGCTCACAGATGATGTTCAGCTGCTCATCACTGGCAGAAGTGGCACACTCAGCCAACTTGTCGTCCAGCCACTTGGTCATGTAGGTCAGCCCGTTGAGATCAATTTGTAGACGTGTACGTGCAGTTGGCTCCAGTGCCGTTAGCAAAAACAATAGCTTCATGTCGTAGTATTCCAAGGTACTTGGATAATTGTGCATGGAAGAGTCGGTGCCTAGACGCTTTACAATCGCATCCATGGAATGCTTTCGCAAACATTGACGCCTACAATCGGCACTCTGATAAACCAGATTACATAGACATTTTAGTGCTTCTGCAATTATATTAGCCTGTGCATCAGTGAGTTGCTCAGTTCTCGGTTCCATTTCCATTCCATCGATACGTGCCAGGAAGAGCAACGTGCTCAGCTCCTGTTCGATGTAATGCGTTTGCAGGCTAAACTCGTCACGGGTTAAAATCCGCACAGTGTTTAAACATTGAGAGTGCAGTGGAGACATTGTCGCATCATCGAGGATTCCGAATATGGCCAGCCAGAGATCATGCCATTGGTTATCCGTATGGAAGTTATCAAAGACCAGCAGATCTGCATTCTACGGGCGTTTCCACAATCATCATACCACAATCAACAAATATTAGTCACAACAAAAATCTAGTGGGTGTGAGTGAGTGTGTATTACCTTTGCATTAAACTCGCTAAGTATGTCTGTGATGTGAGCTGTTTCCTTGCGCTCAAGCCGTTTCAGCTGCTCCGCATCCATGATGCCAACTGGGTCAAGCTCGTCAGTCCCTATGGTTGCTAATTGGATTTGTGTTTAATTTAATTGTATTTGCAATTCAATGTCAATAATGGGCAAAAGACTGTGCTGCCACCTTTTAGAAGAAAAAAAAGCTTTTTATGGCTAGAAGACATTCAAAGTATAGCTACATTTTCGAACACAACAGCTAAAAAGAAAGCCAACTATTTTTATTTGATTTATTTATAAAATTTTTATTATTTATATTATTTTATATATCCGGCTAAAGTAATATTTCAAGCATTTGAACTTTCAAAATACCCAAAACTAGCTATAAAATAGCCAAATTGGCCAGACTTCAAAAAGAATCTTGTTCTTAAAATAAACAACATGATAGGTGCAGCGCTAACAAACAAGAGATGGTGTCACCACCGTGTTGAAACGTGACCAAACATAGGTGGAGTACTTTTGGCCAATATACAACAGGTGGCGCTGCATAGTGATAAACAATGGGCGGTAAAAAACTCGTTAGAATTTGATTTTCATTTTGCTGTTGCATTTTTCGCAACGTCTAAATAAAGAATATATTTTATTACAAAAAATACATATTCAGTGTATACATTTATGCGTAGTGTATGTTGGTTTTGATTGTGTAAAAATATAAATATATGTATGATTGTAGAAAATAATACGTAATATGTTTTTAAAAGTTACCATTTGTGTGGGCTTTTTTCACTTGTTTCATTTGATTTCATGTTTTACTTAAATATTTATAGTTTTCATAATTACATATGATAGAAGTCGACAAATTCGACGGATCTACGACGCCTATAGCAGATTGGATCCAATCTAACTGGCTTCCACTTCTTCTTTTTCTACAAAAATACGCGAAAATGCAGTAAGAAACAAACGCGTTGAAAAGAGGAAAAAGAAAGAAAATAATAATAAACAATTAGAAATAAATGCTTGGAATCATATGTGTATACATATACAGAAATGTATGCATTATAATAAATGTAAATTAAATGAGAGTGCAAAATAAGCAGCCGAAGCTGAAAATTAATCATACTCATAATCAAACTTGCTTCATGGGTAAGTGATATTTTTTTTATAAATTTGCACTATCTATTAACTATATATGGTAAATACATTTATATATGGAATGGTAATGGTACGAATATATGTAATTTTTATAGTAAGCAATGCATTTGTCGTACACTTCACAAGGCATGCAAAATAAGGATTAAGGATTCATTAAGGATTCTGTTGTGGCAGTCTTTTATAGCGTACAAAACGATCGCTGGGTGTGTGTGTGTGTGTGTGTGTGAACTGTCACCAAATAAAACATGCATCGAGATAAACATAATGTGAAGCATACGACGGCAACATAATGTATATAGTTAATGGATGATGATGATATAACTTGAGATGGAATGGGAATGTGATGAATTACGATTACAAATATCCGATGAGATACAGAAAAATAATATATAATATCAAAATACAATACATATATGTATAAACTAATATTTATATACGATTTAGTTGGTTGGGAATGAGTTCAAAAGCCTCGCAACATGCATTTCTCGTTGGTTACTTGGTCACTTGGCAGGCGCTTGAGCATTTCTCTATTCTGGTTTTAATTTTTGTGTGTTTTTTTATGTTTTATCACTAGGCATGAGATTACTTTTGAGCAGAGCAACAGCGGGTGTGTGTGTGTTGTATGTGAATGTGTATGTGTACCAAGTACCAACAAATGCCAAACCAGACCAGATCAGACTAAAATTGGCCAGAACACAAACGCGAACCGCGTCATTGTTTGGTAAAATACATACATAAATTATGTATATGTTGGTGTATAAGTAATAGTAATAGGTCAATTGAAATAGTAATAGGAATAGTAATAGTAGCAGCAGCAGTGGTCATAGTGCATTTAGCAGTACAACAGCTCATACACAACTACAACAACAGCAACAACAACAACAACAATAATTGAAGTGTAACTAAACTGTAGCACTAGCCGGCGGCTGTGGTGCCGCTGGCGGTATAACATTCGGTATGGCCACAACACATGCCCCAGCACGTGGCAGTGACATGGGGGCCAGTTCATTCCATCCATTTCGCACCGGATCGTATTCCTCAACATTCTTTAATTGCTGACTGCCATCGTAACCGCCAACGACAATTAAACGATCGCCAAGCAGAGCACAACCAATTGCATCCCGTCCGAAAGCCAGCGAGCAAATCTAGCAAAGATAAACAAACAGCAAAACAGAGAGACGTAGAGAGTCAGTCCTCTACTGCATTTCGAATATATTGCATATGTTTACCAGTGTCCAAGTATCGCTAGCCGGATCATAACGCTCAACAGTTTCGGTGCGAGCCACCATGGGATTGCTGGCAGGACAGTCATGTCCGCCTAAGGCATAAAGAAAGCCGTTTGCCACAGTCACCTGCAGATTTAACGCAATTATAGTAGAGTACCATAAAGGCCAAGGATGGATACTTACGCCTACGCCACCGCGACGCTTATTCATTGGAGCGAGAAGACTCCATTTGTTGGTGTGCGGATCATAGCATTCGATGGAGCGATGACAAACGGAACCATCACGTCCGCCCACCGCATAGAGGCGACCGCCTAGCACCGCAACGCCAGCCGTTGAACGCATTGATGACATGGGCGCCACATAGCTCCAGGTGCGGGTAATGGGATCCCAGCTGCAATGATACAATCAATTCCATCGACTATTCAGATCATTTCTCATTTGTAATATTACCGCTCAACTGTGTTCAGGTAACTCCAGCCATCGTGTCCACCGACCGCATAGAGTGGTCCTTCGAGCACTGCAACGCCCAAACCATGACGTGGTGTTGCCATGGGATTCAATGGCGCCCAGGCCATCGTATTCAAGTCCAAACTCTCCACAGTGTTCAATGTCTTGAGGCCATCACGTCCCCCCACCAATATTAATTTATCCTCCATGACAGCGGCGCCAAATTGCAACCGGCGACCTGTCATGTGTTTCCAGGGCGTCCATTTATCGAGACGCGGGCAGTAGCTTTCAATGCTGATGGCACCCTTGTGAGCATCCATGCCACCCACGGCCAGCAATCGTCCAACAGTTGATTTGCGAGGCGTTGTCCTCTCAGTGCGTGAACGTCTCTCGGGCATAAGATGCCATTTGAAGGCTTCCATCACCAATTGCTGGCACTCATTGGAGCTGCAAACGTTCTCCACGTGATCCATGATGAACGCCGGCTGCAGCAACGGCAGACGCACCAAGGCCAGCAGCTCGGCAATGTGCTGCTCTCGATTGGGTGCATCGTGTCGCACCCAGGACATCAGACTGTGAAAAACATCCTGTTCGGATGGTACATTGAGATCATCGCTGCACAGCAGCTTGCCCAACTGATCGGCGTTCAGCTGGAAGAACTCTTGGTTCTGGCAGACCTGCATAAAATACTGGCATGTATATGCCTGTGCCAATCGCAACAATGTCGTACAGCTCTGCTGCTCCGCAAAGAAGGCAAAGCCCAGGCAGTTAGACGGATGCAGTTGGCGGGCCAGAAAATTGCAGCATGCATTCACCACTGAGTTCAGCTGCAAAAGACAGGCTGTGGCAAGTAGCGTTTCCACCGTATCCTCGCGCAGCTCAATGAATCCTGTATAGCAATATTGCACTAGCAGCTGAAGTGCATCGCCATTCACCTCGCCCAATGTCACCTCATGCTCCTTGGTCTCGCGCAGCGATCCCGTAAACATGGCTGAAAAATATGCACTCGACGCCGATAGCACCAAGCGATGAGCAGGCACACTATGGAAACAGAAATGTATATAAATATTGAAAAAAAGAACAAAATAGATAGTAGAAAAGACTGCACTGGAGCAAGCTAGACTGTGAGAGACCCTATAGTTATTGTGTAAACTAATATGCCAATTAAAAATATAAATAAAACTAATACAAACATATTTCAATTTAGGAAAATAATTAATACAAATGTGGTTAAAAATAATGCAAAGCAAATTCGCCAAACAGTGAATTTTTCTTTCATATTGCGATTGTAAATCTTAAAAACAAACTGGATGTGCATAGGATATACAGGAACCTACAGCTCAAGTTTAATGTCTCTGAGATCAAGGTGTTTATAAAGAAGGACACGGCTACAACGCCACTAATGATGCTGCTCTAGAATAGAAAGTGAATATTCTGGGGTCGAAAACTTAATTGACCCTTTGTTCTTTTCAAGTATAGGATCTAAAAATAAAAAATAAATGAATCAATTTGCAGTTTGAATTCAATAATAACAAAATCTCTTAGTAACAGTAACACGGGCTACGATCAGAAACAATTATTGCGTAGTCGTCGAACAGATCGCAATTCATAAGTGACCTTGATCAAACCACCAGGAACTTTAAAAGATTGACAATTATTATGAATTAGACAAAGTGTTGCTACCGTATGGCAAAATATACATATTAACCATGATCCACTGTGCAGAGCAGCACATCAATCATACGATTTGTATTGCGAACTATCACTCTCTCATTTCCGCTCTTTCATACACTGCTCTCAGTCGATAAGTTGGCAGCGGGAGAGCATAAAAGCACAAAGAGAAGAGTAAGCAATGCAGTAAACGCAATTAGTGCGGTGCGTTGTGTTTATTGTTGTACAGTGTTGCCACAACTACTGGCCACAAAACCAGGAAGGCAGCAAAAAAATTATTAATACAAATAAAAGAGTGAACAGATTATCGAGCAAATCACTTTATTTTTAAACTATTAACTTTTGGTAAATATTATTATTCTGAAATGATTTATTTTATGCATGTCTTTGACCATGAAACCATTATTCAGGATATCTTTTTTCAATAATAAATATTTGAATTATTTCACTTGCTAACAGAGGCTGCGAATTTAATTTAATTTGGATTGACATTCAAAATTCAAGATATATTTTCTAAGCAATCAGTTTTTGAATTATTTCAAATTAATTTCATTTCAATTTGAATTTTGTTTGATATATTGATTTATTTCGAGTTTAGACCAATTTAAGAATTTAGGATATATATGACATTAGCTTTTAAAAGGACAGATCTGTCGGGAATAAGGCTGAATTGGCAACACTGCCGTTGGAATTGCGTTGCTGGTGCTTGATGGAGGAAACTGGGGAAACTGGTGTGCAAATGCGACACACAGACAAAGAACCAAGTGAACTGCGATAAAAGTGAAGGTCAGGCAATGGTGAGGAGGATGGCGGGAGCTTATACCGGATGGTGAATTGCTAATGACTCGAATAGGTTCGAAAAAGGGGTACAACAGAAAGGAGGAGCAAAAAGCAAAAAGAATTGCTTTTGCGTACATTGCAACAACAACTTTCCATTCTTTGTCTTGAGTTTTGTAGGCTACATACATATGTATGTACATTGTACATATTAGAGGTGGGCCCGGGCCGGACTGGGCCTCTTGGGCCATGAGCCTTTCAGGCCCGAAACACGGGAAAGTCCCTTGCATCAATGTATGCCACAAGTGAAAGAGTAGTTTTCACAGCAAAGATTTTAAGTGGGAAAGAACTAGATTGTTAAGTTCTATCATGGATAAAATTAAACTTTTAAAATAGTTATCTCTTTTGGGAAATCGGCGACGATCGGGTCCGGCCCGGCTCGGCTTCGGGCTTGACAAAATAAGTGTCGTACGGGATCGGGCCTGAACCTCTAATACATACACATGTATGTACATATGATTATTGTTTGTGTGTCCACTTACCGCTTACCATCGGTGCCAGCGATGAGCACCACATCACACAGCTGCTGACTGTCCACATACAATTGCATTCGCTTCAATACACTGTCCGCATGATCACGACAGCGAAAGAACTCGTCCTGACTGCCAGTTGAATTGAGGCTGGCCAAGCTGTAATCTCTCGATAATGATTCCAGTGTATTCTCAGCCATCATCGAGATGTGTCCCGATGTCGAGGCTGTCGAGTCGCGACTGGGACTCTCTTTTTGGTTCACATTCACAGAAGACATTTTTATTTTGAATTAATCCTTTAGTTAGCTGCCTTCTTAGTTGTTGCCTGTTGTCCTTTTCAGTTCATGTCAATTTGTTTTTCAGTTGCCAATTGCCAATTGCCAATTGCCAATTGCCTGTTGCAGATTTGCCAGCTTTCTTTTGTTTACTGTTTACTGGCGACGCGACTCTCGCACGTCTGCGTTGCAGCGCTCAGTTTGACTGACTGTTTGCCTCTTGTTGTTGTTATGGCGCGTGGTAAGGTGTTGCTTTGTTTAGTTGCACTTGCATTTCTCGTCTCGCACACATTCATACATGCATGCATGTAGTATATATGTGCATATTTATGTACAGACCAACTCCAACCGCTCGCTGTTAACAAACAATTGCAAATTTTACAGCAACGCACAAGGTGAATTTACTTATAAGGTGAAGTATTCACCATAGCTGTTCTCTTTCGTGCATCCATATTCCTTGCGAGTTTAATCAAACAATTTAATTAAATGAATGAAAGCAAACGTCGTCGAAAAGAGGTTGGTTTTTGCATAGCGCACACAACCGACAAAAGATGACGCCACTGTTTTTAAATATGTGGCAGCCTTGGTTTTTGGCGCCACAGTTTTGCAACGTATGGCAAGCTCGGCTTTCCGAAAGAGTTAAAAACCAAACAAATATCAAATACGAAAATGTACCTGATTTTTGAAACTAGCTCTTCAAAATTAAGATTTTGCCTTTTTTTTTAAGTATTAATATTTGACAACTTTCCCTTTTTTTAAATCTAATTTATGATTAAATTGGTTTATTTAAATATGATATATTTTTGTAATTAAATAACTGTTTTTTAAAAACCACAGCCTTCGTCGTTGTCCTCTCTTTCTAGCTAGCATCGTTCTCTTCTCAGAGTGCAAAGAGAGCAAGTCGAACGCAATATGTCACCTTACAAGTAAATTCACCTTGGCGCAGACAAAGAACTTTTACTGCGTACGGAACTTGAGCGTAGCTGCTTTGTTTTTGCACCACACTGACATGGGGACTCTCTCTCACTACAAATTTCAATTACACAGGAAATACATGTATAATTACTGACAATTGCGTATTGAAACTGAAGCCGTGACTAAGCATAATAAACACACACTTATCAAAACTTAAAGTTGTTAATTTTTTGTATATATATTTATTTTGGCACACGGACAGAGCAACAACCGCAACAACAACAACGCATAATAGTGCTTGTTGATGTTTTCATTTTGCTTGCTGTCGTCACAGGCTACGGCGCTGCCAGACAAACAGTCAAAGCTCGACAAGTGCACTTAACTGGACTTAGTAACAGCGTTGCCACATCGCTTATCGTAAGCTTAGCGCGATATTTAAATAACATTTTAAATTACTTTATGCAGTCATTACATATTTATTAATTAAGGATAATAATTAGAATATTTACATATATTACGTTTAGTCTAATGTTTAACCTCCTTGATTGGCTGAGGTAGGCCCAGAGTAAACTTTGACAGATTCTCCAAGAATTCTATGTACAAGGCATGCTCCCGTGCAGTGGCAAAGTCCGAGAGCTTTCTTGCAAACTCCTGGGTAATGCCCTTCTCTTCAAGAGTCTCCAAGATCATGTCTTGTAGATCGTTATCAATTAAAGATGCGTCAATGGTGAAGCAGCTATCATTCCATCCGTTATTGTATAGTGATAGGTCCTGTATTTCAAATACATCATTTTCTTGAAGCGATTGATCCATCGAATCTGTTTCCATATCCTCAAAGGCAGATGGTTTGAACACGCAAAATATGGAAAGCATCAAATCATTTCTTTTTATTAGTACCTCGAATTTGGGAACACTTCGTACTTCGGACAAGTCGCCGGCTTCATCACTGCGACATGGTACACTTTTGCTGACATTAAAGAATATGTGAATGCGTTCCTCGGGCGACTCTCTTATTAATTCCACCTTGGAGCCAGAAAATTGACCAATAAAATCATTGACCATGTATGGTGGCTCCAGTTTCAACTGCACGCGCCGTTCTTCCACAATTTCGGCAGTGACAAGTTCCAATAAATTGCGCTGTAATGTTGTCAAAGTCTGAGGGGACTGCGACACAGGCTTCTCTGTCTCAGGCATTGGTTTCTGCAAAGGTTTATCCTTTAAATTTTGCAACTGAAATGCGCTAACTGAAATTGAACGCTGGATGTTGGCTAAACGGCAGTTAACCATCGCGGTGCGCGTCAACTTAAATATCTTCAGACATTTCGACATTTTGCAAAAAACAAATTTCGTTTTCAAGTTGTTAAAAAGAAATGTTCTGAATAAAATTTAGAAAATTTGGTATTGCTACAAGGCCAGCCGGTCAGCAAATGATATATGAGAGAAGCATTGATAATCCATTTGCTAAGTTATAATTACTTAAGACTCTAAGCCTACTCATATTTTGGGTATTTATGATTGACATTGACAATTGAATCTCGATTTCGATTTCGACTCTTTTATATTTGTATTTTTCTGTTTTCTGTTTTGAATTTTCTCCTTTCTTCCTTTGTGTGTGCTTACTTGAGTATAAATATCAGAGAGACGTCGAACGCACACGCACAAAGAGTGAGAGAGAAGAAATGACAGAGTGGGGATCAAGTTGATACAACAAGTACATACATAACTACATACAAATAAATAACGTGTATGTGTGTGCAATAGGTGCGTGCGTGCGTGTGTGTGTGTGTGAGTGAAAATAAAGGAATGATGATAATTATAATTAGTTGGGCGATGTATTGCGTTTCGGCGTCGAAGGCGGCAAATCCATTGTCTTGCATACCCAACCCGATATGTCAACATCTTCCACCTCCGCTTTCCGTATCCATGGATGGCTCTACAAATGAGAAAAAGAATCCAGATTGTGAGTATATTTATAGAAACATAAATAAAAATGACCTTTGCTCACCAGCAATGTCTTGAGATCGGCACGCTCATCGGGCTGTTTCTTGAGGCATATGTCGACAAAGTCCTTGAACTCAGCTGAGAATATCTTGTGTTCCAACTTCGGTGGCGGCTCATTTACAATATAGTCGAGTAGTTCGAATATCGCCATCACTTTCGGCTCCAATACCGTTTGATTGCCATCCTCATTCGAATTCTCAGCAAATATTGACTCGAGCGTAACGGTATCTGGTGGTGGTATCGGATACATCCCGATAGCCATTTCTACCAGCGATAGACCCAAAGACCAAATATCCGACTGTACCGAATAGTGTGTGCCCTGCAATCGTTCTGGCTGCAAATGTAATATATTAAATAAGATTTGAATTAGCTTATAAAACAAAATACTAATCTTATTGTACGGATTTTTGCTTTCTTATAAAAAATAATATAGTGATGTACAAGTAGGGGGCATCGCCCACTGCTCGTTTCGATCGCCACCCTGTGAAAAGTGTTTCTCATTTCCCCTTCACATATCTACAGCGAGCATTGCGAGCAGGGGGTGAAGCCCCTAGTTGTATGGATAAGATATGAATAGGTATTTATTACTGACCGACATATAGCTGCGCGTGCCGACAAACGAGTTGGCCATCGAGTCAATTAGTTGACCAGAAACACCAAAATCACAGATCTTAATCTCGCCGCTGCTGTTGACAAGTATGTTGCTTGGCTTGACATCCCGATGGATAATCGCATGCTTGTCGCGCAGATAACTGAGTCCTTTCAACACCGCCAACGTGATCCGACCGAGTATTGATTCAGGTATACGTCCGGCACGTTTCAGTATGAGATCGAGGGATCCTCCGTCCATATATTCCATGCAAATGCTTATCTCACCATCGCTATAGAAGGCGCCATAAAAGCCAACAATGTGTGGAAAATTGCATTCGTGAAGCACTTTTAGCTCTCGCAGGATTTGCTTCTTTATCGCTGGCTTCACCTCTAGATGGATCAGTTTTCGTGCCATGATTAGATGTGTGAGTGTATGACGGACTTTCATGACAACGCCACCATTTCCGGAACCGAGTTCACCTAACTTTTCCAGATCCTCCTCGGACAATTCACCAATTTTCTCCTTTTGACTTAGAAACACTTTAATTCGCTTGCGTTCCGTGTCGTCCATATCGAGGCCTTCCAATGTTTCAGTTAACGCATCGATGCTTGTTTTTGGCTTCCCCAGCAAACTGTGTGTTCTTTAATTTAACTTTTTAATGAATTTTTGCAGAACCAAACGAAAAGTAACAACAACAATTTGGATTGCGAACTGGTTAAGCGTGGGATGAAGGGATGTGTGTTAGTGGCTGGAAAAGCCGGCAATGGGGAGGGATTGCAAAGATTTCAATAGACACACACACACCTACTCATATGTATACTGGTATAAGTATACAGTGGTTCACAGCTTTTTTCGAACAGCACATAGGAAAAGAAATTAAAATAATCTATATGCAGATTGTTGTGACATGAGATAAACCTATCATTTGGTTTTTGGTTTTATATTGTTTAAAAATACATGAAGGTATATTTGATAAGTTAGATGATATAGTTGATTGAAGCTTTTCCAATGGGCTGGCTGAAATCAACTGTGAGCCACTGTACATACATTTATTCTGCTATTCTGCTTGTAGGTGTTTTTATGTTTATCTGTGTTCATACTGTGTGCGTCATTTCGAACAGCAATAACAAAAACACTATCTTTGACTTTTTACTTTTTCTTTGCATTGTAGGCGGATGGAGGGTGGTAGGTATGACTTGAAACCAAAAATTCTTGGAATCTTAAAGTGTATTTGCAGAAAATAGAAACTCATATTTACTCTGTTCCCGATGGTGTTTTAAATGGTGGCGTTGGTGCCACCTGTGTGGCAGCAACAGTTGCATCCACATTCACCGGTGGCAGCACTAAGTTTAATTTATTTTTCGACATCTTGGTCAAAATGCACGGCAACAAAAAAAAATTAAATAAATCACAAGCGGTGTCGTGGGTCGCCGACGGTGCTGAGGACACGGGGAAGACGGGAGGATTTTCGGTTGCCAGCAGCAAGTTGATCGGCGGTAACAATTGTATAATCAGCAGCAATAGGTGGTTGGTGTTCGTGTCCACAAAAAAACTACAAGTGCTTGCTGTTTCCTTCAATTGAACTAAAATGAACAACTCTTAATAGCTAAAATTGTTGATTTTATATCGATAGCTCGATATTAATCTTATGGTTCATTGTGATACCGCTACGGGCAGTTATCGGTAGGGTTTTAAAAATCAATTGTGCCGGCAGGTTGTGACGTCACAGATGAGGTAGCTTACAGTGTAATATTTTCTATAAATAAAGTTAATTGTTTTGCTCATTGAATAGATAATTAAAAGTCTTTTGTAAATGGTGCTTTGAACCTTAAAGTTTCATTATACATATATATCTTTAGGTTCAAAGCCAAATCAACTGTGCAATTCGCATGTACTCTTCGATGAAACGATATTTTTGCTATCGTAGCGTGGTTTGTGAACTTCGATAGTTTCTGAATGCTTATCGGTCGTTGTGAATGGCAAAATTAGTTGCAATTTCTTGTTGTTGTTTGAAACTTTCAAATTAACCACAAAACGTGAATCTAGCACCGGCTAAAAAACAAAGATGAAGAATTTACTGGTGCCGCTTAACGGCACCAGTGCCGAGCCAAGTAACAACAATTGCAACTTTCACAAAGATGCGCTGCTTGGCTTTGCCCTCGACCTGCCGGATGAGCAACTGGACAGTGCTGTGATGCAGTTGCAGGCGGCAGCAGCGGAGCAACAACATAGTAACAATAATAATAACAACAACAGCAACAGCGGGGATTATCATCAATCATTGCTGCAGTGCGTCGATTTGTTGCCGCCTGCAGTGGCACCACCAGATCTGCAAGAATGCTATCAATTTGACGCAGATGCCGCTGCTTCGGAGCTGGTTAATGTTGCAAACAAGGACTGTGATTCATTGGCCAAACTAGCCTATAATCTGTATCGCCTTGCCAAGGAGGATCATATTGTCATCGATCGGTGAGTGCTCCTTAATATTGACATTTATCAGCTGATTTCTCATCAGGAGTAATTACAGAAAACGCAATGAGGTGGTGCGTACGAATGCAGAAACCAACCAGAAGACCATTTATCGTTGCATGGACCCCGTAGGCATGGGCATGTGCTCAACGGATCAGAGTCGAACAGTGGAATCCTCATTTAAAGTGAGCCGCTCAAGAAAACGCACGGCACCCGCAGCAATAACAACAACAACTCAGTCAGCAGCTCCGAGTATTGCAGCGCCAACTGGGGCTATCAAAAAGACAATGAATGAACCGATTCCAGCATCAGATGCGGATTCCATGCTTCGCACACGATCCGGAAGAATTGTGCGCGCTGCGTTGCCCCAATCGGCGACGCCTATGGCATCAACACCTCCAAATTCCACTCAGATGATGGAAATGCTTGTGGCTGAGTTCAGGGACAAAGATTATCGTGCTCCGGCAGCAACCGTTACACCCACAGCGACACCTTCAGATATTGTGCGAGAGCCAAGGGCAGTGCCACAAAATGCAATTTGTCCAGGATGCAACAAGATCTTCTTGGGCCGTCGTCTCCAGCGTCATTATGTAAAGTTCCCTGAGCATATGCACAGTGCAGTTGCCGCACGCCAACAGCAACAGCTGCAACAGGAGCAGCCGCAGCAACAACAACATCTGCAGCAGCTACAACAGCAATTAACTCCAAACCATGAGCCTACTCTGTTTGGGCTGCTCACGGCCCAACTACAGCGACATGCTCATCTTAGCGAGGAGCAGCGTGCCGATCTATTTTTGCATCAATTAAACGACTTTGTGGAACAGCTGCAACTGCGCAGCACGCGACTTATTCGGAATACGTCTGGTCTGCATTTTGTTAACGCTCGTATCGCACGCGTCCTGGGCATACCCGAGGGTCAGTATGCCCTGGACATGTCGGCAATGGAATCGGCGCAGGCGCCAACACCAGAACCAGAGCTACAGCAACTGATGCACGCCAATGCTGCGCCAGGGCCACGTAACTTGGTGGACTATCCGGGACTCAGCATGTCCCTCGATGACACTCTTACTGATGAAGCTGCCCAGCGACTTAACCTGTCTGCCGGGGGTAAATTGCTACCTCCGTCCGAAGAGAGTCTGCTACGGAATGTCAGCGATCTCATGCAACCTCCAGTGGCTGTGGCACCACCTACAGTGGATCACGTGGCTGGGGCAATGTTGCCACATTATGACCATGCCAGCGACAATGCCGTCGAGGCGCTCAGCATGAAAGAAACTCCCAATGCGGCAATTTTGGATCTCAATGTTGATTTTTTCCAGTTCAACAACAATTAGCAAATTTACCCAAATAATTTTCTCATTTTTTTACACATATACATAGTATTAGGGAAATTAATATTTTCTTATTGTTAACAAACATGAAATGAATGTACAATTGATTGTGAGATTGAATATATGAGCATGAAATGCATTACAATTTAAACACTTAACAATTTTAAATCTTTTGTAACTTGAAAACGACTAGGACGATTTGGATATCATTTCTTTTTTTGATGGTTCTGATCGGGCCAATTATTTTGTCACAGAAGTGGTAAGAATACGTAAGGATATAGCCGAGGTATGGATAATTTGCTGTACTCTTTTAACTTGGCTAGTCAACGGAGTTTAGTCTACTCTGATTTGGTAGAGCAAGGACTATCTGTGGGACAAAGGACACTATGATGGAGATACATGCTTCCCCCAGAACAAAAGTTAACTATTTTTTTTTGAGAGATTCTGAAAGTCAATCAATAGTCCTCTCTCCTGCGAGTACAAAAAGATATGTCCTTTCGATTTAAATAAATATAGGAATAAATATAAATAAATAAGGAAGTGGCTAAGTTACAATTCCATTTAAATTTCTGGTTGGATCCTGCTCAACGTTAGCTGTACACTCTAATTGTTTAAATTTATGTTTTTAATTTATTATCCCAAAAAAATCACTTTTAAACTATAGCAAAGTATTCTTTTTGCCAATATTGTTCTTCGTCCTTTTAAAAGTTCGCAGAGAAACTGAAAAACAATCAATTGTTTCTGACATTATTAACAGTTTTAAATGATCCAATTATTTTATTTATCGCTCAAGACTGTTGATAAGTGAATCAAAATCTAATTCCGTATCTGAAAAAAAAAGGCATTTGAATAAAAGCAAAGACTGAAAAGGGAATGTCTTTGAATTCGTATTGTTTTTGTTTAGTTTAAAGTTCTGTAGCTTTGTTATTTTTGCGTTTACACGGTAGCAATTGTTTATATTATGTACTCGTATTTTATGCCCTCAGCTATTTATATACTGTTGCAGGCACCATGTGGATTGGATGGAGGTTGAGGTTGACTGGAGGCGGAACTGGACTGTTGCCTTTGAACTTAATGAATGGAGAACGACATGCGTTGCCTTTTGAACACTTGGCGAAATGTCGATGCATTTGCATAATTTGCACAGCACTGTGAAGCTCTTTTGCTGTTGGCAAACATTTACCCCATTTGCCACGCCCACTGTGCATGGTTGAACATTAAGCGCCACTTGATGTGCAATTCAATTTGGAACTTATCGTTACCATATTTGCCGTGTGTCAATATGATTAAAGCTGATGAGCAGCCATTTGGATCGAACTAGTTGCCTCAACTATAAATTGAACTTGCGTGACAAATTTCGATGTCAGTTGCAACATCATGCAAATCCAAGGAGAACACAAAAGGCGACACCGCAATCTGGTATCCAATAAGGATTACCAAAATAACAGTAGCGACTCCAGCGACGAAGAGCTGACCCTTTGCAGCCGTGAGGCGATCAAGAAGAGTGTCAAGTATTATCTTCAGAACAGCACGTTGCATGGCCTCAAGTATTTAGCTGAGGAACGGATTACCATTCCAGAACGGTTTGTTGCGAAACTTATTTCAATTTATATTATCAGCTTACTTTCGAAATTTCCCCGAGCAGCGTTTTCTTTGGCATATCCTTTATTCTGGTCGTTATTCTGTCGGGATTCTTTATTTCAAACATTTACATCAAGTGGAGTGCCTCGCCCATCATAATCTCGACCAGCGCCAAGCAATTGCTCACCAGCAACATGCCCTTTCCGGCCGTTACCATCTGCAATCTTAATCAGGCGTTGCGTAGTCGCGTCCAGCGCATATCACGGTGAGTATCAAAGTGCTTTGGTTTCTCTATAATATGGATTTTTAAATAATATTTGCGAAAAATGGGATACCTTATCCCGGTTGCCATAATAAGTATCAGGAGCACAAGATTTAACAGTATACATATATCTTTATAAACTTGTCTTAAAAATGTACTGATTCAATTTTATTTTAAGTTAACTTTTATCATGCACAGATTAAATTAAGAGTTATAATGCTGATCAAAAAAATTCAAATTTTTAGGTTCAGTTTTGACAAAGCTATGCGAGTTTAAAGTTTAGAAACTTTTTAAAATAGCAAATTTACAAGCCCTTTTTTTTCGTCTGACTTTTTGAATTTTTCAAAACGCTGAAACGACTCAAAATTCAATTGAAAGTGTTGTTGTATACTTTTTTATAAGCCTAGTGTTAGCTAAATTAAAAACTTTAGATTTAAATTATTAGAAAAAAGATTTTCAAAAAAGTCAGAGAGAAAAAAATATAGTTTTTATGAAGATTGCACAAACAAGTTATTTTTGAATATAAATTTTATTTTATACAGAATTAATTAAGATTAACAGAATGATCCATTCGCGTGAAGGTATGATGAGGTTCCATTTCTATTCATACTCCTATTTCACAGGTCGAGCAGTAATTACTCGTTGTTAATGAGCCTATGCAGTCAGGGAGATGATCAGAAGATCACGTATGTTGGTACCTGGAAGTACTTTAAGGCATTGCTGGTGGATGTGGCACAGCCATGTGATGATATGCTGTTGTACTGTAGTTTTGGATCACGTAGGGAGGTGTGTTCGATGATCTTTAAGTCAATATTGACCGATGACGGACTGTGTTGCACGTTCAATGCATTGGATCCCAGTTTCCTGTTTCGCAACTATACGGATGATGTGCGTCTGGAGCCGGCGCAGGAGAATTCACTTTACGAGGCCATCGATTGGACACCGGAACGTGGTTATGCCAAGAAACTACCAGAATATTACTATCCAAGAACATCGGGCGGTACGGGCAGTCGGATGGGCCTCACTGTAGTGCTGAATGCCTCTACAGCGGAATATTACTGTACCAAGTCTATGAGCAATGGCTTCAAGGTCATTGGAAATTGATTTTTTACTGAACACGAATTGCAATTTTTTATTTCCTGTGTACAGGTTCTAGTTCATAATCCTGCCGAGCTGCCCAAGGTGAGTAACTATGGATTTATAGTGACATCTGGACGGGAAGCACGCATACCCATCGAACCAGTTTATGAAGATGCCACGCCCAGCATAAGATCGATCAAGAAATCGGTGCGTCGTTGTCTCTTCTCAGATGAGAATGATCTGACCTATTATCGCACCTATTCCCGTAAGAATTGTGAACTAGAGTGCGAAGCAAAACTGCTTCTTCGGGACTGCAGCTGTGTGCTTTATTATCTGCCCAGGATTGATCCTGCGGCTCGTGTCTGTGGTCCCAACGATAACAACTGCACCAATCGTGTCCAGACGGAGATTGAGTCATCAAAAACGGAATTGTCGTGTGAGAACTGTTGGCCGGGTTGCTTTGAGTTGACCTATAAGACCACGTTGGCCACATCAATGATTTTTTCGGGTCCCAGCTATCAGAGTGGCGAAGATCTGCCCGAGGATCTCTTTAATGCCATCAATGGTTCGGTAAACAACGAACTGTCCATTGTACATTTTTATTATCTAAACAACAACTTTCGAAGTACCACGAAATCCGAGATGTTTGGATTTACTGAGTTTCTCTGTAAGTTTCGACTATATATCGCTCATTTACTTGAAGACTGTTATAGTTCAAAAATACGACTTTTGATTTATTAATGCAGAACTATTTGTTATTTCTAAATGTATATTGTGTAAAATTTTTATTCACTCTTTAAGTATGTGAGCGATATTTTCTGAGCTTTTCTCTTGATCTGATTCTCCTCTCTATATATGCAGCTAATACTGGCGGTTTACTGGGTCTCTTTATGGGCTTTAGCATTTTTTCCGTCATTGAGATCGTCTACTATGTGACAGTACGTCCGTATTGTGCCTCCCGTACACTTCAACAGCGCCGTCTCCGTAGACAGGCTGAGCTACGTTGGCTGACGCCGGTGCGAAAGAGACGACGTCTCATTCTGCCCCATCGTCCGCCCCCTTACAGTCAACTGCAGGGCAAAGGGTTGGTGGTGCCAAAAACCAAACAAAGTCTCTGGCAATTGTTGCGCTCTCCCCGTGATTCCCTTGTCTATCCGTATCTGGAGTAGGATGTTGTTGTTATTGTTCTTAGAGCATATTTTATGGCCCTTAAAATGCATTTGGATGAGGCCACAAGCTGAATCAATAAACCAAGGCAACGTCTAAGAGGCCAATGAACGCGGCCCATTAAGTGAAGAGACTTATTATACCATGGATGGTTGCAAAGGGGGTAGGGAGTAGAGAGGGGGCCACCGGAAGTGCTGCGCCCCATGCTGACCAATTTGAAGTCGACTATCAAATGGCGCTAATCGCTAATCGCCACGCGACTTCAATTTCAATCGCTTTACTCTCGGCAACAAACAAGTTTCTCTGGGCCAGCAATATCAAAGACATTTTTTAAACAGGAGTCACCACACTTTGTCATCAGGTTTGCTGCATAAAAAATACATAAGTCTTTGGGTCATTTTATTTAAAAAAAACTGTACCTTTGTATTTGCAATATGATTATGATTTGTCTCTTTTTGTAGGGTATATTCCCGTATTTTTAAGCCACAGGAAGAATAAGAAATAATATACATATAAAAAACAACATAAAAGAAAGCGATAATAAAAATAATCAGAAACAAAGTGACCATGGAGAAGGATTAAGTAGAGTAGATTAAATTATGTATATTGATTCACCTTGTGAACAAGCACAAATAATGGCTAAGGATGGAAAATTAAACTTACATTGAAATAAAGAGCAACAAAGAATCAAATGATCAAATAGTACAGATAAACTGAGTATATAATAAGCTGAGAATAAGTAGGAACTAAATACGAGTAAAATAAATGAAGCATTTTGGAGAATTTAGTATATGTATGTATGTAAAAAAAGCTGTTGATTACAATTGCTGTACAGTTTAATAGACAATTAAGAAATAATTGAGTTATAAACTAATTAAACAACATAAGTAATTTAAGAAATGTACGAACAAGTTTGCAAATTATCAGTGAAATGAATATCTAAAAATGATCTGAGTAACAAATAATTAATATAATCATTTCTATATATATATCATATACCTTCAAAAAGTTTAAAGTAGACTTTATGCCTGGACAAGAAGGTATCTGCTAACTATTAAAAATAATAATAACAACAATCAGTTAAAATCAAATTTGTTGAATAAATCTACTTAATGAATACTCGATTAGAGCGTATTGAAAGTTCTCCTTTTTAACAATTGCATTAGTTTCTCATTGGTTTCTAATTTTTGGCTTTGTGTGTCAGTTGTAAATTAATGGATAGAAATTTTGTTCGTTGGCCAATTGTATTCGTATCTGTCTGGGAGCCGAAACCGAAAATGGCAAACGGTCGTTTGGCTAAAAACGTCGCACTGATGTCACTCTGCTTCGAGACCGAAGTGCGTTTCGTTTCTCCAATTATGTGTGTGAGATACATTTACACCACAGCACCACCACCACCTCCACCTCCAACAACAAAAACAATTACAATGTGGAATTTTTACGACTCAGGCGCGTCTAAGTGCGTTTGGGAGCAAGTGTCACAAGTCGCCCCGTCAATGTCAAGTGGCCAAGTGGCCAAAAGGCAGCCACTTGGCTCCACAAAAAAAATTTGTCTATACACACAAATACACACACATGGAGCTGGGCATAGGCATAGTTTTATTTATTTATTTTTTTGTGGTGGGCAATTCCGTTGCGCTTTATTATATGCCAGCTGGAAAATCTCAAATCGCACCCAGTTCAACAGCGGCCCATCGTCATATGCGGCGTATACGCGATCGCAGCGCTTCTTCTTCTTTACGATTCGAGGGCGGGTTGCAGGGGCATGGCCAATGTAAACAAACAAGTGGCGTGGCAACGGCCAGGCCCAAAAAAATTTGTAGGTATATGCTCATCCTCTGTATCTGTATATGTATCTGTATCTGAAAGTGTGTGTATCTGTATCTTGTGTGTGTTTCACTGGGCCTTTTTCACATTCGTTTTATGTAGTTTTTTGCTCTGTTTTATATTTTTGTTGGCTGTGATTCATTCACACCACAGCAGCCCGAGTAACAGCAAGAACAACAACAAAAACAACAACGACATGTGGTGGAGGAACTCTGGAATGGACTTTTGACGTGACCAACAACCACAAGACATCCGTCTACGCTTGCCAGATGCTCTAGCCACAAAAAAACTACAAAAATTCAAACATTCAAATCAAGTCACTTAAATTTAGTTCATCAGCTGTTTATTTCATTTAAAAGATCCAGAAATCCCTGGAACTGCAGATAGAATATAGATAGAATCTTTCTATTGACGGTTTAAGCTCTAAAATTGATGCCCGCTTTATATAAATTCACATACTATTATTTTTCCAAATAAAACGGAATTTTATTAAATAATTATTATGATAATATTTTATGACAATTTTGTATATTGTTCTTCTTACGATAATGTGTAAAATAAATTACCAAAAACTTGTATATTTCCATAAAGTTGCGTAGCTTTTATTCACATATTTTTTACATTTAATTAAAAACAAAATATGCAAAATTTTTTTAAATGAATAAACGTAAATATCTAAACATTTAGGATATTAAAATCTCTTGATTATTGAAACAATATATTTAAAATATTTATTATCTTAACTTGTAAAAATTTTTATCATATCATTTTTAATAATTTAAATCCGCTAATGTGACACGAGTTTTAATATTTGACAAAACAATTTTGGGCAAAACTAAGCTGATTACTCTATTCAAATATTTGTTTATACAATATTATATAATAATTTGGTTTGAGATTGATTGTATTACCCCATCTGTAAAATGCGGCATATTGAAAATGTGGAAAACTAATATCTTACATTTTCGTTGGACTTGTGGAAAAATAAAATCTTACATTTTTGTTGGACATTAAAATTTAAATCACCAATTATTGCATCAAATTTCTTAGAGAAAATTGTTATTTAATTGCTATGGGGATTTAACGTAAAGTCATTTCGTTTTAAATTTCCACAATTAGTTCAAGCTCAAAGCATTTCTCTTTGGCATAAAATATAACGTATACGCAATGTATCGCGTTCTAAAAATCGAGGCTGCTTCTTTGAATTCGTTTTGTTTTCAATGTGGTTTTGTTTTTGTGTTTTTGATGCTGTTTCAACTGTTTTAAATGTGAACAACATTGACATGCATTGCCTTGTGAATGTGTGTGAATATGTATACAATACACACACAAAAACACACACACACACACTCTCAAATAAGACTCACGCCAACACAGGAACCGAGCGCAGCGGCATTTAATTTCCTTCTTTTTTTTTGTATGTTTATGCTAAGCAATAATAATAATAACAAGAACAACAATACGGCTCGACACGTGGGTGGATGTGTATGTGAATGTGGATGGGGATGTGAATGTGGATGTGGATGTGGATGGGAGTAGCCACTGCTGACGCTATCGCTGCTGTTGCTGCTGCTGTTGCTGTTGCTGCTGTGTCTGTTGCTGCTGCTGCCATAACCAAGCACCTCAACAACCTCCACTGTTGCCGCTGTCGCCGCCACCGTTTGATGCTCTCTGAGCATCCTCAGCGGAAATAGAAATTCAGTCAGACATTGAACGTCGTGCGCCGAACTGTGAATTCGCTTAACTAGAAACTGTAACCGTAACTAAGAACAGTATTTGAACTGAACAAGCGGCCTTACCTGGCCGTCATACCCCATACCATATCCATATCCATAACCATACCCATACCCATACCCATACCCATACCCATACGCATACCCATTCATTCATCCGTCCATCCATCCATCATCTTTGCATATTTTTTGTCTGTGCCCGCGCAGTGATTTCTGTAATTTTTCAATTTGAATTCCGTTTTTCGTGTATCTTTTGCCTCTTTTTGCCGTGTGTGGTGCGTGTGTTGGCATAAACATTTAGCGCGAAATTGTGTGCAGCTGGTTGTTGGATTCATTGGATTCATTGGATTTGCAACAGTTGCAGCCAAACTATCCAGAGAATCACTGGCATAACGATAACAACAACAAAGTTGGCAAATGCATTCCACGGCATGCGGCGTTGGCGCCTCCGCCACAAATCTTGCATCGCTGCAAACGTAAGTACTTCTTTCAGGCATGCAAACGGAACTACATCCAAAGAAACTCATTGTACTATATATAAATGCATAACAATATCTGATTATATTAGACACTCTCAGCGAGGGATAAAGGAGCAAGGGATATTCCATATTTGCATATCAATATAATCTGAGAATTTGTTGCTACACTTACTATATTTTCCAAGAGATTATTTATGTGGTTTCTGATAGTTGTGCCTTTTAAATTTACATTTATATTTTAAACAAATATTCCCAGCTGAAATTCTGTATATGTACTGAGTATCTTAATGTCCATCCTCTCAAATCTATACTACAACAGCTCACGTTGCAGTTGATTTCTTGGTAAAAAGAAGTCCTGTTCATAATAAAATTTTATTTAAAGAAATTTCCTGGTAAAGATGTGCTGGTTATAAAGCATCTCCTTCTTCGTAAGACTTCCAGTTAACACGTAATGTTGACTAGGATTTAAAGACAAGGACAAGACTTGTATAACGAGAATTTCTTAGACTCTTAATATAGCTCTTTCAATTTAAAATTTATGGAAACTGCCCAACAAAGTGTTGAAATAAAATTAATTTCACTCGTAGGAGAAGCTGGCAATTTTTTGAATGGCATATTATTTATGTTCGCATCGCAAATTGTGCTTTGTTATTGTTCAAATCTGATAAATATAGAACTAAATACAATTTATTAAATAGTATGTGTACTTTATAATGATGCTTAGTCAAAATGAATAGTTTAACAGACGCAATTGGCTTTGAAATGACTTCAAGGTTCTTCAGAGCGATTAAGGATGAGTTTAAATAAATTTCCTTGTGTCGAGAGATAAATGTTGATTTAACTTGATGCTCGCAGAAAAGATACTTAGATATTTGGAAAAATAGAATTGAAGATGCGGCATCAGTTGGTAGGGGCAGGCAACCTTGTTACGCATTGCTTTGCCACTTGCTGTTAGGCCATAAAGCATCTAGTTATGGCCAAGAATGCCATTCAATAGACCACAGATAATCCATCAAAGTGCGCCAAAAGACAAACAAATGTTGAGGGGCGTGTATATGTGATTGGGGACTGATCGGCACTGGGAATGGATAGAGGGAACTACTACGTAGTAGGAGAAAGGGGGGAATGCGGATGGATGAGGCGGGAATGTGTTGGGTCACACGCTGCGTAATAAAGTAGCTCACAAGAAGATGTGCGGATTGTAAACAAATATATGATGCCTTTTGGCTTCAATGTGTGTCAGCACACAGGCATTGGAGGCAACTCAAAATAGTTGCACTACACCGAACAGAGAGGGGAATGGAAAGTGGCAAGTGGCAAGTGAATAGAGGGGACGGAACACATGAAAGCGCAACAGCAGCCAACAAATGTGGAGCACTTTAAAAATGTTTCCTCAACTAATTAATGAGAATTCTAAGTGCGGTACACATACAAAAACAGATATACATACAGATACAGATACAGATACAAACACACACAGATACAGATACAGATACATTTACCCTGTTGCTTACTGACAGCTGCTATTGAAAGGGGAGCGGATTTATAAGCCGCAATATATTTTGATGGTGCCACAAAGTATCGGCCAATTCGTAGGCCAAACTGTTGAATGCCACCAAGAAGTTGTTGTTGTTGGTGTTGCTGCTGCTGTTGTTGTTGTTGTTGTTGTTGCTATTGCAGTTGTTCAATTAGCTCAGCGACAAGTTCAATTGCTACGCTTCTCTTCCTTCCTCTCTTCCTCTCTCCCTCCCTCGTTTTCTCTTTCTTCAACTGTCTACCAAATCTTTTATGGGCTAGCAATACTTGTGAGGCCAAGGGCAACTCCCACACAGATACACACATTCACACACACACAATCAGTCAGACTTTGTTGCTGTCGCTGGTGACGTCATCGCGTCGGCGTTATTTGCAACGGCAACCACCTACATGCAACAGTTGCTGTTGCAGTTGCAGTTGCAGTTGACTTTGTATTTACAATCCAAACACCTACCATAAATTATATCCAAGTTTATTGGTAAACTGAGTTATTTAAGTTGACTTATGAGGAAAAGGAAGAGTGTAGAGTTGTTACTCATTGTGTTGGACAAATTCTTGAATAAAAAACTTATAACAATTAGCAAAATTAAATAAACTAAATATTTAAGATACATCTATTCAGAATTCGAGTGTACTTTGTAAAGTTCATTCAACTTTAAAAAACCCGATTTATAAGTATTGTATATATTCTTTAGATATACACTTAAATTTTTGGCATTTTATGTGAGGTTAAACGATTTGCTTTGAACCCTTATACATATTTAAAGTAAAGTAAACCCTATTTTATATGAACGATCACAGTTTCACGTTAAAGATAAATAAAATAATCATTCAAATAAGAGAATATAGTATATTAAGACATTGCATTCATTGATCGCTCATAAAATAATATAATCCTTATATGTGTTTTCTTAATTAATGTGTAGTGATTTTTTTGTTAATGCTGGAGACAAGTGTCATCATTTAAAGGCAGCTCACCTGCCTGATGAATCGGGGACCAGCCTATGCATAACCCATTAAGATTCGCTACCCACAGACATACAGACATAAGACATATGCCGCCCACATCCGCAAGTGCCACTTCAAGTCATTGGAGCCAACATTCAAAGTGGATTAATTGATTTGCTGACAGCGATCCGCTGCGTTACTGCGCTGCTACTGCGCTGCTGCTGCGCTGCTACTGCGCTGCCTTAGATGGTAACTGGTAGCTCTGCTCTGCTCTGGTCAAGTGATGGGCACATCTTCATTGATAGATTGTTAAATATATATAGTTTGACTCGAAAATTACCATGATTAGCTGATTGTATATGCTTGCAGTTGACCCCGAACCTCCCACGCTTCTTCCACCTGTCAGCAACTCCAGTCAGTTATTACTCTGCTATACCCTGTGCTGAGGGTTTTATAGATTTGCGCAAATATATGTAACAGGCAGTAGAAGGCGTGGCAGGCCACATAGAGTATACATATTCTTGATAAGTATCAACAGTCAAGTCGAACAAACAGATCTCAGACTTGCTAAAGGGTAGAAGCAACAAGATTTGTATGTTTACTCCCTATGTGTAGGAAGATAAACTGTATTTCAAAGTCTCCATATCTTCACCAAAAATTGAGGAATCGATTTTTTTGAGCAGCTTTAAAGCTATAGCTTTGAATTTTGAAACGTATGTTACATAACAAAGTATGGAGCTGTCCTGATAATTTAAACATGATCGGATAAACAACAAAGAAGATAATTAGGAACATTTTCGATTAGCGTTAGGCTGGAGGAAGAAGAGATATTGACGCTATAACGTGTATTACTTTTATGTGTATGTATGTGTTCTGTGAGTGCAAATACGTGTTAGTGTAAGGGTCTCTCCACAGGTTATGCTGAATTCGTGCTCCTCGACTAAAGCGTTCTTACTTGTTTTCAAGTACAAAGCTCATCGCATTTCCATGTGGCAACTGCCTTTAATTTGTGCAATTTGTTGACACACATTTCAATGCTTAACTCGCTAGTTTGCCTGGTTTACTGGCACGGCATCGACATGCTTCCATGATCTGCTCCGACATTGTCTCATCGCCGGACCCGGGCACTTGAAACTAGAGATGCAGCGGAAATCTGAGGACGCCCACCAGCAATGCCGTTTGCCGGACATAATGCGACGGCTAGTTACGAATGCCGCCAACGTCATCACACACGCACACACCTCTATAGAGAAGAGAAAGACAAAGATACACACAGAGAGAGAGAGAGAGAGAGAGAGAGAGAGAGAGAGAGAGAGAGAAACTTTGTCGCAGATCTAATCTGAATTTCATTGCGTTGACTAATGCGAGATTTAAGTTCAGTTTCAGTTCTTTCAACAAATTTGCGATTTAAGATTCAAATTGTTTCTGAATATTAATTTACAGCAATGGCCAATCTATCATTTATTTAATTTACCCATATTTTTCCTAGATTCCTTTAACTTTTTCTGACACTGTTCTAGATTTGCTTATTAATATTTTCTAAAGACTTTTTATAAGACCAGGAAAGGTTAGAGACTTATTTTTTTAAGTACTTAAGGAGCTCTATTTATATTATGTTATTATTATTTTATGGAAAACACACGATGTATTATATGATTTTTTTCTGTCAGGAAATCTACATTAAAAATAGGATGATGAGCGTCCGAATTGAAAAAGGGTCGTTGCTTTATTTACCTTACAAGTTAAAATTGTAAATCTACAGTAATATTTATGTATTTAGCTGCTAAGTTTACTTTCGTAAATAGAACATCATCCGTATTGCATTAAATCGAAAATTCTAATAAATATTGTTGCTGGTTTTGGGAAAGCAAGAACAAAACAATCACTTGCCAAATCGTAAAAGATTTGAATAATATGTGGGCTCCCAATGATTAAATGCATTAACAAATCGCTTTTATGGCAGCACTTTACATTACATAAATTATAAATAAAATCTGTAAATATAGAAAACATATACATATATGTATTAAGAAGAAGAAAAAAAAATATTTTTTTCTAAATCTATTTTCAACGGATTAATTTTATTTATATCCTACCCTTAAAATAATATCTGCCCAACAATATTATGTATATAATTTTAACCAGTTGTTTTCATATCAAATGATAAGGATTGTAAAAAAATAAATTGAAAATGCATTTGCAGCAACAATTTGTATTAATGTAAATTCCCAGTATTGTATCATCTTATTTCCTGTTGGATAATGGAATAATTGCAATTTGTTAAAATAGTTTAGCTGCATTTGGAATTTCCCTGCAATAATTAAACTTTTCTTTGTAGTAATTGAGATAAACTGAAAAAAAAGCAAATGAATTGGTTTTGATAAAAGGTCAAAGTCAACTAGAAATTTATCAGTTTTATTTTGGAGCTAAGTACTCATTATTATGTCTATGGATATGAAGCACGCGAATGTTAATCGTTTGTATTGTCTGGAATTGTAATGATGATGTCATCAAATAGGTTTACCAAAAATCTGGCAGCTGATTTCTGAACCTCGGTCTAGGGTCTAGTTAAGGGTGTTTGTGTGTGTGTGTGTGTGTGTGGGCCCTGAAAATGGATATGGGAATGGGCCGAGATTTTTGTAGTCAGTTTATCAACTTGTCGCTTCACTTTGTGTATCCATTTTTGTGTGTCACTGTCAACAAATTGCTTTTAATGGTCGGGTGGGTGGCGCAGCTCAGTTTAGCCTCCCCACAGTTACCGCTGATGCTCCCCTTGCCCCTTACCTACCCTAACCATTATCCCTTTGCCGTCACCGTCACCGTCGCCATCACTTTGGCCAACAGACTTCGGGTTTGACTCGAGTCGGCTCCATGTGACAATCACGGTCTATGTCCATTGGGGCCGCCTAATTTTTGTGATTTCCGCACGACAGCAACAGCTATAACCAAAACAACAGCAGCAACAACAACAGCAATAGCAATTTGCAATGCAACAACACCAACAACAACAACAACAACAGCATAGTGCGAACAAGTGCCTCGGCCAGACGAGTCTCTGCCTCTGCCGCTGTCGCAGTCAACGTCAAGCGTCGACTTTGCCGTTCAGTCGCGGCCGCTACGCGCTTCGTTCTTAATTCAGTTGACCAGCAGCCAGCGCTGCGACGAGACACGCGACTAAAAAACAAGCAATAAAAGAACTAAAAAAAAACACAACTTAATATTATAAAAACTTTTCAAAAAATATTGTTGAAAATTATCAGCGCATATAACACGCCATAATCGTGTCTAAATAAACGATTATATATAGGTATAGTAACAGCAGCGGCGCGAATCGAGTTCGAAAATCCAGATATACGAAAAGTTTCACGCGTTTTTTTTCATAGAGGGTTTTCTGAAAAACGCGCGCGTTTCTCTGTGCAAAGCAACGTTTTTGAAAGAGGTGACAACACGCGCCATAGTGCGACATTAATTTATTTATTTATATAGATATACCTACATACATATATGTATGTATATGTTTGTATGTACATACGTTTGTGTATTATAATAATTTATTTTATTTATTTTTATTTGTTTGTTGGTTCTCGTTTTTTGTATTTTTTTTATTGTTGTTGTTTGTGCGTGTGCGTATCGTAAAAGCAATGCAAATGTTTGTTGTTACTGCTGCTGTATGTTGCTGTTGCTGTTGTGTGATTATGTTGCTAGGCCGATGATATGTTGTCTCTGGTCGAATACTGGGGTTCGACCAGACGCCAGGTTCGCCCACCTATAATAATACAGACGACGCACGTTCAACAAAAATAGCGACAAACGTTGGCGGGCAGCAGCAACAGCAACAACAGCAGCAACAGCAGCAACAGCAGCATCAGCAACAACAGCAACAACAGCAACAATGGCTACAAGTCCAAGTCCAAGTCTAAAATCAAGGTATACACAATTGCCTATGAGGGCAATCCATCTGGTATTGGATAGATTCCAAATACACTCTGCCAATAAAACAGACGCAACAGGCGAAAAGGCAACAAAATTGTTTCAGCTTCATTTATCGAGCATTATTATCACTTTTGTTGCTGTTCTTGTGGTCTTTCGACTGCCGTTGCCAATAAATAAATAACTACAAAAATAAAAACAAACAACAAAAACTAAATATTCAAAATCAAAACGAATATGAAACAAAATATAATAAATGCCAGACACCAGAACGCCAAATGAGCGTTGGCAGATGAACACTTGTTGAGATTGAGATTGAAATGTTTTTGAATTTTCCCTCTCGGGAATGAAAATTATGAAAATATATGCAAACAAGATACAATGGCAAAATGGTCAACAAACAAGCAGACAGACACAGAAGAAGAGATAGAGAGAGAGAGAGAGAGAGTGAGAAAATGAATAGAAGAAAGAAAATGAAATTAGTGAATAAGTGTTTCTGTTTAGTTAGACTCAGGTAAATAAAAAATATGAATCTGAAAATATCATAATTCAAGAAAATATTAAGTTTCTTTAAAATACAAATAAATTAGGGTTGAATAAAATCTAAAATTAAATTTCAATTTATTTCTTAAGACTCTGTTTAACAGATTTCCCAGTAAAATTAATTTAGAGTTTTTTTTTTGAGATTTCTATATATTGGCAATCTTAAAGAAGTGTTGCGTCCGCGACGTGAAAATGCCCATATTATCTAGATATGATTTCATCTGAACTCAGAATATTTCTTTTAGTGAATCTCAAAAGTGTTCCCTTATCAAAGGGGTATGTTCAATTTTGGTCTCTTATCATAAATAACGCCAAGAATCCGAAAAAATATATCTGTAACTTTAAAATCTTTTAGTTGTGATTTGATCATTAACAACTATATTATCTCAAAATTTGACCATGACAGAAGATAGATGAAATGAGGTAGGGTTAAGTTGCATTGGATTTAAATATAGGGTTATAGTTTCCGATTTTCTATCATGCATGTTAAGGGCAATTTTATTGATTGATCAAAATATCAACTGAAGTTGTGTATTATGCCGGCCGGTTGTTGAAAGCTCTTCACTTGAATGCATATCATTTATTTTGTTTAAGCTTGAATAAGTTTGAATAAGTTTGACTAAGTCTAAGCACCATAGTTGATACCATTTATGAGTAGATGCAGAAAAAAGTTCAGTTCATTGATAGTCTTTCATTCAATTTGACTTCCATTCAACAGTAAAACAAAAAGCAGCAACAATGATAAGTCGATTCAGTTGTTGAGTTGATCTCTCTATTGCTAATTTGACACAGCATAAATTTGTATGGATTATCAGTTGCTGTTGTGCTTGTTGTTACTGTTGCTGTTGCAGCAGCAGAATCTGCTGTCTGAGTTGTTATCTAAATGAGCTGCTGTAGTCGTTTGGTCTATTGCCGGCAATCTTCACTGATAAGACGTTGCAACGCCCTCATCATCTGCCTGCAATGAATACATGTTGCTGCTGTGCCACACACTAGCAACATGTCCGTTTTGTCATGCAAAGGGACAACTGTTTGATATCACTCTGCTAGCCAGCGGCAAGTCATTTGTTTCCAGAATCCAATCAGACACTTTATCAAGCAACTAGTGTTGTGTGTTTGTGTGTGTGTGTGTGTGATTGTTTGAAGTCATTATAAGACCGAGGCGAGTGACAGCAGCAACTTGAGTGTCAATTGTTAGCTCAAATCTCGGATACACTTTTGAATGGCAGCCACTTAATAGCCAGCTGCATCGCAGCAGCTACTTGGAACTAAATCTCTAGCAACAGCAACAGCAGAAACAGCAACAACCACGACAACGACAACGACAACAACAGCAACAATATCAGCAACAATAGCAACAGTTAAATCAACAGTAATATAGACTCGTTGTTATAGTAGTTGCTAAACGGCATCTCCGGTGGGTTTCGGGGATCATAATATCGGCTGTACACTGATTGCTGACAACTTAATCAACATTTGAGTATAACAATCTAAGGCATTCTCTAAATATAACACACAGTGACTACGAGTATGGGACTATGTCAGCTAATAAGCCTCTCAATCTGTCTCTCACACTGTGTCCAAAGGCGCCCCCGTCTAGCTGATATATGTACTTTTATATACAGATTTATGTATATACATATATATATATATATATATATCACATACATATATGTGGGTATATATTTATGTATAATACCGCATGTGGACAATAATATTTGCCAAACGTCCCTGAACTTTGGGTGCTCTCAATTTGCACTGTCACGAATTGCGAATGTGTCAAAATGAAATAATGCTGGCACGCAAACCTTATAGATCAATGCAAGATCTTTGTCTTTATTTAACTGCAATCATTGATCCTTAGGGTTCATGGGAACTGAATCACAAATAAAGTTAATGTTCAGCTTGATAAGAACTTCATTTCAGTTTATTTGGTTTCTTTGAGATCTCTTCAAATCCTTAAGTTAATCCTGAAAAAGAATTGAGGTTCCTAATTGTAGCACAATCAAATTTGGGCATAGTGAAAGTATAGTTTAAATTTGAATACTATTATAACTTTATATCTAATATAATACGGGAAAATTCAGTTAGGGCATTTCCATTTCAATATCTGAAAAATTAGTGTGCTACATTGTTGTTTCAAGATTTCAACAATTTTGAAGATATATTTATAGAATAACACAACAAGAATTTTTGTCCAAATTTATTTTTAGTGAACACCTTTTTCTCAGTGTATGGTATGTACAAATATATATATTTGTATATAAGGGGGTTTTCCATTCGCTGATTATTCAATTGCTTTGTAAATCTTTCTTTTTATTTATTTTGTCAACTTTTTGATTACATTTATTAGGATGAATTTTGTCTGGCTCTGGGCTGGGCTTTACACCGGAAATATACATACTATATATATCTAAGATCAAAGCAACCGAAATGTTCCTCAGCCATTTTTTTATTCTTCTCATTTTTAATAATATTCAAGACACTAACTACGTCGAATGTACATAAAATTCGATTCGAAAATTCTTAAGAAACCAGTAAAACAATTTTATACAAAAGTCTTTTTGAATTGAAATCGTTAATTGTGTTTTCTCTTGAAATTCGCTGCCATCGTTATAATCATGAAAATTGTAATGTTTTTAATTGAGGTAAGGTCAGTAATAAAAAGTAAAAGATAGATAAGAATGCAATCAAACAATAAAATATGGGGGAAGTAATTGAGATAAAAGTGGTGGCCAACTTCCTCAGTTTGTAGACACAGTGCTGTGCAATTGTATACGGACTAGCAGCATTATTTGGATGGTAAACCACACTATGTTCGTTTGCTGAAACTTTTGCTTAATTAGATGTGCAAACATTTCTAAATTTCAAGTGTTTTCTTTTTATCGAAGGCCGCTTATAGACACGATTCACCCATAGATCATAGATCATAGCCCCATAGCAACATAAATACTTATGACATGAATGAATGGGTATATGTATACCAAAATCAATTTGAGTTTCCTAGCGAAGCGTTTGGGCAATTAAATCAACAGCATTTTTAACAGAAATACATTAAAATGCATGAAGACAAACAAGCGCGCACATAAATCAAATAAACCAAAGGGTGAGCAGTACTGGGTAATACTGGGTGTGGTCTCCCTATGGGGATTGAGATGATAGACCAAGTCTACGGCGTTACGATGACGAATTAGCAAATATGTTGCTCAATCGCACATTGGTGCAACAAAATTTTAAATCGTATTCAATATTTGTACAAGTCTAAAACAAGTCGAGAAAAAATGGGAAGCCATTCAGAAATTACAATAATTTTAAGCCAAAGTCTTGATCTATAGCTTACTACTTACTACCAAATCGAACTGAACGGAATCTTGTTCAAAATTTTGGAAGATTTGCAGCCTTGCTTACAACCTTAGACAATGTTAGCTAAGTAGTTGTCCCAGACGACGACATACCCAAAACTAATCCGAGACGCAATTGCAATGACATACAATTTAAATATTTGTGCAACAAGTGTGAAAAACGCGCCAATAACAATAAAAAGAATAACAAATAAAAAATGCAACTTGCAACAACAACAACAACAAGAACAACAACAGTGACAACAGCAACTGCAATTTGCAGTTTTATTATTGTTGCTGCTGTTGCTAAATTTATGTAGTCTAAATCCGAGTCCGAGTCCGAGTATTATGCCTATGCGTATATGCGACTATTCTAATTGTGCGATAGAATCAACAGTCTAGCTGACCCCATTGGGTTTATGAGAGTCCCGCCCCGCCCCGCATCGCCCCGCCCCCACTCAGCCTCTGTATTCGTCACGCCCCCTACCTCGAACATCCATCAACGCCATGTCAAAAGTACAAAAACGAAACAATTATGAGAAGATAGCTACGAATATCCGAAGTGGGTTTACCCTGTAAGATAAACAGCTTAGGAAACAATGGAAATAATAATAATACAATAATACTTAATCATATTATTATTATATTACATTAGGAGAAAAAATTAAATAAAATGGACTACAGTGAAAAAAAGCACAATATATAACAATGTAAAGAATGAAATAGAGTATAAAGCCAAAGAATTAAATCAAAATATGTGGAATTAAATAAATGGATTTGGAATTAAATGAAACATAAATTGGTATGCTATGTAGAATAGCATGAAATTGAACTTAAAAGGATTCAAGGGAATGTTAGGTTAAAATAGAATGTGAAACAAGAATGTGATACAAAGTGGAAATTACAAAATTTTAAAGGAATTGAAAAGACTAAAATAATGAAATAAAGAAAATGGTTCAGTATGTTTGCAATAAAGATAGAATAGAATGAAGCGTAGTCAAATGACTTTTAATAAATAGAGTATTATACAATACCACCTTGTGGAACATATTAATGAATGGAACTTCATGTGCGAATCATATAATAGAAAAGGCTTAAATACAATTAAAGATAATTAATGTGTAAATAGTTTGAACTAAGCTTAACAATATATTGTATATATACATATATATACTGAATAATATGACTTAAATGAATAAATCATAATCAAAGCTTATTGTTTCAAGTTACACTAGCATAACTCATATCAAAAGCAGTTCTGTTTTATAAGCCTACCCCAAATAGAATCTTCTATAAATGTATATATGTACATATACTGCCAAATTAAAAAAAAAAACTTTCTGGAAAACTCGCTAACGCCTCAACAGATGTACTCACTGCTAATAAAATTGTTAACTATCACTCCGAATTTTTTAAAAGTATTCTTTCAATATAGAATGATAATTTTGTTGTTTGTAAATCCACTGTATTTTGGCAGTACTTTCATTTGAAAGTAGGTGATTATTTGGGACGACATCGCCAATTGTATTTCTATTGGTATGGTGTGGTCTTAATCATATCATATACATATGTACATATACAGAAAAAGATATAGTGGAAATGGGACATTTGAAACGGATAACTATGGGTGGTCGATATGCACAGAGGCGATAATAAAGGCGGCTTGGATGAAAGCGTCCGTAAGAGATCTTTTTTTTATTAATATAGTATACTAACATTTATAGAGTAATTAAATGCGACGATGAATAATATCGATTGTCAAACACACCTATTTCATTGCCAACTTGTCATACCAATCACGTATACATCTAATCGCTTTTAACGATATTATGTTAATTCAATGGGGAAGTGCTGTATCGGATCTTATATTCGGATTGAAATTCCGAGTCGTAATCGTAATCGGAATCGAAATCGGTACTAGCCATACAACCAGCCATATTTGGTTTTAGGCGCTGCGCACGCGTCACATGTAGACATAGGCCCAGACGGAACAGAGGCTCCCGTTTTTGTAGGGTCCGCTGACGCCATCGACAAGAGTTGCATGCAAATGTGGCACAATTGAAGGGAGTAGTAGAGTCACCTGCCTCTCTGTGGAAGACCATGCACCGTCCATGTGGCAAGTCTGTGCAATTTCTTATGGCTCTTTGCTGTGGTCTCTCACTCTCCATTTTTTCTCTTTTCTTCATGTTTTCTTTTATGCCTCAAAGGCGGCAATGGGGTCGTAAACCCAAATTGCATTCCACATGCCTCATAGTAATGCTCGGTAATTGTGGCGAGTGCTTCACTTGAGTTTTTGTTCTTTTATACCCTGTTTTCTTTTTATTTTGCTTCTTTTTTTTTTTTTTTGGTGTCGCCACCGCCTGTTGGTGTTGTTCTTTTGTTGCTGCTTCCCAAGCGGCCATTTAACGAAAATGAAATGAAATTAAATGCAGTTGACCTAAAAATTGCAAATAGCCGGGCCATGCCATGCCATGCCAGTCCAGTCCAAACCAGGTCACGTCAACCACATAAAAGGCTAGCGACCCACTAAAAATTACATATATACTCACAAATTCGTAGAATCCCACAATCTGATTGATCACGATAACACAATTAACGTAAAGTTATGAATCTAGAATCTAGATACACTCTGCGGACAAGTTGAAACGACTTTCAACAAAACATGCAAATTTATTCACGTTTCTTTTGTAAAAGAATTTTTATAAATAGAATTTATAATAGCACTTTT
The DNA here is from genome assembly GCA_035044365.1 of Drosophila neotestacea. Taxonomy (NCBI): domain Eukaryota; kingdom Metazoa; phylum Arthropoda; class Insecta; order Diptera; family Drosophilidae; genus Drosophila; species Drosophila neotestacea. The sequence goes on along the minus strand of JAWNMD010000051.1, from coordinate 647,734 downwards.
TATATACAGCTATTAACATTATAATTTTTACTAAGTACATGCAATTTAAATGGGCAGGAAAGTTATAATTTTTTTTTATTTTGAAAAGATAATAAATAACCTATAACATTTTGCTGTTAACTAATGACATTTAGATAACATTTGGTTGTTAACTACTTTCTTCTGTACAATTTATATAAGTTGTAGATATTCGGATTGTACTAAGAAAGTTAGATAAACTCTTGATTTTGTTCTCATATCGGTAGGTTTATCTGAGCTGTAAGGTTGTCGGCAAGATGAGAAAAAAACTCGTTTAAATATTTCAATTAAAAAATTATGATGTTTTAAATACTTTTCGATTAATAATAGGCAATTATCTGTATAGAATAAACTATACTATAACTACTAAATATAGGAATTTATTATATATTTATACAATATTTGAATTATTTAAAAAGTTGGCAAGCTGTTAGCCAGATTGGTGTAGACTTTGTTGTTATGGCTTTTATTTGCACTCGCACATTGAGATAATTGGTGGCTCGCCCTTTGTCAATAATAACAATGTTGTGCAGGTCATGTGAGGGCAAAGGTGCTGATGTTATGCCACTGATTTGATTCCCCTCGTGCAACACATTTTGAACGCGACTACAATTAACCCAATTCACAGGAAACAATCTATCCCCACACACACACTCAACACACACCACACACACACATGGCCCCCGTGGCGAGGATGCCAATCACAACATTCAATTATGGTTGTGGCAGCAACTACTCGTACTTGCAACTAACTGAATGCATTACTGAAAGTTGCCAAGCATCGTTGTCCTGTGTTGAACGTCGGCATCGACGTTGACGTCGACGTCGATGTTAGCGCCGCTGTCTGACCCATTTATGGCACACGCAGACAGCAACAGCAACAGAAGCAGCAACAAGAAACATAAGAATCAGCAGGAGAATATATGAGTGAGAATGAGTGTGAGTGTAAGACACACCCACAGACACACGCGACCACAACGACCACATCCTGCCATCAAAGTTGCCTTTCAAAGTTGCCGGCAACGACAACAACAACAGCAACAACGATGACGACGTCGCTGTTGCTGTTGCTGCTGCTGCTGCTGCTGCCAATGACGCAGGCGGCTGGCAGCTGGTGGCAAGGCAGCAGGCTATGTTGATGCTTCGTGGCAGGTCGTTTGGATTATTTAGTTTGCATCGGGACGCGTTCAAAATCTGTTGCATACTTGAGTGCGAGTCGTGTGATAAACTGTTGCATACATATATGTGCTAGAACTAGTATCGAACGTTCTTTTGATTTCAAATCTCAATTTGTATTCAATTGCAGAACTTGCAGCAGCAGCAGCAACAGTGCAGCAGCAGCAGCAGATGCTCACAAGATGGTGCACCATAGCAATGACGATGCCATGAATAAAATTCCACTCAAATCCGCCAGCGGTTTGGACGACGAGGAGAAGAATGGCGGTGAACTAATGCAGGATACCGCCGCGGCCGAAGAGGCTCGGCGGGAACAAATGTAAGTTACAAAATACAAATTATTTTCAAAAATTTGAAAAAAGCAACCTAAAAACGTTGCGCACAAATCGCTTTCACCGCAATTTCGACAAAAGTTTCAAACGAATTACATAAATACTAACAAAATCGTTTCACAGTCCAAAGAAATGCTTTTGCAATCGCTTAATGCGAGAAAGGACATAGTAAAAGAGAGGCAATCATCTTATAATATTTACTGAAAAGGATCCGAGCTATATTACAAATTCCTGACTCTGTCCGTATTCCGTTTTTAAGATATTCGTAAACCTTCCATTTTTGTATAGGTTATCTCCATTATTTGATGTTTGAATTGTGAATTGTATATTTAAGATTTTTTAATATAAGTATGTCACTTTTCATCCAATAAGCGTACGTATATATATTTATTTTGCACTTGTTCAAAACTGCACGTTATTTATATGCATATTATAATAAATATTCTACTTATTATTAAGCACTAGGCTTTAAATTGATCTGTGTATGATCGCCTCAGGGTGGTCTCAATTTATTTATATCAATTCAATATATTATCTGTAATATTTAAAACACTTCTATTCAGTTCAGTAACATTTATTTAATAACTTTTTTCTCAAACAGTTTATATATGTATTGTTCTTATTTTTAAGAATTGTCCTTATTTCGTTTTATATAGCGTTGGTGTGATTTTTATTGTCAGTCCTCTTTGCGTTGATCCCATTTATTCTCGAACCATTTACAGCCGTTTTGTTTTACACGTTACTTTACTAAAACAGTTTTTAAATTGAATGTAATTTTTTAATTATTATGAAATTGAATTTTTTGCTTGTTTGTGCTTTACCTGAGCTTTAAAAATACCCTATATGCTGTGAACTCTAAATTACCAAGTAATGTAATAAGTTTTTAAATTGTGAGAAAAACAGAGAAAGAAGCTTACAGTTTAATATTCAACTTTTCAGTTTTTCCAAAGATTTCTAAATCTTTAATCTATTTAACAAATTCTGGTTTCTTAATAATAAATAACTGTTTCAAAATAATAATATCTGTTCGTCTGCTTAATCGAAATAACATTTGTTGCTATTTAATGGAAATCAGTTGCTGCCTTAAGCGTAAGTTGCGATTAGTTCTGGCTACAGGGTATTATGGTAGTCGAGCAGAGCGTGCGAGACTAGAGCGTGCCAGCTTCTTAAATGCTATTGTTGTTGCAGGCATGCAAATGTGCTGGCCTGGATGAAGAAGTTTACGATTGGGTTCATCTGCTTTATAGGCATTGCCCTGATTAGCTATGTGATCATCAGCCTGTGTTTCAGCGGTAAGTGGTAATAGGTGATAACTGACAACTGATAACTAACAACGTGGCCAATTCCACATCTCTAACAACCCTCCCAATCAATGGCAGCTAATCCTAATAAGAAATATTGCTCATGAGCTTTGCATGCCTCTTGTCATCTGATTCAAAACCTTGCTTTCGTAATGTTAAATTTCTTCAAATTCTGGCACCAATATGTATTGACAAAAAACTCTTACACCCTAACTTACTAAACAACAACAATTGCACCGACATCAACAACAACTGCAACTGAAACTGCAACAAAAGACTGGCCAAAGTCAACACCACTGCGAACAAACAGCAGCAGCATTGTTGCAACCACAATGGCAACGGGGACAGCAGCAGCAGCAACAACATTAGCAACAGTAACAGAGGCTGCTGCAACAGTCCCTCCACCAACAGACACAACACCACCAACAACAACAGCACCTAGCGATCCAAGCACAACAGTTAGCTCACCGGTTGAGCAACAGTTCAGGACAATTGTCGACAACACTTACAACTCCACAGCTCCAAATAGGGAGTCTACGGGCAGGCGACTGAGAAATTCCTAAAATGCGTATTTAAAGGCGGAATCTATAAAAATGTCGAAAAAACTTAAAAAAAAAAACTGATCATCTTCTCAAACTGTGACGGAAATATTAGAAAATACAGAAGAATAAAGTTTTTGTGTACAGTCTTTATATTTTGATTAGTTTTTTTTAATAACAAGAGCCTACTGATTGGACTTAAAGATTGGGAAATGAAAAAGTATTTAAGATAAGTTTAGGAGTTAATAGTCTTACGTAATTATCCACAGCTATATGTATATTTCCGAGAAATTACACACTTAACATATTGGAGAACTTGGTAATTTGACAGGAATATGTCAATGCGATAGATCCTAATGCCTTTAATCTGAATGGGAATCCATCTGGACAAGGAGCAATGTTGGTAAGTAATAGTTATGATGTCCTACTCTTAATTATGATTAATTAAGCGGAGTAAGGATTCTCTTGAACACCTGTTTTCTCCCATTTTTACACATTTTGATGTAGATTTCTGAAGCAGTAATACATCCAATGTGATTGGACCTCATACGGACATCAGTTTAAAAACCTTTTGGAACAACTTGACGTCACATTCGCCGATCTAAATTTTTTCTACAGGCTTACCAGCGAATTACTTACTAACTGGTGTGGGTAAAATTGACGGCGTAGTGAGAGAAAAGGATTAATAATTTATTCCATTTAGAGTATATTGCAGAGCTTACTTTATTTTGTATAGCATACTTTTTAGGGCAAGTCAATTTGTACATATTGAATTGATGTGGCAAAATTAATTGATTTATTAGAGATAGAATAATCAGAGTCTTTCGCTATCAGCTGTTATCTAATACAACAAATTTACACTTATTTCCCCACAGATATTGCACAATTTTTCAATCTGCATACTTTTTTCTTTATGTTTGTTTATGTACATTTATATTGATGTTGTACAATTTATATATATAAGATTAAACTAATTGAAGGTAAATTCAAGTCCTTAAGTCTACTTACGTTAATATCTCAGATAATACATGAAATCTTTATATACCGTAAAATGAACGGTATAAAAGGTGTTAAAGTTTGATATAGTTCATGTCGACATTGAGGTGAAAGTGATTTACAAGGAGTTCTATCAAGGTTCTTGATTAATATTAAATTGTTATTGCTGTTGCAGGCGTGCAAATATGTTGGCCTGGATGAAAAAACTGACGATTGGCCTAATCTGCTTTATAGGCATTGCCCTGATTAGCTATGTGATCATCAGCCTGTGTTTCAGCGGTAAGTGATATCAGGTGATAACTGAGAACTAAGAACGTGGCCAATTCCACATCTCTAACAATCCTCACACTCAATGGCAACTAACCCCCACCGTACATAAAATCTATAACTATCACCAACAACAACCACAATAAGAACAACAACACGATGAGAAATGTTGCATATGAGCTTTGCATGCCTCTTGTCATCTGAATCACAACCTTGCACTCTGCTATTCACTCGTAATGTTAAATTTCTTCTTCTTGTGGCACCAAAATGTATTGACAACAAACTCTTACACCTTAACTTACTAAACAACAACAACAATTGCACCAACATCAACAACAACTGCAACTGCAACTGCAACAATAGACTGGCCAAAGTCAACACCCCTGCGAACAAACAGCAGCAGCATTGTTGCAACCACAATGGCAACGGGGACAGCAACAGCAGCAACAACATTAGCAACAGTAACACAGGCTGTTGCAGCAGTCACTCCACCAACAACAACAGCAACAACAACAACAACAACAATATCAACTAGCACATCTAGCACAAGCGCAATTAGTACACACAGCAGCATTGTTGAAACTACAACAACAAGAGCAACTACAACAACAACAACAACACCACCAACAAGCAATCCAAGCACAAGCCACACATTTAAAACATTTACTCCAACAGATGAACAACCGCTGCCGCCAACATCGGAACAGAACAGCGACAACATTGAAGCGACAACAGCAGCAACTGGAGATTTTGGAATGGCCGGACCCGCGGTGGCTGCATCCACATCACCAACAACTCCACCACCAAAGCTGGACAAAAATCAGAAATTCGAATCGAAACTGGGTGTCTTTGAGAAGGCGGCAGTTTGTTCGGATTCAGTTTGTAGCCAGGTTGGAAGGTAATGCAAATAATTTATGAAATAATTTTTATAATTATAGCTTATAATACTTTATTTATTATCCGCAGCGATATATTAGCACAAAATGGGAGCGCAGTGGATGCAACAATTGCCACAATGCTGTGCAACGGCCTTGTGACCGCACAGAGCATGGGAATTGGTGGCGGTCTCCTCATGAATATCTACGATCGAGAATCTCGACAGGGATATCAGATTGATGCCCATATGGTGGCACCTTATGCCGCCGATCCGAATATGTACGATTCCAATCCAAATGCCTCCTTTTATGGACCATTGAGTATTGCCGTGCCAGGCGAGGTTATGGGCTATCATCTGGCGTATCAACAGTTTGGAAAACTACCTTGGCGGGACCTTGTGGCACCTTCTCTGAAGCTGTGTGAAACTGGCTATTATATGACGAATCATCAGGAGACTAGTGTGCACAGGACTTGGTCTGTCATCAAGGAAAATCCCCATTATCAGTAAGTAGGAAGATATTTTGCTTTCGCTCTCTCTCTCTCTTCTTTTCAATATATCTCTGAGTTTAAAAACCGAAACCAAATATAAACGAAATAAATCAATATGAATTTATATAATAATTCTTTCTTAGAAGTAAAAATATTAAAATAACACTTATGGTAGCCAAAGAATTTTCTTAAAAATTGTTGCAAACTTTTTTATACCCTGTGGAGACCGCATAAAGTATATATATTCTTATATATCATCTCAAGTTTATCTTAAATTGGTGTATGTATATACGTGAGCAAGTTAAGTCTGATTACATGTAAAAGTAACAAAACAGCATCCTTAACTTCCACAGGGTATTTTACTGTTGGGTCCGCCCCACTTGATTGTTGTTTTTTTTTTCTTTTTTTTTGCAAATATTAATTATTATAAAATCCCTGTTTAATCGCAGGGATGTCTTCTTAAACGCTGAAACCGGAGAACATCACATTGAGGGATCGCTCATAAAGGCATCAAAACAATTGTGCAACACATATCAATTGCTGGCAGACAATGGTCCGATGGACTTTTATAATGGGACAGTGGCCAAAATGCTGGCTGAGGATCTGAAGGAGCTGGGCAGTATCATAACCCAAGATGACTTGGATGCATACTCTGCCGAAATGCGTTTGTCGGTAACAATGCCTCTCGGCAAGGACACCCTGTATGCTGTACCTCCAGTGAGCAGTGGATCAATTGTGTCCCACGTTCTGAGCATTCTCGAGGGATTCAATCTGACACGTGCAGATTTGGCTGATGATGAATCCTATGCCCTGACTATACATCGCATTACTGAAGCCTTGAAATTTGGTTTCGCCCGTCGCTCTGAGCTTGGTGATCCGCGATTCAATGAGATCCGTGAATTGGTTAGCCAGCTGAACAATCCAGATTTTGCTGCTCAACAGCGGGCCAAGATCAATGACAGCCATGTGCTAGATGGTCCCCAGGAGTACGGTGCACAATTTGGATTCGAAGAAGATCCCTATGGAACGTCACACTTTGCGGTGTTAGCACCCAATGGCGATGCCGTATCCGTAACCAGCTCCATCAATTACTAGTGAGTATCATTAAAAGCGTCCTCGGATTTCTTGAGTTTAATATTTAATCTATTGCAGCTTTGGCTCAGGTTTAATTGGACCCCGAACGGGCATCATATTGAACAATGGAATGAATGATTTTGCTGTGACTAACAACATGTTCAACCTACTACCATCTCCGGCAAATGCAATTGATGTGCACAAACGTCCCATGTCGTCACAGTCCCCAATGTTGCTGGCGGATCACGACGGCAACATACGGCTGGCAATTGGTGCTGCCGGCGGTACTAAAATCATACCAGCTATTGTCGAGGTGGCCGCCCGTTTCCTCTGGTTTGGAGATGATCTGAAGACGGCTGTAGATGCACCACGCTTCTATAATCAGCTAACACCTGATTTTATTGAATATGAGAATAATCAATTTTCAGAATCTGTTTTAAAGTTGCTCGCGAAACGGGGGCAAATCGTGAAGCCATTATCAGACAATTTTGTAACCACTGTGGTCTGTGCCATTGGACGCAATGCGACGGCGATCTATGCTAATGCCGATGGACGCAAGCGTGGCAGTGTTGCAGGCTTCTAAATGCATTCACATCTACACACATACCTACAAACACACACACACACATACAAACACAGACACACAGAAGCGAGCAACACTAGCGTATCGTCAAGTGAGATTAGCTGGAAAGAAAGAAAGAAAGCGAGCATCAAAGAGAAGGAGAAGTGAAAGTGAGAAGCGCAAGCGAGAAACTGCAAGTGCAGTAACAGTAAAAGTATTTAAGCTAGCTATGTCTTTTTTTTACATATATGTATGTATATCGTATGTTATATAAATTTATATGCTACCTACTACTACCTTATATAATATTAATAATAAAAAACACATTTTTTTTCCACACTTCATATACGACTTTTCAATTAAATTTTCAATTGAATACATTTTCATTTTAAAACGGATACTTCCCAAAAATAAATTATTTAATTGAATCCAATCATCTTTGTGGTGAGTTTCAATTGAAAAAAAATTAAATAACAATTTCAATAATGAATAAGAGATACATTTGTTGCCCAATTGAACTGAACTCTCTAAAGATTGTTGAAAGCTTGTAGATATAACAATACATAAATCATCTAACATTTAAAAAACAGAAAGTTTTATCTATATTCAAGGGACATGAGAGAGGGGAATGATATTAAACAATCGTAAGTATTGGAGAAAAACTCTTTAAAATTATTACCAACTCAATGAAAGTTCAAATAAGTCGAGACCAACATATTAAAGTGCCTTGCAGTTCATTTGATAAATAAATAATAATAAATGCAAGATATTTTCTATTGAGAATTCATTTTTCTCTTATAAGTATAAACAATTTCTTTTGTGTTTTATATCTTCTAAATGACCAAAATGAAATAGCATCTATCAAAATTTTAAATAATATGTTCCAAACACACATATTTTCAAAATGATATGGAGTCGTTAGTTATATATTTGAATTATATTTTTATATTTTGTATAAGAAATATTATAATGGCATTATAAAATACGAAATATTTTGTGTTCACATATTTATCTACGATCACCCAATATAATTACAGTGTTAATTATCATTTTGATTTAACTTAATCATATAAATACATAAATACAGTAGACAAAACATTAAGATATAGATTTAAAAAATATATTCATATATTTTAATTTAACTCGACAAGTAGATTGAAAATTTAAGAAATGGTAAAGATACAAATCAAAATAAATTTTACTAAGCCCTACAAATATGCTCACATATAGTAGAATGATTTAATAGGCCTCAAAGGAACTAGCTACATTGAAGACAAATGGCATAGTTTTCAGTTAGAAATTATTCAATATTCACAAGTACATGAATAAAAGCAAATAAGTAGTAAGGCTTCTTGGTTATTAACTTAAATTGTACATATTTGGGTGGGCCAATGAATGTGAGCAAAGGCGTTGAACTGAAATCAAAGTGCTGGGGATTTGGCCAGAGCAATATAATTTTCTAAATAAATTATTGATGGATTGCAATCGCTTTGGAAAATCAAATAATATGAATGCGGCCAATATTTAAACGTATGTTTATACTTGTATAATATATAAGTGTATATATAAATAAATTCAAATTATCTACAAGAAACTAAGAAACTAAGAAACTAATCGATATTGCCAATTATGCTAGTACATGTCATTTAAAAAAAATGAAAAATATTTATGATAACTAGAAAAAAAACAATATGAATTAAATTAAATTAAATTAAATAAGGGCAGCAGAAACTGGCCAACGATCGCCTGATCGATCACTTGATAATGATTTCCGCAGGCGGTAGTATGTTATCGCCATGTAGACAATACCATATGCTGGAGTACCAGATGGTGCGATCGACCCATTCACTTCCCGCCAGCACATGACCAATGTAGGGAGCATCACGCGATCTGCCATTAAATCGCATAAATTACTTGCACATAAATTAGATGATTTAACAATAGTTTACCTCATAATTTGCGCCTGAGTGCGCTCCACAAATGTGATGGCCCAGCTCCATGGGAAGTCACGTTTGCGCTCACAGCCCAAATATGCCGTGGAGCTGTGCAGGAATATTTCTCGTACAATGGTTGTCTTATCGTTCTTATCCTTTTTAGATACAACAATTTTGCCATCACGCAGCTCACATTGCAACGTCTTGAAGGACTTGGTGCGATAGTCAGCGAAGCGTAGCTCCTTGCCAGGCGTCACTGTTGCCAGATTTTTGACAGCACGTTGCACCTCACGGAGCATCTCAATTGGTCGCACAACCAGATAATTGTGCTTGCGATCCTCTTCTGGCCAGTAGGACCAATTCAATATGACATCAAACACCTTAGCATCGTGATGAAGCGGTCGTTCCAAGCTATCGTTTAATATAACCTCATAAAGAGTCAACTGATTTGTCGGAAGTCGCATTTTTACTGAGTACTCTCGACACAATTCATAGGCCGTCTTTGTTGGCGAAATTGTGGCATTTACCTGCGTCTTCTCCTGCAAATAATTATAAGAGATTAATATTCAATTTTATTGATTAAATGTGTAGTGAATTCACCTCTGTCTTATTATCGGGATTGGGATTTAGACTGATCCAGATTTTAATATCACCTGACTGCTTTACAGCATCCTTGAGCGATTCCGCGGCTGCATAATATTTTTGAAGGCACATCAGCATCGCTTGCTCCTTTTTCTAAAATAAATAAAATATAAAGTAAATAAAAGGGTTAGAGATAACGAGGCACAAAGAAATAGCGATTGATATAAACAGATATGATATACTTCTAAAGAAATGATTCTGATCTAAGGATAAACGAAGATTTCAATGAAGGGACGATAAGAACCAGCTTCTATACTGATCAATTAAGGAATGTTTAGATCATTACGATAAGTCACTTGTTTAACATAAGTTAAGATATAAAAAACCGATTTTATATAAGAAACCAAACACCTTAATATGCGGTATATAGCATTGTCGAGATAGAAATATGGAGTATTACCATTTCATCGGCGCTGCAGGGGAATAGATTCTTATAGAGGACAATCAGATCGCTGAGAACATCGGCTTCCTTTTGTGAGTATATGAGTTCATCGCACTGTGAGCAAAAACCACAAATTAGCTAGTCTTAGTTAGTCTGAGATGAATTGTGTCAGCTAATCTACTCACCTTCTTGGCCAGCAGTGTGGGACCCCAGATCATGGTTAGATTCTGTATGCTCATCTTGTTCTTGGCCTGTTGCGAACTGATGAACACCAAGTGTCCAACAATGCGACGCAGTGTCTCATGCTCAATAGTGCTGAGGCGACCAAGTAGTTCCCTGTAAATTGGTATCTTCTCGGAGGCAACCGCCAGTTCGGTGACAAAGACAAAGCTGTCCGTCAGCTTGCCAAGCAATCTCTCTGGCAGATCACGCATGAAACGCTTCAGGACATTGGCCACATCATGCTCATTGTATTCGTTACGTGTGATCTCCACGTTGAAGGCATCAGCGCGGAACGCACTCATCAGCTTGTGCATGGAATTCTCCGAACCAGATTTACGATAAATGCCCTCTGACATGGAACCATGTATATACACAAAGTTTATGCACTTGTCCACAATGACAGGCACATCGTAGCGCGTTAACTGCTGATCTCCTAGCGAGAATCCATTATTGTGTGCCACCTCCCGGATGATGTGACGCCAGATCTTTGTTTCCCGGGCCGAGCTCATGATCATGTACACCGAATATGGCGGACAGTCGATCATCAGCAGTGGACCGCTCTCCACGTGCAGATTATCAATGGATTCGTCGCTCTCCTTTAGAACTGCAAAGTGAAAATGAAATAGAAAGGGAGATCCAGTTAGAGTGAGATAGGTAAGCGATTAAATAAAATAGTAAATTGGTATACGTTTTAAAAAGCTAATGTAAATTTCATAAAAGATTGTTTAAATAAATAAATTGTATAGGATTCTTTAATATTTATTATAAAATAATAAGTTAACAACGCGTTACTAAAGAATTGATAACGCCATAAATTGCAGATCAAATAAATGTTTTAGAATCAGATTATATATAAAAAGGTTGAAATTAAATATGTAAAAAAGAATTTAGCCAATATTTTGTATGGGATATTTTATTAGATGCACATTTGTTGCCTTTGGCCATTTCTATATAACATCACAAATAATATGCTCATATGTATGTATATTTTTATAAGATATCAAATAAGTACATATAACATATACATAAGTTATACTACATACATATGTATATTACGATAACCGCATAATTATTTACATATTGTGGAATTTCCCCTTTTAAATGAAGGCTTTATCGTAAATGTGTGAAAGTAAAATTGTAGCATGAATATGACACATAATGTCAAATATATTTAATACACGCAAATTGCTTATCGAAATAATAATAATAATAAAGAAACAATAACTGCGTTAAGTGTTTTAAGTTTCCAGTAAGTATTTAAAGAAATTTTTAACTTAATTGCAATAGTTAAAGTCTCACTTTTACTTTATAAATTTAAATAAATGTTGTCGAGCATTATAAAATTAAATTAGTGTCCAAAAAAAACAAATAATATCGCATACATACTATATCTATTTAAAATGGTATATTATTATTTTGAAGAGTATTAGTTTTAATTAAATTCATGATTACTTACCTATGCAACGTGCTTTCCTTAGATCCATTTTCTCTACATTTCCGTTGGCCTCACTCACAAAGATGAGACGTCGCTGACTCTTGCGAAGCACAAGCCAAGTGCCGCTCCACTCCGAGGTAATGGAATTCTAGTAAACATAGTAAAGATATCAGTTGCACATGGTAGAGAGCAAGAAAATAATGATAAGCTCACCTTTAGGTAGCACCAACCGGCACGATAATAGTGACAGGTATATTTCACGGGCACAATGTTGGTGAGACTCTCGAGGATCTTTTGCATCCATACGCCACGCTCGGACTCCTTTCCAACACCATAGAGGTGAGCGACACGCTGTTGTTTGACATTGCCGCAGGCATTGCTGGTCATCAGGAGATTTGGATTGGAGGACATGTTATCAGAGGAGGAGGTGCCATTCTTTGGCTGCGACGTGGTCAACTCGAAGCAGTAGAAATGTGTGGCACTGTCCGTCACTCGACTGTTGCTGACGCACTGTAAAGTTGTGATGGCATCCAGAGGTATTATCTCCTTGGGAGTTTTCATTTCCTGATCGAGAAACGTCTGAAACTGTCGATCTCGCAGTATGGCCTTACGGTTTTGCATCTCCTTCAGAATATCCTCAACGACACCCGAGGGAAAACGCACCAAGGGACCCTCGTAACGGACCAGCATTGGTGATAGACTTGGTCTGGGCACCATCTGTAGGGCCACCTTCAGATCCGATTGACGTTGGGAGGCGCTTTTAAAACTCGCCCGCCTCTTCATCGCATCCATGCGGAGTTTGACATTGGAGAAGGCATTCATTGTCTGCCGGAAACGTGAACCAAGTGTTGATCTCGATTCGGGGCTGGTTGATGATGTGGCTGCTGTGGTGGGAATCGGTTGTCCATCGCCTCCAATTGCCTCCAGGTAGGTGGGCGGACTATCGCCCTCAATCTGCGTCTTGTCGCCCACAAACCAATTAGTCCGATTACGGGATGGCACCGCCAGATCAACAACTGCTCCTGTCGTTGGCTTCTCCTCCAGTCGACTGAGATAGGGCTTGGTGCGTTTCTCAAAGGATTCCTCATTATCCAACATGTGTTCCATGCTGTCGCTGAGCAGCTGAGCATTCTGATGTACAATCTGTGGTTGACTGCGTCCAGCAGTCGCTCCGGTTCCCGATCCACTGGAAGTTGTTGCAGCGGCTTCGTTTCGACCATCCTCCTCAGAGGTGCACATGCTGACATCATCCTGTTCCCTTTTATGGTGCCATAGGTGTCCTCCTCGAGCAGATGCTCCAGGAGCAACAGCTCATTGCTCTTGTTGGAGCGGGCAAGTGTCGAGCATTTGCTCATCAAGGGATCAAACTCCTCGATAAGGTCTGCGGAAGGCGGCGGAGCTGGACCAGACCAACCACCGACAGCGCCATCGTTGCTATCCAGCTCCCCATCCTCACTGATGCAGGCGAGTTCCAGCTGAGGCGTCAACAACTTTCCACGACTGGTACTGCTGGTGGCCATCTCGAAGAGTTTGCCATAGGTGGCTTCTTGGTTGACATACAGTGGTTCCGGGGAAGAGCATGATTCGCATTCCACTTCGGCATCATTCTCTCCCTCACGTTGAGGTTCTGCTTCGTCTCCGTAGAACTGCCAGGAGTCGCTACGCTCTGGCTTCGGAGCACGTGCCTCCTCGGCGGCAATGCTGGCGGTGATTATTAGCGACTCCTCGCGCTCCGCAGCGGCTGCCACTCGATTAAGCTCCTGCAGCTCCGCGGAATCCACATTGGGTCGACGTAACTGTATGTTTTCGTAGTTCTTGCGACGTTTGTGCCTCGCCGGCGGCTGCAGTGCATCCAAATGCTGGGATAGACGTGGAGCCGGAAAGGCGGGCATGGGCAGCTCCTCACCCGTGGATTCACCACTACTCGATTGTCGCTGCTGCTGATGACTGCGCAGCAGAACCTTTTGGGCCGCCTCCTGTGGCAGATTCTTGGCCAGCGGCACAGGAGGCGTTGGACGAGAACGAAGTGCTTCATCATAGCTGGGAGGCTTTGCCTTGGCTTTAGGTTTGGGCTTTGGCTTGGGTACCTCGTAGGCAAGTTCCGCTTCCTCCGGCAAAGTCTTTACCTCACTCAGATCCGTATGTCCACCTCCAGCAGCATTCCTATGCAATGGACTACTAAACTGTATGGTATTGAAGACATCCGTATTGGGCATCGTGCGACGTCGATCCAGCTCCATTTGTTTCTCCAGATCAGTCACGGAATCCGTTGCTTCCGTCTTCTCTCGCCTGCCCAGTGAAAAATTGGATCCAAAACGTTTCCCGGCGTGCCTCAAGCGACTACCAGCATCTGCTCCCAGACTGCTTATGGCCTCCGAGGAACTCTTTAGATTCCTGTCAATCCGTTTCTTGGCGCCTTTAGCTTTAAAAGCGACACGTTCACCAATTGCCTCGCCGAGTAGCTTCGATGTACTGCCCAGCGATCGTAACAAATTCCTATGAGAGATTCAGATTTGATCCAAAGATTGGTGTTGAGTTGGTGGAATCAATCAGTTTTGGGTTAGTAAAAAGACGCCTACAATAAATTTGTTAATTCCCACACAAAAAGACAAAGCGATCTTTCGTCTCCAACTTTCGAGCGCCAACTGATCTTGAGGATCCTGCGCCAGTTCCCACAATAAAAACTAAACGAAACTGTTGCCATTGATCTTGAAAGGCGACCGACTATATTTGAACTACAAGTCGACAGGGAAGTGATTAATGCGTCGGCGGAAGTTGAGGTCCCTAGTCACCGGGAAAGTCTATAAATAGAGCGAGCATTTTCTTGAAATTGAAACGGATCAGGCTGAAGGCTGAAGGCGCCTGTCATCTATAGATAGATGTAGGGCGTGTGAGATTTAGGTAATTCCTCGGTTAAACAGTTCCAGCTGTCGCTTGGATTCATCCCCCTCCAACTAATCGAGAGAAGATCCCTCACAAAAGTAGCATCTGACTTGAATCTGTTTACTGATTGCACCGCAGATCAATGTTCAATGTACATGACACAAGTCAAGGACCATTGATCACTGATCAAGTCAACAACAATCTATGATTAAAGAATGTTTCAAGGTTTATTTCTTTATTGAAATCTACGGATATTTTGTACTCCGATCAATCAGTTGCCATAACTTTATTATAAGGAAAGTGTAATTTCTTGAAGTTTTTCTATTTTTAATAGTTTGAATATTAAAGAAAGTCAAAACTAACTTTGCAAATATGTTCATTTCTGAATAAGAAATTGAGCAATTAAAAACATTAGATCCATAATTATGGAACTGGTATTTAGGGCAATTCTTAGATTGGATCTCAAAAACTGGAAAGTTAATCCATAATTTTAGGAATAAGAAAAAACTTTTAAAGTAAAGTTTTGCTATTTATAATCAGTTTGAAATCGATGGTTTTATGATACAATATCATTCTGATCAATTGCTATTGTTTAACAATTGTTCAAAAATATAAAAAGGAAGTTTAATTAAATACACAAAGTTTGTCAAATATATTTAAATAAAAGAATGTTTACCCACTCGCTTGTAGAGATTTAGGAATGCAACCCTGCATTTTGTTTACTCTAGTAATTAATTTAAAATTCATAAAAGTAAGAGATCATTTTAAACCATTGTCAAAGATTAAAGTTTACCATGTTAAAGTAAGTTTAATTAATATACTGTGTATGTACATAGTTTAATATGTAACCATGACCATGAAATCTATTTTATCATTATTTTTTTTTGGTGTTCGTTGTGCATTGCAACAAATACTTAGATACTTAAATTATTTGAAAATACTACTGGTTTCTACTGAGTTATTTACCGGATCCGACCCATTTGGGATTAGTTTGGGGGAGGTGCGTATACTTAATAATAGTTGGAAAACCATTAGGAAAAACAAAGGGTAATAAAAAGACACCAGAGAGAGAAGAACAAAATTGAAAAATATTGTTGGAAAAGTTTACTTGTCATCATCACAGGTCGCGGAAAGCTCCGACGGATCGGACGAGGCGACGCCGCCTTCCGCTTCCGCCTCTGTTTCAGTTTCTGTTTCGGTTTCGGACTCGCCCACAAGATCATGCCCATGATCATCCTGATCATCATCCTCTACGTACCCGGGTGACGGCGACTTAAACTTGCCGCTCTGTGAGCTCTCGCTGCAGTCAAGCGATCCATTTGAAGTGTACCGCAAATCATTCTCCTCCAGCTGTCCATTTCCACCAAGGCTCGTTGTCGAGAATTCACTAGAGATGGAACAGCGATCTGGTCGACGCCGTTCTTGCTCAATATTTAATGGCTTCGACGGCACTTGTGGCGCCGCACGCAGTGTCCTAGTTGGTGTTGTCCTCTGCTGATTCTGTTGGTTCTCCTCCGCATCCGCTTCCGCATCATCCTCCTCTTTCTCCTTCTCCGGCAGCAACTCAGCTCGTGCTCTTTGTCTGGGCGCAGGTTTGGGTGTGGCATACAATGGCTCGTTGGGAACATTCTCATTGGCATCTGGACCATAAATCGGCTGCTCCACATTAACTTCCTGAAGAATCAGTTTGTTGTGGCTGCTCGATGGCAATTTCTTCTCCACACAACTTCCATGTAGATTCTCTACATTGATGTTTAGCTTTTTGCAGGCACTGTTTGTGCTGTTGTTGTTATTGTTATTAAAATTATGATTATGGTTGTTCTGATTGCTGTTCTGGATGTTGCTACTGCTACTACTGCTCACATTAATCTCAATATTCTCATAGTTGGCGGTCCGCATCTCTGGATAGAGACGACGCGGAGCCGGCACAGGACGTGCCTGCGTCCCCGCCTGTTCCATGTCCAAACCCTAAAAGTAAACCAGAGAGCGAAAAGAAGTGTTTGGCATAAGCAAGAAATGCATATATACAAAAGACAGGCTTAAGCAAAGAATCAGATTTTAAATATTCGCTTAAAGATATAAAACCAATTATATGTAATTATGTAAGATATGGTATAATGATTTGAATAATAAGAAATTGCATGTAAGATGATATCATAGCTGATAGCAATTACCCAAAGTATCAAGCCATTTTTCGCTCTTAAATATAACGATTTAGGAATAAAAGTGCATCATAGTCTATTTATAAATATAATATTTATCCAAATATATATATTATTAAATTTTCCAATCAAACGATATTATTAATTGAAAACTGCATTCGAAATCTGAATAAATAGGAAGACTTAAGAATAAAAAAGTGCACTATACATAAATATTTATCGAGGCTTATGTAACATAATATAGAGTTGTGCCATCAAACGATGTTTTTTAAATCAAAATAGTATTTTAAGTATTTAAAGAACCAGTAAGTTAAGATATCTGTAATTTCTCAAAAGATTAAAAATACTTTATATTTCTGTAATTTCGTTCAAATATATTTTATGAAGTATCCTAGTATCTTAAGTAGAAAAACAAAAGTCAAACTTTCTACTTGATCAAATTTTACAAACCACTTTCAAAGAAGTCTTCAAATTTGGGAAATTGCAATACGAATAGTTTGTGGTTTTTATTTCTTTACCTAAATTTGGGGAGAACCCGAACCCGAATCCGAACCTATAGCCATATGGGAGGAGTGTACAATTGAGGGTTAAAGAATTAAATGCAAGGTCAGGTCAGATTGCAAGGTGATTATGTTAGATTGGGTTACCTGTGGCATATAAAAGTGTTAACTGATTTGTGGCAGTGACACAGTTAACCAGTTCAGTTGAACGACATAACATGCAACAGATCGCAAAAGGGGCAACAAAGATCAGATAGAACGCAATCTCTGGGAAATTCTACCGCAGCTATTCGACAAGATCTTCAGAGCCACTTCAACTGTGGCAACCAGCAAAGATATGCATCACATATCACACATCCAAGTGGAGCAGCAACAACGACAGGTCACAGAATATGCTAAAGTGGAGCTGTTGCATCGGATGTTGGTGGCACAGCAGTTGCAACAGTTGGAGCAACGTCGCTTGGTGCAACTTGCCCTGGTGCAACGTCAACAACAACGACAGCGACAACAACAACGACAACATCCACCCGACTTTAAGTTGAGTAATTAAAGACCGTTTATAATTTAAGTTATAATAGTTTAAGTATTTTTGTTTAGCATATTTAAGTGGTAATTATTATAGAAAGAAATCTGACAAAAGTGACCAATAAAGCTGCATAACAAACTGGAAAGAAAGAAAAAACAACATACAAAAGCAAACAGAAAATTGCAAAGTCAACAAAGCTGGGCGAAAATAACAGACACGTGTTTCCTTTTGGCCAATTACTCAAACAACAACAACAACAATCGATATGCGATAGACTTCATTAATTGCCCATTTGGCTTTCACTTTCTTCTTTTGAACGTTTCGCGATCTTTGCCCCTTTATCTCTCTATCACTCTCTCTCTCTCTACTTTTCTTTGTGTCTGTCTCTGTTTTCCCAGCTCTCCCTTCCTAGCTGAAAGTAATGCTTAAAGAAGATACTTTAATAATGACACTTGGACAGTGCAACAAGAAAGCCAACTGCTGCGATGTCATTAAAGATACATATCAACAATTTTTTGTATTAATTTATTGATATGAATGAATATGTACTCATAATCAAGATTCACAAAACGGCCATCACTGCAGGTTATTCTTATTGTTCGCCCTTTAATCTTGAAGAAATTTGCAATCAGTGTGAGTTTTTTTTTTTACATATTAAACTTTGTATGCCCTACAAAATGTGGAACACATTAAATAGCTTTCATAATATGGCCGTCTTCTATATAAACAAGCTATGTTGCTTATCAAAGTAAAGTTAAGTTCAATAACAATAATATAAAGTTGCTAAAAGCACACTCTTTCAAATTATTGCATCTTCAGCTTTCTTAAGACTGTTTGCTGTTAAATCTCAAATTAACTTCTTTTTGTTTACAAAGCAAATTTGAGATGCTCAATTATTTAATATTTTATTTTTGTTTTATGCTTAGAAAGCAAAATGTTCCATTCGAGGATCGAATTCAAGTGGGGAACAAAAAAGTCAAGCCTTTGAATTTATAATAAAAAATAAATGTGTATGAAATTGTTCTTTAGAAATTGTTCTAGTACAATATCAGTGAAACTACAATTTAACTATAACTTTTTAGTTATAATCTAGTTTTGGATTAAATTGATTAGATACTTTAGCAATTATTCATGATAAACTTATGAAGCTTCTCAGAGTAAGCAATTTTTCATTTGATTAAATTGTTTTTAGGTTTCAGTTATCTACTTAAACTGTGGATATCTTTAGCTGCGTCTGCAATATGATGGAAAAGACTGGTATTGGACACCCAGCTGGTCATTCCGTGGGAGGGAATTGATCGAGCTCATGTTATTGTTGTCATTGAAGTTGACGTTAACGTTGTCGTTGTTGTTGTTGTTGTCGTTGTTGCTTAAGTGGCCAGTAGTTCTGTTCTGTTCTGTTGGCTCAATGATTTTGTTTACAATATTTAATGAACTTGCTTGTTGTTGCTGTTGCAAGTTGGATGAATGAACTTGCAACATTGCAACGTCGCATCTGCTTGCACGCCTGAGTCATGGAAAGCACAAAGAGATTGACATTCCCATCAACTGCGACATCGGCATTCAAATCAGTCCAAATTGCTGCATATATATGTAGATACGATATTATTATATGGTATAGTCGTTATTCAAACAGTGCCACAGCATGGGTAAAACATTTTCTAGGAACTCTAGAGAACTCATCCGACGTCTACTCGACCAAATCAAGTCGATTTGATGATTAATCAGAAAGCTGCTTCAGGCAATTGTTCCACGCTCTCTCACACACTTAAATGTCGCAGTGAATCAAACCATATAATATAAAATAAACGTATATGTATGTATATTTATTTACCACATATCGAATAACGTTATGTAGTAGCATTTATAGTGTTCGGATTGCGATAACAACAATGCGTCGTCGGCAATAATAAATCACGTATACGTCATGAATGGGCAGCTCATCAAATTCATTAACCATCCAAAGTTGGCCCAAAAAATATTATGATATATCATGCAATTTATAATATTATGATACAATAGCTCTGTTTCACATGCATTTATTTTGACAAATGCAATATCTAATTACGAATAAATTCTTTGTTTATATACTTGAATAAAGATATCGAATATTTAGCACAAGGTCCGAGTAGCTGGGAAAAAAGCCAAGAGCTCTATTAAAATGTCGATCAAGTTCACAATTTGTTTTGTGGAAAGTATTTTCACTCGTTGATTATATGAAGAATTTCTAATCTTTTGTTACCTATAATGTAGCACAATCGATGAATAGATTACAACCTTTTATCTCTACAATGAATGAATACAAATGGAATAATAAAGTGGTATTTAATATAATTATTCCAACCGGTCATCGAACTAAGAAACAAATATGCAAGAGGTATTATATCATTTCTTTTTTATTATCTATAAAAGTGTAAGCTAAGAAATTGGGTCTGTTTGTAAAATATATATTATGATTGGATTATTGCATTTAATGTAATATTTAAAACCTATAACAATTATAACTGACCGCGTTTCATTGCAATCTCTTGCCTTTATTTATTTTTACACATTTCTACATTTGAAATCGTTTTAGAATTTGAGTTGAACTCACAGCTTCAATCAAGAGCGATAAGTTTCTAAAAGTAAATATTGTAAAATTATTCATTCTGCTATTATCAGAACGACATGCCAAGTACTAACTAGGAGAACAGAACTCAAAGCTCTGTAGCTGC
Source organism: Drosophila neotestacea (assembly GCA_035044365.1). Taxonomy (NCBI): domain Eukaryota; kingdom Metazoa; phylum Arthropoda; class Insecta; order Diptera; family Drosophilidae; genus Drosophila; species Drosophila neotestacea. The sequence goes on along the minus strand of JAWNMD010000051.1, from coordinate 626,704 downwards.
TCTAATCAGTTGCTTATTAACAAACAAATATATACATAAATAAGTGAATAAAAGTGCACTGTACGAAATAAAGCTGAGAATTTCAAATATCTGCACAATATCCGCAGATGTCCCATAGCAATGTATAAGAGAAAAATCTGCTGAAATTCCATAAAAGCAGAACTTAAAGTCGTCTAATTAAATATTAAATTCTTTTAACTATAGTTGTAACAAAGTCAAATTAACTCATTAAAATTTTAAACAGCAAATTGTTTAGACTATTGTACAAATATGTCAAGTACTCAAACCTACATATGAAAATTTCTTTAGATTTAAATGAATTACATTTCAAATAAAATATGCTCATTGTCAGCAGTACAATCAATTTTATACGATTTAGATTTTGTTTTTGGGTTACTTAGTGTCTTGCATGAATTGACAATAATGTCAAATTTGATTTGGTTTTCATCTGCCAAATAAGTATATTTGGTCTTCTTTGCAAAAATTTAAAATATATATTCAAACTATATATTCCCCTTACTCATGCTTTGCTCAACATTTGCACAGACTTTTTTTACAAATGCATTATTATTGCCATTGGTATTATTTTTATTATGGAGACTAATTGAGCATGGTTCCGTGAGTGGAAATGTTTGCTAAATGAACAGATTTTTCGGTGTTGAGCATACTTATTCCAAGTGAATAAAGTTGTATTATAAAAGGGCATTTGGCAAATGGAAATCTTTCGTTTTGATTGGGGAATTGAAAGGGAAATGGAAATGGAATTGGGCAAGTGAATCACTTGCCCTTCTATTTCTATTTAACGGCCCTTTATTTACGCAATTATTGTTTTTGTTGCTTTTAGCATATTATAGCACTTTCCATAGATTCATTGTTTTAATATGTGATTCATTCACAGCACACAGTATGAATGTACATATGTACATAAGTCATTTTCAAGTAAGTATTTATAATTTACTGTTTATCTGGCGGAAAAAGACGCTGATGTGGCAGGAGTTCAAGTTGCATTCCAAACAAGGCGATAAGGATGCCAATGTCAATTATATATAAGTTTCAATTCGATTGTCGTTTCATGGGAGTATGGAAAGAGAGAGAGGAAGGAAATTTCATTTATGCTTATTCAGTTGCAAGCTCAAATTTCGCTGCAAGAGTAAATTTGCATAGATCCCAATAAGCAAAAAAAATATATACTTGCTATAAATCAGTGTGTTTGTGTATACATATGTACATAAATACCATAACACTGAAAGCTGTAAGTTTGAATTAAAAACTCAAACATTGACTGTGAAGTACTGACAATAAAACACAATGTTTATTTTTGTTAATAAATGTGTGACAAACGCTTTGTTGTTCTTGGTTCTCATTGTGAAAAAGCGGTTTGAAGAATTGCCAAATGCTTGATTCAGATGGATTACAATTTGAATTGATAGTCCATTCATCTTTTACACAAAAAGGAGTTAAATATTCGACAGATATGCAAGAAATACGAAAATCTCTTATCGATTTATTCTCTCTGTGTCCAAATCATTGATTTCCAACTTGTTCGACGGCATTTTTTGTCGTAGTTTCCAATGATTTGGATTTGATTTATACACGCGCTGGCGCAGACATTTAAATGCAAGCCAGCAACGCGAAGAGAGACTTTACAGAGAGTCAGAGAGACAGAGAGAGATATATATATATATATATAGAGAAAAAAGAGAGGTGTGGAGAGGGCAAGCTGTGGAGCTAAGGAGAGTGCATGCGTTACTTGATTAGCTGACAAAGAATTACAAAGCTCAAACGTAACTACACATACATACATACATGTCTGCATACATATGTACATACGTACACATACATACATAGATGTATCTGTGAGATACTATATGCTCTGTACAGTTGAAGGCAACGTGTCGCAAATGGTGACCCATCTGGTTTTTGGGCTTGTCAGCCAGTTGTCTCTGTCGTGTTGTATTTGTTGTCATTGTTATTGGTATTGTTATTGTTATTGTTATTGCTTGTTGCTTGTTGTTCTTGTTGTTCTTGTTGTCTGCAATTGTGCTTTGTTTGCACAACAAGTTGAAAAGTTGAGTGTCTCGCACTCTGGGGTCGATCGCATTAAACTGACAACTTTAACGATATGCTCTTCGTTTTATATCCTACAAAATGTACAGAAAAGTGTATGTTTATCAGTCTGACCATAAACCTTGATCTCAGAGATGATAAGCGATCTTAGTACACATTTTTAGACTTTCTTAAAAACTACGTTGGACTTGCAATTACCAATTAATTAAAAATAAATATTTAACACTGTTATCTAATCACTTTAAAAGCTTAATTGTTAAGTGGGACTATATATTTAGGTATACAAATTGTATAAAAGTAGAAGCAAAGAAGAAGTATCTTCTATTCCAGCATGCTATGTATTGCTTTCTCCACTGTGCAATTGTTAAGAGGTCACAATTACTCTTGACAAATCTTCTTTTATTAGTTTAAAATATTTTGCCAGAATTATTTATTAAATGTGAAAAAATTCAATTGAAAGAACACAAATAAGTTAATTATAAATTAATCATCAGTTCAGATTTTACTTGGCACAGATTAATGTGGATCTCATCTACCGTTATTGTTTGCGATATCAATAATCGATTAACGATTATATTTCCTGGAGGGGGTAAACAGATTCTGACACACAAGAACAAAAACAACAACAACACACACATATACATGTGGGAAATGTGTGTCAGCCGCATCAAACTTAATATGTTTATAATTGTTTTAATTGCCAAACAATTAAAAGCGTTAAAAAACCGCGTAGACAACAACAAAATGTCCGGCAACAAGAACAACAATAATGCGAATATTCCCCATGGCCATGGCGGTCCCATTTTGCGGCAACAGGTGGACACAGGCAGAGAGAGGTAGAGAGAGAGAGAGAGAGAGAGTGATTACGGTTGACACCGTTGAATTTGATTTTTTGCACTCGCGCTCTCTTCTTCTAGCCCACTCTCATTGTATATATATTTTACTGCTACAAATTGGAGCGATAAGCAGTTAAAACAAAGTTACAAGGTGCAAAAACAACATTTGTGCCAAAACGATAAAGTTACAACAACAATGGGATGTAAGTTTGCATGTGTGTGTGTTTGAAAGAGCTCGTTTAATGATGTCCCCTCTCTGTGAAAGTGCAGAGAAATGTTTGATGGAATGCGTTGCTTGCAAAACAACAACATAAAATACTAAATTGTTAGATAATGGATTATCAGTCACACAAAATACCCAAACACATACACACAGACACAATCACACATACACTTTTAAGGCGTGTATTGTTTATCGAAGATGCGGGCGCAAGCGTAAAGGTTAATAAGAGAGCGAGTGAGAGAGAGAGCAAGAAATCTACAAAGAGAGCGCGCTGAGAGAGCAGCAGGTTTTTTTCTTTATATTTTGATTTGTTATTGTTTTCGACACGCATTTAAATGTTTCGAAAATGTTAACAATTTATGCAAATTAAACAAACAGAGAAGCTTAAAGAAAAGTCGTGAAATACAAAATAAAATTAACTTTTACCTTTCGCTTTTGTCGCTGGACAGCCGTAGATTTCTATGCAATTATGCGAAATTTTTGTCGTATCTTATAGTTGGCCCACATTTAACACCAAATTGTTGAACACACACGCACACACTCACAGTAACAAAAAAAAAAATAATTAAAAGTTAAACAATACGAATTGCGTTGACCACATTTGTGGCAAGTTGCAAGTGTGCAGCCTACGCGCAACTGCGACGACTACTTGAGAACGTAGTATTTAATTGACGACGCGAGCACATACAAAATAACAGTGGTGCTTGTTGAATGTTTCTTTCTGCTCAGTGTTCCGTTTATCGTTTCGTTAAACTTTTGCTGGCTGAACAGTTTATTTATTTATGATTTGTGCTCACTCCTCATCATAGTCGTAGTACGGCGGGAATGGGGAGTATCGACTGAATGATTCATATCCATGCCCCATGAACAACACTAGCACAGCACACAGTTTTTTGCTTTTGCTTTTATCACAACCACAGCAGGTCGCCGCTCCCGATCCACTCCCGATTTGCTCTTTTCGAAGACTGCTTGCAAAATGAGTCGCCACGATCGCGAGCGGAATGAATTCGAGTATATGGAAATTAAATACATATGCACATGCGCGTGTGTGTGAGCTGTGACGCTGACCGGCAGGCGACAAAAACAACAACGACAACAATAGCGAGACAATAATATTTTGAGAAGATTGCCGGACTTAAGTAATAATTCAGTTCGAAGAGTAAAAAACAAGACAGCTGGCGGCGCTAACAAACATGAGATGGCGCCACCACCGTTTAGAAAAGTGGCAGCCTTGGTGTCCACAAGTGATTCATTTTCAGATAAGATTATCCAACAGTTGTGTGACTCAAAAATGCGGCCGAAACCAATTAAATTGAGATTATACATGGATTTCTCTGATCTTCTTGAAGTTTTTGGGGGTTTTTAAAATGTTGTTTTAGAGCTACAAACACAAAACATGTATTAATGGAATCTGCGTTAGTTTTTCTAATTTATAATTACATTAGTTTTGTTGAAATAATAACATTATGTTGCCTAAAAAAATAATTTATTTTTCGACTTCCCGCCGTTTTTGAATTTCATTCAAATTTCATTGTTTACAGCTGTATCTGTTTCATAAAACTGACCAAAGGTGGCGTACTTATTTCGTAAAGCTGCCAAGAGATGGTGGTGGTTGTATGTTGATGTTTCGCAAAACGTCCAATAGATGGTTTTCAGATAAGTTTTATTAACAAAAACGATCAATTTTTTGTAAAATCCTTTTTCTTATTTGCTTGAAATTTTTTTTAGTTCTCGATAATTTATTTATAATTTCTTAATTTTTTATTTAAATTTTATTTTTACAAGTTTGCCAACCTGTGGGTTAACAAACACCAAATATTTTTAAAAATAGTTTTCATTATTTAATCGAGTTTATAATTAATTTGTTTTTCTAAAATTCAACCTATTGTTTAATTGTTATAAATTACTTCGTGTCTTAATTTTAATTCAACTAGCGCGCCGCATATCGATAAGATATTCATGTTAGTTGGCAACGCAGTTGGCGCGCCAATGTTGAGCTAACGTGAAGTTGGCTGCTATTTAAAACTGTACTCACGTGAAGTTGGCCGCAACTAAACCCTTCGTCGCATTACCACTATTTTTTTTTATTGTTACCAGTTTTTAGTTTGTGCTACGCATGTGTGGAACGCATTCGACACAACATATTTGTGTGGGCGTATGCCAACAGCATCCACAGCTGCGATTGGCTGCCACAAATTCAATGCTGCGCACAAGCTCCACAAATGACAAATACATTTGATAACGCCCACTGACCGTTATGTGCGTTAACGTTGGCGTCGCCGTTGGCAGCGACGCTGATGTTTCCCCCATTTTGTGTGTGCTTGTTTGTATGTGCATGTGTGCGCGTGTGAGTGTGTGTGTGTGTGTGTGCGTGCTGGTTTGTTTGCTTATTTGTTTGTGCTTCGTTTGTCGTATAAGTGATGAGTCAATTAACCCAACATTCCTCGAGGCCACATATTGCTTTAATTAAACAGACAAACAAAATTGCAAAAACAACAACAACTACAACAACTGCAATATCGGCAATGCACTACATTTGCTATTTTATTTTGTTGTTGTTATCATTGTTGTTGCTGTTGTTTCTTCTATTTCTGACTTCTGTCGTTCACAACGTCCTCATCGCCATTGTTGTTGTTATTGTTGCTGTTGCTGCTTTGTGGGCATTAAATGAAAAACACAACCGCATCGACAAGTTAAATGGCAAACAAATATTTGCATTTATTTTCAATACATTTAAACATTCTCTCACAAACACACACACATACGCACTCACACACACATACAAATGCAACCTTGAAAGAACCAACAACAATAAAAACAATGCATTTTCCACTGCACTTGTCTGTTAATTAAACTTTAATTACTTGTAATTAATAAAGTTGATTGATTCTGTCCAACTTTTTTTGTTCATTTACCGCTTACATACACACACACACTTACTCACACTCTCAAATACACATATAACAATGAAAATTTAATTTTGTACATATTTCATTGCCTATATTAAGGCGCTTAGGTTGAAATTTTACAACTTTTATATTCTGTTTGAATTTAACAATTTTTAGCGTTATTTTTAATTGCTCAAGAATTGCTGGATTAAAAAATAAAACTATTTATAAATTAATTTTAAATCCAATTTATATATTTACAAATTAATACGAAAATTACATTTTTTAAGTGTATGTAAAACTATTAATTGTAAAAATACTATTTATATTTAGTTAGAATTTTTTAAAAATTCCCTTACAAAAAAGTAAACAGCTATTAAAATCATTAATTTTGAGTTACAAAAAATTGTCAGCTATTGGAAATTCAGTGTTTTTGTGCAACTTTCAACTGAACTGCACTAAAACTGAAGGAAAATCCATTCAGTAACAGAAAAGAGTAAATTGCATAAAAAGTTAAAAATATTTGCATGTTTTTGTCACTTTTTTTAAGACTATTAACACGATATAAAATAAATAATAAATAAAATTGTGTACATAAATTGTCCTTTGTAATAAAGTGTTTTAAGTAGAAAATCTCCTACAATTAATAATCTTTAATATTGTTGTAAATGCTTTTAATATTTGTTAACCAATTTTGAATTTAATGAAAAGCTTTGTACAGAAAACTTAAATACCCCAACAAAAAATAAGAATTTACCTTTTGTGTTTGAACCAATTTGTTGAAAAATATATACGAATTATTTAGTAGCTCAATACTTTTTATTTTTTCATAGAAATGTTTTTTAAGAAAGGAAAACACTTTTCTGTTGGATTCGAAAAAAACAATTTTAACAGCACAAATTATACCGAGAAAATAATAAAAATGATTTCAATTGAATATTTTGCAGTAAAGTTCTTGTTAGAACTTGAATGGAATATGTAGGAATGCAGATGAAAGCATTTGCAGTTGAATAGTATAGGTACCTTGTTGGGGAGTTCATTATCAAGGGATCAAGGGAAAAACACAAATACAAACACTGGCCAGACAATTTGCTTGATGATTGTTGGACAATGGATGTGGAAAATGCTTGGCATAAAGGCCTCAATAGTTGTAGTTGTTGCGATTGAAAATATGGGAATATTTACAACAACAAAAAATGTGAGGAAAACTACCGCATGCAAATTGCAGCAATTGAAAGAAAGAAAAATGTGAAACAAAGCAAAAACAACAACAACGACAACAACAATAATAGAAACCAGAAACAGAGTTCAGTACGATGTTGAGTTGAAGGATGATGACGATGATGGCCAGGATGAAGTGTATGACAATGAACAAAAGGCGAACAATGACAGGAAACTGCAAACAAATTTTGCATGCCAAACGCAACAAACAAATGGAATGAAGGGGATAGGGGCAGAGAGAGAGAGAGAAAGAAAGAGAGAGAGAGGGGTAGACTGTCCAAAAGAGACAGCAATTGCAATGTTGTGGGCGCATTGCTAAAGGCAAATCACTCAAAGGACTTCCACTTGAATGTTTTCAAAAACAATTGAACAAAAATCACACACACACAAAGTACGCACAACAAAATGAGATGGAGAGAGAAAGGGAGATGGAGAACAGATCTAAAATGCAGAAATAAAAAGTTGAAGAAAACTACAGAGTCTTCAACATGCTGATTATATTCCGTCTAGCGAGTTGTTCTGCTCCTTAAGCCCTCAAACAAACATCAATGGGAACGAGAAATGCCATCCAAGCATTCATTCATCCATCCATCCATCGATCCATCCACCCATCCATTCATCCATCCTTCATTGCATCTTCCATATTAGAGCTGTGCTTTGGATGCCACACTTGATCGACTTCTGACTTCTGCCTTCAACTCCGCAGGCGTCTCGAGTGCAATTTAGCGAACCTCGCAAATCTCTTCCCCGTCTCCTTCTATTCACTATCTCTCATTCCCTACCTGAACAATATGAATAGCTACCGACAATCGGGGGATATACATACCTTTTGCTTTGTATGATGCTCTCCTCTCCTTAATGTAAATACACAACAGAATATATTCCAAATAGTTCAATGGAGTTATTCCTTTCATTCATTCGCATTTCAAACATTTGATATTTGATACAAATTGAAAGCGATGAGCTGGAAACGTCGAGTTGCTGCCAAGGATCGTATTCATCGACTCACTTCGTAGTTGCAAATTGCTGGAAACATATACAAAGTTGAGATAATGTTCAGTTTAAAGCCAAGAAATCAATTGCCTAGATCAAAGCTGTTGCAATAATATATTGCAATTGGAGCAAAAGGTGAGACTTATTCTAGATAGGAGTATGGGAGAGATTCAACTTATTTTAAGGAACTTTATAAATGGGAATGTAGATATTAAATATAGTACTTATATAAGCATTTATAAGATCATATATCAATTTATAGATGTATTCAATTTATATAGTACAGATCGAAACAAGTTATTGGATATTTTAGTATTAAAGTATTGACATACTATTTAAGGACTAGTTACAAAAAGAAAAATCTATGCTAGTTTTGTAGAGAACACGTTCTAAATCGGTTGGTAAATAAAAAAAGGCTTAATATTTCTTATAAGCAAACTAGCAAGAGAATTTCCGAGAATTGTCAAGTCAACTAATGAATAAATAGTTAAATAAAATTTTTTAAATACAAACCATATTATGCAGCAGTTTTTCTTAATTTATAAATTTTCAAATATGAAATCAATACATGAATAAATAATAATAAACATGAAAAGAAATGCAATAAATAATTCAAAAAACTATTTCATAAATTTCTGTTAAATTCTTATTGCTACACACTGACAGAAAATCAGGAAGATTTTTCTAAATGATTCAAAAAATTTGTATTTTTGATTTCGTTTTTAGACCAAGAAGTTCTGTATTGTGTTTTTTTTTTTGAATATTTCTCTAAAAGTTGTGTGGTTTAAACAAAGTATTTCGTTTGATCCCTTTTTCTCTAAGTGTTGATTAAAATATTTCTATATTTTGGCGCCTTTCCATTACTTCAAGTTTCCAATAACGATCGTACTTTGCGAATAAGTCGAAGGCAGCTTCCAATTGCGACTTCCTGGCCAATAAAAAAGAGGGAAGGGATGGAGAAAAAACATTCCTAATTTCCGCACGCAACAAACAACGCGAGTTTCAAGGCTCAAGGATAGATGTCCTTTCCTGGCCAATGTCCTGGCAAAATCATTGGGCACGCATGTGCGGAGCCGGAACTCAATTTCTATGGGTTTGCAGTTGACTCACACTCCTCTGGCATAAAAAGCATCAAGGCATTGAGGAATCAAAGCATCATCGGGATATCGGGGCACTCAGATGGGCCCTCACACAATGTTGTTGTTTTTTGCACGTTCTGCGCCGCCCGCGACGAATCGGGATTTCGGAATGCGGCATCAAAATTGGGAATGGGAATGGGAATTGGAATGGGACATCGACATCGACATCGCAACTATTTTTTTTATGCCTGAGCAACTTCCTCTCTGATACCCCCCGCCAGCTACTATACCATTCTTTCATTCTTTCATTCTGTATTTCTTTTTTTCTCTCTCTTTCTCTTCTTTTTTTTATGAGCAACTATAATTGTTTTGGCTAAGGACGTGGACGCGGACTTGAACGACGACGACGACGACAGTCAGTCTGGCAGGGCGGCCATCATTTGGGATTAGTGTGCGTGTGAGTGGGTGGCGTGTATGTAAGTGTATGTGTTGACCTTTTGCATCTGCCAGAGGTCGAAATGGAGTCGGGGGCATAGGCAGGGGCAGAGACAGGGACAGGGACAGGGGCATGCCCAGGAAACCGTGCTCGTTATGGAGTCACGCTCATTGCTGCTCATATATAAATTAAGATCCCTAAATGCTGACAAAGGGCACTAATTCAAAGGCAATAAAACGGATATTAAACACACATCGAACTGGCTACCGACTGACTATCCATTGGGGGTCATTTCAATGATCATGATCCCTACAACCGATCAACATCATTATGATCATCATCGTCATCATCATTACGAAGCTGCTCTGCATTAATGAATCGAGGGCATATGGAAAAATGCATTTTATGAAAATGCTTTTTTTTTATGAAAGAAAATATAAAAAATGAATAGCATAGAGAGAAAAAAATGTTGAAAGAAATCATAGAGATACAGCGAAAGTTCGTTGTCGTCTGTTCCCCACCCCTTCCCCTTTCTGCATCACTAATTCATTTTTCTAATTTCCACATTTCTCAGATAACAACGGTCCATGGTCTACAGTCTACAGTCTACAGTCTAGAGTTTAGACTCCAAAGAGAGGGGCAACCAATTCATTTTGTGATATAATTTATGTGCTGCTGTCAAGTTGAACAATTGCGCGACTGCAACTGGTCTTCAAAAAGCGGCTCAACAGTTGCCCAACAGCTCGCTCGTCCGCTCGCCCGCTCGCTCGGATGTCAAAGGTCACTCACACTCAGGGTCAGTCGCTCAGGTGCAGCTCAGCTCTGCTCAGGTCGCATCATAAATTAACAATTACCAACCAATTATGGGACACACAACAATGCAACAGGAAGTCATCCCATTTGACCAGCATTCGAAAATGAGAAAAACATCCGCAGATTGAACCAAATCAAATCTGTTCAACTCTCAACTTCCACTCAGTTCCCCTGGCCACTGTGCGGTTTCTGCAGTTTTAATTCCATTGATTCTCGATGACACTTGCAGCAGACCAACTCCTACTTTTGCCTCCTTACCGACCGGATATGCCTAGACTCTATGGATATGCCGACCTTGGAGGTGGTCCGAGCTGAAAATGCATCCTCAAATTGTCCCAACTGAGTTCCTGTTTCCTCTCAAGCATAGTTTAGATGTCATTCTTTTGTATATTTTCTTACACAATCAACCGACAAGTGTGCGACAATACTTGATAATATATCACTTATTATCGATTATGGTAACAGGTCTATAGTACATAATATGCAATTCTTTTGATAAGGAAATTATATATGTAATGTGTTTGAAAGACTTGGTAAAAAATAATATCAGTTTTTACAGGCCTAATATTACATAGCAGAAATAATCATTAATACAGGTTTAATATTGATTAAATATAAATATGTATATGTATCTAATTTTAGGAAGTCACATTTCACATCTTTGCACATAAAATACATAACTATATTGTGTCTAGATACCTTCCGTATTTAAATACATTTAATTAATGGGAAATTCATTTTCAAGTTTTGTATTATTTTGAACTAACGTTTACATTGAATACAGGTACAAAAATGAGTATTCCAATAGTTGTAATATTTCTTTCAACAACTTATTTTTAATTATTTTTTTGAAGTCTAAGGCAATTTTGAGCTATTTAACATTACATAGCAGAAATAATAATTAATAAATAAATATATGTATCTAATTTTAAGAAGTCACATTTTGTCACTTTGCACATCAAATATATAACTAACATATATTTTGTCTAGATACCTTCTGTAGTTAAATAAATTTAATTAATGGGAAATTCCTTTTCAAGTATTGTATTATTTTGAACTCACTTTTACATTAAATACAGGTACAAAAATTAGTATTCCAATAGTTGTAATATGTCTATCAACAACTTACTTTTAATTATTTTTTTTTGAAAATCTAGAACTCAGACAGTAAGTTTATATTATTTATTTTTACAATAACTAATATTCACATATATATTTTTTGCTCATAGGGCTAGGTTTTCCTTCTTTTCGTGTCTCAAACTGAAATCTTAAAATAATAATTACAGTAAAATAAAGTATTTTCCTAAAGTAAAATAAAAATTCCCCATTTTTTCGCGTTTCAAGCTGAAATCGAAAAATCTTGTCAATTCCATCAATAGCTCGATTGGCGGCTAAAGCTTACAGGATACAAGTTGTCCTTGATAAATTGGTTACAAGCTCTGCGCAGTTAAGCAAATTTTGGTTGGCAATTGTTGGATGAGTTCTGTGGGAATAAGGGGAAGGGATACTACACAGTTGGAGGCTTGGGAAAGTTCCATGTTGACTGCTGTGAGCCTTTTGTAATCCCCATGCTGCGATGCAACAGCAAACATTAGGCAAATCATTAAACAAATCATTTGACATTGGACAGCACGGGAATAAATGTTTGTATATGTATGTATGTATTTACTCGGCAAATCAATCAAACGATAAAAAGCTGCGATTGGAAAAGCGTCCCCAAAATATTAAAAAATTCAAAAAACAAAAACAGAAACTATTAAGTCACAAGAAGTAAGTAGGAGAAGATGGAGAGGAAGATGAACAACGACCACCCTGGGTGCACACTGTGCCTGGCTAGAATTTTTGGGCTTGTGGTTAGTCTCCACTGGAGTTAGGGTAGACGACAAGTTGCAACCGGTCACTGGTACCGGGCAGTCTACAACAACTTGCAACTGCAACAGTTTGGAGCATCGGGAGTCCGAGAGAATCGAAGGTTGGGATGCCACGCTGTGCCGCTTATTAATGACACACAATTTTTGTATCATTTACGGGTCACAATAATGTTCGGGTTCCGAACTGCTCTGATCTGTCTTTGGCTCTGCCTCTGCCCCGGTCTCTGCCACCTCCGTTTGGGGCAACTCTTCGTACTTTAAAGGGGCATTTGTTGAAACTTTCGTGGCGTTGCACAGAAGCGCATTCTTTAAGCTGTTGCCTCTGTGGCTGCTGCTGCTGCTGGACAGTGGCCAGCTTTGATAATTTATTATGCGAGAAATCTTATTCACGTGACTTATTTGCTTCTGAATGCGATGCACCACAACGCACCACAAAGCACCACAACAACGCAACAACAACAACAGCTCGTCGATCCGCTGAGCCACACAAGAATCAGAACAACATGGAGGAGGCAACTTGGCTGTTGTGGTTGTTGAGGCACCGAGTCTGTTGCAGGTATTAAGCTTTACCAGTTGGCCAGTTTCCCAGTTGCCCAGTTGAACTCTTGACCAGTGTTGGGAGCTTGCCATGACTCATCAGCGAAAGAGAGAGTGCAAGACAGAGACACACAGACACAAAGAGAGAGATGGAGAATATAGCATTTTGCTCTGGCGGTGCCTTGATGTGGGTCCAACTCCAGGCAAATATAAATACAAACACACAGAAAACACACCTAGCAAATTCAGCTGACAATTCATATATGCCATTTTATGTACCCTAACTTATACGAGTAACTCAAGCATTATTGTTTATGAGATAAGATCAATCACTAATAAAATTAGAAACTATCAGTTATTGTAATCTATCATGAAAATGTGACAAATTCTTCAACTGAACACAATACCAATTGAAAAACGAGTCGTTAATTTTAATTAAATATTTAACAATATTTAAATACTCACTAGATTGATAATACAATGTTCAATGTTCAATGAAATACTTAGATTCTACCTCATTGTTTCCATTATTTCGGTTATCATTATTTTGTTTGCGAGAATATTTATTTATTTATTATTTATTTATTCTATTCTATATTTATTCTTGAGCACAAAAATGTTATTAATATTATTCTTATTTTTTGATTACAAAACTACATAAATTTAAATGTTTAATTATATGCAATTATAAAAATAAAATTGAAACTTTCGCAAATATATTCTTTTTCTCTTTTTCAATTTTAATTTATCAATACCCTACGAAAATTTGTTGGATCAATAAAATTTTATAATTTGTCTAAATGATATTAGTAGAAATATTTTTATAATTTCTCTACTTGTCATATTTTAACCTTTATAAAGAAGAGAAGAGTATGAGACAGTCGGTTATTAGTTTTGTAGGCTTATTCCATTTTAGTTAACGCTTTTGCTTTGCTTTGCTTTAATTTATTTTCATTTGGGCCGCGTGCGATTTTTATGCTCATTTTTGTCGAAGACATTTAATGATCGCATATAATTTGAGAATGCGAATGCGACTGCGTGTCCGTGTTTGTGTCCCTGGACACCCGGCCAGTATACCCTCGACATTCCCACTACCCCCGTCTGTCAGGGCCATGTTGCAGGGAGTATCTGCTGCAGTTGCTCATAATTTTATGGGAGCTGCTTTGGGGTCCCCTCTCCAAATACATTGGCAAAATTTATGCACATTCCTGCCGCCTGCTGCCTGCTGCCTTTTTGCGCTACTTTCAGTTGCTGTTTTGCAGTTGTTGTTGTTGTTGTTTGGTGTTGGTGTTGCTGTTGCCGCCTGACAACAACAAAGACAATTTGCATACCAAAAGGTGCAAGGACGGCAGGCAGTCATACTAAAAAGGAGCCGCTTACGCTGTTGGAGCTCTGAACAAATTTGTTCAGGCAACACGCCCAAATCCAATCCAAGTCCAACTCAAAGTCCCCATTCTCAGTTCCAGTTTCTCCCTTCCCCCATTCCCCCATCTAATTACGGACGCGTGCAAGGGTCGAGGTTTCTGTTCTGTATTTATTTATTTATTTATTTTTTTTTTCGGTTTTGAATTTGAGTTTGGGTTTGGAGTTTTTGGGTTGTCTGTCGCGTTTCTTCGATCTGTTTCGTTACGCTTCTGGTTTTTGGTTTCTTTTCACTCAGCTGCGGTGACAACATGAAAGGCGCAACATCTGAAAGCCAATGCCGCAAAACAGGCAACAACTGTCCACTGTCCACTGTCCACTGTCCAACAATAACAATAACAGCAACGCCTCAACTAAGCCGGGTCAATCAGCCAGTCCGGGTTACATGCCAACAGACTAAGGTCGCTAGGTGCGGCAGACAATGCTGCCCCTTGCAACAAGATTGTGGCACATTACTCCAATTGGCATCCAATCAAGAGTACTCTATGCATGTCCAAAAATTCAAAGATCCATTGGCGGCGATACAAAACCAAATGCGCGGTAGCTGCTGCTTATCGTCTGTGTCTGCCACTACAACAGGGTGTGGCAAGCACTTGCTGATGGCAGAGGGAGGAAAAGGGTGACAGATTTGTGGGATGCAGTTAATTGTTATATAGTTACAAGGCAGTTTAAGTGGGAAAAGTCTGAATTAGTTTAGGGATTTTACAGGAAAAAGCCATATTGACTGAAAAAACTTTCAGATTTCGCGACAAAGGTCAGATTTAGCAGGAAAGTTAGATTCGGCTAGAATTGGCGGTTAAAAGTCAACTTTGTTAGGAAAGGGATGGGAAAATGTCCAGATTTGGCAGAAAATGCCAGATATATCTGGAAAAGGCTGAGTGTAGAGAATAAAGTCTAGATTGGACGGAAGACAACTCTACCCAGTTTTCAATAGAATTAAGTTTTCAATAACTAACAAAAATATATCTTAAACTGCTCTACTTAAAATCAAGTGATATCTAGCCAATTGATTAACACTAATGATCTATACAACTTATTTAAATCTTTTCAATTTGAGCTCTGGCAGAGAATTTAAAAGTTAATCATAACATATTTTATGTTATAACACTTTAACATATATAATTAGTTAATCATTTAAAATTGTGCATTCAACACACTAGATAAAATCGCACTTATCTGTGATCTATTCACATGATCTTTGACCTTTCGAGGTGCTTCAATTATTCAAAGGCGTTGCTTGGGCATAAACCCATCAAGAGTCTCAGTCTCAGTCGATTGCTATCGCATTACGGTAAGTTTTCTCTCTCTGTCTCTTTTTGAAATCCGATATGTGACACTTTTGTGAGGTGGAATCTGCGCCCAAAAGAGAGCTACAAATTGGCCGTATAGAAATTGGCAATTGACAATTGGCAGCTGGGCAAAACAATTGAATAAATCGACAGCAAATCAACTAAGAATTTGTTGAAATACGAAACATTTCAGCTACATATAAGCTACATACAAATGTATATGTGAAAGGGCCAATATACAACAATTCATCTCAATATGCCAATGTTGCCTTTCAACATGCTCATTGTTTGGACATCAAACCCAGAGCCGGGTGCTCTAAGTAGCCTGAGAGAGAACCAGAAAGAGAATCATAATCAAAGCCAGGGCCAAAAACCGGAGCACAGAGACAGTGCCAAAGAATAAGGTAGACTGTCGGTCGCCGTGGCCTAAGCTGAGACTGAGACTGGGACTGGGACTGAGACTGAGACTGAGAAAGAGACTGAGAATGGGAATAAGAATGAGGTGGAGGCACAGACCGAGACCAAGACCAAGACCGAGACCCAATTTCAATTCCAAGTTGTTGCAGCTAAAAAGAAGGATTATCCCGGCAATGATCAATATTGAAAGAATGAAGACATATCAATATGGGCATGTTGTCTATGCATGTGCATACAGTAGGCCAATTCACACACACAAAAACACACACACACTCCATTGGCGTTGGCGGCATCGGCTCAGACTAAAAACAACTTGTAGATGGAAAAACGGAGCTCAAGAAATTGAAAGGTTAAACAAAACAAAGCCAGGAACGAGCAGACGACTAGCGATTGAGTAAGAAACAAAAATGAATAGGAGAGATGAGGGAAAATGGAAAGGGAAAGGCATGGACATAGGGATAGGAATATGGAATATGGGGGGGAACCAGGGAACAGGGACCAAAGACCGTGTGAGTGCCGAGCAAGTCGAGCATAAAAGAAAGTAAAAATCAATTTCAACTCGAGCAAAACAATTACTTTCTCATATATACAATATATATGCGTGGGCAACTCGAGCTCTAGAGAATTTGGTTGTCTTCAATCCGCACGTAAATAGTGTCAATCAAAAAAGGTTGCACAACAACAACAACAACAGCTAGAGATAACCGCAGCAAATCTGAGAATAAAAAACCGTTGCACCATCTTTCTCCATCTCAGTCTCTTTCTCTATCTATCTATCTTTCTCTGTGCTGCATTCCTAGAAGCAGAGATTCTCTTCCATTGTTACAACTCGTTTTCATACAAAGATTTTCCCTACAATTCGATTGAACTTTTCTTCCTATCTCTCTCTCTCACTCTCTCTCTCTTTCCCTCTGAATGTGGGCTTAAAATTTACAGTACGCCTCGTCGGATCGGATCTTCCATTGTTGATCTTGTCAATGTTTTGTCAGCAGTCGCCCAATAAGCCCAAATCAAAGACCAACCAAATTTTGATTGACGCCGTGCATTGTTGTTGATAAGTTTCAGTTAAATACACACACACACACACCACATACACACACCTGCCTTAGTTAGTTGAATACAAACTCTATTATTTACATGTCGCCTAACTGTTCAAGTGCCACTTCTGTTGCTGCCACATCATGCACTTGCCACCTCTTAAAGTAACTTAATTACTTTTCAGTTGCACAGTGTAAATTCTGCACAAAAATTCTATAAAATTAATAATATAAAAGAAGAAACATTTTTAATACAAATTATTTTCGGCTTTATGTAAACTGAAAATAATATTAATTAGTAACAAAATAAATAAATACAAAAAATGCATTATTTATCATATAGTATACAATGTTACCATCTGTATAAAATATACCATTTTAGGTGGAACTATTTTTTTCACTAGAAAGTTTTGCAGAGGTAATATTATGTAATATTTAAAAATAATATTTTATTTATTTATTCATTAAAAAGCTTATTAGCGGTTATAAATTATATGTTACACAATGTTAACTTTAAATATACTAAACTATTTTTAAAATAAATTTGTAGTTTACCGCAAGCAAAGTAATTGCGTATGAATAACAGCTTTTCTAGAATTCCCGCATATAAGACTGGAATTTCCATCAACCTCAAGAAAATGTTGAGCTTTAAAACTCAATTTTTAAACTCAATTTTCCTATTTTTCGGACAAAAGAGTGGAATGAAAACTAAATGAAATATCTGATATTTTCCAAGAATTTTTCCCACAATCGAGTGGTTTTTAGTGATTTCTCTACTATAAATTTACTTAGCTTAACTTTAGTCAAAAAATTATTTTCTTTTTATAAATAATAATTTTTATTTAATGGAATTAAAAATTCTGTAAATGAATAAAATGTGTATGATTAAAAATATTAATTAAATTTGTAGTTATAGTATTGTGTTAAAGCAATTATTGCTAATATTTGATAATGGAATAACTTTGAGAAATTACTGGATATTATTATAATAATTATTTCCATCTAAATCTTGCCAGCTTACTTCATTCGTAATGCAGAAAGCAGCTTACGTCCTTCCTTGTGCCTTGGTAATATTGACTATTAATGTGAGGTGGAGGAGGAGCTAGGGAGTAGATCCCAGGTAGTAGGAACAACTGCATAAAGTACTTGAATAACAGAAGTAGACAACAATTGAACTGCAGGCACACTTTAAAGAGCATCCTTTGTGCTCTAAAGGACTTAACCAGTTTTGCATATAATGCCAATTTCCAAGTAAAAATTATGTTATAAAAATATTTTATACACAATTATATGTTTTATGTATAATATAATATTTTTTGTGTGTGTAGAAATTGATAATGAGAAAGGGAAATGAAGAAAGCGAAAGGAAATGTAAACTTAAGTTGGCTTAATGCAAAAGCCAAGAAAGTATATCAATTGTCCTCATATGTATGTATCTGTATGTACAATAACAACAATCTACTCGTGCCAACAATGTGCATAATTTGTATGGGAGTTAAGTAAGAAACTAACCGGCACACTGCCACGCCCCCACCACTGTAACGCCCCTCACTGACAGGCTATGCTGCATTTAATTAATGCAATTAAACGAAGGCAAAACCAAACAAATCTCGAAAGGGAACTATAGTGCGCCGCCGTAAACTTTTGCCAGCCATAACAACAGCAACAGCAGGAACATCCACAACAGCAGCAACATCCACAACGGCAGCAGCAACAACAAAGTGTGGCACACGGTGGCAATGGCTGCGCAGCTGGCGTTGGCGTTGGGACTCGCCTCCAATGCCTTCATGGGCCTCACCCTCTTTAATCACCGCCATAAGATTGTCCATAAAACGCGCCCAAAAAAAAAACGAAAATAAGAAGAAAACCCGAAGAAGAAAAAACGCAGCAGCAACATCGGCAACAGCAACAGCAACAGCAACAGCAGCAGCAGCAACCGTTGCAGGTTCCCAAACATTCAGACAATAAACGAGGCAAGACGCGGACAGATAGAGACGGAGAGCGAGAGAGAGGGTGAGAGTGTGGGAAAGAGAGAGGGAGAGCTGGTCGATGGTCAGCAGCTCCTCCATCGCACGAATCGGTAGCCTAATCCCCTGTTGTACGACTAATAACATTGTTACGATTAATGCTTCTTTTTTCAGTTTTTTTTTTGGTTGCTGCTGTTGTTGTATTTGGTTCTTTTTTTTATTTCTTTCGATTTTTCTGCTGTGGCTTTTATTTATTTATGCTCTCGCATGCTGCCTTCTGCCTTGGCTTTTCTTATAAGAATTGGTCAGCATTGCTTGTGGTATCCCCCCTGCTCCACCCTCCCCACTGTCTTCTCCCTCCCCCTGTGTTTCATTCCCCTCTCCGCTGTCTGGCAAAATGCAGCTACTGTGGCTGCTTCCAAATCAAGTTTCATAAAGATGCTTCTCGGCGAGAGACTTTGAGTCGCAGTTGTTGTTGTTGTTGTGTGTCTTCTCTCTCTCTGTGTGTTGTTGTTGTTGTTTTTCATTTTTATCTTGAAAAGAATTCGTTTGATATTAGCGCTTGCGCTGCTTCATATATCAAAAATTATTATGACGATTTTATGCGTTCGAAATGTCGTCTCATTATTAAACAAAAAGCCAAAAGCAAAGCAAAATACAGAAAGAAGACAACAACAAAAATACAAAAAATACAAAAAAAAAACAGATGAAAAAATACAAATAAAGAAAAAGATCTACATGCATATAAAAAACTGAAATTGAACGACAGCAGAAACATCGAAGAGTTTTGTAGTCGCAGCAGTCGAAGATCTTCTTTTTTTTTTTTGGACTCTAAAAGATCTTTTGTATTATTGATTTCTGTTGCCGTTTGCCGTTTGCCGTTTGCTTAGCCACTGAACCACTGAACCACTGCTCAACCACTAAACCGCTGCATAGCTCACAAAACATATACAAAAAATTAATTATGAGGCGTCGACCATGGGTAATATATGCATGGTCTCTCGGCCCAACAAGCAAGTCAAGACAAGCAAGCCAATTTGTTGGCCCATTGCCAAAAAAAGACACACACACACAACACAACAGCACAACAAAACACAACACAACACACCACAACAAAAAATTTCAAAAATAATAATAATAATAAAAGAAGACGGACAAAATATCAACTCAACTCTAAATAGCAAGTGTTGTCAATATTCCCCACCTCAACACTTTTCGAAAATAAAGCAAAAAGTCGGACCCTCGATCGGTTGAGAAAGCTTTTGGGTTATTTTATTATTCTTATTATTATTTCATTTTTTATTGGTTTCCATGCGAAACAAAGGCAAGAAAAACCCACCAAAAAGATGAAACTTCTTTTTGGGGAAGCTACCTGATGGCATTGTTGTAGTTCTTCATCTCCATCTCCATCTCCCTTCTTGTTGACGTCATAAAAATTTCCTTTAGCGGCCACCGGAAATGCCACACAATGGACATAGATACTGAAATACACACATATGTACACACACATGCACACATAAGTAGCTTCTTGACTGGCATTTGATATTATTTACTGTTGTACGCGGCGTATACGCAATTTGATGTTGACTTTTATTTGATTGCATTGAAGTCATCAGCTGCAATGCGGGGGTATGCTTCTTCTTTTTCTCTCTACATCTATAAATAATTAATAGTTATTGTTAAATGTCCAGAAATAAACCATATTGAACATTTTCAACAGAATCCTATATATTACATATGTATTTATAGATATCTTCTCAGAATAGGTTGTAATCGTGCAAAGATGCAGTTACATAAAAGTAAAGACTAACAAAAGAATAAAGCCGATTATGTAAGTTTAAATATATACATTTTTGTTCTGATAATAAAGGGAAAACTTTAAGAACAATACAAAATACTAAATAATTTATTATGTTAATTATTGCAAGCATTTTTCCAGCTACCCTAATCTAGTCTGAGATTTCTATTAAATCTGTGATGTTAATTACTTGCAATTAAGTATTTATAACTAATTTTAATTACTGGTCACTTTAAAAGAGAATTCAGTAGCTTATGTATTACTGAGAAATGTTTCAATGTGTATTAAAGGCGGACAAATGTTGAATACATGTCGAGCTATTATATCAAATTATAAAAAGGGAAGGATTACAACTGTCGTAAGCTTATTTTATAATTAAACATATGCTTAAAACTAATTATACTTTACTTTTTGCTTGACAATCTTCTTTCAAGTCGAGTAATATCTCAGACAGCATTATGAACAAGAGAACTACTGAACGTTCTTCTCTTGTATCATCATTAAGGATCTATAGTTTATACAGTTGCCAAAAATTAATTAACACTTTAAAATAATGAATTCAAACCATAATTATGTTCCAGCTAACTTTAAACTAAATTTAAAATATCTATTTACTATTTTATCAATTTTGATAAAGAATGAAAAAGTAATTTACTTAAAGTTTAGTTTACTTGAAAGTTTAATTTACTTTCAAATAATGAATTCAAACCATAATTATGTTCCAGCTAACTTTAAACAAAATTTAAAGTATCTATTTTATATTTTAACAATTTTGGAAAACAATGAAAGTGTAAATTACTTGAATGTTTAATTTACTTCCCATCAACCTTAAAGTCAGTATTAAAGACTTAACTACATGAAAATTCAAATGATAATTATTAGTTTACTTTATTTTATTTATATATTTGGGAGATAATTCTCGAGGTCATCTAATTTATGTATGTAAGCGTAGGAGAACATTTAAGGAAATTGGCTCTACGAAATTCCTTAAGCTTGTCAGATAACTGACAAGTGTGAACGGAGCTTCATTTTTGATTACAGACAGATTGGCAGTGGCTTTTCTCCCACTTCTCCCACTTCTTTACTCCTCCACACTTACTTTCCATTAACATTACTGCTTATTATGTGCCAAGAAATAATGTATTAAAGAAGTACTTACTATAGAACAAGAAGCGAGAAGGAGAAGACCAAAAATAATAACACATAATAAGTAATAACAGAAACTGATGAAAAATGTATAAGCAAATTAAAGGCAGAAGCAACAGCAGTAAAAGCGCCAACAACAAAAACAAAAACAACTCCAAAGCGATAACAACAACAACAGCAACTGCATGTGTGTGCGAGTGTGTGAATGTGCGAATGTGTGTATTTGGTGTGTGCTTAAAACCGGAAAAATGGAAATTGGTAAGCAAACGAAGCAAACTGAGTATGGGCTAGAAAAGAAGCAGAAGGAGGTGGGTAGACAGAAAGTGAGATGGGAGTGAAATAGAGGGAGAAAGAAAAACAGAGAGCGGGAGAGGGAGACACAGAAGCAGGGAGCAGGGAACCAAGTTGCGTGTTAGGATTGAAGAGCTTTCCTGTTATGCCATGTCCAGATATACTCTATCAAAAGAAAACTCACTATGAAATTGCTTAGAAAAATTTATAAATCCTTTTAAATTGATAAATTTTTTCTAGAAACATAAACAATTTCTATGTAAAATGGTATACTTTAGTTATAGTTATTCCTATCTAAACAATTTGGTAGCCTACACTGGAATATAAGTAGTATGTATATAGGATGAAAAGAAATGAAGTTAACGAAATATTAAAGTTATAGAGATCACTAAATTTGATTTATCTATAAATCCTGGTCAGAAACATTTAACGATATAACAAAAAAACCCGAAAAATTCAGCTTAAAGCTCAATGCTAAAAAATGCTTTGACTGTAAAAAAACAGACAGAGGGTATTTGAGGTGCGGTTATATGCATTATTATTATATAGTGTCTTACTTGTTTTGTTGCTTCTCCTTAGACTAAGGAGGTAAAAGTATTTTCACCTTTTACGCTGAAATGCATTCAATTAAAAACTCGGCAAGGCACCGCGTTGTCTGTGTTGGTTGTTGGTTGTTGGTTGTCGGTTGTTGTTCGTGTTCGTGTTCGGTGTCTGCCTTTGCTAAGGGGTCCTCTAACCGAGTTACCCCAAAAACACAATCCCAATCTCAAAACCGTAAAGCAAACCCAAACTCGAACTCAAACTCATACTCAAACCTTAAACCCATTCCCATTAATCAGGCAACAACTACATACTTCTCAACTTGAACTCGTGTTAATTGCGCATGCTTGCACACACACTCATTTGAGATCTAGGTGTGTGAGTGTGTGTGTTTGTGTGTGCTTATCGTTAGGCTATATCTATGGACTGTGGGTCCTATGGTAACCCGATGTGCAAATAGCCTACGGCGAGCACCGCAAGCAACAACGCAAAAAAAGGAGCAACAAATGCTTCAGGCAAGGATCGATAAGAGTTTTTCCTTTGAGGGTTCTTTTTTTTCTTTATGCATGTATGTATGTACATATATATGTGTGTGTGTGTGTGTGTGTGCCATATGATATGCAATTATTTGGCAATTACTTTAAGGGCTGCTCTTGTTGCTGCTCATTTTCTGAGCTGCCCAATCGATCTGCTATCAATCGATCATTGCGGTTCCCTGTTTCTCTCCTCCTCCATCTCATTATCCTTCCTCTTCTTACATTTCTCTTTCCTTTTTTGTTTTTTTGCAATGTTTGCCAGAGGCGTTGACACCGTTCACATCTCAGTTCTCAGTTCTGAACTCTCAGTTCTCAGTTCTTAGACCCTGCCCATATTGGCATTGTTCCTGTCCCTCGTTGATCTCAAGTGGTTCTGTCTCTGCATTTTCTTGTTGTGAATGTTTTCCAAGGGGCGTTTATTTGTGGGCATGTCCTCTATATGGCATTGTTGGGACACCCAAAGAGACTCCTGCTTGTTTTCTGTGTGGTCATTGCGAATGTGTCAGACTGTCAATTGAAGGCGTTACCATTAATTTAGGCGCCTTTGATTTAAAGATTGCCTTTGATATATGCGTAATAAATATATTTTGTATTACGACTATACCTTTGTTTTATGAAATATTCAATTCGAAACTTAGACATTGAAATATTCTAACACACTTTAAATATATTTAAGAATCATCATTCAAACAATCAATCATCTTAGCTTTGTTAAAACTTATTCAAAATTATTATTGTAGCCTTGCTAACTTTTAATATAATTTATATATTTTAGCATGATTTTTAAACATAATCCCTGGAATTTCTTGAAATCTGTCTTGATTATAGTGCAGCCTTCCGCTTTCTTTCCCCTTCGCTTTCTTGCATTCTTCCTCTCCTTTCTGTTGTCTCCTCTTTTAATTGGACACTCACACTTTCACTTTGCACCCGCCCCATTAACCCTCTTCAGCTGCTCCCCCTTTAACCCCTCATTCCCCATTCAACCATTCCCCTTTCCACTGTCACATAATACATTTACCTGTTTGTGCACCTGCTGCTCATTTAATGACATTAAGCAGTAATTCTCTGCTTTAGTTTTTCATATTTATTGTTTTGCTTTCTAACTAATTTTTGTTGGTTGTTTCGTTATCGTTGTCATTGTTGTTGTTGTTGTTGTCTCCAGTTGTTTGGATGGATCGATTGGAAAGCGGTGACCAAAAAGATATTGCTTATGGGATATTTTGGATATCTTCTTCTCGAATTTTGTTTTTGGCTACTCATCGCAGAGCCAAACATCCCGACCATAAACTGCTTATCTCTCTTTCTTTCTATCTCTCTGTCTCTCTTGTGAGACGGTGCTCCAACAGGTCCAACAAATTGACAACTCAGGAAATGAAGCATGACATTGCACTGTCTCTCTGTCGCTGTTGCAGTCGCTGTTGCGGCATCAACATCAACATCGGCAACAGCAACAGCAACGGCAACAGCAACAGATCGGATCGGATTGTTGCATACATATTTTAAATGATTGACAGGGCCGAGACAGAATCGCGGAGGCAGGCAACAACGTCGTCATCGTCCAACGGCAGCTAACCAAACTAATTTGTGGCAAGATCATGCCAGAGATATAGTCATACATATCACAGCAAGCGATCTTGGGACTGAAACTCTGGCTACACTTGAATTGGCTGCGTGTGAGTTCAAGCAGAAGCTGACGGAGACGGAGACCGAGACTGAGACCGAGACTGGACTTCTTGACTGTCAGTCAGTCAGTCAGGCAGTCAGTCAGGCAGTCAGTCAGTCAGTCAGTCAGTCTGGCTCTTATACATATATAGTAGTATACAGATATTTAAATATATATATGTATATATACGGCATACTTTGTCTAAGCGTTGGTCGCCAGCAGCGCACGCTGAAATAAATCAACTGGTACTGTGGAGGCCGTGAGGCACATGAAAAAAATTAGTTTCATCAAGGCAGGATTAGTGTCAGAAACGTGTTAAATGGACTGAAGGGTATATGATGAACGGCCGTGCAACAACTCACTGCCCCAAGATGGTTGAGACGGGCAGACATAGAGACAGAGACAGCGACAGAGACAGACTCACAGACCGACCACAAATCTCAAAGCACTCCAAATGATTCCAAAACTGAGACTTCGGACTGAGACTTCAACTTCAACTGAGACTGAGACTGAGACTAAAACTGAGACAGTGGCTGTCGATCAAGTGAGAGGGACAGACTGCCAGTTGTTGTTGTTGTTGTTGTTATTATTACTGGTTGTTGTTGCTGTTTGTTTGATCTACAACTTGGCAGGTTTCTTCCTCTTCGATGGCTTTTTACTGCTTGCGATCATTGTTGTTGTTGCTCTTGTTGCTGCTCTCTTTTAACTGATTTATTTGTTTTTGTAATTTAAGTCAGTTTTATTAATGGAAATCTCTTTGGTTTTTTTTTGCATTGCATTGCATTGCACTGGGAAAACGATCTGGGAAATGATACTTAAACGATTTTTGGACTGCAAACTGTGTATGGAAATGAGTTGAGGAAGTAGGAAATGAAACTTGAGATTCTTTTGGAAATGATAAATTGACTGTGGAGAAGAAGTAGCTGAAATTTGCATACAATTATAAATAGACTTAAGTGTTATGGATGGAGTGTAGAAAGAGAATGAGCAACGTGGAATATTGAGATAACTTTGAAAAAACTGAACCGATTTCCAAGTGGAATATCTTTTCATCATAATTTGCCCTCTTAATTCCAACAACTCAATAGTCTTTAATTTTGTAAAGCGGATATGAAATCTGTGAAAGCAAAAAGTACTTTATATTTTTATACTAATTTAATCAGCAGATTGATGAAAAGCAACATTTCGAAACATTACATTTTGGATATAAGATGTGTGTAAAATATATAAACTAATCGAATTAATTAATTTCAAAAATAAAATGTTAATTTTTTTATCAATTCAATTTATTTTTTAACTGTCAGTTTCTTGGAGTAATTTTCAGCTGTTATCGTTTTTCCGCAACATATTTATAACTTAAATGTTTAATCATGCAGTAAACTTACATCAAAAGATTGTTTAATCTAAGATTCTTTATTTACACTTATCTTCAAGTACATACCATTAGTACATATTTCTAGTTCTGATATCGGACAATCCTAACTATCATAACAGCCCTCCAAGCCTTTCAATTAATTCTCTATAATCAGTCTGAATAGCCACCTTGACTTTTGAGTGTTCTTTGGGGGTTATCAACGCATAGTTGAAGCCACGCTGATGAATCCTTAAGAGCGTCTCATTGAAGTGGTAATCGCTTATAGTCCAAATGCGAGTACAACCACCCAAAGAGCAAACAACGTCTAACTTACAACACAAATCTCAGAGCTCAGATTTTCCCCTGTCCGTACTCTGTACTCTGTACTCTCCCCTTGGTATGGATATACTATAGTATAAACCTCGGAGTCGTGCTGCCATATGGCAAGTGGATTGACATAACTTAATTGCCAGCCCAGTGTGGAACTCTGGGGAACCGCCCTTAAACAGCGAATCATTCGACAAACAACAAAACCAAGGCTGAAGGAAGAAAATAAAATCATCAGGCGGAAAAGGAGAAGGAGGAGAATTGGTTGGAATTGGTTCAGGATAGTCGGGTGAGTGGTGCAAGGGGTTAAAACGCTGGCGAAATCATAAAACGAAATCTCATTATCGAAAACGTGATAATCGCTGATAATCGTCAATGTTCTTGCATGCTGATATCGAGCCCTGTGTCTGTGGAACTGCAACTGCAACTACTGAGATTGGTATTGGTGTTGGGTTTGAAGCTCAGACTGAGACTGAGAGATTGGTCCGGGGTTTCAATTACCAAAAACCCATAAATCCGTGAGCTCAAGTAGCTGCTACGTTTTTGGGGGCAGCTTTATTAAGTCAGCATGGATTTGGCAAAGGCGTAAAGCCGTCGATGATGCTGATGCCCGTTGTTGCTTCTGTTTCCAGTTAAATTTCTCAACAACCTACCTGACACGCACTCATGCTCTCTCTCTCTCTCTCTGTCTCTGTTTCTGTCTCTCTTGGTGTCTCTTGGGCAGATCATAAACTCATAATCACCTCGGTCTTCAGGTAATTATTAGGGCTCGCAATTGGAGTCCTGCTCCGACTGCTCCGACTACTACAGAGATTAATGCGCTCGCATTTTTATTGTTTCCGCATGCTTTGGCCTGCCCTGAAACAATGAACACGATTAAGGCGTTTATCCTGCTAACCGCAGCGTCCTCGAATACGAATCTCAACTCTCGCAAGTCCAGGACGGGACCCCGTCCAGGTTCAGGTCCAGGTCCAGGTCCAGGTCCACGGCCAGCCAAACCGCCCGGAATGCGGTTAATCCTTTAGCTATTTTCTATGTCGCGCGCTCTGTCTGTCTGTCTGTCTGCCTGTCTGTCTGTCTGTCGGTTTGTCTCGGTGTCAGGTAGTTTGCTCTGCTGCTGCTGCTGCTGCTTCTGTCCTGGCCCTTGTTTTAGCCAAGACATTACCGAAACTTGTGCTCAGCTTACGCGATTCTTTCGAGTGCTGCTCCGTTCCTTGTCTATGTCTATGTCAATGTCTGTGTCTTATCCTCAACTTGAACCTGAACCACTAACTCAACCTTTTTCTTTTCCGCATGCAATGTGTCTTTGTCATTGCGCTGGTCGCGCGCGCCGGCCACTTTGCGGTTTGAGCGCTTAACCGCATCATAAAACCATCAGAAAATATAAAAGTAAACCATTATCATCATCACGAACGCACGACGGTGGTCTCAACCCTGAGCCAGGCTTTTACCTCTGTCCATTGTCCATTGTCCATTACACCCGCTGTGTCCGACCGACCGACCGACCGACCGACCGACCGACTGCCTAACCGCCTGCACCAGCTGCATTGATCCTTTCCAGTATTTTGGAACCTTTTAATGAACGAACTCAAAAACCCTTGACTAAAGTTCCACTTGCCATTTAACAAGAGACATTGCATGGTTTTCCACATTTCCACAATCTCAAGTTGCGATCACTTGCCGCCATTCCCATTCAGGGATGCTGAAAAAGTTTCCAACTCTTGAGAGTTGGTGTACATCTTTAAAATTCCAATACAACTTTTTTGGCTGAACACGCAATAAAAGAAATACAATGCAGCACTTAATATTGAATTATAAAAATCATTTATTATTAATAAGAATCCAAAAAACAGAAATATTTTTCATTTTATATATATGTACTTTTGTTATGGTCAACTATGCTTTTAAATTTAAAATTAGAAACATTGACTTTATTTATTATTATTATATATATCTTAATTTTAGCAAAGTATTCAATTCAGAGTTACGAATTTTCACATTTATAATTGCAATTTTCATTAGAAAAATCTGTATATAATATGTATTTTGTCGAAATCTTGACTTTATTGTCTAAAAAATTGCTGAAACTTAAATCTCATTTGCATATTCAAGTCTTAGAGCAAATAAGTGTGAAAATTAATAACCTAAGAAATCACTCTAAAGCCTTTTCTCATGACCACTAAAAGTAGTTAATTAGTTTAATTTTACAACTCCAATTATAATGTGAATTTTGTGCTCAAAAATTACATTCGAATATGTTTCTTTCAAGTTGGAAATAATTAAAAGACATAAAATTAATTGAGAGATAGCCTTTCCTTTCCAACAATTGCTGACAATTTTTAATCATCCGAGCATCTGTAAATCTGTGTCAATAGAAATCAAATATTGCTCATACGACATGTCTGCTCGTTTCAATTGACGTGCTTTTTTGCGACATTTACAGCTGTCACACATTTCACACTTTCTGCTGCCAGTTGTTATATGCAACTTAATCATGATATTTATGCCACGCCCCTTTGGAGTCGACAAGTCCCCGCCTTCAGTTTCGCCCCCGCCGCAGATAATAAAAGACAACGGCTCAGGCGCTAATGAAATTTACTGGCCCACGGAGTCTGGACACGCGCCTACGACAGCGCCTAATGAATGTGCAACAGTTGCATGCAACATGTACATATATGTACATATGTATGTGTTGCAGAGTTGGTAATAAAAAATCAGGCAAACGAATTGTCGTTAATCAGCGCTCAGGCGAATGACGAAGTTAAAGTCCATGTCCAAGTCGAAGTTGACTACGCCAAGTAAAAGTTGTGAACTTAGCAGCCAGTTGTAGTTGCAGTTGTTGTTGTTGCTGTTGTTGGTGTTATTGTGCAGTAGCTAAACACCCACACAGTCACACACATCTGTGTGTAAATCTCCACCTTGCCCATATTCTCAACATTCTCAGTCCTGCGTTCCTTTTGCGCCTGCAATCAAAACTGTCGCCTATGAAAAATGTGCAGGGCAATGGCGTCGAACCTTGCAACAACATATGCAACAACAAATACACTTACCCAACCACACAAAACACCCACACCCACACACACACACAGACACAGACACTCGGATATCTCGCTTTAATTTTGTTGTGTTTTTTATTTGCCCGTTTCGTCTTTCCATTTTTTATGCACATAAATTCTATCAGGCGTAAATAAAAAAATTTGATATTTGTTTGTTTGTATATTTTTTAAGCGTTGTTGCCAAAGTGTAGTTAAAGTATCGCACACATAAATATAGATACAAAATATACGAGTATGCACAGGTAACTCCCTGTTTCCTCTCCTATCTCCCATCTATCAGCTTCCCTTTTCCCACTCTTTGTCTCTGTGTGAGCTTTTTCAGTTTGCTCTGGCGAGCTGTCAATAAATTTGCTGCATTTTTCTCTCTTTATCCATATATCCTGTACTCATAAGCTGACTGAAATAGGGTTTAACCAAGCTTACTCTATATTCAGTAAAAATATCTTTATCGGTTAGAAGTTTCTTCAAAAGTTTGATTTGTCTGTCTTTAAACTATTCTCCATAAGAAGAAAACCAACTTGAGATTTCATTTCTTTATTATACATATATCACAGATAAAAAATGTTTGTCCAACATAAGTTCAAGATATATTCCTTTCTTTAAATGTGAGAGCTGCTCTCCAAAATGTTCTATTCGATTTGATTTTGGTTGATCGCTTAGCAAATTTGCAATCTGATAAGTATGATAAGAAGTTTAACTATAATACCTTCTTAAGGGCAACTCCTGATTCTCATAATAAAGCACTTATAAAAAACTTACACTTTATTTTGTATTTATTTGCTAAGTATTTTATTTAGGCATGTACATAGTTAATGACTCAGTCTAAGGGCTTCTATGTAAACACAAATTTAAAGTTCACTAAGTGTCAGTTTGAAAACTAACAAATGTATTTAACAAATAAAGAAAACTGTGTCGAACTAAACAGTTAACACTGAGTTGAAGGATGGAATAAAAATAAAATAAATAGTTTTCTTTTTATTTGCAATAATAAACCTTGAACCACATCTTCCACATAAATCCGACTTTTCATATAAATCCTTTCCAAGCTATTCCTTAACTCTTTCTTCTTTTTGTGTCCATCAATTGCAACTGCTAGAAAAATGCATATACATTACCGTATGCTCTCTCTTTGTCCTTTTTGTTTACTCTCTTGAATGCACTCTCACTTCAATTCTTGGATGAGGGTAGGGTGAGGAATCCCCCTTAAAGTTTTAACCAAAATTAATGTGAACTTCCTTTTCCTATTTTCCTTACTTTTTCTTTTTTTTGTATTCCTTCATAATTTGCTGGACGCCCCAAATTGTATGCTAAGCTGCCGTAACGGTAATTGTGTCTGTATTTGTGCGCAATCCGATTGTGGGCGAAAGGGGGATGGGGTCTGGGGGCATGTTTGATATATATGTACATCAATTAGCCGCAACAATTTAATTTCCAGCCCAGCCAAATGAGAAAATTTACAAGAAAAATCCATAAAAAATATTTGTGCAACTTTCATTTGTCTGTAAGTGCGTGTGTTTGTGTGTGTATTTGTGTGTGAAAATACAAAAAAACTGTCGTCAGCTATTTGAAATTGTCATAAAAATTTGATAAGGTTTTTCTCTACTCGCTTTTTTCCACTACGTCAGCTACAGCAACAATAAAATACTGAAAATAAAGCGAAAAATAGAAGAAAAAAAATGTAAATAAATAAATAAAAAAAAGCCAAATTGGCGGAGGGACCATGTCAACCATTTTGTTGTTGCCATCGTTGTTGTTGTTGTTGCTGTGGTGGGTGAGTTACAGATCATGCACAGTGGAGCCGTCACAATGTTTAAACACCCAAATGAAGCAACAGCATGGACATATGTATTGACAAATTGCCTATCCCCATTATAAATATATATTAAATATTATATTTATAAAGTTGCCCCATACTTATTGGAATTGGTCTATCCAATGTATTTCAATTTTCGTTTGATATAGCATTATTGTTAAATGATTTAATTGTTTTTACTATCTTTTGATATATACAAGTTTCACTAAGAATGTATGCCCTTTCAGGGCGT
Source organism: Drosophila neotestacea (assembly GCA_035044365.1). Lineage (NCBI taxonomy): Eukaryota > Metazoa > Arthropoda > Insecta > Diptera > Drosophilidae > Drosophila > Drosophila neotestacea. The sequence goes on along the minus strand of JAWNMD010000051.1, from coordinate 594,852 downwards.
ATAATGTACTAAAATCTGACGAAAACTGTGTACCCATTTAAACCGTAAATGTTTTCTATACACACAATCTTATACACACAATCTATAAGGCAATTAAGTCATTCATACACTAAAGCTATTAAATCTGTCTGGTTTATCTCAAACTTCGTTATGCCCAATTCAAAGCAGTGATTTTTAAATTAGGTCTAACATTATGTGTAGTTAGTTGGTTACATTTCGCATATTTAATCTGAATCTTAATTAGAAGAAAGAGAAACTTATACATAATCTAAACTTAACCATCTTAATTTGTTAATTATATTATAGATCATTTTATTTTTAATACATTTTATTTCTAGATCACATAAAAAAGTTCCGTACCGATAAACACAGTGTTCACAAACGTATAGAAGTTTTAAATCCTTTATAAGTTCACAAATGTGAATGATTCTTCAGCTGTAGGTTGGCCCTTTATTCTAGGGCGGGAGGCGTGTTTTGTGTATCTGTCTCCAACTTTATCTCCCTCAACTTGTTGTTGTAGTTGTATTTGTTGTTGCTGCTGCTGTTGGCTGTGTGCATAACAATTTTCTGTACCGACGACAACAACAACGTTGGCTGTGTTAGTGTTGTCGTCCTGACCAGAGAGTCCTTTACCTTATAGCCCCGCACAGTGGGTAAGTAGCTTTTTTTCTTCCCATTTTTGTTTGTTATTTATTTCATTATTTATTTTCATTCTTGCTAACTAACAATTTTTACGTTGCTTTAGTTGAGTTTTGCGTGTGTTTGGACTGCTGTCATTTTCATTAAAATTTCATTGCGCGCGCAAAACACAGCAGCGACAACAACAACAATGCCAAAAGAGGGAATCAAACAATTTGCGCAAAAACAACAAGAAAAATAAGTAAAAAGAAACAAAAAAAAAAGAAAACATAAAAAAAGCAAAGTTGGCGCTCTGCTTGGTTGTTGAACCGAGTACGAAGAAGCGACACGCAGCAGCAGCAGAAACAGCAGCAGCAACAGCAACAACAACAGGAAAAGCAACAGCAACGTTCAATGTTTTTGGGGGTGTGGTTCGGCAAAGCACAGAGAAACAGCAACAACACATAGGTAAATACAGCTGCCAAGGTGCAGCGCACTCGCTCACACAGTTCCCGTTGTGGTTTGCTTGAGAGCGAGACAAAAGAGAAACTGCTGGTAACGTTTTTAAATACACACACTCAGTTAACCAGCCAGGCATTCGCTACTGCGCACTCTATTGCCATCTTGCCTTAACGCACACCGATTGCACCTCTCGATGAGTGTCAGCCATTGCTAAAGCATTGCGTTCTCGCTCTCTTGCCTTCGCTTCGTGTGTGAGTGCGTGGAAAAAGGAAGTTGCTTGACTTGTTGTTGCTGTTGCTGTTGCTATTGCTATTGCTATTGCTGGCTGCTGACGATTGACGACGACAACGACGACGACGATATACGAAACGAAGCGAAGGCAGAGTGGAGAGAGGCAAGCGCAACAACAACAATTTGGACTGGTCGAACGACTTCTGCTGCCGCCGTCGCTGCTGCCGTCGCCGTTGTCGTTGTCGTCGCCGTTGCCGTTGTCGCTGCTGCTCGCATTGAAGGTGTCACGACGAAAATCAGTTCCAAAGTAACATTCGTGCCGCTCGGGTTGTGCGTTCGTCGCTCCGCTCGCTCGTTTTGTTGTTGGTTCACAGCGTTCCATCGTTTACCGTTTTACCGTTCACCGTACACCGTTATATTTCGCCGCGTTTCTTGATCGTCGTGTCACATTCACACATGCAACTACACGCATACATGTACACATGAATATCAAAATATATATTTATATACATACATATGTAAAAATATAAAAACATCGACAACAAAAGTTATATGCAAAATACACAGCCAAAAAACAACAACAAAAACATTTGTTTACGTGCGTGTGCAACAACCGCAACGAGCCTAACCGCAATAACAAAGTTCTCAAAACAAACTACGTTCAGTAAATGTATTTAGAGAGAGAGAGAGAGAGAAGAGAGAGATAGAAAGAGAGCGAGAAAGTGCATTGTTTTTTTTGTGTCTTGCCGCAAAGTGTTTAGTATTATCCTTAACCTAGCAATCAACTGAATAACTCATCACAATAACTCAATATATATCCGAATCAATCAGATATATATCCTTACAAGTGTTCTATATATCACATGGAGGCAACGCTAACGATTGGATCTATTTTAATCAAATAATATTATCATATCCAATATCTGTAAACGTTTTTTTTCTCCTTTGGAATATCTGTTCGACGACGACAACAACATAAACCCAACAGCAACAACGTTGACAGTGACTGCATCGAGAATTGATCAAGTTGTTCGTTCGTTATTGGTTTTTTTTTCGGTGAGTGTTGTTATCAGATGAGTTTGCAACTATGCCAAACCATCCATATACATATAATACTATATCAAAGTAACATCAATAACGACTATAAAACTAACTAACCCAGCAAAGCCGAAGATGCGACAAGCAAGGATTACATTTATCATCTATAGATGTTATAAGTAGTTGGAATCTAGACTAATCTGAAAAGACAAATAGGAGCAGGACATATATGTACATAAGGAATATCCTTTATCCTTTACATTTAAGATTGAATTCTAAGAATTATTATAATATGAATGGATAGTTTTGATAAAGCAGTCTTAAATGTTGATTTATCTGTAGGGTTTGTATTAGTTGGAAGCACAGACTTTTCCCCGTCGGCTCTGAAAATGTTCTTAAAGTTTACCAACTGATTTATTAAGGAATCAAATCTTAACATTTATTTATATTCATAAATACTAATTTTGACTTTGATATTGAATTTAATACTCCTAAGCTGAAAACTCTTTCTCAAACCAAAACAATTAGTGATTATTGCAGTCCTCACTATTGAGAAGACATACCACACTTAACAAATCGAGTCTAGTTACTATACAGTTTTTTCTTTAGTAAGAAAAACAAGAACATGAGATGTAAAACTGATCTAGGGATTTTCCGTTAATATAACGAATTCATCGGAGTTTTCGTTCTATCTTTATAGTGATCAGCTTAGTAGTTAATTTTTAGTGCATTGTATTTGTGCTCTGGCACTAAGTATTCACCTCAGTTAAAAAATTGAGTCCAGGTACTAGACTTAAGAAATAGAGTCTAGTTGCTAGACATATATCATGATATATTTATATGAAACTGATCTACAGATTTTCCATCAATGAAATGAGTTCAGCAAAGAATTCCTTTGGTCTTTATGGTGATAAATTTAGTAGATAATTTTTTGTAGTAACTATATTCGTATTCTAGCATTTCAATTAGTTTGACTAAACAGTTAGACGGAGTACGTTAACCGCATGAAAAAAACTAAGATGCAAGTCTAGCACACACAGGAAATTCCAGATGAGTAACCGCCTTGTATTGTTGTTTTTGATGTTGTTGTTATTATTATGGGGCTGCACAATGTGAGAAACGATTGTAAAAAAAATATGAATAAATACTGAAAACGCAACGAATCAAAAATAGATTTTCATAATTTTAATGGGCATATTAAAGCCGCCCCTTTTGGACTGCTAATTAGGCAAAGGCGAACTATTGATAAAAAGCCAAAGCAACAACAGCAGCCAAAGCAAAAGCAAAACATAAGAAACTAACTAACTATCCATAGAGCATAGATCTATCTATCTATAATCATATGTATGGGCTACCTGACCCAAACTACTGTGCAGACCGAACCCGAATCAAAATGAGTTGAACTGAACTGAAGCGTTGCCCGTCGGACTCGTTCAGGTCACATTATTCACACATTTTGATAAGTTTTTTTTTTTTTGATTATTATTGTTATTTTTATTGTTGCTGTTGTTATTGTTGTTCTTGTTGTTGCAGCCGCCGCGCTTTATTAGCTAATTTCAAAGCGGCTGGGCTATAAATTAAAACATCGAGCGATCTTTCTGTCCGTCTGTTACGTTGCGAGTATTTTAATATTTCTGTGCCTCATCTTTCGGTTTTTTTTCTCAGTTTTACATTTTATTTCTTTCTTTTTTGTATTATTAATTTGCATATGGATGTTTTTCTATATGTTTTCATGTTCAAATTAATATGCAAGGCAATTTGTTTTGGCCGGCTGGCAACCAAACACTAACCAGACTCCAGATTCTTTTCCTATACCTCAAAGTCTATGCCCCAAAGCTAGACTGAACACCCACGCCAGAGATAGAAAAAAGAAACGTAACAAAACAAAAAAGAAAAAATAGAGCTGGCAATTTCAATTCAATTTCAATCTCAATTCAAGTTGCCAGAGGTACGACTTCATTCATATCCATCCACAGTCATAACTACATCCATATCCATATCCACATCCGTTACTTGGTCCGTTTTCAATTCATGAATTGAATTCAAGTCAAGATCGAGTCGCGACACTCTGATAGCTTATCTGAGAGAGCCAAATAGCAAAAAAAAAAAAAAGAAAATTAATAAAAAAAAAACCAGCAACAGTTCCATTGTTTAGCATAGATACATCGACGCACGCCCAATGTGTCTGTGCCTACACATATCGTAATATGAGGGGGATCTACGCGGGGATCGGGATTCGGATACAGTCGGAGTCGGATTCGTATTCGGATATGAATTGGGATTCAAAGTCTTTGTCAATTTGTGACGCCTTGGCGTCGCCTCGCCTTGCCTTAAGTGAGGTTTCATTTCATTTCGATTGACTTCTTTTATCTTCTTACGTATTTCTTTTTTTTTCTATTTTTTCAATTATTTGTATTATTAATTTTTATCTCTCTTCACTCTTTGCTCATTACGCGGCTGTACCCAGCTTTTTAGTTGTTTTTGCTTCTCGAATTTCGTTGACAAAGCCATTTAAATAGAAATCACTCAAAGGCATACAGACCCAACCATACATGTCTATACCACACCATACCATACCATTCCGAACGGAGCCAAGTTATCAAGATCACATTGACAATGCGTCAAATAATAAGTTGTTGTTATTGTTATTGTTATTGTTATTGTTGCCCAGAGTCAGGGCTGACTCTTTACTCTATTACCGTACATATTATTATTGATTTCTTGTGTGTTTTTGTCTGTGTGTATGTTTTTCTTTTTTAGACTTGATTTATTTTTACTATGATGCAATCATTTGTACGAGAGTCAAGTCCGAATTGAAGGCAACACACATTCATTCACAATACGTATACGTATACGTATATCTTGTTTATTTTTATTTCAAAAATATATTTTGTATAGAAGACAATCCTCCTTCTAGACGGATCTTGACAAGAAATCACAACATTATTTGTCCGTCCTCTAGTCTCTAACTCTGATCATTCAAATAAACCTATTGAGCATGCCAAATCGTTAATTGGCCATTTGAAACCTGCTCGGCTTGGCAATTAAAACACAAATTGCAATTGTAATTTCCATATCCATTTCCATTTCCATTTCCATTTAATAAACTATCGTAACTCTGACCCGTTGAGAGTTCAATATGCATCAAAGAAGAAGAAAGAAAGAAAAAAAAAGATGATATAGCTTAATCAAGCTGTGTGTCCAGTCTTAAGATTAAGCAACTGATAATAAGAATGCAACTCGTTTAGCTGCATTTTTATTTGAATTTGATTTTGATCTTTGACAAGTTTATCTTAACTGTTGCAAACTCTTGGCCAATTGATCATTGGCCAATTACGAGAGTACGAGTGGACTAACAGTTATTAATAACATACATAGATACAGGCTCACATACAGTTTGCAACCGCGTGCAAGTGTCAATTGAATTAAATGTGTGTTGATTAACCAAATATGAATATGAGCAAAAATATAAATATAAAAAAAAACTAATTAAAAAGCCAAGTTGTCGCCCATATCAGAGTGTTGCTTAGCGGTTTCTAGGCCATATGGTTATGTGGCTAACATATGGTCATACATACAATCTCATGTCTCTCCTCTTGTCACTTGTCTCACGTCTCTCGTCTCTCCTCTCTGGTATTTAAATGCGTCTTAAACTTGTCAAATCTTCACACTTTTTCAATTATTTGGCACGTTTGTTAATTAAACTTCAGCAACGTCAACGTCAGCATGTCACTCTCAGTGCACTCAGCTTCAGTTCTCCAATTCTCCAAGTCAGTAGCTGGAATCAACATCTTTATCATCGTCATCATGATCATCGTTGTTAACATCATGATCATCTTAGATGCAAGGTTGCATTTTCACCAATGCGAATAAAAATAAATATAATTTTATGCGAAAATTGCAAATTTAAATGTCAAAATGCATTTGCGTAGAAATGGCGCACGATCACAAAAAAATCAACTAGCTACCAGCTTGAAGTTGCAAGTTGCAACTGCAGTTGCAACTACATACTATACAGTGGCAGTAGTTGCAGTTCCACTTGGTTGCCGGGACGTGCTTCAAGTTCTTTGTTGCGTTTATTAAGTTGCATTATTTTCGACAGACAGCTTATTATGCTAGGCCAGCGGCCTCTAGTCTCTCCAGTCTCTCCAGTCTACAGTCTACAGTCTACAGTCTTCAGTCCGACATTAACTTGTACCCCGTCTGACTAGGAGTCCGGTCTTTGAGTTGGCAGCAGATTCCAGTAGCTGTTACTGCTCTATGCGCTATGTAAATGAGCCTGAGAAATGTTTCTCGTGTCTGCCATAACGCGTTATTCACACTTCTACACTAGCCAACATAACACAACACACAAGCATAGAAAGTTTTGTCTTCGAGTTGAGCATCCGAAAAAAGAATCATTTCTAGCCAGCTTTCTAAGAAAGCCTTTTTACATAGTCGCATATTTAAGTCTTGGCTTTTGTTGGGCACTGTAAATACGCCTCAACATATTAAGTTGTTATAGAGCTTGTTAAGGCAGCTAATAGCTACAACTGCAACAACTGCAACAACTGCAACAACTATGACAAGTGAGCACTTTTGACAGCTGGTTGCACTCGCTGCAAAAGCTTGAGTCTAAGTATCTCTGGCAATTTGCCGCTGACTTTAACCAGTGTTGCACAATGAGCTTTGCTGTCATACGTTATACGATACCATATAATACCATATTTGCATGTGGTAATAGAACGATTTTGCGAGACAACTTTAACTGCTTTCCAAAAAAAAAATAAAAATAAAAACTACAACAAAACAAAAATCATTTGACCAGATTTGAATGCCAGACGAAGAGACAAAATCATTAATCACCAAAAAAAGCGTTGCTAAAAATCGAAAATCCAAAATCGAGAAAGAGAGAAAAATAAAAACAATAAACAAATATTCCCATGGCACAAATTAACAGTAGCAACAGAGAGTTGATGGAAGATCGAAGATCACATAAGTTTTGGTTACACACTTTCCCAGGGTACTGGTACCGTCAGAAATGAAAACACAGTCGGACTCGAGTATGACGATCTTTTTAGGGCTACCGTTTCGGTAGTTGTTCAACAAAACTTAAAGTGCGGGCGATGGTCACTCAGTCGGTCACTCTGTCCTCTGTCCTCTGTCACTCTGTTGGTCAGTCAGTCTGTCAGTCATTTAGTCAGTCAGTTAATCAGTTGTGTGTGGAACGTTCGGTAGCTCGGTTCAGTGCGGTTTGTTTATTTTCCTAAGGCTGTTTACCTTCAGATCGCCGCTGTCTCTCGCACTTATCAGAGTAGTTTGAAAATATTATTTTGACCGTAATTACGGGCAAAAGGCAAGCGGCGGACAGACAATATATATAAAGATATTACATTACAAGAATCATAAGCCAAACACATGACAACAATCAGCGGCAGCGGCAGCAGCAGCAGCATCAGGATAGATCCAACAATTCGAAAGGTAAACCAACCTCAGAAAATATAAAAAAGAGAAGCACTGAGTTGAAGCGAGAAGAAGAGCAACAACCATCGCCATTGGCCGGAAACTGAAAGTGAAAATCAGAATGCCGAATGAATTTTTAATGAAAGTGCGTGTACGTGATATATGACGAACCGAAATGATTTCGAGCAGAGTTCCAGTCTCAGTCTCAGTCACAGACACAGACACAGTCCCAGTTGAGGTCCCCGAGGCACAATCACAATATGCCACAAAAAAGAAGAAAACAAAAAGCCAGCGAGGCCTTTAGGCTCTGTTTCATTTTTTTGCCATGATTTTTCATAATCAACAACGCCAACAAATGACAAGAAAATCACGTAGCCTCTCTCTACTTTGTTATTGTTTTATTATTGTAGTTTTTTTTTGGTTTCTGGTTTTGGCAAAAACACAATTGAGTTAAAAAATGAAATAGACACAGATGCTTGGTTTAAGCAGGAGCTCGAATATGAAGCTCATTAACATAAAAAGCATGTAGAAAGCATATTCTCAATAATATTCAGAAAAAAGATTCGCTTTTCTTCAGTGTTTAGCTGTGTATCAATGGCACAACAATTTTCTTTGATATTTATGAGATATTGTCTCTGGGAATTCGAGAGAGTTTCAAAACGAAACGAAGAATTTATGTTGATATTCCAAAAAAATGCATTGCTTTCTTGAAAACTTTCATGCTACAAAAATCTTAGGTTCTTGCGGCTCATATCAGAGAGGCATCTTGGGATTGGGTTTACTTTTGGAATGCAAGATTACCGCAAACCGACGTAATAACGCCTAGGGTTCAGCAACTGGTACCGCCTAGCCTTAGAGTAGCCTTAGTTTTTGGGCTGTCTTGCGGTTTAAAGATCTTTGATCTGTGCTTAGCCGCTGGATTAGCTCAGACACTTACTAAAAGGACGAAATGGGATGTAAGAACACACACAGACACATACAGGCACACACACACACACACATGATGGGACAATGGATTGGGTATTAAGATTAGGCCAGACAAGCTCAACCTTAACCTCAACATGAACCTGAACCTGGATTAATACTCATATGCCCGTCGTCGAGTTCAAAACTCTTTTGTATATGCTTTTTCTTTTCTATTGCTATTTCTATTTCCATTTTCATTTATTTTTTTTTTTTTTTTTGGTCGTTTCGTGCGAAAAAAATTAGCACTATTTGGCAAAGAGTAGAATATTGTGTATGGAATAGGGATAGGGACAAGGACAGAATGGGATGACGAAGTGAGAGGCAGAGCAATTGCGGGATTAGCACGGACACCTCGGCGGGCACTCATTGTTTTGAAATTGGAAAATGCATCCAGCTATTTGTCACATATATCGATAAGCATATGCCACAGCAGCAGCAACAACCACACACACACACACAGAGAGAGAGGGAGAGAGATCGGTTGCCTGCAACCCAAAAACCAACAAATTTGTTTTGTTTTGTCATGTCGTTTTCATGGCCCAATGCATCCAAATGCAGCGATAAACGAGCGAAATGGAAACCGGCAAAGCCAAAAACCAAAGCCGCAAATACATCGCCAGCCACTCCAGAGTCCAACCCAATGGAATCCCTCTCAATATACAAAAATATCCCAAAAAGAAGAGCCTCACTCTCAGTCTCCGTCTCAGTCTCAGTCGCAGTCTCAGTCGACGTCGCAGTCCCAAATTACATGCTCACGCGCACACGCAAATTAATAACACATCTGGCCTAAATTCAAGCAGCGGCACATGTGGAACAGTCTGGCAACGCTCTGGCTCAATTACAGCTCATCGAGTTGCAAGCCAGTGTTAAATTTGTAGGCCAAATAAAGTAGGGTCAAAGATAGTTAATTGAACTTAATATATTGGTAACACTTCAAATAAATGATAAACTCAAAAAAATATTCAGAAAATGTTTATTTTAATTTACTTCCATAATATTCTACATTAACTATAGCAATATTGCCATATTTTAACTTAGTTATTAAATTGAAGGCAAAGAAAATTAAGTACATGTCAAAGTAAACTAATTAAAACAAAATTATTCAATTAATCTAAATATATCGTCAAGAGTTTTCTAAATCTATAAAATGTTGAGAAGCTTTAAGAAATATCCAGTAAATGTTTATTATGATAATACAGGCTTCAATTAACTGCTTAAATAATTCTAGATGAATTTTAAAAAATTCTAATTTTCAATAGCTTTTTGAAATAATCTAAAACTTAACGTAAAAATCAAATATCTCTCATGAATAAAATGTATTTAAACATTGAAAAATCAGCTGTGCATTAGTATATTATTAAGTTAGTAAATATATCAACTAACAAGTATATTAATTAATAAATATTTTCATGTTTTTCGTTGCATTTCTAATCATATTTTAAACATTTTTGTTTGCTTACAGAAAACACATCAAATTGTAAGTGCCAATTAACACGGCGCAGAGGTGACTGCCACGCCCACAGGCAGGTGTGATACAGAGACAGAGAGAGAGAGAGTGTGAGTGAAAAGCTGTGCATCAGTAAGTCAGTTAAAGAGTTGAAGGATCACCGAGGATATTATAAACAGCATCAACGTGGCGCTGCATTCAACGGAAGCCTTAATGGCGGCGGGATTTCTCAAATCTGGTGATTTGGGCCCACATCCGCACAGCTATGGCGGTCCACATCCGCACCATAGTGTGCCACATGGTCCATTGCCGCCGGGTATGCCGATGCCATCATTGGGTCCCTTCGGTCTGCCACATGGACTGGAGGCCGTTGGGTTCTCCCAAGGTATGTGGGGTAAATATCGCAAAAGCAATTTTGGTAACAACACACGTAAGAACAAATGAGCAACAAAAAAAAAAAAAAAGTCTCAAGCTGAGAGAGAAAAAATGTGCTGAAAGTTGAAAGAGTTTCCTTACCTTTAACCATCTCTCACTTAAATGATATATGATAAATGATAAATGATATATGGGCCGCATGTACAGACGCCGCTTTGGCTGATAACTCAATTTGCATGCACAGAATGACATTTGGGAGCAGTGGAAAATGGAATATGGAGCTACCAATGGTAAATGGGAATTGGGGTCTGAGTTAAGGGATTGGATATGGACTTGAGTTCAGATGCGGATTCAAGTTGTGGATGTGCAGCTCACAATCAGTTGTCGCACAAAATGCTTTTCAATGCCGTTTCGCATCGATTGCATCATTATCAGTTAAATTGTCAAAATGAATAATGAGCCAAAGTTAAAACTGAAGCTGTATCTGTTTCTGTTGCCTGAAACTGTAGCCCAGCTCTGAGATCGCATGAGTCGAGTTTTGGGTTCCAGTTTTGTCTCATTTCGGTGACGCTGCAAATGACAAAAACCTGACAAAAATGCTACAAAATGCCAAAACCAACCAACAAAAACCAATAACCAAAAAATGAAAAATATATTTATGTGTATATAAAAACAACTTGAGAGCCAACAAAAGACTTGCGAGACCAGAAAAATAAATAAAAATAACAAGCAGAAAGCTGAAAAAAAAAGACAGACAGAAGACATAATACGAGCAATCGCATGTAATCAATTTATTTTTGGGCTTGTAATAAGCCCAAGTTATAGCAGAATATTGCGATTGATGATATTGTCATATTATCATTATATAAGGCAATTGCGAGTTGTTGAAGTTTTGTGTCAAATTACATAACACAAAAACATGCTGCAAAAGAATAGTTGATAAAATATCAAATTACTTTCAATTGAGTTAAAGAAATTTGTGTCTTTAGTTTGAAAGAGTGTTGATTTGAAAAATACATTTTAAGTAGTTGAGTTATACAATATTAATTGAGTGTGAATGAGTTCCCTAAATTCTTTTCTTTTCTCATATTTTCTAGTTGCTTTCGGAATGCTTTAATAGTTTATATTTATACATATTTCTAAAGGGCTCATTTGATAGATGTTGTTATGTTAAAATTAAATGTAGATTTCTTTAATATTTCAGAGCATCTGAATTGTTTCAAATATTGTTTATAGAAGAGACTTTCTTTCAATTATGCTTTATTATTGGCGGATGCTTACACATAAATACAACTCTTATATACTTATTTTAAATATATATTTTCTTAGCATTTGAAAATAGGTTTTTGATTAAAAATCCCAAATTCCTATAAAGTTATAAAGAAACAACAATGCATTGGTAACAAGCTATAAATGGCTAATACAAATACGATCACATCTAAGGCCAGTCTTAGTCTAGTTGGTTGAACAGAGAAAGATTCAGAGTTTGAAGGCAGCTTTAAGTTTGCTCAAAAGACACTTCCAGGAAAACGAGAGACTTTTATGATAGAAATAGCCATAAAAATAAATAAAATAAGTATGAAAATAAAATCGTTGAATAGAGGTGCAGTTAATTAAACAGCTCTCATATTATTTGACTCCAAGGTTTTGGGCACTAAAAGTATTTTTATATAAATACAAAATACAAAAAAAAAAAAACAGTTTTTGGTTTGTTTGCTTTTTTGTGCGGGCCAAAAGGCAAACGAAACGTTGCGAACTACAAATTGCAATTAATTTTGTTTTAAAGCAACAACGACAACTGTGGCACAACACGGCGACCATTTTGAAAGCAAAAAAAAAATATAAAAAATAAAAAATGAAACGAAAAGCGGCAGCTGCAAAGGCAACGGCAAAAGCAAAAGCAAAGGCAACGCGCGAGCCAAGTGAAGTGAAGTTTTTATTCAATTTATAAATTCATGACCAAAATGACTAACTCATTAATTTTTGATAGAGCCAAGAGAGTCTCTCAGTGCGCTAGACAGAGATGGGTATAGCTAGCTAGCACAAGTTTTGGATGGAGTGACTGAGAGGTGGAAGGCGTGGAGGGTAAGGGAGGGGGCAGTGGTAGGGGGAGACAGGCAGGAGGCACGTTTGAATTGAAAAGGCATTCAAAAAGGGGTGCTCTCTCTGAATATTTGGGACACAGACACGCACCGACAACGGCTGCCCCGGCAAAAACAAACAATGCCTCGGCTTAGCACACACACACACGCACACACACACGCACACACACTTATACACATCATACGCTATTATATAGCTAGTATATATAGAGATGTATAAAAGTATGTTATATACAAACACACACACATTTATTCACATAGAACTTTTGGGTTGTTGTGCTACGGGGTTGGTTCAATGCTGAGCACGCTTTTTAGGGGTGGCATTTTGAACGGGGGTTGTTAACGGTTTGCCTGCCACGAATAGTAGCATAATAATGGGAAAAAACACTGGGAAAAGTTGTAGCCATCGTGTGCGTCTGATACGCATGTTAATTAAAGTGATGTTTGCCCACGCGTCGTATGCGCAATCTACAAGCACACATAATAGATGAAACAACTTTCAGCACATTACGTTTAGGCATTGAATCCGGATGATATGGAATTGAACTAATACACTTTTTTTGTTTTGTTTTTTTTTTTTTTGTGATTTCCATTCATAATTTGACAGGCGTCAACACGAGAAAACAGCGACGCGAAAGAACAACATTCACACGGGCCCAGCTCGATGTTCTGGAGGCACTTTTTGGCAAGACACGTTACCCGGACATCTTTATGCGTGAGGAGGTCGCCCTCAAGATCAATCTGCCGGAATCCAGAGTACAGGTAAGCCAGTCAATTAATTTATCTATAAATTATCTTTAAATTTTATTCAATTCTTTTGCATGCACTCATATGAAACTCAGATATCTCAGATATAACATTCTAATTCATTTTCCAATCAGATAGTTAAATTGATATTCCTTTTTTCTTTTTTTGTTATATGATATTCACTTCGAGTTGAAAGTTGGCAATAATATGAAATTATGAGAAGAGTTCCCAAAGATCTTAGTAATAGAACAATACTAACTAAAGAACTCAAGACTCTCCAATTCTTAATAGTAAATAAAGCTGAATAAATAATATTTGTTGGCATCTGTCTTTACATATTATATTTGTTTAAATAAATTAATCAACTTTCAAGTTAAAGCTCGCATTAAATTTAACTTAATTCACATTCACATCTCAGCGCTGAATACTCTATTGTTTAGTTCCAATATAAAAAAACTCTTTACAGCTTAAGAACAATTGAAGCAAAAACTTGGCATATTTATGCAATAATTATGCATATTTATCTGATTTTTTTTCTTTATAGATATTCATTAAATCAATACACACTGATTTTATTGGATAGTCATTTGTTGAATCTTTTACTTAGTATATGTTTAACTAGCATTAGATAAATGCTCGTAATTTGATGTCTCTATCTAAAGTCGACATATTCGAGTCATTTATAAATGCAGTTTAGAATGACAAATGGCATTCAAATCATTTAAAATATAATCATTCAACACATTCGATTAACTAACAAATATAATGAGTTGGTTAAGTTTTTGACTTCTAATGTATTCTGTTTAAAAATTATGAATTTTCGAATAGTAAATAAAATTTAAGTGATTCGAAACATTTGTTCATGTATCAACAACTTTTGCTTCTTCTTTGCTATTTAATTAATTCGATTAACAATTGAAAGTTGTATAATTTTATTAGTTATTTGCCAAATTACATATTCATTCTACACACATTCATTTATTTGGCAAATACAATCAGCAACATTTGGCAAATTTCCCATTCGCTAATTGAATTTCCACAGTTTCATCACACAAAATATTGATAGTGATATATTTTTGCGATGTAATCAAGTTTTTCAAGTTTGTCTTTCATTTTTCATAGAGATAAAGTTAACAACTTTTGACGGCGTCATTTGCACTTGGAAGAATTCTTTAGCTTAGATTTTGATTTCGATTTCGATTTAAAAGTTGTTTTAACTGTTAAAAATGGCTTAGCGAAAAATGCAATTAAATTGCAGTTTAGCTTGAAAATGAAACAAAGTCATTTACTTGACACCTGTCTTTGACTTCGATTAAGAATGGCTCAACGCCTTTATACACACATGTGTGTGAGCGTGTGTGCGTGTGTGCGTGTGTGGAAAAGCTGTCCTCGTGTGTATTTATCTGTTTAAGTCTTGTTTGCACTGTGAAGACTCAGTGGCAATTGTTTAATTAAGCATATGTCGAGCCGAAAGACGCCCTCGAAAATCAAACTTGGCAAATCCATAAAACAAACAAATTACAAACAGCCAACAGATTGTCTCTATCTCAGCCTCTCTTCAAGTGTGTGTGTGTGTGTGTGTGTGTGAGGCTGGTCTGGAGGGGGCGTGGCATATGTGAAAGTACTGAATTCATGACTTTTCCTAAAGAAAATCGCTATGCAAATAGAAAGTACAGGGGGGCAGGCAGCAGGAAAACTGTTTGGCATATTTTTAATGGGAAATGCGCCCCAAAAAACAGTCGAATAAAATAAGAACGATGAGTGTCGACTTTTTTATATTTGCACAAGGCATTTGCTGCAAATCATTTAGAAAGGAGGGTTGGACAAATTCGGACAGGACGAGGACAGGACGAGCATGAAGATGAGGGGCAAGGACACGTTAACTGTTATTTGAGTTTACTTTTCGCATTAGCTGCGCATAATTTGCGCTAATTTTTCGGGGCACAACTGCGGCCAACAACGACAACGACAACGACAACTCAATTTGTGCTTGCCACTGAGGTGCAAGGATGCAGGAATCGCGTTGTTTATTTAGGTGCCAGCAACATTTCCTGTGTGTGTGTGTGTTGACAGTTGAATGTTGCCTAAGCAAACAAGTTGCTAGCGCCGTCGGCAAACTGCCAAATGGCCAAGAGACCTCAGACAATGGCCCTGAAAAATGATATCGAAATTGAAAACGAAAATGTTTTTCGGGAATTGCAGAATTGAGATTCCCCAGAGAAGGATCATTTTTGCCGATTGTCACTTAATGTCTAGAGCAAACACAGCCGGATCTATTTGTATATATATATATATATGTATAAATATCGATCAATTGTGATTTGTTAGTTTTTTGCTTTTTGTGTGCTTGTAATTTAAGGACGTGACATGACATTACAACTGTCCCATTTGGTTTCATTCCTCAACTAACTACGAGTATTCCGGTCGTTGGCCCATTGCGAAGCCCCTGCAGTGGTCGGGCCAAGTGAAAAACGACACGTAACACGTCTACAGTCAGGAGTGACTGTAAAGGACAACTTGCATATGTCGAAATGCTACAAATTGTATATGGAATGGGTAACAACTGCATTTCGTATTCTGTTTTCTGTCTTCTGTCTGCTGTCTTCTGTCCCTGGTCAACTTGACTTGATACGTTTTTTAAACAATTGATTTTCGTAATGCACACCCAGTGTGTAACGTAGAAAGAGATACAGAGCTAGATAGATAGAGAGAGAGAGAGAAATATAGTGCGTGGGGGGAAAAGAACATTGACAATTGTATAGATTTTCCTCATATACACATTCGCGCGTGTCTCGTCGTTTTTTTTTGTTCTTCTCCTCCTCTACATGTTTTTCTTCTCTTTTTATAAGTCATCCTGTTACTGTTGCGGCTAGTTTAAGTTTCTATTATAGCACGCACAGTGGTGCCAAGCGGTCTTCAATTTATTAAGAAATAATACAAATTTAACGAGACTTTACTAAAACTTTAAGACTACGCTCTTTTTTCACACACTATGCATGTTTTTGAGATCGTCTGATAACTGATAAAATTGTCACAGCTAAATAATTTGTTTCTATATATTGGGTACTGTTATTTTTGATTCTTAAAATCAATATTATTTCAATGTTTTCAAATTTGAAAATAAATTAACATAACTGTTCAAATGTGATTTCTTAAAATTTATTCATATCAATTATAATTATTGTTTTATATATTTAATTTTTATGAAATCAAACTTTTAACTGTGCATAAATCATAAAAGTCATCTTTTAGCTGTAACTGTAGTTAACTCTAACAAATGTCAATGTACCGTTATTGCAGTGTTTGCCCCACTGTGCTGGCTGACAGTGAGGCAACACCTACATACATGCATGGCGTATATTGAATTACAGTGGCAGCTAGAAAAGTGCCGTAAAAGCCCCCCCAAAAACAGCGAATAGAAAAAGCAAACGTACATGAAAAACGTAAGAAAGAAAGAAAGAAAAAAAAGTGGCAACAAGGCGACATGAAAATCGAGTGTTGCATGCAACTGTGTGGAAGCCCGAGGAAGCCAAGCAACTCAATTAGCAGTCAGACTGGGGTATCTGGTGGGGCAAGGTGTGAACGAAACTAGTTGGGGCCGCCTCGTTGTGTGCGTGGCATGCCCCAAGGCTCCACCTACCACACGAATCAGTGGCACAAACAGAAGCGCCCACATTTTGCGCCACTCTCGTACATTTGCTCGTAAATAATAATTTTTCACAAATGGCAAAAATTAACGACTGCAAGTTGGCTTGGGCCTGGCAAATATTAATTGAATGATAGGCATCTTTATGGCACCGCAACGCACAGTGGTACCAAATTGATGGTGGTGGTGGTTCAACTGTCGACTGTCGACTGTGGGCTGTATGTCTGTGTGTCTGGGGGTGGGCGTTGATTGCAACCAATACAAATAACGTAATAATTTTACGCAGCTTATCTGCACCAGAACAGAGCAAACATTTACGCCCTAATGTTTTCATTCGCCATTCCCTGTTCCCTGCTCCCTGTGTCCTGTGTCCTGTTCCCTGGTGCGCGGCGCGCACAAGCCAGGAAACGAACAGGGGCACAAGGGGGACAAGGACACGAACTGACTCTGAGGACTGCCATCGCAATCATAAATCACAGTAGCAGCAGTTGGGACAGACTCCCCTATTTTATCCTATTCTACCCTATCCTATGCTATTCTATACTATCCACCGCCTTAACCATTGTCACCTCCGTTCAGCTGTTCGATTTTTGCCGTCGGGGAGGGTTGATGAAGGGGCAGGAGATGCAGGAGCGGCAGGAGCAGCAGGAGCAGCAGTCGCGGCTGAGTTACGCGGTTGCAACAACAACATATACAAAAGGCAGCCATTTTTAGTTTATCCAGGCACCTAGTCAAGAGCAGGAGAAAGGGAAATTTGAAAGGGAGAGACGGAGCCGCTGTAAAACTCGTAGCTCGTAACTCTTTGCTAGGCATTTTCCTATACATTTTGCCCCCCCTCTTCCCTGCCACTTTCCAACTCCAGCCCTTGCTGACTGCGGCTGCTGCTGCTGTTGTTGTAAAAAGGATTTGTCTCGTTGTCACTGCCACTGCCGCATGATAGCGCAATGCAACGGGGCAGGCATACAGGATATGGCACAGGATTCGACTGAAAAGTTTGTTGTCACTTTTCTCACTCATACAATCTCTATACATAAGTGTGTATGTGTGTGTGTGTGTGTGTGTTATACGCACAGCTGTTTTATAAAATTAATTTTCCCATTGCGGATTAACATTCGCTTTTCAGTCGCTTTTCTCTTTCTCTACAACCAGATTGAAACAGAGTTTGCCATTCTCTATCTCTCTCTCTATATCTCTCTCTCCCATTCAACTCGTATTCCCTTTAGTTATCTGCATCTAAAGGCACAAAAAATTCAATGCGCATTGATTTATTATTTATTATGCAAAGTCGCGCATAATTTTCAATTGGTTAATGCAATTTTCACAACATTTCTCCCTTCCCTTCCCTTCCCTTCCCTTCCCTTCCCTTCCCTTCCCTTCCCTTCCCTTTTCTTCCCTTCCCCTGCGATATATTTTGGGATCAAGCTAAGGCTAAATACGAATTAAGCTAAGAGCTGACAAACTATGAATTTCATGTTTGAATACATTAAGTTAAGTATATCAGATCAAACTCTTAATTCAGAATAGTTTCAAGTTCAAGTTGAGTTTAGCTCTTTAATGGCAATATTAGAAAATAGTTTATAGTTTGATCTGAGGACAATAAAGAAATTAGAGAGAATTAAGAGAAGGTACAGGAATAAGAACCGGGAATGTTCAGGTAGATATATTTTAATAAAAAGATTATAATTGACTTTTGTCTGAGATTGGGGACTTGTATAAATAACTAAATGTACAGAGAATGTGAATAAGTTTAATCTGGAAAACGAGAGAGATATTTTCGAAATATTCCAATTAGGAAAAGTTTGTTTTTTTATTTGTAAAATAATTCGTTTTTTCTTTATTTATTTAACTTATAACAGAGAAAAATGATTTTCATATCATTGTAAAGGGAATTGACTTTTAAATAATCACTCAACTTTTATATTAGAATATATGTATGGCTAAAGGCTTATTTTCAAGTATTTAAAGAGAACTTTAAAAAACATTCTTAAATATTATGCAAAACATATTCTATTTAAATTCCTTCCTTTGAAACTGAAGTCGCGTATTATTCACTTGAACAAACCGCAATTGCGGCTATCCGCAAAATCCCAAAATGTCATTAGATTTGTGGAAATCGACATCAATGGAAATCAAGCTATTGAAACGCTCTTCATTAACATGATAATTATGGGTATTCCGTTGGAGGTAAGATTGAGGGAATCACTTTGATGTTTGACAAAGTTCATTAGGGCTGCAATTGAATCTCAGCTCGTATCTTTATCTGTATTTTTTTCTGTTTGTTCTTTTTCCCTATGATTTTTAAGAATTTCTGCTAAAACTTGCAAAATTTCCCAGGCTAAATGCATATTATGAAATTTGTGCAGCTCATTAAACGATTTCAAAAGTAAAAAACAAAAAAAAAAAGTGGAAGAAGGAAGAGCCGAAGATGAAATTCGTATAGTCGTCAAAGTCAAATCACAAAGCAGATTTTCTAAAATGCAAAATTCAATTGAAAATTGAAATTGAATTTTGAACAGGCAAACGCAAAGGCACAGGCACTGGCACATGGGTGGGGAAAAGAGAGGGGGTCGCTTTCTGTGTGGTGCTGACAAATAATGAAATTTGATACGCCTTGTTTAATGCTCTTTTTTCGTCAAGTGCGTGCCACGGCACGCCCCCTTCAAATAAAATCAGCGTTACTCGAACCCGAACTACGGTACCCCCCCATTTTCATCCCCTCTCTCTTCCCGTCTCTACAGTCATGGTCTTGAGCCTTGTTACGACTGCAATGAAATGCTCGAGTGGCCACAGCCGCCGCGTGGCAAGTGTTAACTTTGGGAAATATGCCATCGAGTTCTTTATCGTGAAGGGACCAGGGGTGGGAGAGGGGGAGGTGAGTTGGTGGTACGGTAATAAATTCTGCTGTTTACCAAAGCACAAGCCATTAGCAAGCAACACCAACCCCAAATAACAAATCACTGAAACAACATTTCGTTTGCCTCTGTGATGTGGGTGATTTCAGGGTTGAATATGGGATTGGAATTGGAATTGGAATTGAGATTGTAGACAGAGAGGGAGACAAGGGAGACGAAGGCAAAGGCGAAGATAGAGACAAAGTTGTGCTTCAAGTTGGGTACTTGGGTGTTCCCGTTGCCTGCACTTAGCGGATTGTTTGCAGCCCCTTAAGCATAACAAACAAGGCTAAGTGAATTCCTTGCGCTCGAATGTGCCGCTTTATGGCCTGTTTATTGTTGTCTTCAGTCAGCGGGATGTGGTCGCTTCCAAAAAGGGGAAGGATGTGACGGATGTAACGGGGGAAAAGGGGAAGTGGGAAGGGGGAAGGGGGGATTCAAGGGCGGACACACATAATCGAGTCAATTTTCGGACTCTCCGTCCGTCTATCCGTCTGTTCATCATTGCCGTCGGCTGTTGATGTAACTTTATTTTAGACCGCCGGCGAAGCGCGTGACTTTTTGCACTTGTTGTGTTGAGCTGTGAGTTTGTGGGCTTGTGAGCTTGTGAGCTTGTGAGCTGTTATCTGCCCCGCCCACTCCGCAAACGCCCCCTTTTGCAAACAGTTGATATAATTTATTCATTGCCAGCCCAGAAAACTAATTGATGTGGGAACATTTTGCAGCCGTTGGCCACAAGCCATACACACAAACACACGCGCGCACACACACTTTGTGGCACACACACTTGACTAAGCAAATAATTGTTGTTAACACGTGACAGTTTGATACTTGATACTTGAACTATCGATTTTTATTCTAAATAACATTTTAAAAAAAGGCTTTAAAAATTGCAAATTAATTTGGCAAATGTTTATAAGAGTTTACGGAAATATCTTTAAATAGAAAATAAGTGTAGACAAGATAAGAGTAGAACTAAATGAATATAAATAAGGATCATAAAATATAAATCAAATATTTTTGAAAATATATGACAATTATTTATTAAATAACAATATATGTTTATATTGAATAAAGAATTTACAATTCCAGTGAACTTACTGAAATTTTCTTAATGTAAAAAAAATATAAAAAAAAGTCAAGTAAAGCTTATAATTAGACAATGAAAATGAGCAGCTCTGCTGTTGAGATGATTTCTTTCCTCAGAAATTATTAATTTATGCTCAAATCGAGATCTATTCTATATTAATTATAACTTAGTTAGTTCAAAAATATATGTTGAGAGACTAGAAAAGTCAAACAGCTTATCGCAATAAAACTAAAAAAAATATTGGAAATCGGCTTCGTATATTCTATTCTTAAACTATTATACATTATGATCGTACATCTTATATTTGGAGAGTCTAAACTAATATTATACTTTATTTGTTTTTATAGTCTATGCTTTTCTGTTGAACTAAATCTTACTAATATAATGAATGTGTTATTTTTGTCTGTTGCAGGTGTGGTTCAAGAATCGAAGGGCCAAGTGTCGCCAACAGTTGCAACAACAGCAGCAATCAAACAGCTTAAGCAGCTCGAAGAATGCCAGCGGTGGCAGTGGTAGCTGCAGCAGCTCCGCCAATGGTGGACGCAACAATAACAATAATAGCAGCAGCAATAACAATAGCTCAAGCAGCAATAATAACAACAACAACAACAACAGCGCCAACAAATCAAGCCAGAAACAAAGTGGAGCCGGACAAAGTAGCTCGAGTAATGCAAGTGGATCTGGCAGCAGCTCAGCAGCAGCTGCTGCCAGTGCTGCAGCCGTTGCAGCGGCGCAATCGATAAAGTCACATCACAGTTCCTTCCTCAATGCCGGTGCCGGTGGTGCCAACAATAATAACAACAACAATAACAATGGTGGTGCTGGTGGTTCAACGCCCAGCAGCAGCAGTGGCAGCCATGGGGGCGGTGGTGGCAATCCACATGCCCACATCTCAGCCGCCGCAGCGGCAGCAGCATTGAATGTAACCGCAGCGCATCAGAATTCATCGCCATTGCTACCGACGCCAGCAACATCGGTGAGTCCGGTGAGCATTGTCTGCAAGAAGGAGCATCTATCCGGCGGTTACGGAGGCGGAGGTGGTGGTGTTGGCGGCGGCAATGGCGGTGGATTGGGCGTGGGTGTTGGCGTTGGCGTTGGCGTCTCTGGCGATGCACTGCGTTCGCCCTATGATACATTGAAGGATGCTGGTGGCGATATTGGCGCTGGAGCGCATCATCATCATAGCATCTATGGGACGGCAGCTGCCAGCAATCCCCGCCTATTGCAGCCGGGTGGCAACATTACGCCCATGGACAGCAGCAGCAGCATTACGACACCCTCTCCGCCCATTACGCCCATGTCACCGCAATCGGCAGCAGCAGCAGCTCATGCCGCACAATCTGCGCAATCGGCATCGGCACATCATTCAGCCCATTCGGCGTACATGTCAAATCATGACTCGTACAATTTCTGGCACAATCAGTACCAGCAATATCCCAACAATTATGCCCAGGCGCCCAGCTATTACTCCCAGATGGAGTATTTTAGCAATCAGAATCAGGTCAACTATAATATGGGGCATTCCGGCTATTCGGCATCCAATTTTGGACTCTCCCCATCGCCATCGTTCACTGGCACCGTGTCGGCGCAAGCATTCTCACAGAACAGCCTGGACTACATGTCGCCACAGGATAAATATGCGAATATGGTGTAGAATCTGCTGTTCCAGTACTGCAGCAGCTCCGGCGGCAGTGGCGGCAGTAGCGCCAGCAGCGGACGCTCGCCACAACCACAGCCACAGTTGCAGCCGTATTCACAGCAACAGCAACAACATCAACATCCACATCAGCAACATCACGAGCAGCAGCAGCAACAGCAGGATCAACATCAGCAACAGCAGCAGCAGGAGGATCTGGCACAGGACCATGATCATGGACATGTCAGTTATGGCTAGTTGATTCTACACATACATATCTCTTCCTCTCTTCTATCTATCTCTTTCCCATTCTCTCGGGCGCTGCATTTTCTCATAATTGAAAATAACAAATTTTATGGAATTTATATATATACATATATAAATATATAATTCTTTCTTTTTTTTTGCGCTAGTTAATAATTTTTTTTTACAAATATGCATTATAATATTAACTATACATATACATAAATACTATACAGATATATATATATGTATGTATATATCAGGATCAACGAAGAAAATGAGTGATAAAACAACATAAGAAAAAAAAACAAAAACAAAAAGAAATCAAGAAAATTTGTTAAAACTCGTAAATGATAAATTTTAAGTGTGGAAAATTTAAGCAAAATGAAAATGAAGAACGAAAAATGATAATTGCAATATGTAGACCATTTTATGGCAGGGTGGGCAACACTGGGGAATGGTTCTGAAAATATTATATATATATAAATATATAAACATATATATATATTTAGCTGATTAGCGCTGTGGGGACACAATTTTCATAACTTTATGTTGGTGTTGTAAAATAGTTCGATTACTTTTCATTTCTAACGAAATTTTCTGAAGGCCCCCCAGAAAAGAACCTAGCGCGTCATATCATAAATAATATAAAAGAAAAAGAAAAACATTTTTAATATATATATATATATAAAAACAAAAATATAAATTTCTTATAAAAACCAATTCACAGTTCTAAACAAAAATAACAACATTTCATAGCTAACAAGAAAAAATTAATTTAAAAAAGAATGAAAGAAAAAGTAAAGATAAATTGAGATCCATTTCATTGTGACATCAAGTTAAAAAAGTTCAAAGCATCATTTTGTCGTCTTTATATAACAAATATTTAATATATATATATTTACATATATAGTAAATATTATTATTAAAAACATAAACAAAACTCGAACACCTAATAAATGAATTAACATTTCAGACTTTCAAAGCAAGGCAACAATTGCAATTTCGAAGCAAAAGTATTAGCACTTAAGCATCTAAAAATCTGAATAAAACATCGGTAACTATATAAAATTATACTTATATAGTGAATTTTATTGCAAATATATATATAGATATTTATATACATATATACACATATATATATATGTATATGTATGTATGTATATGCCACATGCCACAATCCAAAACGAAAATAATATTTATAACAAATAATTTTAAACTTGTACAAAAAACTAAAAGCAAAAAATAACAAAAAGTCGAAAATCTTTTGAAAAACTATAAAACAAAAAAAAAAAAAGATCTATTATATTTAAGACGTTTAGATATTTATATATGTATGTATATGTACATGTACATTGTACATATATATAGATATATAGTTATATGTGTGTATATGTTCATCATAAAGTATGCTAATAAAATGTTTATAAATATTAAATAAAAATAATAAAAAGCAGTTTCTAATATTACAACTCTCACATGCAAACATAGACAAACATACACACACACACACACACACACACATATGTGTATATACATATTTATATGCATACGATTAGTTCAATGATCAAATAAACTTTTTTTTTTCTAATTTAATTTTTTTGTTTAGTTTTAAGTTCAATTTAATTGTAATTTAAGCGTATCTAATTTGTTTGAAAAACACACAGCTCACACACACATACACAACATTAACACACACACACACACACACACACACACACACACACAGGAACGATATTACGCTATACATAGAAACAACAAAAACATTTAGCAACTAACTAAATATAAGTGCATTTTTTTGGCATATATTTTAAGCAAACACAAAAAAATACAAGTAAAAAATGAAATGAGGAAAAACATAAAAGAAATGCGATAAAAATTAGTTGATAATATTTAAGTGAATATATAAAACTATATATACTATATATGTATGTATATAAATGCTACATATATAAATAATATATGTATATATTTATATATTTGTGCACATATATGTATCAATATATATATATATATATATATATATATATATATATGTATACTTTTATATATACATATATACATATATAAAGTATATGAAATACGCTAATGTTTAAGAAAACTGGTTAATTCTTTTTTTTTAATTATAAACTAAAATAATTGTAAAAAGTTCACAAAAATATGATCAGATGAATAATATATAAAAACAAAAAAAATATACAAATATTTCTTTTATTTCCTAACAACGCTTACTAATTAAGTAAGAAAGCTCTCGACTTTTATCTGGAGTAACAAGCCATTAGTTTATCCTATTCAAATCACAATTCACAAATCTTTAGATTAGCTATTTGATCATTTGATTATTATTAAAATAATCAGAGATGCCAACAAAATTCCATTTTTAATACTTTATAGAACAATTATAACAGAACTTAGGACTATGACCTCCAATAATATCTTCTTAAACCCACGCTGGAAATACAATACATCATAATAAAGTGCCCGAAATAAGTAAATGGGACAAAGATTTAGCGCCCTGTATTAACCGCAGGATGCAATTCTTGGGTTTCTCTCTTCCCACTATATTTCGTTTATAGTGTGCTTGAGCGGTAGGCAAAGAATTTCGAAAAAGTACCGCAAGGTTTTTAAGTTATGTTTATTTATAAAAGACAACGTCGAGTTTTCGAACGAAATAAGTAAATGGGACAGATTAGTTTGTTTTTATTTGCGAATGGTTGACCACGTGGAATTTGAACTTTTTATATTAAATTCTGTTCAGAATATTAAAACAAACAAAAATAAGTGAGTTTTAACTAAATTCATTATTTGTAACAACTCCCAATTGCTTTTTTTGTTAAGAAAAGTCAAGTTTTGGCCGTTTAACTGATATCGAGTGTGGAATAATCTTGGCACTGCGTGATTCGGGGATGTCAATACGCAAAATTGCAGTCAAGGTTGGCAGAAATAAAAACACGGTGGAAAAATTTATAAAGAACCCAGAAAATCATGGGAAACAACTCCGCTCTGGGCGCCCACCCTTGGTTGACAACCGGGACAAAAGGCGAATAAAAAATTTAGCGGTCAAGGAAAATATCAGCGCATCCCAAATACGGAGCAATTTGTCTCTACCGATATCCACGAGATATGTGCAACAAATTTAAAGAGTTCCGAGAATGTTTCGTATGAAAAAAAACGGTTAAAACCGGAACTACTGCCTAGGCACAAACCTGCTCTATAGCAGTTTGCCAACAAATATACATTTTGGGATCCTTAATGGAAAAATATAATTTTTAGCGACGATAAAAAGCTTAATTTAGATGGCCCTGATGGCTACCGCTGTTATTACAGCGATGTACGAAGCCCAAAAAAAGTACTCGTGTCCAGAAATTTCCACGTAGGGTCTCTCATGATATGGGTTGAGTTCGGCTGCAATGGAAAGACACCCATGTGTTTTATAACGCATAAAATGACTGCACAAAATTATGTGGAGCTCTTGTAGACTGTATTAGTGCACTTTGGAGAGGATAATTTCGGTGATACCTGGATTTTCCAGCAGGATAATGCACCCATTCGTACCCCAAAGCTCACTAAGGCTTATTTTAAAGAATCCCAAATTCCTCTTTTAGAGTGGCCAGCACGCAGTTAGGACCTAAACCCGATTGAAAATCTTTCGGCCATCTTGTTTTACCGGATTCACCAACGAGAAGCAATTTTCAACTCTAAAAGAGTTAAAAGAAGTCATTACACAAGAATGGGAGATTTTGGATATACATATGCTCCAAAACTTGGTCAATTCAATGCCAGGACGGATAGTGAAGGTGTTGAACAACAAAGAGTGTACTATTTAAGATATTGTTATAGTTTAAACATTTTTGTTTTGCTTTTTTTTAAGTTTTGATATACAAATATTGAATTTGTCCCAGTTACTTATTTCGCTTCAGAATATTTTGTCTTAATTTTTTTCTTAATTTCCCCAATTTTTTTTTTACTTAATTATGTTAAAGTCTATTCATAATATTATTAAGCTAATATAAAAATTTGTTTTTTGAAAATATATTAAACGGTTAAGTTGTTATTCCTTACAACGTACTGTCCCACTTACTTCTTTCGCGCACCTTATATGGAATACATTTTTAGACTGGGGTTAGTTGTAGTTATTTTTCTATAAAATAGGATTTTTCTCATCCACGCTACAGAAAATAGAAAATTTACTTTAACCACTGTATCAATTATCCGATTGTAATTAGATGTACAGGGTGGATAAACGATTGAGTGATTGAAATAATTATTTTCAAATTCTTCTGGTAATTCTTTCAAATTAAGATTTATTTATCAATTAGATAATTTAAACGTACCCCAGGTCAACTCTCCACATGGAGCATTATTTGCTTGACTCTTTTGAGTATTTTTGCATCAACCTAATAAAAACAGGTCAACAGATGGTGTCCATAAAGAAACAGTAACTGCCGTCAGTATGTGTACACACACATGTGTGTGTGTGTGTGTGTGTGTGTGTGTGTGTGTCTCGGACATAAAGCTATTCGTGGGCACGCGTCGTCTTTTCGTCTTTTTTGCCTTTTGGGGTCTTTGTGTGGATCGCAGAATTCTTCCATTCGATTCTTCCCCTTGCTTCCCGCTGACGATCATTCGACGATTCCTGGATAAGAGCTTGGTGTGTGCCGCAGGGCGAGGCGCGTCAACGAGTCCGGCGGCCATCATCATCATAAACCATTAATTCAGCTCATAAACAGTCGCAGTCTCAGTCTCATTCTCAGTTTCTGTCTCCATCTCAGTTGAAGTCGAAGTCAAAGTTAAAGTTGCCACGCCTCACAGCGCATATTTGTTGTATTTATAAGTATGGGCGATTGTGGTTTTATTCTTATTTTTTGTAGTTTGTAGTTTGTTGTTGTTGTTGTTGTGCATCTTCCTTTTCTTTTAATGAGCCTGCTCACAGTGACTGTCGTATGTGTGTGAGTTTAATCTCAGACTGTGGCCTGCACATTGTCTTGACATACAACAAATTCCTTTCGCCTTGAAAAGCTTTCATCTTTCTATTAATTATGATAATGAAAAATGAAAATTCATTTGCCATTTGCGGCTAATTGTCGCCGTTGTGGCACGCGCCACGCAAAGCGGCAATCGGCAATCCCAAATGCGAATCTATTAACGTGTATCTCTCAGATACAATTTGCCGCTCGTGCCTTTTTATTATCTAGCACGCGCCCACGTCAAGCGTGCCCCGCAAAAGGGGGCAAGATGAGACGTGGCAAGGCAAACTGGCAGCCAATCCATCAATGGGCGCGTGTTGCTTATAGAATTACCAACTAATTCGGTATTTATGAGGCTTCGTAGTCGAGTGCATTGCGGCCTGGGGACTGCTGCTGCTGCTGCTGCTGCTGCTGGTGCTCTGTCTCTGTTGCTGTTGCTGTTGCTGGTACTGAAACTGAAACTGGTACTGGCCCCCGTTTCAGAGCAATTGGCATAGGAATAGGAAGCCTGCAAATTGAGATGCTCGACGGCTGAAATTGTTTTTAATCTGCAACAGGGCGATGACTTCGTTGTGCCTTTTTAGCGGTATATAACCCCAAAAATAGGAAAAGGAACAACAACAACAACAGCCAGAACAACAACAACAACAACAATGAGAAGACGGAAGCGCCCATCAAAGCAACACAAACCATACTCAATTCCCAGTCACACGCCCTGCTCATTATTTTGATTTCGTCGTAACTTGTGGGCGTCGTTCTTAGAGTATTATCAGATTGGAGCATTCGGAATGAAATTTGGTTCTGAAATTGGTAAAAGGAAAAAAAATATGCCAAATACTGGTTAGGGTATAAAGCTAGCTATCTGTGATAAGATCAATTATTAACAAAGTCCAGAGTTAAAAAAAAACAGTGATTATTCTACAAGTATTTTAACTATGATCAGCATAATAATCAGCTGATAATTAAGCCTTTAGATAAATTAAGATGATAATAATGACATGATAGGTTCGGCTGTCTAGCTATCTATATACTCTTTAGTTGATTGATTAGTTGACTTAGCTAAATATCTGAATTATTATAATACATACTTTGATCTTATCTGATAAAAATCTTATCTGACGCTAAAATCAGTATCAGAATTATGGTTTTTTTATATTTCACTAAATATGATTATGCGGATAATTCTTTCACTAGTTAATTCTATTTCCCAAATTTTCTTCGATTATTTCGAGTAATTTTTAGCTAAAACAATTGCTGCTAAAATACATAGTAAAAAAAGTTAGTAAATCCAAATTCATTTGTTTCATTTGGTTTCTTAATTAAATTACTGGTTATATATTTTTTGGCATTTGTATTATTATTTTTATGGTATAAATGCCATTTAAGTAAAACCAATTAGATTTGCTTTATTTGTAATTGTAGCTTGAATCCCAATTAAAAATATAAAATCATTAATAGAGATTATATAATATGTAAATAAAATCATCTTTTAATGCAAGTAATTTCTATAAATTTATAAATTATTTGGATTAATGATGAAGAATTTCGAGAGTTGTTAAATTTAATAATTCTTTTTCCATTTTTAATGCGTTTCTTACAATGTTGACTGACATTAAATTCATTTAAGATTGGAAAGAGAAACATATAAATTAAAAATAATGTAATAAAAAGTATTTGGCTGAGTCGAGGTCTACTTACAAAGCCAAACAAATAAATAGGTTGATAGTTACTAAAAAATAAACCATTTCAAATGGAAGTCTTTTGATTTTTGGACAAATAAAAATAAAATATAAGAAACAAGTATGTACTTAGAATATTTATTAATTTTTGGGTTTCAAAATAACCAAAGTTTTTAACATTTAAAGTGGTATATTCTTGTTCTAATATCTTAATTGTATTAATAATTTATTTTAATTTAATAAGAAGAGCATTTAGATTTCGGCCATGATTTACATTTAAAGAAACTCCAGTGGCAGTTGCTGTTATTGTTGTTGCTGTTGTTGTTGTTGCTGCTGGTGGTTGCCGCTTACCGATTTGACTGACGACACGTGCGAATGTGGCTGCTGCGTCTGCAGCTCCTTGTCCGTCCGTCCCATCCCATCCCATCGCATCTCATCCTGTTCCGCCCCATCCCCCGTTTCGGTTCTCATCATTCACGCTGGGCTGCCTTTTTGGCATTTTATTTATCAACTTAATTTTTGGCTTCTGCTAATGGACAACCAGCAACGCTGCACTTTGCTGATAATGTGCGGCGTGTGTGTTTATTATGATTTCTAGCACGTAACTCCTCCCCTCGGAATCCTCTCCTTAGTAACACACTCAATCCACTTTGATGTTGCCCGCTTTTCAATTCGCTTAAAGAGCTGCCGAAAAAAAAAATATTGTTGTGTCCAAATTTATGCTAAACTGAAACTCGAAAAAATAAAAAATCCACTTGTCAGTCGATGGTGAAATTTGTGCACGTTTGTCTAATTGATTAATTGTCACTTTGCTGCCATTGTTCAGAGCATAGAAAATTTACTGAAATAAAAATTGAGAATTACTTTTTATCATCTTGGTCTTTGTCTTCTTTTTTCAATCGCTAGATTTTTTTGTTTCGTTTTGTCATTCAGCCTGATAAATTTGGCAATCAGGCAACGTTGATGTCAAGGAGCAACCTGAGGTCAAAGTCTTGCAAGCTTGTGCTGAAAAGAGCATTAGAATAGATGGGTAAAGTATGGATTAAAATTGGAGGGATCTATCAAATTATCAACCCTTCGATGCAATATCACATCCTATTATGTAGAATAATAAATAATACACTTTGAATATGATAAAACTTTGTCCTAACATTTTGCAATATGTATAATTAAATTCAGTTATTGTTCAAAAGTATCATTTAAAGATTGTAAACTGTGCTCTTAAATATTTTAAATTTAACTCTATTGTTCTTTTGAATGTGTCAAGTAATCAAAACCTTCTCTTATTTATAAGTCTTCAAAAAGAAAACGTTTTGATGGGTATTTTAATGTTAAAGTTGTGATATAAGATAGTTATATGTTTTATATTGATCTGGAGGATAAAGTCTCTGGCAACAAATAACTGAAAACGGAAGACAAAATCAACAAAAGCCTCTCATAATTTGATATTTTTTATTTTATTTTTTTTTTTTGGGTGATTCCAGTGTGCAAAGTCGCCTAACAAAAGGCTCAGCTTAATTTGATTAATTAGTATAAAAAATGTTTTGAAAAATGCCCATAAAATCTATGTGTCTGTGTATTTGTGTGAGCTGAGACCACAAAATGTAGCATTAAATTTGTGGAATGTGCTACTTGTATTGAAAAATGGCCACGACAAAGGCGAATCGTTAACGAAAATCGCGTAAATAATAAAATATTATATCTACATACGATAAGTATGCATATAAAGCGTGAGATTTAAGTTGAAATATTTATTCGATGCGATGCCGACGTTTTTGGGGACTGCTCTGCTATTTTTACAACAACAGCAGCAACAGCAGCAACAACAACAACAGCTGACAGTCAGACATTATTGTTTTTTAAATACATATTTAAATGACTCGTCGATAAATGCGATAAATAATGCAGTTTTTTTTATCAGCATTTTTTTGTTGTTGATTTTTGTTTTGTTGTTTTTTTTTTCATTTGAATCTGGCAATTCAACGGTGCCGTCGCTGTCGCTGTCGCCGTCGTCGTCGTCGTCGTTGTCGTCGTTGGTACCGTCACCGTTGACGTTGTCGTTGGCATTGCATAAATTTCAGTTTTTAACACACGCACAACAAAGAAAATGAGCTGACAAGACGTGCCAGAATATGAATTTAAGCAACAACAAGAAATAACAAGAGTGTCTACACGAAAACTGTTCCCAGTGTTGCAATCCACATTGACATCCATACGTTCCACATGAGCGCTACTCTTTCGCCCCGCCGTTTTGCCATCTCGCTCGCACAGTCCGTGGGGCGTTGCCAACCACAAACGTCGGCGTCAACGTCGACGCAACCGTTAAATTGTCGCCATTGCAGTTGTTGTTGTGCTCTAGTGAGCGTGAGTGCGAGCGAGACAATCATACGAGCCGTTGCCCAATACGTATATATAGCCTTTGCGTTGCTTACATTAACGTTGTACCTCCCCGTTACCCGGACGATGGCCCCCTTCACAATACCATACATACCTACACCACCCTCCCTGGCTAACCAGAGGCACCTTCAACATTTCGCCTCGCACTTCAAAGTCACAATTTTCTTCTTTAGTTTTGTTTTTGTTACAGTGGGTGGGGTACAGCCCCAAACCAAGGATATTTCTCTTCTTCTTTTTATTTTCGTTTTTCTTTTTGTCTTTTTCGTTTACGTTCTTTTTTTTTTGTCGTATTCTCTCTGCTTATTTCCAAGAATTTTTCTTTGGCATGTGTACGCTTTTCCTTCTTTTTTGTCTTTTTTTCTCTTTTTTTTTGGTTGTCTTCATTTGCTGGCAATTTTTCTTTTCATTTACCCAAGCAGGCAACGCCAATCAAGCCCCAGTGCCACCTAACCCGAACCCATAACTGAACCCGAACCCGATCCCAAACCCTAGCCCGAGTCAAAAAGCTCGCTCGTCCCTGGGATGGTGAACAACTCGTACTCGTATATAAGCAACCCGTGCCCAACCCTCATGTCTCAACCATAGCCCAAATATTATACATAAAACTCACAGCGAGCTCTCAACTGCGGTTCGGGGTTGTAACGGGGCAAGTAGGGGATTGCCGAGAGGGAAGAGACGTAGACAGGGACAGTGGCAGGGGCAGGGGCAGGGGCAGGCGCAGGGGAGATGGGCTTGTTCTATGACCAGCCAAAAGATAACGAACTAACTAACTAACAAGCGTTGATATCAATGCTGTCGGAATCACAGCTCTGGCTGACAAACTCCGAACTCTTCATATCTACAAGGACACACGTCTATTCAAACAACTGCATACTTATCTTTATCTGTATCTGTATCTATGTGTGTTACTGCATCTACAATAGCATCTGCATCTGCAATGTCCCAGTAACCAGGGCTACCTTTTTAGCTATACAAGCATAATGTAGCCTGGTTCCATTTTCAATTTCCAAGCTCTTCACATTGCAACTGAAACAAACTGTGCGTTTTGCATGATTCAATTGCAATTGCATTCATGCACAAGATTATGCCACAATCCTTCGCACAGATTACTCTAAAAATGTTGAATTTTTCACTTACGAATGGTATGCTCGGAACATCAAATAAGACAATTAGGCTTCCATTTTTGAATGGAACATAGTACATGGTACTTGGGTTTAAAAACAGCAATAGGTTTAACCTTTAAATAGTTGTAAACAGTGACAAGCTAAAATTTCTAATTCTCTAATTTCCTTAACTTGTAACGAACATTTCATATTCTTGAAGAATATCATACAATAAATATTGTAAATATTTTCATGTAACGAAAATAATTTTTGAAAATTTACTGAAAAAATAAACTTATAAATAGGTCAACAACATATTCAAATCGTTGCTTTATATATAAGTATATGTAAGAATGTGATAGTTACATAAAAACATACTATATGTGTTGGTTTATAGGCATTTATTATAGAAATAAGATTGCATTTTTAGCTACATTTTTGAAGGCAAGCAAATTATTCGAATAGAAAAAAAGCAGTTAATTTAGTTTGAAATAATTAAAAAATTAAAATGCTTTTAAATCGGTATCGAAGAATTTACTTGAATTAAACAAAATATAATGTGTAAATATTATTAATTTAAAATTTGATTGGTATATCTTAAAATAATCCTACAAGTATTTAAGAATAATATATTAACTATCATAAAATAGATAGACTAGATATTAAGCATTAAAAGCAAACAATAAATTTTTTAACAAATCATAGTTAAATACAAGAAATAATTTTTTTTCCATTGTACTAACTTTTTAAACGCTGATTTTTACTTTCTTAAAACTATTTTTCGTCTTTTTTCATACATATTTCAAAGGAGATGTCTACTTTTAATGGAATTTATTTGGTTATTTTGAAAAAGTAATACAAAAACTTGACGATACAATTTGTGTTTCTCAATATTGATGGAAAAAAAAACGTTGGCTATAATAATAAATAATATATAAATTGAACTTGAGTTAATTTCTGTAATTGCAAAATCATTAATATCAAAAATAATTTGGCGTTCAACTGAGCGCAAATGTCATCCGAGGTTTGTTGCAATATTGCAAACAGGTTGGATTTATTCGCATTAAAGTAAGGCCTAGATCTAAGTCTAAGCTACTTAAAAATATGTATATATATTTATTAGTATACGCATGTAAAAACATATACATCCGTAAAATCGTTGTAAACAAGAAAAATGTGTTGTCAGTTTCCCAAAGATGACACAAAAATCAACAAAAATATGATGAGATATGTTTCTTGCTTTTAGAGGCATATTGTTGTTGTTTTTATTAATAATCTGCTGCTAAACTGTTGTTGTTTATTATTATTATTTTATTTCTTGTTGTTGTTGATTTAATTTTTTGTAATTTGCTGATTAAAACAACAGGGCGAGGCAGCTGGACAACTCCGAGGTGCTGTCCTCGATGGCTACCTGTCATTAAGAGTAGTTGTTGTTGCCGTTGTTGTTTTGTTTGTTGTCGCTGCTGTCGTTGCTGTTGTTGTTGTTGGTGCTGTTATATTTGCTTTTGAGAATTAACATTTTGAGTTTTCAATTCATTTGACTTTTCATTGCAAATGCCAGGGTATTATCCACACGCTTTTAAATTAATTAAATGCAGAAGAGGGCAGCCGGAGGCGAATCAACACACAGAGAACATTTAAAAAAGAGGAAGGAAACAGAAAATAAAAATAAAGTACAGAGAACGTAGCTAAAATGTGTCTGTATGTGTGTGTGTGTGTGTGTGTGTGTGTCGAATGGAAACCAAGCCTGGTAGTCAAGCAGTCGGTCGCAGTTATAATCAGGCGACGACATCGACGAGTTGAGAGATCAGCCTGCCCGCGGGGGTAGTTTAAAATCCAGTCAGTAACCAACAAGCGACAACAACCCACAAGTAACAACCAACAACCAACAGCCAACAAACAACAACCAACAAGCAACAACAACCGGCAATCCAGAACCCACAACCCACAGCTCAACGCAAATGAGCATTTTTCGTGCATGTCGATAATGACGTTGATAATGTGCACATCCTGATGGGGTAATGACCAGCTCCCCTTTCCCAAAACCCCATATATATTTATCTCTCTCTCTCTCTCTTACATACACACTCTCTCTTGCTCTCTCTGTCTCTTTGTCTCTTTCGCTTAAACTCTGACTCCTTCTTTGACTGTGTGTTATGCTAATTGGCATATGCTCAATTAGGCGCTGCGGCAACCCGGGGCAACAAGGCCAGGTCCACACGATTCCAGGTTTGCCGGCTGATTAGATCGGGGTAACTAATTCAAGAGGTGAGGTATTCATTACGCAAACTTGGATTTTGCATCGTGTTGCTAGGCGCTGGAATTACCCAAACATACACCCAGAGAGACAAAGAGAATAAAGCAACTGGAAACTGTTTTAGCTCTCGGTCTAAGCCCAACAGCCACGAGTGAGGTTTAGGGGTAAGACTAAGGTGGATGGGGGAGTTTGTTTCATCCATATAGCATCATTATTATTATTATTTAAAATCGACACATATGTCAACATTTTTTTTAAGATCAAGGCAGTTGATACTTTTGGGTCTAATTGACAGCTTAAGCACTTATCGATAAACATATCGAACTAAAGCTGGGGCGTGTGGGCACTTAATGTAATCAAGACGAGCACAGTCAAAAGATACAAAATAACGATAGACTTTATTAAGTAATTAATAAGTGTGAACATACAATTACGTATACATTTACGTATGTACTTAAAAGCATCTTCATTTATTGTTGTACGGAAATCCGGTCGCCATTTTGTTAATACAATTCTTTTGGTATTCTTCTGAAAGCTTTAATAGATAAATATTGAGTCGATTGTTATCATCGATATGTAAATTTATCGATTGCTGTACGCTAGATAAATATGATCAGATCCACCCTCCATTTTGTCAAAACATTATTTATTTTAATGAAAACAATAATATATGATCTTAAAATCGTTCAGAGATATCGATCTACCTCCATTTATCGACAAATAACTAT
This sequence comes from Drosophila neotestacea, assembly GCA_035044365.1. Taxonomy (NCBI): domain Eukaryota; kingdom Metazoa; phylum Arthropoda; class Insecta; order Diptera; family Drosophilidae; genus Drosophila; species Drosophila neotestacea. The sequence goes on along the minus strand of JAWNMD010000051.1, from coordinate 558,787 downwards.
GATGATATCCAAGCAAATTCGCCATTTTGTAAAAACAGCGTCGAATAAGACAGAACGAATAAGAGAGAGTGAGAGAGAAAAAGATAGTGCATTGGCATATTAAATTACCAGATATTGCCTAATTGAAATGTTTGCCCCATTTTGTTGGCCTTTTTATGACGCGTTTCGTATTCAAAAAAAAAGATCTTTTATCGCGCCCAAGTGAGAAATGTCAATGGCAATATGGTTTGGGTTTGCCTCCATATCGATAAACAATGGCAATAGCCAAATGCTCGGCTCGTAGACCTATTAAACAGTCTACTGGCAATAACCCTGCCTTGATTATCATCTATAGCGATCGTGTCGCCATCAGGCAGCACACAAAACACAAAACAACACAACAAAAACAACACTGCACAGCACAACACACACAAAACATTTAAACAATGGGCACTGGGCAGATGAGTTGAGTGCATTTTTGAAAGCCGATCGCTTGATTGACAGCCTGGCAGAAACCCTGTCAGTTGATCAGTCCGTCAGTCCGTCAGTCAGTCCGTCAACGGAGGCGCAAAAGAAATTGGAACTATCAGCACAAGGCAGGGACAGGCAGGCAAGGCAATCGCATAAGCTAAAGAGAGATCTGTGTATCCCGCCAGCAAAACTTTGTGATCGAGGTGTTGATTATCAGAGAATTGAAAATTGATCGAGTCAAAGAATGAGACAAAGAAAGATATAGAGCGAGAGGCAGAAAAAGAGAGCTAATCAAGAAGCTGTTTGCTATTGTTCTTGCTTGATCCATTAGGGCTTTACTGAAAAGGGTAGTAATATGATCGTGAATAATCGAACTATTAACACCAACACTTGTTAGACTCACGATCATCACAGAAGCTTCAGAGATCTCTCACTGTTTGACTTAACATCTAAAATAAATTAAAGATCTAAGTTTACTCTTAGATATTAAATTTTCTTAATAATTTAATGTTGAACATTCCGTAAACTTTTCTTTATCTAAGCTAATTTGATGATTTCCTTAAGGATACTTTATAAAATGCAGAACTGACATTTTAAATTGTTCAACATGCACTCAATTATTTTTAGACCCAGTACTTTGAAAAAGTACAAATGGGTCTATTACGTTTGTGCAAAAAAAAAGTGCGTAACAGGCAGAAGGAGGCGTGGCAGACCCCATAAAGTATATATATTCTTGATCAGCATCAACAGCCGAGTCGATATAGCCATGTCCGTCTGTCTGTCTGTCTGTCTGTCTGTCTGTCTGTCTGTCTGTCGGTCTGTCTGTCTGTCTGTCTGTCCGTCTGTCCGTCTGTCCGTCTGTCTGTCTGTCTGTCTGTCCCTTTTTGTGTCGCCTAGATCTCAGAGACTATGAAAGCTAGAGACACCAAATTTGGCATGTAGGTTCATCTATATCTCCCATTGATCAAGTTTGTTTTTAATTTTTGCCACGCCTCCCTCCGCCCCTGAAAATTGATATACAAAATTTCGAAGTCAAATTACAAGAGCCCCTTGAATGATTTTTGGTACATGTAATAAACACTATAATCCAAACCTGTCCAGAAAATTTCATTCCAATCGGATGATAAACGCGGAAGTTATTCAACTAACAATGTTACGGGAAAAAGGAAGAAGAAGAGACGCTAGCGACCTCTGTGTTAATTAACTTATTTCGTAGTGGCGCCATCTATTGCATGGTAGGGAACATTGAAGAACAATCTATAGTGAACGCTTTGCTCTCAAAAAGTACTGGGTCTCCTACTGTCGAGCTTGCTCCACTGTAGCTTACTGCATTTTTAATTACAAAGTTGGCTTTTGTGCACATTTTTAATATTAAAAGGCTGTCTCATAATTTTCCTTATACATTTATAAACAGTCTATATAAAAGATAAGTATGAAATATAATACTATTTACACTATACATAATATATACAGATATGTGATACAATTTTATACATTTGGTTAGTAAATTCAATATAGATCAGTTTAAAAATGTCTGTAAAACATGATTATAAATTTTCTAGAATTTTAACTCATCGACAATTCAAAAATTGATCTTAATTCAATTTATATTTCTAATCCAATATTATAATTATGTTGATAAAAAAGTGAACAATAATTCTGTATTCTTTGTAAAATCCTGTAAACATTTTAACAGAATAATAAATATTATTATATGTATTTAAATGCAATAACTAAATAAAGATAATCTATATAATGCTGAGTATCTTTATTTAGTTATTGCAGAGTTAAAGAGTTAAAACTCTACTAATATAAAAATGTCTTGAAATATAAGTATACACCTTCAATGCTTTAATTTTCATTTCCACGGCGTTTCAGGTCGAGTGTAAATACTGCTATAATAATAAAAAAGAATTTGAATGCGGCTTTTTTTTTTATTAATATACTCTCTTCAGGAGGAGATTTCAGCTGGAGGAGATAAATTTGTTAATTAACAATAGAGGTCGGATGACGAGGTTTGTTAATTTGCAGTTTAATTATGAGACATTTGACTTGTGGCAACATCCAGTTGGTGGCATGGCACCATTTTGTTTTTGTCGGTTGCCTGATTCTAGAGACGATCCCCAGCGAACTAAGCGTCCAATTAGCTCTGCTCAACTTACCTCAAGCTCTGACTATCTGTGGAGGCAAGTGTCCAAGTTGCAAGTTTGCCATCGCAATCTTTGGCCAGTTCAAATTGTGGAGTTGGAGTTGGAGTTGTTTTTGCAACATGGATGGAAGAAAAAAATGAAGCACTTGCAGCTTTAACACTTGGCATGCAATGCGGTCGGCTGGGCCACGGGTATCTGGTGACAACGAGGCATGTTCAACAGATACAGATACAGATACAAATACTGCGCTATAGGTAGAGATACTTTGGCATATATGCTTTGGTTGGATGGTATGGATGATGCCAGAAGAAGGGATGGTGGTGGGGTGTCTTGTAATAATGTTGGTGTAACTACGGCCAAGAAAAACGCCAACATAAGCGGCCAAGGTATTATTTTTAAGCTCTTCCTCTCATTGTCTACCCTCCCAGACGAAAAAACCAAGACGAAGACGAAGACGAAGATGTTGACGTTGACGTTGACGTTGGTTGGTTGCTTGGTTGGTTGACTGGGTTTTGTTGGGGTTTTGTTGGGTTGTTGCTGGCAGATCGAACTAAATAAATGTGTATTTACTTGTATTTTGTATGTACTCGTATTGGATCTCTGGGTGGGTGCAATGTAATTCAAAACCTGCGCTGGAAGTGAATTAAAAATGAAATAAAAAAAAAAAGAAATACAAATGCGACTCAAGTAAGCAGCAACAAAAGACCGAAAGAGAAACAAAAAAAAAATAAATATATATGTATATATATATATGTATACATATATATGTAGTATATATAAAATGAAAATAAAAGAAATATGTCAATGAATTCCAAATGCCTGACGACGACGTCCAGCGACTTAGTGTGGTCCAGAGCCCGGACAGACTGGACAACACAGCGATGGCGTTGTGGATGTGGATGTGGAACGTGCAACGTGGGACGCCATTGCCGTCAGCGTCACATTGATGGACGCAGCTTAAGTTTTGCCTGGGGTCTCTGTCTCTCTCTCTCTCTCTGTCTCTCTCTCTCTGTCTATATCTATATCTCTGAGTCTGGGTCTGGGTCTGGGCCCTGGGTTTCAACTCCAACTCCGTGTTGTTGTTACTTGAGTTTTGATGAGGAAAAATGTGTGCTCTAATTGACAGTTTTTAGATTTTAATCTTTGGCGCAGCAGCAGCAGCAGCAGCTACGGTCAGCAGTCTGCTCCAAAAGGTAGAGGGGTTGGGGGGGAGCGTCCCCCTTCTTCCATCCCACTACCCCAGTTGAATTTGACTCCTCTGGTGTCGCTTTGCTTAATGCATTTTCAGCGTTTTTGAACGCCCATGCGTAGTCCATATAACAGCAGCAGGCAGCAGCTTATGGCCACCAACAATGACAGAGTGAGTGTATCTGTGTGAGTGTGAGTGAGTGTATTCATACTCGTTTTATTCATTCATGCATCGCATATGCTCTTTGTCAATTAAGCAATCAGCAGGAAGTTTGCCGCGCACTTTGCCTTATCACACTGCCAGCTTGAGATATCTGTGAACTGAGATGGACCCCATCAACATGACCTGCTCCTGCTCCTGCTCCCTTCTCTTACTCTTCTATCCTCATAATGGTCCTCGAACTCCTACTGTCCCTACTGGAGGCACCAAATCACATCATCAAAAGCCGATTCAAAGCGTTGCCCTCCCAGACTTTGACACTTGACGTTGTCGTCAGGCGATTTTCATTTTCGCAGCCTTTTCCCTTCTTCTTCTTTTTTTCTCTCATACTTTTTTGTTGTTGCATCGAAAAGAATCAAAAAAAAAAAATAGAAAAAGAAAAAGAAAAAAATGTGAAATAAAACTGAAACGCAACGAAATGAAAAGAATGTTGAGCCGCATATTAAATACCACCGCCTGAGCTCAAGTGTCAACAGAGTCAGCGAGCGGTACAAGAGACTCTATACATACTCTGTATTTATATGTATGTATATGTAATGGGGAGGGCGTTACGGGTCTAACGGCAGGCAATAAACAGCAGCAGCAGCAGCAGCAAGACCCGTATTCAGACCCGTAAACGGCGACCACCCGCAGCGTAATTGAATATTTGGAGTGTAAAAACCGCACCCGATTTGTCTCCGTGTATGTATATTAGTGTGCGTCCTCGTGTTGTGTATGTGTATGTGTAAGGACATTCAAGTCACACACAGCACAATGGTTGCGAATTAGCCAAAAAGTGGCACATCAAATTAGCCAAGAAATTGACAATGACAAAGGAGATTTTAATATGCATGTTAAATCTTTTAATACTTACATATAATTAAATATAATAATAAGAGGAAATTGATATAATTAATAAATTTAAATAATAATTTATTAAAATATTTAACAAGAATAAATTGATACAAACATACAATTCGATTATATCATTAACAATCTAATTTATTTGCTTATAATAGGAGAAAGGCTTACTTTAAAACTTGTATTGCAATAAACTTTGTAAATCTTGAACAAAATGAGAAATTGAAGAGCATTATCAATATTTTTAGTTGTTATAGTACGTGTGGTATAATGTAAAAATAAGTGGATTAAGAAATAAGATGGAAATCAATTGAAAATAATATAAATATTAATTGCGAGGTAGCAATTACTCTTAATATAATTTAGAAAGAACTACAAAACCTACCATACTTGTATATTAATTAACAAAATTAAAATAAATAAATAAGACTTTAGCAAATTAATACAATTCTTGACGCTTTAACGTTTTCTTTGAGATCTTTAAAATTAACAACGCATATTTGATTAAAAATTTTAAGAAACATTGGCGCGAATATATTTTATTTTATTATTTAATTGCATTTATTAATTTAATTCAATTTAATTTCATAAGTTAACTAATATGGTATTTAAAGCACTTGTCACATTAACAGTTGGTACACAACAAGAACTCTTAAAATGTTAAATAAACTAGTTTATTCTTATTTATTTATTTTATACGAACGAGTAAATTTATTTTATATTTAAATGAATAGAAAATTATATGTTGTGTCAAGAAAACAAGTCTATTGTTATACTAAGTGTAAGTATATCCTTCAACTTACTAAGCAGAATTCGGTTTAAATATAATACATCATGTATATTCATTTTTCGCAGATGCAATTTGTATTAAAATATTTTATTTTGATATTTGCAAAAAAATTGGTTAGTTGGCTCCTGAGAAATTAATTAAATTGATTTAATAAACAATTATTATGATTTATAAAAACTCATTTACCATTTATATTAATATACATCCAATCAATAAACTTAATTATGGTTTTTTATTATTATTTGATAAAGTATTAGATGTGCAATAATAATGCCAAAGTACCATTGTAAAATTTTTGCAATGACCTATCATAAAAATGGGCGGCATTACGGAATAGGGCGTGCCTTGGCAGGTCTACCGCTGGGTCTGTCTGTGTGTGTGTGTGTGTGTGTGGGGGGGGATTGAAATGGGGATGGGTGGTTGGATTGTTGAGGGGTATGGCGGTGAAGTGTACATAATAATGACTGCCTTTTTTGTACGCATGTGTGTGAGTTCGAGTGCGGGTGCAACAACAAAAGTCAAGTCAGTTTATTATTAAAAAATACAAGTACAATAAAAATATATAATAATAATAATAAGCATCATAATGACGAGCTGCCTCAATGTGCTCACTGACTACAAAGGCGATGCTAGCGACAATAACACGCCCAGTCACTATGAAAAAGATGATGAACAAGAAGCAGAGGACTGAATAAAGGATGCGAATCTGTGTATGTGTGTGTGTGTGTGTATTATAGAAACGAGAGCACGCCGAGTGGCAAAAGCGACAGAGTGCAGAAAGGAGGGTAGAGAGAGAGAGAAAGAGGAAAGAGCATATTCTCAAGTAGGGTTGCCAACAACATGAATTGCTCATTTAGATTTAGAGAACCACTCGAGGAGCTGTGGAGTGCCCCTCTGTGTATGTGTGTATACGCGAAAAAAAAATGAGAGAAATAAAAAAAAAACAAGGACAATTGCGTCGCGTCAAGTGGCCAACAAGTCGCCGAGTCGATTTGAGTCGAGTCGAGTCGCAAAAAAACAATGCCAAACAATTGACGACACAAACCAAAGTGGGTCTGGCCCCTGATTCCTGGTCCCAAAGGAGCAAGTGGCACCTGTGCCTCCTTAGCATCAGCATCAGCATCAACATCAGCAGCCATCTCAGCGTATATTTGCCTTTGGCATTTGCTCTTTCAGAGTTTGCCCAGCAGCTTAAGGGGCCATCATCATCATCATCATCATCATCGTCAACATCATCATGGTATACATCCTCATCCAACTTGTCGTCATAGTCGTTGTCTTTATCAGCCAGTCACAGACAGTCGCAGGTCCAAACATGCGCAGATCACTGACAAAGCCGTAGGGCAACCCGTAGGATTAGTCCGGGCTTAATACGATAAGCCCTAAGCACGCGATCATCGCGGCCTTAACACATCGCGAGTAGCTTACTTAGAACAGATTAAAACGCAGCTCTGCCAAACGGTTTGATCTCTATTTGGATCAGCCCAGACATTACTTAAAGGATACCCAAATGATGGTAACTGTTATCTTCTAAGTATATGCATAATATAATCTGTTTAGAAATGTTACATTCTCTCTATTAGTATATCAAATTATCTTTTTATTGGAATACCTTACAATCCCTAAATAACATAACAATATCTTTCCGTTTTATGATAGCGGTTAGAATTCTGTTCTAGAATAATTTTATTAATTATATTTTAGCATTCTTCTTTTTGGGAACATTTTTTTTAATTCGAAGAAGCGGAAAAATCTAAAAAGCAGATTTCAAACTTGCATAACTTTGTCAAATCTAGTTCGATTTTCGTGGGGAGTGTCATTTATGTCAGGATTTCATCTATAAATTGATTCTACATTTAATTTTCCTAAAATCGGTTTTAGTGCTTTTGTTGGAATTTAAGAATTTACTTGTAAAATTAAGGTACAAGGGGATTTGTTCAGACCACCATAACTTTGAAAATACTGAACTGATTTTTAAACGTAATTTTCATCAATTAAAAAAATAAAAACTGTTTCAATATTTGTGTTAGAAATATTTTGAATATTTACAAATATGTTTTTTAATATGTATGTACACATGATCTGTATCACTGGCTCAGGCTTTTCAATGATCTCAGTGAACAGCAGAGCATTGGCCCAAGCTAATTGCTCAGCCATTGTCCAAACAATGACGAGTTCAAAACTTTCAACTCTTGATTTAATTAGCGCGCTAATGATCAAAACTGATCGTTGTCGATCACTGACGATCGGGCCGCTAATTTAAGTCGCGCCCCGACCACAAGAAATAAAATTAACCAAGTCATGGTGTTAATTGCGTAGAACAACGTCCCATAGACAGAGACAGAAAGAGAGAAAGAAAGAGAGAGAGAGAGAGAGAGAGAGGGAGAGAGATATACCGAAAAGGGGGTATAGTCATTGTTATTGAGACAGCGATAGAGATAGAGATGGTCAGCGGGATCGTCGTGTGGAGAAACCGTCGACATCATGATATTGGCTAATCGAGAATAATTGCTTGATGATGCTCGTCACCGCCGCCTCAGGGCAGGGTCAAAGGCAGGGGTACAAAGGTATTGGACAAGGGGTAGGGAAATGAATGGAAACTAAATTTGTCAAAGGTATTAACAGCGATAGAAACCTCGGCCCGTTTCTCGGTCGTTTTCTGTTCTGTTCTGTTCAGTTCCATCTGTGTGTGGATGTAAACACGAGGCCGTCAAACAATAACTGTTGACAGCTCGTAAATTAATAATTTCGCACAGGAGACGGCAAGCTGAGCAACGATAAAGCAGGAACAGAGCAGGAACCCACCATTGGATGGGCACAGGAATACAGTAGCCCAGAGTTTTAGACCAGGAGCAGGGGCGCAAATTAGCCGCGTTTCCGCCTCGTTCTCTTGATCGTTCTCGGCATCGACATTGCCCTCTGTTCCTCTGTTTCTCTGACACTTTGACTTCCTGTGGCCTTTTCCCATCCCTCGTCTTTACATTAACTGAAACTCAGCTTCAGTTTGAGCCTCTCTCTCTCTCTCTCAATCTCTATTGTATTTGGACTCCTTTCTGTATAGTATATTAATTTCATGCATTCCCAATTGCTTCGGCATTTCTCAATGTATTTTGGTAAAACAAATTTCAAATAGAAATCAAAACAAATTTCGTTACGCATATCACTTTTTGTCTGTATATAGAGCACAATTTGTTTTGATAGATGCCGACTAGTCAGAGGAAAGACCGATTCTCAGTCAAAGGAAGTACACAAAGTACAAAGAACGGAACCTAAATATTGTATTCGAATATAATTGAAGTCGTAAGCATGATTTTAAACTAAGCAATAAAGTGCATATACAAAAATAGCGAATATATCTTCAGAAATCGAAAGCTTTTTCGTACATTTCCAGAAGAAATAATTAAATAGATATAACTTAAATATAAAAGGATTCCACTTCCGTTTTTGATTAAATTATGCAGACCGAATACTTGCCGATAGTTATTAAGGTCCACTTTAAATGTAATCCAAAAAAATTTGGATATTTTGGAGTAGATCATCAGATCGAAGAAAGTTTTTAAGTGGATAAAGTCCGAACATTGTCAATTTCCCTTCAACTTCTGTGGCATCGAGGAACAGGACAAGAGAGCGCCAAAGACTGTGCTACACATTTTGAATGTGAAAATAGAAGCTCCAATACAGAAGGGGAAAGGGTTAGGGACAGAGGAAGGGGCATTCGATATGATGTGACAAACAACTTTCATCGCTGTAGATGGACAGGCAGCCACATGGCAATTTAAGAGCATGACTTGTTGAACTCGGGTATCCAGAAGATCGGAAGCTGTTTGGGGGCAAACGGAGAGACTGAAGACTGAAGACTGAGAAACTGCCACATCATCGCATCAAAGGCAATGTCAAAATGTGAATCAAGCTAATTTGTTGCAATGAAGCTTACAGAATATGAAATGAAATGAAAAAAGAGATTGCTGATCAACGGTAGGGGAAAGCAAACGGAATTGAATTTGACAGCTATTTATGGTGGCGATCAACAGGTCGACAGTTCGACAGTTCGACAGTTGGACAGATCAAAGCGTGGGCAGGTCAGACCAGTCTATGAAAAGTGTGGGAAATGCGTTTTCTACGAAATGTATCCGGAAAGAGTCCAACACAATACAATAGAGCATTGTGTTAAGGACGTTTGCCGGTTGCGTCTACCCAGCAAGTGTGTCAACCTGTCCCTACATCATTTCTTTTGTACCTGGCCCGAGTTCAACTTCCTTTTATCATTACCATTTCCCATTTTCCCAATTTCAATTCCAAAACCAATCCCAGTCTCATTCCAATTTCGGTTTGCTGTTCATTTTCGCTTTGGTTGTTACAATTTTAATGCGTCTCCGTCTTCGTCTACGGCTCAGTCAGTGTGGGCTCAAACGGCATAATAAAGCAAGTCCAGGTTCGAGACACAAAGCCCTGTAAATGGACGCACTAAATGCATGCATGCGTGGCTCTATAGAAATATGCTGTGTGTTGTGCCACATGCGTCGTTGTTGTATGACAGCCAAAACTGAGGCAACTAATGAATTTTCATAGCGATTCCTGCGGGAATGCCAATGGCTTTCAACGCCGTGTTGCTGCTGACGCATCTAGACACACCATGGAAGCCACAAATATACAACAAGACAGAATGACAGTCGGTCAGACAGACAAATAGATAGACACAGTCAGGTCCAGCCCACAGAGCCACCCAACCGAGCGCACGGTACTCGACAAAAGGAAACAGAAACCGCAGCACAAGGTCCACGTGGCAAGGGGGGTGGTGGTGGTAGTGGTTGAGGAGGGGGAACCCCTCGCAAAAGCTATTCAACCAAATGTTGTATAAATGTAATTCAATACTTTTTTCAATCTTGTTGTAGTTCTCATTGTTGTTGTTCTGAAGGCAGTAAGTAAGCTCGTCCGGGAAAAATAAAGAGAGAGAGAGAAAGAGTGGGAGAAAAATGTTGCTAACACACATTGGTACAACAAATTGGAAACACATTTTACCCTCCAATTACTTAAATACAATACTCACTACGATTGAAGACAACAACAACTGGGCAATGCTGTGGGTGGAGAGGGGGAATAAGGAACTTTACATGTGACCAGAGACTTGGCCACTTACAGTGTAGCGAATGTTCTCCGACAATGTCAAGTTGGTAGACTACTTAAAATTAAAATATGATTATAATTATTTATTATGTTGATTTTAATACCAACATCTTTTACTTTCTTTCTTGTTTCTCTGAATTTCGTCGTCTTTTTACAGTTCATTGGATGTTTTTAACAATAACTCTTTCTAAAGTTTACTAAAATATTAACAAACTTGACAAATTTTGTTTCTAAAATACTACTTATAAATTTCGTCTATATTGGAAAATGTTTACTTAAAGATGAGAAATAAAACAAATAACAGGTTTTTATTGTAGCATAAATAAATTAAATTGTTAACTTATGTATATAGATATAAAAGAATAGTTGTATAGTCTATATTATATGAGCTAAGGAATATTTGTGTTGGCATTTAACGTCTTCGTTCAGTTTTAAACTTGATCGAAACTTGTTGATCACTACGAGTTATCGATAAGCGTATGCTTTTTTATATGGACACACTGTGCACACATAGTTACAACTGAGTTGTTGGTTTATGATAAAGTTACACTCACACACATAGTTTAAAGATTGTATAAATGTCAATCTATCAGTCAGTCAGTCAGCCAGTCAGTCAGTCAGTCATGTCATGCACGCTTCACGCCAACAGGTCTCTAATTTCAAGCAGCAAAAAAGGTGTCTTCCCTGTCTCCCACTCACTCACCCGCTCTCTTTACCACTCCCTCTCTCTCTCTTTCGCACACTCATGCATTTAGGCACTGTGCCGATTTTAATTTGCTTTTCCTTTGCGTGTCATCAAAAGGATGAATGAATATATGAATGAATGTTAGTGTACTCAAACCCCCACCTACAACCAAATTCGAGCTTCTCTCTCCTGAGAGTTTTCGTGTTTTGTACGCGCTAATAGATTTTCTATTACCTACATAGGGCATCGCATCCTCCTGCCACACCATCTGCCACCCGCCCTCCCCCCACAGCTCACCGAGTTCAGTTCACATGCATGAACGAATTTTCATTTTACGCTCGCCAAATGCGTGAGCTTCTCTGCCGCTGCGCTGCTTCAGAGACTGATTCCCAGCGGAATCAACATCAACGAAAAATTATTATTATTATCATTATTAAAAGAGTCGATGTCGAGCAAACAGCCCAAAATCCGAGCTGCCCAAATGCGTATAATATGCCACATGCCACAGAAGCTTCGGGGTTGGGATCTTGTAACACCCCCCGCCCTGCCTGTTGGTAAACCACAGTGGCAACCACAGCAGGAACCGTTTTCTGTTGCCGTTACACATGTCAATATTAGATTTAAGATTTGGGCGAAAGTTAAATGGGTTACAGCGAAAGCAACTGATCGGGGAAGGGAGAAGGACAGAAAGGACAGGACAGGGGAGGATGGAGGACAAGATACACTTGTGCATCGGTTGCAATTGAAACAAATTGTAATTAAATGAATTTATAAGAGACAGCAGCATCCTCAGTCGCCATGTCAACAGGGAGCAAGGGTGAAGAAGTCCTGAGCAGTGGGTGGAGTGTTGGGAGGGGAGGATGTGGCCGCAAGCGATTTGCACTTATCCAGGATTAGTAAAAATGCCACATTAAACTGTGTAAACAATGCAAAAAGTTGATAATTGTGACAAAACCGTTGCTGCAATTGATTAAATACATTTGCAATGTGAAATTCAATCGATTTGCCGCCCTTTTAATTAAATTGAACACGAATTAACTAAAAACAGTGGGCGTGGCATGAGACGTGGGCCAGCTGTTGCATAATTTAGTGACCCAATTAAAAATTAATAGTATATCTAGCAATACAGTTGATACTTAATGCAAATCATTAAAGGATTGATCTCCTTCTCTTTATACAAAATATTCAAATGTAATTTTGAATAAACAGAATTTAAATAGCTACACTGGCGCCATCTACATACCAGTTGCAAGTCGTTACGCTGACGCGTTGCCAACCATACTAAACTATCGATTGAATCTATCGAGACTCACATTGGTAGCAAGTTGCTACTAGCAACGCTGAAAACATCTGTGTATGTTTTGTGTTTGGCGCGCTTTTCCACAATTGTTGTGCGTGTGTGTTTGTGTGTGCGCGCGTTAAATATTAAAGTAAAAATCGACAAAAGGAAATTGAGCTGACATTTACATAAATAAATAAAATAAAATCGATTATCAGAAGATGCCTGCCGGCATTGCTAAAACACCAAACTCTGGACGTGCTAAAGATGCGAGTGCAGCTAAATCTGCAGATCGCAATGCCAACAACACTAGCAGTGGTGGCAAGAAGTTTGTGCAGACTCGACTGCCCTTTAAACTAATAACTCCAGTGGCCAAAACAGCCGAAACATCCACAACGTCATCCTCGACAACACCATCAACATCAGCAGCTGCTTCTAGTGTTCCTGTAGTTGACTTGGACGACGTGGAAAGGGAGCCTCGCAAGCGTAAGTTATCTTACGGCTGTGAAAAGGAGTCGGACACAGAGCAACTGCGTCGCTCCAACAGCAAAGAGAATCTAGAAATGGGCGTGACAGCCATCACGCCCAACAAGAAGCCCAAGACTGTGGATACCGAGGATGTCGTTGAGGTGATCGATGATGATGATGAAGTTGAAGCAGAGAGTGTTCTTAGTGACTCCGTGCCCAAGAAGACAAAGCAGAAGCCTGCTGAAGGTGCTAATCATCATCCAGCGCCTGTGCAGATCAAATTGCCATTGAATAATAAACGATCCAAGCGTCGCAAGTCTTTAAAGAAGGCAGAGTCTGTGGAAAAGGCGCCGCTGGTTAAAGAACCTTTAATAGTTGATCGCAGTGATTCCAGCGATGATATCGAGGCCATTGCTGAGGAGCTGAATCCTCAGAAGCGTCCCAAGGTGGTGGAGGCTAAGCCTAATGCGAAGCTGGAGCTGGAGGCCAAGGCAAAGCCTAAGACACCCGTTCAGGCCAAGAAGGAGAAGGAAAAAGAGTCCAAGTCGAGTGTGAAATCCAAGAAAATAGTCAAAGAGCTAAAGACTGTCAAAGCAAAGGAGGTTCTAGACTCTCAGATGGATGTCGATTCAGATGAGGCGCTTGTAGAGAGCGACTGTGACGCCAAACCAGAAGTGGCTGCTGCTCTCGAGCAATCTAGCTCGGATGTAGAGATGGACGTGGACGCCGACACCCTAAACAAGACATCGACAGAAAAAGAGGAGCAAGACAACGAGGAGGAGGAAGATAACAAAGCCAGCACTAGCAGTGACAAGACACAGAATCTAACAGCCAAGCAGCAGAAGCTCATGGAGCAGCGACGCAAAGCACGTGAGGAGAAGGAGCGCAAGTTGCAGGAGGAGCGTCGCCTAAAACAGCAGGAGAAGGAGCAGCGGGAGCAGCAAAAGAAAGCGGAGCGCGAACAAAAGGAGGAACAGCGGCGCAAAGAACGCGAGGATAAGGAGCAAGTGAAGCGACAGGAGCGCGAAGAAAAGGAACGCAAACGTCAAGCCGAGGTGGACAAAAAGGATGAAGAGAAACGCAAACGCAATGAGGCCAAAGGGGAAGTGCAACGCAAAAAAGATGAGGAACGTCGTCGCAAAGAACAGGAAAAGGAGGAGGCTGAACTCAAGAAGAAACGAGCCGCTGCGTCATTCACTAAATTCTTTGTGCCCAAGCAACCGAAACAATCCATGGGCGGATCTGTGGATCAGGATCAGAACAGCTCTGACAGTGGACCCAGCAATGGCAACAGTCAAACTCTAGCTTTTCGTCCATTTCAAATTAAAGATCATGTTATCATGGCACCTGTTATTCGAGCCACAATTCCCAGTGACACACGTTATCAATTGGATCGTCTCTTCCGCGAGGATGATGATGATGATGATGATGAGGATCTAAACGACAGCATTGGACGCATCAAGCGTCCCACACGCGCTCAACTGTATCTTAGCGAACTGAGTCTGGGCAGACACAAGCCACTGGGCGGCAAACGCGATGTCAGACTGCAGAGACGCGCCAATGAGGAGGATGATGATGATGTGCAGGTGGTTGGTAAGTAATACCCAACTGATCTTTTGTAATGGAAATCTATAATCCTTATACACTTCTTGCAGATGATCTGGCCAATGCAGGCACACCTATTTTGGAGGAGCGTGCCAAGGAGCTTCCCTGGACACGTGCCAAGTATTTGCACTTTGCGGACAATCGTCGTCCGCCCTATTATGGAACTTGGCGCAAACGCAGCCAGTTGATCAGTGCACGTCGTCCCCTGGGACTGGATAAGGTTTGTAATTCTTACAATCTGCCGATTTTAAAGTATATACTAAATAAAATTTGTATGTGTTTTTTTGCAGTCTCATTTTGACTATGAAGTGGACTCGGATTGCGAGTGGGAGGAAGAAGAGCCGGGTGAATCATTGAGTGCCAGCGAGGATGAAAAGGAGCGAGAGTCTGAGGAGGAATCAGAGGAGGAATACAATGAATGGTTTGTGCCTCACGGCCATCTCAGTGATGAAGAGTTGCAAAACGATGGTGAACTTGAGGATGGCAATACACGCGAGGCACAAAAAGCCAAACTGCAGGTGCTGCAACAGGAGTTTGCCCAGGAGATGAAGAAACAGACCAAAAAGATAAAACCTCGCCTGCTGGGACCTGTCTGGCTGGACGAGAATGGCAACAAGTCGCAACTGTGTCCAGCTGTCTTCATACAGACTATCGATATGTACAGTTGCTGGCAACTGCAGCCACTGACATTGGAGCCGCCACCAGATCAGGTGCGCGACGAGGAGCCGCTGGAGGATATGAAGGCAAAGACTACAGTAATGCAGCTGGATGAGCCATTGCTGCAACAGCTAGTCCGTCTTATTCATGGCAACAGCAATGCCAAGACCTTCCTCATCTCCGAATATCTGGAATATTTGAAGAAACAGATTTCGCTGGAGACACAAACTCTGCCACCCAAAACACTTCTTCGTGAGAAGTTCGATGAGCTAGCCAGCTGGAAACCTGTTCTTCTGGACAATGGCGAGGTGAAGAAATCCAAGAAGCCCAAGAAACGTCTCTGCTGGGTAGTCAACGCTGAAATGCTTCAAAAGTATCAGCTGAACGAGCTTACGCTCCAGAATCAATGGAGCTACACTCTCACTCCTAAAGTCAGCAAGGCGGACACCTCGTTACATGAACCAACACCACCTCCAGAGTCTACTGAAGCCAGCGGCACACCCAAAGCTCACTCAGAGATCAGCAAGTTGATTAAGCGCGGCGATTCAACGACTTCCACGCCCACAACATCTATGGGCTCACCCTCTGCAGTTGTCTCGAGCACCAAGAAACGTGGCACGCTCCTCATGTCCGTGGCACGGGATCAGCAGTTCCATGCCGCCACCAAGACTGCACTCATCAGTCAATACCTGCGCAAGCAGAACGATGAGCCATCAGTCCCCGAAAAGAAACCATCTCCGGCAACTTCTCCCTCCAATAGCGAGGATGTTGTCCTGCTTTCCGATTAGGCTGAGGATATATAATAATCAATTTGTCGCCGCACGTACGTAGTTTGTAAGTTCGCCTAGCCGTAGTGTTCACTGTACTAGCCTAGCCGTGTACGTTCCACTTTTTGTGTCGTTAACGATGATCGACAATCCAAATAACGCAATATTCAACTGGATTGTTTGATTGTCCGTCAGCTCGGCCGAGTAGGTAGTACACTGCCATGCACTTGAATAGGGACAAGAATTTGTTTATGTTTCGTTTCATTTTTCTCTTAATCTACTAAAGCTATTGGCATGTGCTTTGCTGTTTTCTGAAGAAGAGAACATAGGCAAACTGTGGAAATGAGCGAGAGGTCGCGACAATTTACCGTTATCATTTTTTTTCGGTTTTGCTTTGACCATTCCTAGAATGCTGTACTTTTTTGCATGCACTTGAATAGGGACAGACGTGATTTCATCACTCTGAGCAAAATTCCATGCGATAAAGTTTATTATTTGCCAACTGAAACACATTTTAAATATAAATAAAACGTAATGGGTCGCGGCAAAGCTCTAACTCCTGTTGAAAAAGGCAAAATAATTGCGTATAAGGAATGTAATCTGACATACAGACAAATTGCTGAAAAAATTGGAAAAAGCAAAAATGTTATTTGAATTTCCTAATTTCCTTAAAAACCCTGCAAATTACGGGAATAACATGAAAGGACGCACCAAAAAGTCCGAGCAATAGTTTTCGAGATGAAAATGGCAAGCTTTACAGGTAAAAAGCTTTAATTTTTCTTTTTTTAATTAAAAAAAAAATTATATAAAAATTATAAAAAATATTTTTTGTCATAACGTTTAAAGCTTTTTCGTCTACGATCATTTTAAAAGTAGTTTGAACCAAATCGGACAACAATTACAGAAGTTTCGACTATAAACAATTTTTTTCTCATACTTCGCGTTGCAAAATCGTATGGATATAATTTTTTTAATTAAAAAAAGAAAAATTAAGCTTTTTACCTGTAAAGCTTGCCATTTTCATCTCGAAAACTATTGCTCGGACTTTTTTGGTGCGTCCTTTCATGTTATTCCCGTAATTTGCAGGGTTTTTAAGGAAATTGCAAATAACATTTTTGCTTTTTCCAATTTTTTCAGCAATTTGTCTGTATGTCAGATTACATTCCTTATACGCAATTATTTTGCCTTTTTCAACAGGAGTTAGAGCTTTGCCGCGACCCCCATTACGTTTTATTTATATTTAAAATGTGTTTCAGTTGGCAAATAATAAACTTTATCGCATGGAATTTTGCTCAGAGTGATGAAATCACGTCTGTCCCTATTCAAGTGCATGCAAAAAAGTACAGCATTCTAGGAATGGTCAAAGCAAAACCGAAAAAAAATGATAACGGTAAATTGTCGCGACCTCTCGCTCATTTCCACAGTTTGCCTATGTTCTCTTCTTCAGAAAACAGCAAAGCACATGCCAATAGCTTTAGTAGATTAAGAGAAAAATGAAACGAAACATAAACAAATTCTTGTCCCTATTCAAGTGCATGGCAGTGTATATGAAGATTTATAATAATTTTTTTTTTCTTCGATTCTTATGTATTTCCAAACAACAAATAAATTTTGTTTATTATTTATAACTAAATGATAAAAAAAACATTTAATATTTATCATTTCTTTCAAAATAAGTGCATGTTTTACACCGATCTGAAGATCATCAAATGATTCTAAATGAGAGCTTAGTTTCCAGTTTCTTTAGTTGAATTCAATTTCAGAGATGAGAAGAATTATGATACTTTTTCCATAATATTACAGTTATGATTATAACACTAAAAAGCGTTATTGCCTGAACGATGAAAATGAATGAATGAACATTCTACTTGAAACCGGATGAGATCTTTCAAAATTAAATTTTCTGAAATTAGATTAGAATAAGATTAAGAGATTAAGAAAAAGATCAAAGATTGATATAGATAAAATATAATTAATCTCCCGTTGACAGAAAAACATTTTTTTATTTGTAAAGTTTTTTTTTATTTTTGCCATTTCTTTTAAATTAATTTAATTATATTAAATATACATTTACTTAATATGCCCGACAAAAAAAAAGATTGCTGAAAAGTTAAATGATTGGTTGTCTTACATTTTTCTTTTGTATAAATTGTATTTTGCTAACATTGTTGTGTGTGTTTGAGGAGGACTTTGTTTATGTTTTTTAAACGCGAAGTGAATGTATTGTTAATAATATTTACGTTTTTGAACCGATTGTTTTCTTTTTTTTCCTATATAATCTATTGTAATCGTTGTTGTTGCTGTCTGTTGTTGTTGCCCCATTTTTACCCCAAATATACGTATTACCCTAAAACCCCCGACCCCACCCCACCCAGGTCTGTCTACACCCCCTTCTTTTCGAGACGTTAGTGATTCAGAGATATCAACATATTGGACGTCAATCGATCAGTTTAATTAATATTTTAAAAACATTAATTAATCAATTGCCAATGCGAATCGATGCTATACGATCCAATGATGATAATACATACATACATTCATCAAACATACATACATACATGCATAGATCCCATGCATTCATATACAAACTAATTACAGACATACATATATGTACCGCTATATTATATATAATAAGGCAAATATGACGAGGGTCACGTTGAAGGAAGAAATATCCATAAAAAGATTTGTGTCTGTTGTGTGTGTGTGTGGCTGTGTGTGGGGAAGGGGGTGTATTGTCTTGGAAACCAGTCATTAATAGGATTGTGTGTGCGTGTGTGAAAGAGATAGCTCTGCAATATGCGAGCGAGATAAAAAGAGATAGATAAGTAAAAAGGAAAGAGAGAGAGAGAGAGAGTGACAAGCAACAAAATCATTGTCAATTAATTCAAAGGAAAACACACAAAAATTAAGTACTTAAAATTTAAGTTCAAGTCATTTACATGTCAAATTGTTTGTTTTGTTTTTTTTATCATCTTTTAGTTTTTGTCAATTGATGTGGGTTGTGTTAAGCGTTTTGTTGTTGTTTGTTTGTTTGATTCAATCTTTGTTTTTGGTCGCCTTGTCTTTTATGGTTTCACATCATCATCTGCCTCATCATCCGCATCTGCATCCGCTTCTGTATCCTCATCGATTATATCCGTCAGTCAGGGCAACAACAATGGCTTAAAGTACGCCCGACAGAAGATCGTTGAGGCCGATGGCGGTAGATCCTGATTTCGATAGTACATATTGCACTCACGTTCGGTTAATTTATCGAATACGGCCGCATATTCGCGATGGAATGTGGCCAGATCGACATTGGGACGCCCAATGGCCGTTAACGCCAGAAAGAGTATGTCCCGATAGAACGAATGTGAACGTTCTACACCGTTATTCTTAAGCTTATGGCGCTCGTTGGCCAATCGCTTTAGCGGCGTTGCCAGATCGTTGCAACGTATAGCCGAAAGGATTTGCTGAATGACGCTATAAAATAAGAACAAACGATTTAGTAAAGAAATAATATTCATTTTCTACAAATATTTTTTAATTTCATCTTTTAGATTTGCAATTTCTGTGGTCGGTTTAACTTGCGATAGTTGGTATTTTAAAATATTGCTTAACAATTAGTTGCTAGAGTTCTTATTAAGAGATTCGTGGCATTGAAGCTAAAACTGATTCAGATAAATATACATAATACCTTTGACAGAGAGCGTTAAGACAGACGGACCGAAATTGGAAAGTGTACTTTCATATATAATCTAATTTAAAACTCACTTCTTGCTGAGCTGCGCCTGATCGGTGAGCAGAGCCTTGATCAATGGACTTGTCGGTTGCGTTTCTCGATAGAGAATGTACATGGGTGGACCGCTGGTTTCACTGTGCAAATTAAGGTTATCCCACAAACACTGTATGTGAACCGTTTTGACCTTGGTTAGTGGATCCAGTTGCTCCTCATCGCTCTGGAATATCATATAGCATAGCATGTATAAATCCCTAAATGATTGTACTTCTATACTTACTGCTGGAGGCAAACAGAGTTCGGGCAGATGTGTCTTGCCCTCGATGCGTTCCATGAGCCACAATAGATTCCAGTAGATGATTGGATGTTCCTCCACAAAGTTGGGCTTGATGAGCGCCAAGTCGCCCTCCTGGGTAAGAATATTCTCAAGCTCTTTGCGCAGCACCAGAGGATTTAGATATGGCACCGTCAGACCGGATTTATCGGCTGCAACGCCATCACCTGTCTCTGTCTCACTCTCAGTGGACGAAAGTCGTGTGATTTGAACGCTGAGAAAGGGCACCGTTAGCTTGTTGCACGCATGGCATGTGGTATTCAAGTTGGAATCCTCCGCCGACCAGCCGCTCATGATCTCCTCATCATAAACCAGCACTGAGCAGTTGTGGCATTGCGAGCAGGTTGTCAACTGTATTAAAACATCGCAGTCAGGATCCGCGGCGGCCTAAAATAATCGGAAGCACAATCATTGAAGTTATTTCGCTCCACAACTTATCCCTGGGGATGTATGTATGTATGTAGGTTTTTTTTGTACAAAATCATGCCAAAATCAATCAAGTTTTTGACTTGTCAAAGTCGTTGGACCAAGGTACAAGGTGTTTGAAGAGTTCAGACTCCCATGAGTTAAAAACAACTGAACAAATTAGTTCTAATATTTTTGATTCTGATGAATCATTTGTACTTACCTCAGTCAAGGGGCTGTAGAGATTGTCGGGCAGCGCGGGGAATGCGTGCATATGTAGGGCACCACTGGAGCTATTCTCCCCCAGCGGCACTAAATTGTTATAGCTGGACTTGCGCGATTCACTTAACCTGCCCCAAGGATCTAGATCGCTGGCGACACGTCGTAATTTACCCTCTTCGTTGCCACCAGCTGGATCATGTTCCTCGCCGCCGGCATAGCCATCCTGCTGATGATGCTGGTGATGATGATGATGCTGCAGGTGATGGGGATGATGATGATGATGTCCTTGGTGTCCATTGTTTGTCTTCACTGGCGTTGAATTCGCCGAAATTGCTCCCTTGATCTCATCAAATTTGCGTGTCAATGAATTTGCTGCAAATTTAATGCTACTTAAGCTCCCTTGGATCAGTTCATTGGACTTCTTGCCCGTCAGGCTGGGGCTGTTGGGGAAATATATGGGATTGTAGAATTATAAATGAGTAAGTGCCGTTATCTTCTCTTCAAAAACAAACACACAATGTATATACATATGTACAATTAGAGAGACAGTGAAATGACAGCAACTTCAACAAAAACAGAAACAGCAGCTGCAGCAGCTAACGATGAATCTTAATGATGGATTTACACTTGGAAATTAATTTTGATGTCATCTTGGTCAATCCTGGTGTAAATAAAGGTCAATTTCGACAATTACATGTAGAGTGTTGTTTTTGGTGTAAACTATTCAAATTGACGCTGGGTTCACTAGTGTATTGAAATAGTTTAAATAGAGGTCAATTTTTTGTCAACTACATATAGTTAATGTCTTGAATTTGGTTGTCAACTATGTATCGAAATAGTTTAAGTATAGGTCAATTTGCGTCAGCTGCAATAAAGTGTCGAATTTGGTTGTCAGCTCTGTCTGAATTGACGCCGCGTTCACTAGTTGTAAACAGAGTTACACTTGGTCAACTGTTGTTTGAACTACATGTCAATAATGTGTTGACTTTGGTTGTCAACTCTGCTTTAATTGACGCTGCGTTAATTAGTGTAATTCCACCATAAGTGTATCGTATATGGGTGTTAGTTGCTGCGCTGCTTACACAAGTGCAAGGAGTGTAAGTTAGAGACAGACAGCGAGAGAAAGATAGAGAAATTGTGAGAGTGAGTGCTGTTGTGATGTGGATGTTGAGTTTGGTTATTTCTTCTATTTTTGGTGATTCAATGTACGAGAGTATGTAAGTTTTTTAGCGATCAAATTGAGTGTGGATGTGTGTGTGTGTGGCTTGTGTCAAACCTTGAATTGCCCGCCACCAACAACAACAAGAAGAAAGACTTCGACATCGATTTTGAGATAGACAAGATGACGATAACGATGACAACGAAAGGACGAGGCCGACGTTTAGAGAGTAAAACGACAATCGATAATTCAAAACCAAAACGTGTAATGCTGTAAGCAACCTTTCCAATGTGGAACTCATGTGGAACATAAGTAAATTCATTTGTATTGTGTGTGTTGTGTAGAAAACGAAATGCTTTGCAATATACGCTAATTTTTCAAATAAGTATGAGCTATTAAGTTAGTGTACCAATCAATATACATATATCGTTTATATATTTTTAAGCATTTAATTTATAGTAATTATAAAAGTAATGCAAAATCAGAAGGTAATTGAGGTATATGTAAAATAAATAAAAGGATTCATTATTATATTTAAGTTTGGAAGCCGTTAAATTTCTTAAAGAAAACAGCTTAAAACTGAATTGAAAAATATTTTCAAACATTGAAAACATATTGCGAGGATCTAATACCAGTGTGGAATCTGTGTGGATTGTAAATTCAGCATATATTGCATTGCGTTTGCTCAGTGTATGTCATATTTATGTGTTTGTGTATGTGTGTGTATAAATCGAAGATCCTTTCGAGGACATTTCGTACTTACCTTATGCTTGATATATTTTCTATAATATTGGCGGGCAATTTCAAGTCTTTCTTAAGGGACAATCGTGCGGGTGAATAACGTCTACGATATATAAAAAAAAAACGTTGCACAGAAACGAATTGGAGCGATTTGAGAGAGTTTTCATATGGAATAAAATGCAAAGAGAAATCAAATCAAAAAAAGAAACAAATCGAAAGGAACCATAAAACAAAAATAATAAAGAAAGCTGATTGTGTGTATGACGACTGTGGAATGCATGTGGATTGCGTATGTGATTGTGAATCTTCTCCAAGTGAATTGCACACAATACTTAATACAAAAACAAATTGTCGCCTTCATCATCATCTTTCATGATCTTTCTTTGATTTTGTTTGTGACCAACTGAAGGCGATTTAGTTACCCGAAAGTGAACTTCAGAGATGACCCAATATTGGCCAAACTGTGGGTCACTCCGCTGCTGGCCACTGGCATCGTTTCCGACCGGTGCATACTCTTTCCAATTTGCGTAGACTCGTCAAAGGTGGCGCTACGTTGTCCCCGGAACAGTATGGGTTTATCACTGTACATGTTGCTATTGAGAGCTGTTGCTGTTGCAATCTCTGGTTGTATCTCTGGCTGTTGTGTGGGCGTGGCTTCCTCCTCGTTTAGTGCGCCAAGCGGATCGTTTTGGGTGACGGGCGTCCTCGGGGAGATTCTATCAAGGGAAAAGTTTCTGTTAATTAAATTTACATAATTATTCAATATGTATTTTGGGTCAACTGCTCTTAGTTGGCGTTCTAAAAATAAATAAAATAAAACATATTATCAATCAGATAACTTACTTAGTGGGGCTTTGAACACGCTGTCTGGCTCGCTGTGCAACCACATGCTCATCCAGTTCATCTGCATCGTGCTCATCCTCATCCACATCCACGTCCAGCTCGTAATCGCCGCCTGTAAACTGCAGATCCTGTTTCACTTTCTGCGGCGTATTCGGCGTCGCTTGCTCCTCACTCTGCACCTGATCATCTTCATTGTCATCCCCATCCCCATCCTCATCATCATCGTCGTCATCTTCTCCATCGCCAATGCTCATGATTTGCTTGCGAGGTTTATTAAGCAACTTGGAGTCCCCTCCATAGGTTGGCGTATGGGGCGTATGAGGAGCACTGCCATTAGCGCTGCTTGTGTTCGACTCTCCACTGATAAGAAGTCCAGCACTGTTGACCACATCTTCGGTGGGCAGTGCATCTGGAGCACCGCCGGTAACAGTTTGACGAACAATGCTTCCCAGTTTGTTACGCAGTCGATCGAAGGCGGCAAAGTCAAGTAGTCCACCACCACCGCCTTCTCCAGAGCTAGCCAGACTGCTGCGAGATTGACCATCGACCATTTCCAAGGTACTCAGATTGTGATCGTGTGAGGCGCTTAAAGATTTGCACACCTTGGAGGCGGCACGACGTTTCCCAGCGCGTCGAAAATGTGCAGCGCCCATGACAACATTTTTAATCCTGTTCCAGCGAATCTGACTAAGCGTTGTGCTGTCGCTGGGCCACTGCGACTCGAGGACACAGCGATTGTAGAAGCCATAGGTCAAGGCATTCGGCTGTACACCGGAACGCTTCATCAGATAGTGCAATCGCACTGCAAGCACCGGCAGATTGTGGATGCCACAGAGCTGCATCATGATGCGATAACAGAACTCATCACACGTGATCTTTAGCTTACTGGCACGCACCAGAACATCGTAGGCAGCACGGAGAATATCATGCTCCTTGCCAGCATGTCGTGTATCCAGCACCATTGAGGGCAGTATTAGAAAGTACAGTGAATAGCAGGTGGCCAAGAGATACTTGGACCAAGCCTCTGGATGCTGCTGGCAACGACTGGCCATCTTCTGGGACAGCTTCACCTCGTGCTTTGTCCGACGTGCGATCGGGGATCCCGGCGTCAATGAAGCACTCAACTGCAGCTGTAGGAACTGTGACAATGCCGTTTTCCTTGTGCTCTGCAACAGCTCCGGCTGTAGTGTAAAATTATGATAGTTATAATTGGAGGGTCCGCCACCCGATGCACCTGTCACGCTGTCCGGTGGAAAGATGTATTTGGTCCTTTCGCTATTTTGACCCGTGTCCCAATCCACCAGATGCAATTGGGCGGGAGTTTCATCGTAGCCGCCCACCTTCTCGGCGCATTCGTCAAAGAAACTCAAGCCATGATCGCCATCAGATACAAAGCTGCGCTCCTCAATGAATCTTATGAACATCTGAGTTTTCATCAGAAGCTCAAAGAATTTCTGGTGCGACTGCGGGAGAAATGACAGAAAAACAATGAGAAATTTTGATGTCAACCTAAATTATCCTATTGTAAAGAGTGGTCAACTTGATCTAAGTGATTTAAGTGCGCCTTTGTCATGTTTCCGAAAACTACTCTTCCTACGTTTTTATTTATTTATTTATTTTTTGATCCCCAAAGCTATATATTTTTACTTAAAGTACGTTTAGGATAGCTGCCCCCAAGTTGAGGCAGTTAAGCACATTGTACTGTACAGTCAAATCAACCTATGACAAATCAATAAAACCAATTTCATTGAAAAAGTTGGTCATCGCACAGTTAATAATAATTATAAATAATATTACTAACTTATTGCTAATCGAATAATGATTTTAAGCTGGTTTCTTATTCATCAATTTATACATTTCTCATATATTTCAAAAGCGAATGGTTTGCGGTCAATTTTTAAAAATTATGAGATCATTTCCAATTATTCACTGATGATTCCTGAAACTGTTGTATACCCTGCAGTTATTTGCGTTGGGTATAAAGGGGAGTTGAATTCACTCTTCTGGCTCTACCCATCTCGTAAATGTAAATAAAATTGTTGTTTCGTTATGTTTAAAAATTGTAATATATCTTTAATAATACAGGGTATCTCCTAGTGCGCACCGTCGTTCAGGGTATTTTTACTTGATCTAAATTGATTGCTTAGAGTAAACAACAATTGAACCCAATGAACGAATATGGCAAAGAATCTATTTTAATTAAAATGTGGCAAATATTATTGCGACTGTAAATATTATCAACTTGAAAAAGATTTGTAATAATGAATTTGTTATATTTTATCTATAGAGTCAATATTTTAGTGATAGGGAAATCAAGAAATAAGATTTATAAGTCATTTTGTAGATTGATTTAGCTGGAAATTTAATCGAGACACTTTTGTTATCTCTGCGCTTTCCGCAAACAACGATTCTGACGTCAGTCGAACAATTTTCAATTGATTACAAAAATAGATTGATATTTGTTCTCGCGAAAGACAAACAAACCAAAGATATGCGAATGAAAAATCGCTTTATAGTCGTTTGACTTTGTTGATATTAACATATTTACCTTATCGCGTGAGCGCAGAAAAGCCTTAAGCTGGAACAAAGCACTTGGATCTGTGGCACCTACAGACGGCGCCTTCGATATGGGCACCAAGTAATCACGATATCCACGTAATATGGATGCCATGAAGAGCAGAAAGGCTTCCTGAATTCGCTGCTCCAGCACCAGCTACAAGACAGGGAATAAAATTCAGTAAGTCAATCGTTTATTGAGAGTTATAAGTCATGCTTACCTCACGCTTACGTTTGCGTATGTCACGATCCAGACTATTGGTGGAATCAGAGGTAATGGGCTTGGCATTCTCCAACTCGGTGAGAGTCTGACGGAGCAGACGTGCAGCGCGTTTCGGCAGCAATTTGGGCGTCAAATGGCGCTGAGAATCGCAAAGCTGCATGAAGAAAATATTATGAGATTGGACATTGAAAAAATTTTAAGATTTAAACCCAAAACATTAGAGAAAATTCGGTTGCTTAATCGGTTTTTAGAGCCTTTGAATTCAAGGTTTCGGTTCATTTTTTTCCGAATCCGATACTTTTTGTTTATTATTTGAATTACTTACGCTAATGTTATTCGTGTCCAGATCAATACAGGTGACATCTGTGGGCGGTTCGTACAAATCAAAGAAACGCGAATCAACGCCAATTAAATAAGGCACTGGGGCATGCAACACTTCAGCCAAGCCCAGTGGACATAACGGTATATAGGGGCACTGCCATTTGAAGGGAAACAGCAGAGAAACAATGGCCTCGGCCACGGCAGTCAACGTAGCAGGTCTACAAGGGATTACAAGAGAAATATAAAGATTAGCTAAAGAAAAGAAGGATAACAATGACGCACCTGAGCGAGTGTATGAGTATCTTCTGCTCGGTGAGAGCCAACAGGAGCACATGCAGACAATTGTCAGTGCCCAGATTCTGTAGGAGCATATGAAAACCAGCTCCACTACGTGGCAATGGCGAATCCTCGGGTTGTGTGAGCAAAATGCGGTCATTTGATTCGCTGGACAGCTGTAGATGAATGCTTGGCGCCGGGAAAGGCACCTCGTCCAGCAGCTGAATAATATAACGCTCCACGGGAATCGGTATATTGATGCCATATAAAACCATGCGCTAAAGCAAAGAGAAATACAGAGAAACATTTTAGCATTTGCTTGTTAACTGATGTGAAAACTTGGCTTACGTGCAAGTATTTGAGCCACTTGTCAAAGGTGTCGCCAAAGGGATGGTGAGAAAGCAGGCAAATGGCCTTGATCATGTGCAGTGAATGCTGTAAGGCAAACTCCTCGTTCCAACCAAGCAATTCTCGCTGATCCGCCGACAACTGCGACTCACTGAAAGTATTTTTGAATGTTTGGGTATATCAATTAGAAAGTTATCATTTAAAACGTGTCTGCTTACTCGTAATCCTCGTAGAAGGTGAGCGCTGAGCCGTAGACCTTGTAGGTGCCATCGCTAACAGTCAGCACAAAGGTGCTAAACACTGGACTAATCGGTTTGCGCTTCTCAGTGCCATTGACATGCGGCCACGCCTCCAGGCTGGCGCCCATGGGCAGGCAAAAGAGTGGCACACTTGGGCACAGCTTGAGTGGAAAATCCGTGTGATCCACGGTGGGATAGCGTAATAATATTTCTGGTTTATAGCTAATATGCTTGGGACGGTACATGGACTTCTTGTAGCATAAATAGACATCGCTGCCCACATAGCCCTTGTTCAGTGTCTTGTAGATGAGACAGAAGGCGTGTGGTGGGCGTTCCCCTTTACTCTGGACAATCACACAGAGTTCGGTGACCACGAGTTCATTGCAGGGCATCTCTGGACGGGCGCGTCGATATGTGAGAAACGTTTTCGCCGACGAATTATTCACATTGGCCACACGGCCGCCTGGCGTTTCGGCCA
The DNA here is from genome assembly GCA_035044365.1 of Drosophila neotestacea. Taxonomy (NCBI): domain Eukaryota; kingdom Metazoa; phylum Arthropoda; class Insecta; order Diptera; family Drosophilidae; genus Drosophila; species Drosophila neotestacea. The sequence continues at coordinate 530,701 of JAWNMD010000051.1, read as the reverse complement.
CGATTTCAGCATCCGACATGATGCGCTCATGGCCATCATAGAGCACACCTGAAAGGGAATAGGATTACTTAGTACATGTTAGCCCAGTTGGACTTGTTTTATGCATACCTATGTCTACTAGCGGTGGTCGATCCTTGCCGCGTCGAAAGTATATATAGCATTCAGTCGTACGCACCGAGCCATGATTAAGATTGGCAGGTAGACCAGTGGGCGTGTGTTCTAGCAGTTCATAACCATCAGGAATTTCCTCACCCAGCAGTGGAAAGTAAACGCCAATGTCTGTGATGGGTTCAATTGTACTTGCGGCACGTAGGCGACCCGAATCATTGAATATGTTCTCTTGGAGCAGCTGAGGCTGCTCTGGCATTCCGGCAACCACAAAATAGTCCGCAATACGCTTCTCCTCCATGTCGTGTGTGTAGTTGTTGCCTTAACTGCAAAGAAATGCCAAAAGTTAAGTGTCTATCGATAAGATAAAAAATAGACAGAGTTATTGTGTGGAGCGAGGAAGAGCACGAAAAGGGGGAATAGACTGAGGTGCAGGAAAAGGAGGAGTGAAGAGTCGCAAGCCAATCTTTGTTTACATTGCCGACGTCGCTGCTATCGCCAAAAGCTGATTACAAATGCACATAAGTCCAATCAAAATCAAACTAAAAATACAAATAAAGCAACTAAGTAAGCGACATTTTGCTGGAGTCTCAATATGAAACGACGTCGACGTTGCTAGTATCATTGACTTTGTTGTTGCTGTTATTTTTTTTTTGTGTCATATTATGCTACGGCCACAAAGTACAACAAAAACAAGTTCCGCATGATGATTCAACGCCGTTTCCGCTGCTGCTGCTGCTGCTGTTGTTGGTCGTGTTGTTTTTGTTGCTGCCGTTCAATGCCAGGCCTTTTGTTTTGTTGTTGTTGCTGCTGTTGCTGCCACTGATTTGGTTTTTGTTTACAGGAATCGAAATCGGTATCGAAATCCATTCCCGTTGCGGTTGCTCTCGAGCGGATTTGCAAAACTTACAATTTCGTTGTCGCTGCAGCTGCTTGAGATGCTGCTGCGTCTTTAATTTCAATTTCGAATTTTCGTCGTAGTTTTTGCAACTTCTTCACACTACGTTAATTTCCACACAGCGTTGCACAAACACACACACACACACACAGCAGACAGACATTCAACGTTTATATATTCGTATAGTCGAAGACACGATTCATACATACATATCGATATGTAGGCGGCGACATTCGCCCACTTGCACTTTGTATTGACTCCGTGCCCTTAACTATCGCGCGTCTTTTGTTCAATTTGTTACGTCTCGCGCCCGTTCAATGCATGAAAAATCCCAGAACGTATTGAGAGCTAGGACTGTTCATATATCGAGACACCACATCGATACAGTCTGACACTTATCGATTATTTAAATAGCTAATGTCAGTTGACAGAAAAGAGGAAATTTATGCAAATTATTAATAAATATTTCCTCTGCGATCTGTATTTGTGTTCTATTTTCAAAATTTACTGCTCACAATTTCAGCTGAGCCTGATAAATATATCGATATCAATGTTTTGAATACTGTCACGTCACATAAATTATTTGTGAAGGGTATTTATTCCATATTATATGTCCGTTTATATGTTTCCACGACAGCTAGTTAAACAAAAAAATAATATCTGCCATTTAATAACATCATAAATTCTGACGTCAGTTGTTGAGCAGCTGCGTCTGCCAATTCAACCATCAAACAGCTGATTTTTAAAACATCGTCTGCTTCTTATCGATACTATCTCTCAGCGCAATAGAGTATCGATAAGTCTATCGAATTAGTTTGCGCGGCTGATTAAAAAATAGAAGAAAGTTTATTGGCTTATAATTAAACCAACTGTGTGTAATTTTTAATTGTGTTATAACAAGTGCAAAGATAAATAAGAAGAGAAAGAGTTCGTATTTGTCAATTGCGACCCAAATAAGGCATTGTAATTGTATTAAATAAGCAGTAGAGCGCAGCCAGACGAACAATGGCGTCACATGCATTAGACCCAATTATGTTTTTCATGGCTCAAAGCCAAGCTGTTGTCTATTATTCCTAATTTGCAACGGCGCAGTTGGTGACCGCACTTGTCCACTGAGTCAAGTTCCTTAGATTCATTCATAATTGTAAGTCGCTCCACATTTTACTCAATTTGAGTGTTTTCTTATTGGCGACAACTCCTGCGCAGACAGAGGCGTCTCAATGTGGGTAGCTCCTACAACAGAAGGTGAAAACCCCCGTTTGTCGATGACACTGTTCCGCAAATTGACTCGTTTTTGTTTACAAATATTCTGTCGTGCTCCGAGCTCTCCTCAGAGTCCTGAGACATTTGCATGCGCGCCTGTTGCGTGCGCTTGTTGGATTGTTGCCTTAATGGATTCTGCCTCGGCCTTGATTGCCTTGGCAGCCATTTCTATTTGTGATAATCAAATTATGTGGTCTTCCCCAGCTTATTATCAGTTGTGTCATTGCTATTTAATTCCACGTTAATCAACTGCTCAGCTTGTCATGGTGTCCACGTTGCCAGTTTCGAAATTCTTTGAATATAACAAAAATGTATACACAAATGCCATAATAAAAATCACAACAAAACAATAAAGACTATTTAGGCTGACAAATCAAATTAATTAAGAGCAATAGACATCAACTAAATAACAAAAGGCGAACGGACCTCTTCAAATTTTGCAGAAATTCCAAGTCGATTAAGATATGTACATACTTGTATTGTACTTAAAAATAATCATTTATTTTAATAAGTAAAGCAAGACGATTCTTAAAGTAAGCTACACCTACATATTTCTGATTTCTAATTTCTTATATTTGAAATAATTTTAAAGTGTATAAGAGATTAATATAATATTTTCAACAATTGTTTAATTTGTATCTATATTTGATTAAATTAACTTTTACAGCTTCGATTATTCAAGTGATCTGTTAATACAATGTATTTATGAACTTCCATATTTAAAAATATTCTGAATCTATTTCCATCTGTATTGTCTGTGTCAATATTCAAACATATTCATATCTTCCATTTTCTATTTAAATTTAACTTTAACGTTATTGGTTTTGCCTATTTTTGACGAACAGTGCTCAGTTGAAAAAAAGCTCACTCAGGAATTTGAGTGGGCGGACTCAGTGAAAGCGCTCAAAAAACTAAAATAAAAATTACTCATACGCCGCGTCGGCATTCGTTGTATGCGTGTTCGGGCTTTGGTTCGTTGATGTTTTGGTTTGTACGTTTAAGTCTACAGACGGGCACTTGGCTTGCGATTTGAATTGAAAGCGCGCAGTTCGCATGCGAATATCCTGACCGACGGTTGTGTGGCCGGCGCAGCATCCGAGCAAATCCCTAAAAAAACAATCAAAAACATTTCGAAAACTGTTTTTGAAATTCAAAAATAAAGTTTTGTGCATTCGCAACCAGTACTCAAATATATAAGTGGATATTTTTCTTGATTTTTGTTTTGTGCGGTAAGCATCAAAAGGGCGACAAAATCCAAAGTGAATTATTAAAAAAATTGAATTTAATTTTCTGAATCGAATTAAATTAATCAAACAAACAACAAAACATAAGTGCAAAGAGGAGTCTCGAGCGTGGCAAATTGCTCATGTCTCCTGTCTCTTCAAAGCGCGATTCATCAGTCAAAATAACACCTGATTTCGTTCTTGTGTTTTTCCCTCAAATCCAAACAGGTGAGTGCACCGCATAATTGTTGGAAATTGAATTATGAGGCGAGGTGTTGAGTTTGTGAACGGTAATTGTATTACCCTTCGCTCATTTCCTTCCGTTCATCAGACAAAAAAGATAGAGTATCCCATTTGCGCTTATTTGGCTTCCATTCGTTTTGAATTAAAATTTTGTGGTTGTTCTATCAGAAGCGAAAGTAACTTTCTATCTTAAAAGGTTGGCTGAAAAGTTTTTGTTATAATTTTTTTTTTCAAATCCTAAATTAATTAGACGGCCGTCATTTTGTTGTGCCTCCATTTGGGGCACAAGGTGCAAAGACCCTGACCTCTCTCATTCTCAGCTTCTGTGTGGATGGATGGTTGCTTCAAAGGCAGTGCCAACGACATTTAAATTCACAGACAGCATAAAGCTCATTAGCATATTGTCGCCGGCCATCAAATTTAGAGGCAGATGTTTCAAGTTCCAAGTTCTAAGTTTCCAGTTGATTGATGAGCTGAGCCGAGCCGAGCCCCCAGTTATAAAGTACAGCTGCTGATTCATACAATTCCTTAGCATTTTACTATTCTCTGGGACAGAAACATTTTACCTTGTCTTTTGTTAAGCTAGAGAAATGAAACACATTAACCAAAAAAATTGAGACAGCATTCCTTTCGTAAAACTTTAAGGTATTTTCTTATTCCGAGAGCATCTCGCGTATTATACGGGACAAACCTTTCTGAATTGAGATTTTATGTGCCAATCAAAGAAACAAAGTTTTATTAATTGTTCAATTGTTTTTTATTGAATTTTGAGCTACAACATTTGAGATTCAATTCGAGTTTTTGTGTGAATTTTATTAATGGAATTATAAATCATGTTTCAATGCCACAAAAAAGAGCGTTGAAAATATTTAAATATGTGCGGGTTTATTCTATTCTATTTAAATTTGTACAGCATCCATTTAAAATAATGAGGCAAAGAAAACATTTTATTAAATCATTAGTTAAGTACCCCAAATATAAATCTTACTCCTTAATGAAAATTGATTTAAAAGTGGAATTTAGAAAAAAAAAGTTGTAGATAAATTTGCTTTCCTATATTTCTACTAATTTATAAAAAATGTATGTATAAAAGATTTTGATTTAAATAAGTATTAAAATTTCAGAATATATTTTTTGTTGGGAATTCTTAAGCCGGATCTAATTATTACAAGAGCTTAATTCACATCGTTGTTACAGTGATTTTGTTAGCACTTTTCTGTTTATTATTATCAATTCTATTCCAAACTAAGTTTTAAATTAAGTTCAATTTGGTTTTTAGCTTGACTTTTGTTGAATCTGGCATTTAACTCGTTCACTTAATTTTTCACTTGTAATAATTATTTTCATTGCCCCCGTTCGATGACATATTTCAATATCGTTATATTAACGAGTAATTAATTAGTTTCACGGTCATTAAGCTTAAGTCCATTAGGTTCTTAATTGAGAAACAATTGATACTATGCCAACTAAACGATGTTTTGAAACAATTAGCGAGAGGTTGAGTCAACGTTTTAAGAACAACTCAAAGCTTTCAATTAAATCAAGTTCGGGTTATTAGAAAGGTTTGCCTGGGAAGGTGGAGAACTTTCTCACTTTTCAGAGTTTGCCTTTTGCACGCGATTGCCTTTTATTTATTTTGTTTTTAGCTTTTCTTACTTTTAAGATTGAAGAGAGGCAGAAGAAACATGCGACATGCATTTAATTTCAATTCGCACTTAATTTTGCATTTAATGTGCGTAATTTTCGTCTAAATTTAATTGGCCTAATTAGGTGCGACATGGCCGTAAATATAACGTGAGCATTCACAGTAAGTGATTAAATGAAGACTTATTCAAGCAAAGTGAAGTGAAGTGAAGTGAAACAAATGCGAGATATGCGAATTGCTTGAATTGAATTAATGAGGCAAATGTCAAATTTGAATGGGTTAAATGACGCCAAAGAAAAGGGTGCAAATGAGGAGCCAAGAGCCAGGGAGCTAAGAATGCCGGAATATGTATATGACTGGCCGCAGTCTTTAAGTTTAGCCGAGTTGCCACTTGGTTATACAAAAAGTGAAAGAACATTTATGAACTTTTCATAATATTTTAACAAGAATTTAACGCTGCAGGCGAGGAAAAGCCCAGACTCCACGCCCCCTCACTCAGAAGCTATCAAGCAACATACTACACTGAGGCAAATGGACCAAGATACGGCATTAAATATGAACAAGCTGTCAAAAAAAAGGCAAACTAGACTTACCAGTACCCTATAATTGACACTCCTACAAAGTATGGCTAATTTTTTCAAAGTAAGGCTTCAGGCCTTAAAATGTAAAAAAATTAAAGAAAAATTTCATAAACATTTCTCATTGTCAGCTAAATTTAAATTTGAACCGAATAATATTTGTTTATTTAATGTTAACTAAAAAAGTTCGACAAAAAAGTTGATATTAAAAATAAGAATTTTAATTACCAAACGAAATTCAATTATGTTACAAAAAAGCTTGAAATCATCTCTTCAAATAGAAAGTCTATATGGCCGCTTTACTGCTGCCCATATTGCAGGGTATGCATATGAAAAAGATACGCAAAACGTTGACTTCTCTAGAGTTTGAGTCTTGCATCACTCTAAAAATGGGAACGGAGCTGTAAAAATACCACAACGCATAGCCCTTAGAATGTTATGCTTATTATAGTTCTGTCTGCCTGGCAAGTGCAGCTGACATGAGGGTTAGATAAGTACATACATATGTCCATGTCCAAGTCTATGTCCATATCCATGTCCCTTTTTGTGGCCAGAGCTGAGCCCTTGGCTTGGCTTGATTTCACCAAAAGGCAGCAAAGAAGCTGCTGTTGTTGCATTCTTTGTGGCGCCAGTTAAAACAAATTTATATCTACAAAGTGTATCTCAGTCTGAGATACATTTTTGCCTTTGAGAAAGGAACTTTCTATTGGCATTGGTCTGGCCAAGAGTCGAGATGGCAGTCTTTACAAAATTCTAACAACTGCAAACGGCACTCTGACCTAATCTAATGTATTTAAATGATGCTTTAAAATGTTTTCTTTCAATTTAATCAGTTTTTTTTTTGTTGCATTTAGTTGATATACTATCGCTTTTATACTCTACACAGCTAACGAGCTACATATGCATGTTATTTGTCATGAAATATATAAACACATGGAAGGGAGTGTGTGGGATTCTTATCAAGTACTACATTATTCATTACTGTGCAAATTAATCATTAAGCTTAGAAGCTATGCGAATAAATCTTTTTGTGTTAAGTTTTTTATATCCCACAAATTAAAAAAAACACGCAATAGTTCTATCATTTCTAGAGGCATTAGATAATTTAATAAGTAGCATACTAAGGTACAATTTTGAAAGATATTCAAAAACACTTATTAAAAAAACTTTTTTTTTGCTCTAAAGAATTTGTTGTTTCTAATTCTTTGAATTGTAAGAGTTTTTAAAATTTAAGTCGGAAATTGAAAACTTCAATATGCTTGCAGGGAATATTTCTTTTCAATCAATTTCGATGTTTTTAAACGAGCTTATTCAATGAAGAAAATCCCTTTCGGGCTTAGGTTTGAGAAGTAGCTGTAATGGATCGGCTCTGCAAGGTTCGGTTTAGGACGGGCTTGCAAAATACAATTTTAAACTTAGAAAAAAAAAACATTTTGAAAGGGTATTTAAATATTCAGAATGTCGACATAACTTTACTCTTTTTTCAAGTTTTCTTTCCCCTAATGTTGTGACTTTCGTCGCCTGGCAGACTGATCAGACGACCTTAACTGCAGCATACTTTACGGAGCTCGCTTCCAAAATAAGCAAAGAAAAAAACAAAGAAAAAACACACAAGGTAACTTGGTTACAAATTTTATGAGCTTGCCTCCACACACAGACAAGACATACACGGACACACACACACACACATAAGCATACAGTCTTTTATGCATGTCATGAAAAATTTTAAAAATGCTGCCAGCAGGAGGTTGCCTTATCCCACGTTGCTTACTGTTTGTCTCTGTGTGTTGAAATTTAATTGATTGACATTATTTAAGCGCAAAGACAAAAATTTGCAAGTAAACAAATGAACAAATGACATGTAAATTGTTTACCCACAGTCAGCGTTTCTAAAATGATAATGCCAAGTACGTTTCTTGATAAGAATTCACAGATGATTCAGCACTGTTTACTGAGATACTTTTAAATATGACTAAAATTACTGTATTTACATTAAATTTCCCAAGTTGCATACATAAGTGTTTTAATAATTGTGTGTACCATTTCTTTTTTCTGAAAGGTTTTCAGATATGTCAATATTGTCTAGTTAAATGATTCTCTAGAAATGATTATCTCTAAAAATCAGATGGCAATGTCAGAGATTTGAAAATTTTACTAAAGTCGTACCTAAGAGAAAATACTTTTTCTAAATCTAACTTAAGATTTGCTGGCGAATAAGCCAAGATTTGTTTGTTGGGAACACATTTGCCTTCTTCACTTTTATGTGTTGTTCTTACTCCTTTTTCTGTTCTGGTTATTGTTATATGTAAATTAAATATGAAATGTCGTTTGCAAGTCTGCAAAAGGCTTTCAACTGCTGCGCTGCTCGCAATTTGTTAATTGACTTAAAAATTGTTCATGTTGTTGTTTTTATGTTCTTGTTGTTGCTGTTGTTGTTGTTGTTGTTACTTGTCGCCGTTGCTCATCAGCGTTATCGAGATGAAAGCGAAGTTCCATTTCGTAGAAGCAACCAACATTCACAGAACAAGACAGATAAATAGACAGCAAAAAAGACAGCGAATGCGATTGTGTGAGAAAGAGAGTGAGAAAGTCACTTTGAAGTTTCATGCAGAGAAATGTGGCAGGCATTTGGATCTAGCAGGGGCATGAATAAGTGTTGGGGTTGAGGGGTTAAGGGGGCAATGCCTGTGGTAATAGCTGCTGCATGCTAATCGAGTAAAAATGTGCCCCAAGGAGTTACTGTATCTTAATCTCCATTACATAATGTGTGCGGTTGTTCTTTTTGTCGCGGCATTTGTAAATAATTTATGAAGAAATTAAACTGTTTCTGCTTTTAATTTCTCTCCCTCTCTCTCACACACACACACATACACATGTACATGAATTGGTTTTAAATTATTTGTTGCATGCTTTTAAGCGAACTTAGGAAACATGTATTTCACTTAAGTAGCTAAATGTGAAACAGTTTTTGCTGACAGAAAATAGTCTAATTAGTCTCGAAAATTGAAAAAGATTTTAGTTCAACAGAAACATAAATTCCACACACAAACAGTGAAAAACTAAAGAAGTTCAGTTGCCAATTTCAAAAAAATAATGAGGTAGTATTGTTATAAATTTGTCTTAAGGATTAAGAAAAATATCATCCATCTTTAACAAAACATTAATGAATGATTAAAAAAAAATACCATAAAAAAAGAGATTGTAAATAAAGATTTTGTACTTTTCAGGATTTGGAAATATACATAGATTTTTTGTGTGTTAGCTCCTAAGAAATCAAATGTAGTGTTGCATTATTACTATTTGGAGATTGTCAACTGGACTTTTTAGAGATCACAATTTGGCGGGCATAAAGACTTTAATTGTCCACTGTAGATACACACATCTAGACACAGAGTGAAATGAGAAGAAGAAAACAAGCAAAGCAAAGTTATGAGCATCAGAGTCACAAAATTTCATTGCTTTGCTAGCTGGAGGACAGTCATAAGTCCGTTCAGGCGTGCTTCGTATTTGTCTATTTCGCAGACTAGAAACGAGGAAAGAAGGAGAAGGATGTAGAAGTAACAAACAAGGATGTTCTCTAGCTTGTTGCTTTTCGACAAGGCCAGAACCAGAACCAAAGTAAGAGTGAGAGTCAGAGTCAATACGAGAGTACTATACTTTGTCCGCCAAATAGTTTGCTCTGCATTTTGGCCACACGAAATTGCGCACATTCATTTCCGTTCCGGGAACACAGTGGCAGTCAAATGAGAAATGCCACACCCCCTTCAAAGACTCACACACACACACACTCACACACACACACACACACACACACGCACAAAGAAGACAAAGCTCAGCTGTGCAACGAGACTTATGAGAGTAACTTAATTACGAATTTATCAGCTGTTGGTTTGTTTTGTGTTCCTTTTTGTCAGCTCGTTCATATTTCAGTTGTGATCCAGTTCATTTTGTTCACTGTCTAGCATGCAATTTACGAAGATAGTTACTAATTGACAACGTTTTTCATTGTTTAATTTAAACATCCAAGTTTATATCTGAAAAAAAGAAATCTTATGGAATTTTAGTGTTAAAGAAAATTAAAATTTTCTTTACTGCCTAATCGTTTCTAGTGGATCCGCAACTAAGTGAATTCTTTGAAAACTTTTCTACTTATGGAAGTAATTTGATCTGAATTAATTTTATCCAAAATTTTGTGGAATTTTATGATTGTTATTTTAAACTTTACATTTTGTAAACCTAGTTCATAGATTAAACTTTGATCTTATATTATTAGGTCCGAGAAACAAATTCAAATTCCATTCAAATTGCTTTGCTGCATATTTGCATTTTTATTAGCTCTCATTGGAATTTCATTGAAATGTAAGGTCAAATTTTTTGGTCTAGTTCCTAGATTTAACTTTTCTCTTGAATTACCTTTCGATAAAACAACTTTCCACTTTTGCACAATATTTTGCTAAGAGTTTTACGTTTAATAATATTGGCAGTGTTTCCATTTATATTTGATCTCTGGAATTTTAATGAACTAGCCTGCAGAGATTTATTTTTCTATGGCATTATCGAAAAATTTCTTAGAAGTGTTGTTTTGCCAAAATTTAATTTCAAATAAACTTTCATTAGTTTTAAGGAACTTTCTCGATGCCTTTGTAGAACTTTAGTTATCAAAACTGAAGGTTTCAGGTCGCTTTTCCGAGAGTTTAATTTAAACTTGAATAATATGCTTTTCAAACACCATTATTGTGAACTAGTTCTTAAGGTATCAGCAAAGTTAAACATTTTCCTAGCCGTTTTCCAAAGTGCGGCGGGAACACAATTGTCATTGTCGATGGAACAGGATTTGTGCAGAAATTCTCATCTTGCACAATTAAACCTAATTCAAGTCAAACATCAACGTGAGTCCTTCCCCCTTCCCATCGCTTGCTTATTAAAATTTATGATTTTCTCTATGTAAGTGTGTTTCTCTATGTGTAAGTGTGTGTGCGTGTGTGCGTGTGTGGGTGTGGTTCGTTGTGATGGAGAAGTTTTACAACTTTTGCCAAATTGTAAAGTCGGGTACGCCCCTTAAGTAATAAAACATTTACGCCCCCAAAAGTATGCAATGTGCATGTTACAGTAGTCAATTGTACTCTGTATCTGTGCCTGTGTTTGGGTACGCGCGTGTGTGTAGAGTCAAATGTCACAAAGGAGCATGTTGCTTAAGCAACGATGGCAGCATAAAAAAATTCAACAAAGGAAATGTGAAAATATGTCAGCCGGTTAAGCAGCAACAAGAACAACATTGAAAGAAAAAGGCACGAAGTTAAGGAAGGGTATTTCAGGGCGTGATCCTGGCATTAAATTATGAACTCAACAATGCATGTGGTGACTGAAAGACAGTTTGAGGGGCGTGGTCAAACGCCAACTACCACACACACACACACACACAACACTCACGCTTTCACAGTGTCACAGTGAAATTTGCGGGAAAGCGTGAAGGAAAATAATAACTAAGTTTTCCAAATCGCTTTTACAATTCGCAACTATTTCGCCAACTCTTGCAAGTTTCAATCTTTGCATACACAACAAATTTTGAAATTTGTCTAATCTTTTGATGTTGATTTGCAAGTCAACAAAATTTCTTATTACAAAAGTTACGCGAATTAAAAGAGTTTACGTATTTGAGAAAACATTCGCGTGCTGTTATGCTGTTGCATGTTATATTCTTCGCTTGGTTCGAACATAACTTTTACTTAAATGTTAAGTAGTTCCACACACACGCACATTTAGCCAGAGGGGGATAGCGAAGGGCTAATTTGATTTTATTAATGAAATCATTAGTAGAAATGACAAAACGTAGCCCCAAAGGTAAGGCCGAGGTCAGGACACGGTTGGAACTCACTCGGCTAAAAGTTGACCAGGCGCAATGGATTTAATGTAGCATGTGAGTGGTCGTTACGGCTATTCCCTTTGTGTACCCTGTCACCAAGCAAATTATTAAAACGGGTAGTTTGAAGTAGTTAGTTTTAACATCATTGCAGTATTATGAGCATTTCATAATAATTGGATAATAAGCATACTTGATATGCAAGTGGGATGAAAGCAGCTTACTGCCTTTAACTAGTTTACCCACAATATTAAATATTCGAAGAATTCTAGTTGAGTTTTTAATATCAGCTTACTATTCTGAAAATTTCATAATAAGCGGATAATGAACACTGAAGCACCTGTTAACGGGTAATTTTGAGCAGCATCGGCAGCGGTGTATCTGGCTTATTTTCCCCACCGCTTTTAAGTATTCGAAGAAATGCAATTTAGTTGTATTATTAGTTTTATATTTGTCAAAATTTTATTGTAATTCGAAGAAATTGAATTTAGTTGTATTATTAGTTTTATATCTGGCAAATTTCATTGTAATTGGATAATGGAAACTGAAGTGATTCATGCTGAAAAATTAAGTTTTCAGACATTTAAGTGCAGCTTATGTTAGGTATGGATACTATTACTTTCGAATTTCTTTATACTCTTGACAATTAACATTAACTGAAAGCAACCGAAAATCATTAAATAAAATGAAAACGGCCATTCAATTAAATACAATGTTGAATAGATTTGAATTAATATTCCTTGTGATTAAAAAAGAATATACATATCATAAGAAACTATATGACCACTTAATATTTTATTCATGCTTTCACGGTATCTTGTAGTCGAGCATGACCAAACAGTATTTATGGATTTTTTTTCTTGTTCTGCGAGTCCATTCATAGAGCTCTGTCCCAGCTGCGGGAGTGATTCTCCGTCTTGTCCACCCCTATTGTGTCAGGGGGGAACACTTTCACCCACCCACTTTGGGCTGCAATGTACACCGTTAAAAGTGTAACGGTAAACATGTATTACGATATAACGGTAACGGATGTGGTCATTCACACAAATTAAATATTTGCTTTTTCGCTATTGTAACTGAAGCATCGTCGTCGTCGTCGTCGTCGTTGTCCAATCCGCACCATTTTATGCATTTTTCTGCGCCCATGTTAGATTAATTGAAGAGATTTTCATGTTACAACATCGAGAACAACAGCAGGAAAAAAATTGGTTTAAAAAACTGTCGAAGCATCTGTGAAAATATATATGGGAATTTAGTGCAATTCGCTTAAACGATTTTGTATCTGTGAATCCCTTAAAGGATTTTCAAATAAATGGATACGTTCAAGTTAAAGCTTGTAGCTGTAAAAGACTCGATTTAAGACTCAATTAGAAAACATAAAATTAATTGAGTTTCCTTACACAATATTACATATTTAGTGTTTAAATAGTTGATTTGCTTTAAATTCGTAAGCATTTTAGTTGTCGCAGACTGAATGTCAACTATGACATCAAAAGTCCTGCTTTTTAAAATTTATTAATTTTTTTTATCTTACATCTTATGTAAAAAACAAATAATACTATCGAGAACTAAGTAAATAGTTATTATTCTTGCATATATGTACATTGTACATACACATTTACAAAAGAGCAATTAATTTTCAATATAAGTATGTATGTTTAAATAAAATTAATGCTGCTAATACTCCACTTTCTTATTTGTTTTACCCTGTGAACCTTAGGTTATTTACTACTTAGTTCCTATATTTACTCATAAATAAGGCTTAAATTATATGACTATTTAATTTTAAGCTACCTTTTGTTCATGAACTTAATTGTGGAGAGCTTTATCTAGTTGCGGTTTAATTAAACAATTTTCTGGTTTGTAAGTGTGTAAAGTTTCAAAAATGATGCTGAATGATCTTCTCAACTATGTTGTCCATTTAACATTGGAGCATTTGACATTCGCTTGAATGGAATTTCCAACAATGAACTACTTGCATTTGTTCACATCTACCTATTTGAGTGGTGTTTTTTTTCTGAAATGTAGCACGGACCAATTCAAGTTCCACATTTTTTGTTATTTACATCTCTGTTGCTGGCCATTGTCAGATGGACAGTTTGAAGAATCATCTCACAAACACGTGCACTCAATGCTCTGTTCATTGAGATGCTAATGTATCCGCGTGTGCGTGCCTCCCTCTTCTCTCCTCCTTCTTGGCTTTCTTTGTTGGCCCGGCCAAGACTTGAGTACCATTCCACATGTCTCAGCTCCTTGGCTTACCCATTTTCTACAGAATCCTCTTTTTGCAAAACTCTTTGTACTAAATTTGTATGGGTATATTTGTTGGATTTATCAAATTGAAACAAATATTTATATGATATGTTTTGAAATACATTAAACTGATTCGATTTGACTTATTATTTCTAGGCCATAGGCTGTTAATTGATTCTAAACTGAATTATGTTAAGTCCATTCGGTCAAAACTGTTTGGAGTCTAGCCATATCCTACTTCCCTTTGAATTTCAAAATCAAAAAGGATATCGAAATAAGTATCTATTGACGGAAGAGATGGCTTCAATCAAAATTAAATATGTTAATTCTTTAAGTTACGTAATCCTTATTATTCTAAATATAAAAATATATTATAATATAAATCTTAATCCTAACTTTTATAATCTTTCTTTTCTTTTCTTTTTGAATACTTTTCCATTTTGCCAAATATATTAAAGAAAACATTAGAGTTATTCAAATGATGAACATACATCTAGGGTTCAGCTTCTAAAAGATTGATGGTTTAAAAAATGTTTGAAGTACAGGGTATTTCTATTGTCGAGTGTATTTCTACGAACTGTTGACGTTTTATGACAAAATGGATTATAGAGTATGTTAATGTAAATAGAAGGTTTTGCCAGTGACACTAGCTCAGACGATGCTACAGTCTGGGACTCAGCACGAGGCTTGATATGTGTGCGCGCACATACACGCACACACACACACACACCCTTACCTACACACACACCCACTGCATATAAGAGACACTATAGGTAAGCACATCTATGGAAACGTGCCCCACATTGATGCAAGCGTAAGCAGAGCAAACAAATCAAACGTGGCAAGGACATGTGGCAAGGCGTTAGCGTTGGCGTTGGGGAAATTCGCTGAGGCACTAAACGTGCTGGCTAAATGTTTGACTTGGCTAGATAAAGAGCACGAGATCGAACCGGTAACGGTAAACGATAAACGGGCCGAGCTCATATCGACTCGGCTCGGTCTTGGTCTCGGTCTCGGTCTCGGTCTCATAGCTTCCGCTAAGACAATAACCGATGCTAATGTATTATACGTGTCAATGTTGAATCCTGTTTGACTGATGTGTGTATGCCCACATCTACACTGAGCCAGACTTACAGTAGGCGTCATAATACATTGCCAGGCCCACACACACACACACACACCCTCCACACACAGACATCGCACATTCCTGAGTCTCATTCTCATACTCATTCTCATTCTCAGTCTAGTCGTAGTCCCATGATAGAAGTGTGCTGTCAATTTGTGACAAATGCCTTTGTCGCACAATGGAATTGACAAGACAACAAGCTCTGCGGCCAATTAATAGTCCAGGGAAAGAAATCGTTATGATATCGATTGACAGCCAATAACACAAAAGGATGAAGCCTGACTTATCGATCATCACAAATTGTCCGAGTTATTTCCGTTCAAGTTTAAATTAAAATACGCTACTTAATGGAATTTTTAAAAATATTTCTGATCATTTATATTATTTACTGATATTTTTATATTTCTTAATCGGAAAAACAATTAAGCTGCACTTAATTCAAATTTAAAGAAGATTTCAATAAATTTGTCTGTACCTTTTTTTGATAACGAAATAAAATATTCTTAATCAAAAATGTGATTGATAAAAATCAACCAAGACACGAAGAAAAATTTGTGGTTTACGTGGTTTTAAAGCTTAACAAAAAAACATTACAAAATTGAAAAAAAATATCCAAGTTTTGTTATATTGCCAATAATTAATAGTTTTGTTTGATTGTTAAATGAAATCCTTAGCTGAGATTTAATCTTACTTAAAATCTTCTGAATAAAATGAATTTTTTCTAATCAAATTGAGTTTGGCAGCCCATTGAATGTGGCATGCAGCAATGCCACCGAATCATAACTTGATGCCTCACACATTCGACCTATTTGCAGGTTGGCTTTGTCTGTGCTTTTTTACTCGGTGTCTTCTCGCTGTATTTTATGCATTGGATGAGCTAACATTGGGCCTAAATAAGATATAAACACGCAAACACACACACGCACACATATTCACACTCACAGAAAGTAACAGATACATTTGGTAGATACACTTGATGGTGGCAACTCAGCTACGTGAGTTGACAACATTTATGGGATGCCCCACAGTTTGTTTGCTATGTGTGTGTGTGTGTGTGTGTGTGTGTGTGTGTGTGTGTGTGTGTGTGTGTGTGTGTGTGTGTGTGTGTGTGTGTGTGTGTGTGTGTGTGTGTGTGTGTGTGTGTGTGTGTGTGTGTGTGTGTGTGTGTGTATGTGTGTGGATGTGTATTATGTTATATTAAAAGTAAGACATTTGCGTAAATTGTGAACATTTAAATTGAATCAAGTTCTGACCAACTGACAACTCTTACTTTTTTTGTAGGTTCTCTGGGAAGTTAACCCTTGCTTTTAAGTGGCAACTTTCGTTGGGAGGGGATAGTTGCAAAAATAATTTAACTTGTCTGCGTTATTTTTATGCCACATTTCCAGCTGGTATGAAAAAGTTTAAACAGTTTACTGTTTACAGTTTACAGTTTAGAGTTTAAGGCTGGCCTTAAGCGAATGCTCTGTCACCATCGATATGACCGTCGCCACACACAAAAATGGATATGGAGGGGCCAATGCCACAAGGCATCGAGGGTGTCGGTGTTTTGTGGGATCCTCTGTGTCTGAGTTAAGTTTAACGCTTGGCAGCGCGGCATATCAAGCATACGCACTGTTGCATACGACCAGAACTCTGTCTGATGATGGGAATTGCGATTGGGGTCTGGGTCTCATTCTGGGTCTAAGTAACCCTTCATCCGCTGCTCGGTTCGGCTTGTCAAAAATTAAACGAAGCAATAAATTATGCGTCTACCAATGGGCGCCAGTCAGGCAGCAACCAAAAATGATATACATACATATACACTCATATAGTATACTCACGTTTATGTTTATACAAGGAAAAAAAATGGTGTGTGCGTTTAAGTATCCCATTATGCATGCAGATTTCCCTAATCTTTTGGGTTTCTCTCAGCTCTGTTACTCGGAGAAGTTTAGCGACTATTATAAGCCGGAAACTTCTCCAACCTCCCTCCCCCCTGAAAAATCAGCTCTGTGTTCCGGTCCTTAGCTCAAATATTTGGGAGCCTTGAACGCCCCAAGATATGACAGGGACAAGGTCAAAATGCCATCTTAAATTCATGACAACTTTATTCTAATATTCTCTGCATTTTTAAAGAAATTTCAAATTTCATACATATTTTGACAAGTTGATTTTAAGCTTATTTTTTAGACAACCTGTTGGTTTAAAAGATACATTCATTAATTTAGCTGCAGATAAATCTCTGGTAATTTATGCTTGTCTGGCTTTTCTATTATTTTGGGTATTCAACTTGATAAGATGGAGATTTCAATTAAAAATGTATAAATATTTATTGAATATTGAAAATGTTGCTAAATTAGATTAGGCAAATGTTTAAGTTTATATTTATTTGTGTTTGCGGTTTTAGTTTTTTTGTTATTATTATTATTTCTTTGTTTCAATTTGCTCATGATAGTTAAACAAATAATACATTAAGTTATTTTCAGGTCAAACTTCACTCTGCGGCTTTTTTTACTCATCTACTTAGTTTATGATCGACTTAGATTTTAAATTGGGTATTATGCATCAAGCAAAAGCAGAAAATTTAATGAAAATTGAGACTAACGACTTCAAAATTATTATGGGGTATCTTTTTCAAATGTAAATAAAGTCAATAGATTAGGGAATGAAACTTCCATGCCTGTAAGAAATGTGTATTTTCTTTTCAAGTGATTAGCTCAAAGAAGTTCCAACTTCCAAAGAAGTTGACCAAAATCAGTTTAATAATTATTTAAAAATAATTTTAGGGTATATTTAAGACCAGTATGCCTTGTCATTTAGCAGCGTAGAAAAACTTTTCTCTATGCATTGGTTAACACGCTTGTCAATTGTTTTTCAATTTCCGTTGGGTTGTTTGTTGACGCCCATTGTCCTCATTTTTACCAAACTAAACTTTATGCTCCTCGAACCGTTGTGGCTTTATTGAACTTAATAGCAAAAACTTAGCTAATCGCGTAGAGATTAAGTTTTTTGTCGAAAAGAAAAATTGCGGAAAACTGGTAGCCAAAAAGTCGTTGTATCTGTAAATGTCGTCCAACAATTTTTTGACGGATTTCCATAAATTTGTTAAGATTTGCGGAGTAGAGCCAAAAACAAAATACATAAATATGCATATACTTAAAAGGCCTGTGTCATTAGCTGGGTCTAATGGGAATGCCATAATACTGACTAGAAAGAGTAGGGTGGCTAATCGGCTCTTGGAAGGGGTCCTTCACTCCCATGTGTATGTTTATGTGTGTGTGTGTGTGTATGTGTGTGTGTGTTTTGTTTGGGTTAATGTCTCCATTTCGCTTCGCCCATTTGTGTCAGGCTTTTGTTGGAGCGGAGTGTTTTTGAATTGCCACGCCCTTTCTCTGCTAACGCCCCTTAACTGAATTTGATGCGCATATTTATTGTATTTAATTATTTATGTATTTTTCCTGTCATTTTTGTCTCTTTTTGACATTTTGTGTCGCATTTTTATCATATTTTTTTTGTCGTGAATTAAGTTAATTAATGCGTCGCATAAGCTGCCGCTTAGGCATTAGCTAACATCCTCATCCTTGTTGTCCTTCATCAAGTCAATCACAACAGAAACAACGGCAGCAACAACGATAACAACAACATTTAGAGGCTCCTTTTTTGGCTGGATTTTGTTTTTGTCGCATTTTTAATTAATTTTGTAAGGGATTTTTACAGCTTATGAACTTTAAATATTTGCCTCAGTTTACCCCAAAAGCAAACAAACAGCAGTAACAACAACAACAACAACAATAATAACAACAAGAACAACAGTAACAACAGCAAGAACATAAAACATATATTTCCAATGCAGGTAGACATAGATATAAAACCAACAAAAAGCGACCTAAATTAAGTGACACATATACATGAATAGTATAAATGTGTGCGTGTGGTGGTGTGCGTGTGGTTGTGTGGTGTGTACGGGTGTAAGGGTGTGGGTATTTTTATGTTTTACTGTCTATTGTTGATGTTGTTTCTTTCTGTTTGTATCTGACATGTATGTGCCACAAAACAACTCCAAAGACAGCGCACGTAACTCATACGCCGAGTTGTACGTACGCTCATCTGATAACTGAAATGAAATAGAGCTTCCGTAGGCTTTCAGCTTATCCAAGTTCCTTTAAAGTGTTTGCTAGGATTTTTGATATTTAAATAAATATTTAAAACGGAGTTGAAAAAGTCATCAAATGGAAAGTATTTAGTAAATTAAAAATTCTGTTAAATTTCTCATTCTTTAAGTCTGCGCAAAAATATATATTATTTCACAATAAATATAACAGAAATAAATAACTTTAAGTAAAAATTATTCTTGTTGTTTTAGACACTATTTCAAATTTACTAACCATA
Source organism: Drosophila neotestacea (assembly GCA_035044365.1). Lineage (NCBI taxonomy): Eukaryota > Metazoa > Arthropoda > Insecta > Diptera > Drosophilidae > Drosophila > Drosophila neotestacea. Next base: position 511,133 of record JAWNMD010000051.1, on the reverse strand, counting down.
ATTATTCAAAGTTATTTATTCTTTGAAAAAGTTACTAGCATGCGATATTGAAAAAATCGGCTATTGTAATTACAAAATAAATTATCAAGTTGGAGTTTATGTCAAAATTTGATTACAATCGGATAAATAAAGTCGAGTGAGTAAGTTTTATTAATATAACATATTATGTCTCATTTTGATATCTATACAGCTTGATAGGCAGCTGGATAATTTGGTTAATACATTTATAATAATACTATAGCTGCTAATTGAATAAATACCATTTAACGACACACAATTGTCTTGTCGTTAGTTAATTGTAGCTATAGGCAAATTTAGCGATAGCCTGAAAATTTCATGTCGTTGTTTGGGTTCTTGTTTCCCCCATCGGACGGGAAGGAAAGGAAACTTCCTTGTTTCTTGTTGACATGCCACGCCCCCACACACACACACACACACACACACAGACTCACCGCTGACATAGGCATCGTAGTAAACACATATTAAAATTCTGGTAAAAAGGCAAGTGTGAGAAATATGTAAAGTGCCCCACAAGTGGAAAGGAGGAAGTGATGGAATGGACTCTGTGGTGTGGCATTTCAGATTCCGAATACAGTAATGTAAACAAAACTCAATAAATAACAAATATCGTTGGTTGGCATTTTGTGGGCGTGGCTAGAAAATTTCATTTTTATTGACAGTGAAAGTTTTTCCAACGACTTGAAACATTTTTTGCATAAATTACAAATCACAGCCAACTTTTCCAACAACATGAATGTGAGTCTGAGTATGTGTGAGGGACATGTGTTTTCTCTACACTTTTTTGGGGAAGGGGGTGTGTGTGTGTGTGTGTGTATGTGCGTCGCTTAATTCAATACGCATAAACAATAATTTATGAATTTTTATTGAAGCTCTCGAGGCTGGCACGTGTTGTCGCATCAGAGTATCTGGGCAGGACTCATGTATATGTTACAAGTATTATGTGCACATAAAACACTCAACGTTTGCCATCATAAATTACAAAATACGAGTACACATAGTGCAGCTGACAGTAGCAAAGGGACAAACAGACAACCAGCCAGACAGACAGAGAGACAGAGAGACAGATAGACAGGAGAATCAGTAGGAAACAAGAGGAGTCAACGTGGAATCAACATCATTGCGTGGGCATCTCCTCCAGGCACTTGGCCCGGCCTTTGATATTAATCTTATATGCGTCGGCGTTCAGTTTTCGCCTTTGACTTTGGCCTAGGCACCACTGTCTTCCCAATAAGACACATTATGCTGACGCCTACAGGCAAGAGTTTCCCTCCTATTATATTTCAACACTCCTCTCTTGTCTTGTCTCTTCTTGTCTTTTCTTTTTTCTCCGCACAAAGCAAACTCCATTGTTATTGACAGCGCGTTGTCCTCTGACTGATATGCTTGACCTAACATACAGTTACAGGTCAAATTAACAATATTCGATATAGTTAAATATCAAATACAATTACATTTACCAAGAGCAGACTCTTATTGAATTATTATATTATGTCAAAGTGTATACACCGCCAAGTGTATTGAACATTTGGTCCAATTTGAACTCTAGCAGAGCTCAAGTTCTTAAGGTTCAAGTCTTAAGTAAGCTTAGAAAAAAGTGGACAGGACATTTTTAAAAATAATATGTCAAACAAGAATTTATACAAGTTCAATTAGAAGATTGGGTCTTTAAGCTTTCTTCCCAGTTTTGTTTTGGTCATAAATACTAAAGTTTATGGGAATGAGGTTGTTAGCCTGTCAATAATTTATTTAAAGATTCATAATATTTACAACTACACATACATATGGAAAAGTAATAATGTCATTGGCACCAATAAAATGCAATCTTTACATACTTATATACATATGCGAATATTTAAATGTCATTGGCATCAATAAAATGTGATCTGAAAAAATAATAATATGCCCTGAGACAAAATTAAGTAAAAATTCATGGAGGGCTGTATCTGCAAAAGAAGTCTAATCTAAATGACATGAAGATGAGTTACATTTTCTAATTAAAATATATACATATATGGATTATTAAAATTACATTGCTATTCATCAATGTTGACTGAACTTGACAATAAAAATATGACGTTAAAGATTTAAAAAGAAGTATGAGTAGAACAATCTAGCACGAAAAATAAATGTGTTAACAAGTAGGCCAAATTTAATAAGACCTGAAAAAACTGTGAAAAGTTATTGGTTTATTTTAGTTTAAACACTTTTTAAAAACAGTTTTCGTCTAAATCCAAATCCTCTCTAGTTTCTAAGTTGCTTTCTTCGCAACACATCAATTATTACTATAACTCGTTCATAAATATGCCAAATCACAAATATGACATTTTGAACTAAGCTGTCAGCTTATTTTCTTATATAAAGTATTGCCAGCTCAATTCAGTCTGAAGTCTCTAGTTTAGTCTTTTCTAAGTAATTAGGTAAAGTGGAACACTATTTTAATAACTTGAAGAGTAAATAAACTAACGTTAATATGTATATTCAAATACATATTTATATATTTGTAGCTAAAAGAACACATTGAAATCGATGTACAGTCCAATTAAATTCACATGCGTATCATCAATTGAATTAGGCACTGTGCAGTGTACAATCCTCAGCACATTCGTGCTTCGAGTACTTTAGTACACTCGTCGTAATAAGCTCAATTTAATTCCCATACAACTCATCAGTATACTATATGTGTATGTATGTATGTATGTGATTATTTATGTGAATATTTATGTATTTGCATATATCGAGATATCTGAGCATAATTCATGACTCATAAAACCGCAAGAATCGTTTCAATTGCTTTTTTGTACTCATTAAAATGCTGACTAGGTAACTCATATGTATCGTATTCAGGACGCGCTGATGGAATGGAATGACAGGACGAAGGGCGAGTTAATGTTTCAAGATTCTCAGACAGAGAGACGTTGTCGATATTAGAAGTTTACAACTCTGCGAGTTGAGACTGGACTGGGTGGGTCAATTTAATCAAAACCACAGCGCCTGCCATAAAATTAGAAAGCCACTGAGGTCGACCAACCGATGACAATAAGTTTAGGAGTTGGTTTAAGTAGTGGTTATCAAGGTCAGGATGGGTGCACGTAAATCCTTCAGCTTTGCTGGCGTCGCTCAGTTGATTAATTCCCGATTTTATTTGGCATTTTTATGAGCAACTGCAGCCGTGAGAGAGTCTCGGTTCACGGTTCATGGTTCATGGTTCATGGGCTCGTATGTCAGGTCGAAGACATCCGTTGCGATTTCTCTTTAACCTGGCCAAGAATAACTCTGTGCATATGAGCCACGTGGCTATCAAATTTCAATTCAAGGCAGGATACAGAAAACCAACAGGAAACTCACATGGCTCTCGAATGGAAACCAAAGTGAGTCGAACCAAAAACTGATGCGTCAAAGCGACAAACGTATCCAAAATGACGGAAAATTGAGGAAAAAGCGATACTTTATTTTACCATTAATCGTAAAAATTGCTCATTTTATTGCTTTCAAAGTGTTCTTTTTTTTGTTTCTGTTTTTTTTTGATTTTTGTTTTTTTTTGTTTGGCTGACATTGCTGAGAAAGTTTGCATGTGCCTCTGAAATGGCATATGGAATGGGGCAAGAGTCCTAGACTCTTGAGCGCCAGAGCGTGAAGAGAACCGATGCGTGAAGCAGTCACAAAATGAGGCAACAAAAGAGCGAAAAAGGAAACAAAAGCAAACAGAGACACACTGTGAATGGCATCTCAACCAGGTGGCCTCCATCAGTTTCTCAAATGTCTGTGTTAAATGTTATGCATAAATCAGCGTCTTGTGTCGAATACGAGTACAAGTATGAGTACGAGTACTCGCATGTCTAACAAACATATGTACAAGATTTATATCAACAGCTGTAAGGGTATAAATCGGTAACGGTATAATATTCGTATGTCATTTGCTGTTTTCTAATACACAATGTGTACGAAATGTTCTATAATGAGCGCAAAATATCATTCTATTCAATATGAAAATCTCATTTCATTTACCAAATTACAGATCATTAATAAAAGTGGTACAATCAGTTGGCAGATATCGCATACAATCAATCAAATTCAATGAAATTTATCTGACATAAGAATATACCAGCTAACAATTAGATATTGGAGTGTCTGACTTTTTAAGCTATATATTTGTGTCAGTCAGTAAAGGATTTCTTATGAAAAGTTAATAAAAATAAATAGGATTTATGAGATTTATATATATTTATACACCGAATCAATTGAAAGTTCAACAAATTCCGCTTAAAATTCAGTTAGGTTTGATAAAATTAAGCAGGTTTCAGAATCGATTCAAGTGAAAAGCTTGTTTAAATTCAGCTTATTCCTACAGCAAAAAGTTTCCAAAAGAACAAAAATAATTTCCATTTAAATTTGTATTGTGTTTCTTTTGTATATTTTTGTTATAAATAATGTGCTGCTAAAAGTTATTTTCAGCTATTGTTATTAAGAGATTTGTCTGCAGCTTTATTTAAATTTGGCAACACCCAAGTGCTATATTCAGCCACTGTCATTGGGACATGAGATTGAATAAAAATAAAATGTTTGGCAAAAATTAGCTAACATTCTCTATTTACGTCTCAATCAATACTTAAAGCTTGTCTTAAACGAAATTTATAGAAGAAGAATTTCGCTCATTTGCTATTTATAATTTAATCAATATTTAGGGCCTTGCCTTATACTGATTGAACGGCAAATTGACCAGCAAAGTGTATTTTGTTTGTGTTATCAATTAAAAGCTGTTGCCCCATTAAACTATGGGGTCTACTTGAACACCTCAAAGAGATACTATGTTGATAGACTTGTATATGAAATAGAGTAATATTTACACATTAAAACAAACAGCTGCAACAATTTATGATATTTTCTATTTTATTTTCTGTTTGCTTTTATTTTTGTTTTGTTTCTGATTTTGTTTTGTGTTTTTTTTTTTTTTAACGGACACATAACGAAAATTGCCCTCACCAGACGGAAGAAAAAGAAAAGGCGAATGAGCCTAAACAAATTTCATGGCGCGTCCTTCCATGGAACTGGGATTCCAACTCCCCAACTGAAGTTCTTCCTCCGTTGATTCACCCTCTCTCTCTCTCCGATAATGTATTTGGCAGCCGCAGTTATTACTCATTTACAGACATTTTGGCCCACATTTACTTTATGGAAGAAGTGGCAGGGGGCAGGGATCCGGATGGAACTGGAGGTAGAGTTGGGAACGGGGGCACCTTTGTTATTTGCATTGGACTACAAAATGAGCAGCAGGCAGGCAAAGAAAAAGTTTCAAATCTTTGAATGAATTTAATATTCACAAAGTATGAAAAATACTCGTAGGCAAACTTTGATATCCAAAGCGAGGGTTTTGGAGTAAACCATCCCTTTACTTTCATTCGTCATTATCATCATCATCATCATCAATATCATCATCATCATCATCATCATAATCATCAGTTTCATTATCATCACTGGTATCATAACAGTTAGCTCTCAACATCAGCTTCATGTCGTCGTATATGATTTCCGGATTATGTTTATTAATACGCTCGTATAATAACTTTTGCCCCTTTTCCCTCAATTCATTTTCTTTACGTTACGGCTGTAAAGGGTTCAACGTTTGTGCTCAGATTGCTCGTGGTTATTGTTGCGAGGTGGTGAACATATCGACACTCTGAAAGTAGCAATTTTTCCACATTTTAATTGCTTTTCCTACACGAAGAAAGAATGAAAACACGCTGAAATAAATGAGTTTGTCCGCAGGGGTACTCCAATAGATTTCAATAAACTGAAGTTGTTTGCTAATTGGATTAACAATTCGTTGTACATATTTGTTCTATATTAATTAACAAATTTGTTAATCTGATTAAAAATACCTGATGTTTCTAGATGTTGTTAGCTTCAGCATTAGCATTAGCATTTGTTTTGGCATTCGTATTCGCATTAGCATTCGAATTTGCATTAGTATTAAATTTCGCATTCTCATTAACATTCTTTTATTAGCATTAACATTAGCATTATCATTAGCATTATCATTATCATTAGCATTAGTATTTGCATTCGCATTATCATAAACACTTACAATTTTATTTACTTCAGCATTACCAATACTATTAGCATTTGCATTACCATTACTAATAGAATTATCATTAGCTTTAGCATTAGCATTAGGATAAGCATTAGTATTAGCGGTAGCATAATATAAATATTGCTCTTTTTATTTAAATTTGTATTATTTGATAATATAAGATTTAAATATAAGTATTGAGCAACTGAGCTGGAGAGGTGATGAAAAATACTCACAAAAGAGCATTCAGTTCTTTATTGTCCTAAAAGTTTTGTGACCAAAGAATGACAGTCAATTTACATGCCGTCCCAACTGTCAGCACTTCACTGGCCTAAAAGCCAAAGCTTGATCTCAATGTGAACCTAAAAACGCCAGAGAAGAGTTGAGTTTTAAAAAGCCATTTGCAAAAAGGTTTTTAGAATCGTTGACATTGCTACTGAGTCGAGGATGGGATGGACTGGGTAAATGACAACGAAAGAAGTCAAAGGAAATACGCGGGACTCGACACGCGGATCTGCGCAAAGTGCAGTCCAAAGGGCCAAAAAAAGAGAGAGAGAAAGAGAGAGAAAGAGAGATGAGAGAGATTCGAATGTTGAGCAAGTTGAGTGATGGCTTTAATGCGGCCTGAAGCACATTAACAAGCATTTAAGAGGAGCTTAGCCTTTGAACCGTTGAATGGTTTCTCATACAGAATGAGCAGGGTATTAAAAAAACATTAAAGCATATCAGGATGCCAAACGCATCCGTTCGATGTTATTGCTGTATATGAAACGAATTGTGAAATGGCTAAATTCAATGAAATATTTATTAACCTTTAATCAGGCGGGCAGCCAAGTCAGACAGACTGGCCAAAAGAATGACAGTTGGTCGCCAGCATCGACCAAGGCATATTTTATTACACATTTCAGTGGACAACGTTGCGTATGTGTGATATGTGTATGCTATGCTTGATTTATTTCAACTCCTCTGCTGCCTCTGATGCGGCTTACAATAATCAGAAATATTCGATATCAGGTCAGTGCCTGAATGCTAATTGCCCAGCCAGACTAGACGGCATAGAATTGGATTCGATGGAATTTAATAAAATGGAATAATGCTAACAATATGGGCATAAGTAGATACTACAGTAATAGGTATGGGTATTGAGAATGAGATTTGCCAAGGCAGGAAACGAGAATTTGATGGCTTTGCATATTTGAGCAAATCATTTATTAGATTTGTCTAAACAGTTGCAGACACTCACAAATCTAACAACAGTACAAATTTTGACAAACTCTCTTTTATAACAAATATATCTGTTTTAAGACAAAATGATGATTTAAGCGTGTACAATAATAGCTACAGCAATTGCTCAATGGATTTTAAAACCATTTTCTAGAGCATCCACTTGTTGCGCAGTTTCCATCTGCCTGAGTGTTCTTCGTTCAAGTCTCATATCCCCCATCCTTTTGCCATTTTGAGGAGTGCCTTCAGTCAAGTGTTAGTTTTAGATATTTAACTGCTTTGCACTTTCGGTATCAACACTTTGTTTGAGCGTGACAATGGCCAGTCAAGGCAACTTGGCAAGTTTCAATGTCAGGGCTGTGTGATTGAACTTCTCATGTTCCATCTCCGACTCGACTCGTTCTTTCCATTACATTAATTTGCTACTTTCTAAAGCAGGGACATTGCCCGAGGCTCATATATCCATCAGACTGCTCAAATATGAAATAGCGTGAATGGAATTTTAGTCAGTTTCAGTTTTCTCTTTGTCTTTAAGATTCTTTTAATGAAAATATATATATGTATAAGAAAAATAAAGTTCCTAACATGACAGTGCATTTGATTAGATTAAATTATAGTTTGCAAATAAGAGATTTTCTTTTAAAGAGATTTTGCATCTTACAGTCAGATCTGCGATTCGAAGTGAATATGAAATTTTAATTTAAAGCCAACTCTAATATTTCAAAAATTCTTTAGCTTTGTAAAGATTCACAAGTAGCAATGCCAGTTAACAAGATAGTCTTAAATTAAAAACTATTTAATAATAATTTGTATAGCTTATAATCTTAATGATAAACTAGCAACTTTAAGCTCCAAAATTTTAGCTGCTAAATGAGCAAATTTAAATATAATAGTAATAGTAATAATGGGTAGAGCTTTGAAGGTAATATACAATAGCTCTGTTTGTCCTATATCCAGAAATAATATAATATACTTATTGTTTCCTTTGATATTCAGCAAATAGACAGAGCTTCATCTAGTGTACGTAATCCATAGCTGGTCACTTTTATTGTAATGTGTTTATCATTATAGGTCGACTCTGACCGCTTGGTAACAGCTTATCCCGGGCTCTGGTATTTCCCACAAATCCGCTTAACCAAATTATCAACATAATTTGACACTGCCCGAAACAGTAAAAAAAAGGAAAGAGACATAAAAGAGAAAATGAAATGAGAAAAAAAGAAAAATGAAGCAGATTTCTAAAAGTGTTGAGAATTTGCAAAAGCATTCAAGGCATTAATCTAAACGTTTGCTTATTGACTACATGACGCTGTCGACCCTGGACAGTTGACTGTATTGGCAGTTCCCTCTGTCTGTCTCAGTCCTCAGTCCTGTCTGATTTAGTGTTTTCTTATGCGACCAAAGCGGCTTTCTCTCTGTGCGTGGGTGTGTGTTTGTGAGTGTATGTGTGTTCTGGCAGTTCATTTTACGCTGCTCTTTGAATTTCTTCATGTTTGCCTAAGTAGCTTTTACTTGGGCAAAGAACTTGGCCAAAAAGAGAATTCGAGGCATGCCTTTGCTACAGTTTTTCGCAGTTGCTGCTACTGTTGCTGTAGCTGTTGTTGTTATTTCCGTTAGACTAATGTGCTTGTATTTACTTAAACGCACAAACAGGCCCAACCATCCACAATCCAGTCGAAAGCATTGTCCTGCTTGTCTGTGTGCCACATTAGCGCCCACTTCACTTTTGGCCCATCCACTGATGAGCAGCAAATTGAATTTTATTGACTTGATTCGCGCCCCAGCCGCATTTCATTTTTATTTGCCTGACATTTCTGACCATTTCGGTCGAGCACCGACTAGAGCAGCATCCTGACCAGCTTTTGCCTGGCTAGCTCTTGTATACACAATAAATTGATTTCTGATTATCATTGCATAATAAAATGACTAAATCCGCGCGCCAGGCTAAAGGCCAGCTCAGGCCAAGTTCGAGCTGGCTTGGACAGCAGGCGGCCGGCCACCGACAGAAGTTTTAATGAAGCGTATTAAAATTTAATTAAATAACAATTTGCTCAAATGTAAATAAACACGGCGCTGCTTATGCAAAGTGAGAGAAAGAGCCACACACACACACACATTCAAGGAAAAAAAGAAAAGGAAAATCTGGAGAGAAAGGGAGAGAGATTGAGAGACTGAGAGACTGAGAGACTGATGGAGGCGTCTCCTGGACTACCATGTTAACGCCCCGTGCGGCGAACTTTGGTCATTAAATTAAGTGCAGAAGACGACGTCGAACGTTGACTACAATGACGATATGACGAACGAAAGTCAAATGCCGACGACGATGCTAACGACAACCACGAAGCTCATGATGTTGATGTTCATGTTGTTGACGCTGTGGTCGTGCTATGCTACAAGTAGCAAGTGGCAAGAGCCAAGTGGCAAGTGGCAGGTAGCTAGCATAGGCCAAAGCAGCCTCAGGAACGAGGGCTGTCTAGCACAACTTGAGATCATTTTATTGTGTCTGATCATCTTGGTTTTCTGTACTCAATTGTATCTTTTATTTAGTATTTCATTTAGCAGTAAAATTATTACAATTGATAGTTCAGTGTTGGCTTCAAGTTGAGCATCTCTGACTGTTAAATTTGAAGTCGCAGCTTTATGATATCATTCATCATTTCAAATATTCTCTATAATGTAAAAATCGAAATTTAAAGTGCATATCTTGAAATCTGATTTATTTAACAATAGAACTTCTAAAAAAAAAAAACAATAAATGATGTAGTATACATTTAAGTCGTGCTATGTTTTTGTCTATACTACATAGTTTTGACATGACTGCACATTTGATGTTAAAATATGACTATACATCAAACATTTCATGTGTTTATTTTATCGCAAAACAATTTCGTTTCGTTTATGTTTTGAATAGCCCTCGCAGCTGTTGTAACTGAAATGTTTGCTATTGCCGTTGGCAGTTAATGTGATTTTTAATTTTCTATTTAATTCTACGCTGTGCACACCACATACATGGATACATGAGCACGCGTTTACGAAGAAAGGGGGTGTTTTCATATTTATTTTATTTTATCTTTCTTTCTTTTTTTTTTTTGTTGGTTGTCTCTCTCAAAGGGTCTGGCCTGGGGCTTGTGTTGGCTTTTGCCAACACATCGCTCATACGCCATGTGGCCCGTGGCGCAGCAATTTTCGCGTGTGGCAGGTAAAGTCTTAATTGAATTTACCATTTGGGCGTTGGCCAGGCAACGCGACTCACGACACAGGACTCCAGAACTCAGGACTCGCTGGAGTTCCCGACAAGCAGCTGAAGTTCCTGCCAGAAATATATATATTACACATACGTCACGTATTCTTTGTACAAGATTGTATACAATTTTATTAAATTTTGTTACCAAGATTTGCTTGTTTAAAAAGTCAAATGAGTTGAGAAGTAATCATTCAATTAATTCGCAGTCAGCAAAATAACTTGACTTTTATTTATTGATAGCTTTAATATGTATGACCCTCACAATATTCGTAGATTAAACTGACCACTCAGCCAGAAATAAGATTTGCTGTTATACCATAAATAAGCAAAGAACTTGACGCATCATAAATGTCAGAAAAAAAAGGTATTTCGTTTCCAACAATAACACCTCAGTGACTTGAAGTTAAATTTGTAGTCAACTTATCGGTCATCTTTATGGTATAGCACTCCGTGGTTATCTTTTGCATCTAGTTGTGTCACATCCTTGGGGACTTAATATTTGCATTTTAGAATTGTCTCAGCGATTTTTCGTTCATTTTATGACTTTAGGCAATAAAAATGCTCTTATTCATTTTCATCTTCATTTGCCATTGGAATCATCGCGTGTTCTAAGGCAATTCATCACGTCCGAAAGACTTGTTGTAGGCGTAAACTGCGTGCTCTATATGAAGTATATTAACTTTGATTTTGCCTTTGAAACTCAACTAAAATAAATACACATACACATTCTATTTACATATGTATATCCTAAATTTCATAAGGCTCCCGTCATATGTACAACCAAACTAAATGTTTGTTTTGATTAATAGTTTAGGCCCGGTTTCACCATGTCAGACTAAAAGAGTTATGATGGGTTTTTCGGCACAAACTTGAGATATACTTTATGGGGTCAGCCACGTCTTCTCCAGACATTAAACAATTCGTGACAAGGTTATAATAACTAGGGTAGTAGGGAGGGCCCGACAGTAAAATACCCTGTGGAAGTAACGGACGATGTTAAATTCCATATGCATGCAAATTAAATTAACCTTAATACATATGTATGTATATATGTATATATAATATATATGTATACGGACAGATCAATAATACAGGTAAATACTTAACGGGGTCTGCCACGCCTCCTTCTGCCTGTTATATCCTCTTTTTTTAACAAACTTAATAAGCCCCATAGGGTACAAAAAGTTTTTCTTAAAAAACAATAAACAATCTTTGTAAAGAAATAAATTCTCAAAAGACTGAAAAGTGTTGGGTAAATTTTGTTGAATAGTATATATCACAAAATGTTATTTAATTTGTATACTACGTACTTTTGCCTAATGCTCACATACAGATACTGGTAGATAGTATCACACCCTAGAGGGTATATTGACTTTTAAAAATTTCATGAACACACGCTGAAGGCCATTAGAAACTATGAAAAATGTACATGTCATGTGTCAAAAAGACAATATTGTGTCATGCAGCGACGACTAATTTAAATATTTGCACATCAATTTAATGCGATAATTTAGCAATTATACAGAACACTTTTTATTGTGATTGACTATAAGATACTCTTCACTGCAGCTTAGATTTTAGTAAAGCCAAAGTTGGGCTAAATTCAAAGGTCATTCAATATAAAATATTCAACTTCATAACCTTATTAAATAACGTTAGTTTGTCAATGTTTCTGACTTTATTGTTGTTGTTTTTTGATGACCAACTTTGAAACAAGCATACATATATTTTTTTCCTTATTTTTTAACGAATCTAATACCAAGTTAATTTTTCAATTTACACGCAAAGTGGCAACGAGGGCTGCGGGGCTGCTTTGAGGCATGGTTGTGGGTTACGTGGGGCAACAACATACATACGCTTTCAAGTTATGGAAACTATATGGAAATGTCAAAGTGAAGCTGGAAGCAAAAACTTTTCCAGATTGTGGCAAAAGCTGAAAAAAGAACTCTAGAATAACAAGCCAAATAGCTTCAGGCAAGTGTGTTTGACTTTAAGTTACCCTGTGTTGTCTGTGTTGACTTAGCTACAGTATATAGCTTGACCGATATTTACGACATTTGCAAAACATATAGAAGATATAGTCATTATAATATTCAACTGGTTGCGTTTTCCTTAGCAAATAATTAAACAGAATGGAAAAGTTAAATTCATTTCAAATTCTATAAAATTAAAAAAACGATTGAGAGTTAAACCTGAAAGGATAAAAATATGTATGATTAGATTAAAAACTTAAGCATACAATGCCAGTTGTTCCATAACTTAAGCATACCCTCAATAGCCATTAAACAGGGTATTAAACGTGTAAAAACAATGGGAAACAGAATCATGTTAACAATAACAACAACAATGGGAAGCCAATTAAGCGAGCTTTTGCATAATTTGTTAACCAAAAGCCACAGTCGCAACAGAAGCAACAACACTGGGAGCAGGCAACAGCCACCGAGAGTTGAAGATTTTGTGGCAAGCAAAAAAAATGCAAAACCTACGAAATAAAAATGCAAATTTATTTTAATTTGTCTGCGGCAAACTGGAGGTGCACGATTCGTACGTGAGGTCTTCCGTGCAGGCGTCATTTGCATTTATTTGATATGCACTTTTTGGTGCGCCAGCAAGTCGACTACAACTTTTCACATCTTCTCCCACTTGCCACTTGCCCACTCGGCACTTGCCACTCGCCACGCTCGCCACGCTTGCTACGCTTGCCACACTGTGTCGCGTTGAATCCGCTGACCAAACGCACGCAATGTTTCGTCCCCGGCGTTCAACTTTGAGTGGTTGTAAGGCAAATTTATGATTGTATTTTGCGGGTCCTTAGAGTCAGACCTTACCATGTCTTCCTCTGTTTCCAACTTTCCTCCTCTCTTCCTTTTTAGCGTCTTCTTCATCAACTTATTCCCTTCAAGCCGCAATCGTGCGCACTTAACAAAAATTTATGAAAATATGCAAACACGCGCCGCATTCGAGCAAAGTGCAACCAATTGTCGGTACAAAAGTGGTTCAGATCGGTGGTTCAGTGGTTTCACTTATCCCTGGATTGGACTTGGAAGAGTTTTCACTTAAGAAAATCTCTACCTATTTATGCTTATGCTTGGATAGTCAAACGTAGCTTAGTTAATTTATTTCAAAGGTCTGGGCCTCTTGCTTTCTAAATATTATCTATTTATAGATTTGAAGCCATCTCACCCTTTTTCTCCACTCCATACTTTTTATTTATTAACTTCTGATTTGTAACCTGATAAGTTTACACTTTAAGTATATAAAAATGACTTGTACAAATATTTGCTCGAATTTGAACAATCATTAATCAGTTGTTTGTGGTAAAATAAAATGAAAACCTTTTTAAACAGCATAGTCATTGACATTTCTTTTTTTATTACATCTTTATTACCGGACAATAACCGTTTCAAATACTTAAGAAAACTTAGCTGTTAAGTTTAAAGTTTAATATATTTTAGCTGCTAATAACCAAGTTTATACAAAGATTTGCTTGCTTCTGTCCTATTTTAATTTGATCACTCATTAATCACAAGTCACAAGTCACTTGGCTTAAATAAAACTAGCTGATAACAGCGACTTTTTTTTAGCAAAACATCTTACAATTTGAACACTCTTGACAGCCGCCAGAGGGCGCTGTGTAAACATTTGCGTTTAGAAAACTGCACTTTAGTAAATGTTGCATGCATATTATTTTAATTAGCTGCTGTCGCTCAAAAACAACAACAACATCAACACTCGCAGCAACTTTGCTTATGGCAACAATAGCAAAGACTACAACAACAGCAGCAACAACAACAGCAGCAACAACAACAACAACAACAGTCACAGGCAACAACCGACAAAAGTGTCGTCTGCTGTCTACTGGGTTGTAGGGTTGCCCTCCGTTAGTTGAGTGCAGCAGCTGCGGCTGCGTTGCATTAAAAGTTCTGCTGGACAAGTATGCCACAGTAGCTATTCTACCAATACAATCATACATACATATATACACACTCACACACACACACACACACACACACACACAGATATATACTTAGACCATAGCACTTAGCGCGTGACTAGCAAAATGAGCGCTTAACATCAGGCAACATTTTTATTTTTCCTTATACCCTGTTGCTATCAAAAGCGTAGAAAGGGTATACACAAGGCACAAGATAATAAAAAACATGCTTCAAATATAATGTAAGCAATTAAGCATACCATAACATTATTAAATAAAACGAAACAAGTTAATTAATTAATTACGAATAAGATCATTTTTATATATTACCTATTTTAGTTATCAGAAAATTAGTTTACCTAACGAATTATTTTAAGTGTATTTTTAAATCTTATATTTATAAGCATTTCAACAGCTTCATTATAAAAATTTTGGTCATTTAATATCATTTGATTTTTATTTAATGTCCTACATTTATTTGTTTCTCTACAAATTAGATATGCTTATAAGTAACTACTAATAAAATGTTTTAATTTTGACTTTCCTTAAATGGAGTAAAATACCTCTTATTGTTATTGAGTATCTCCTTAGCCAAGTATCTCTTAGCAAGGCATTTTTCACTACCCAAATCTCACCTGACTTGGCATGGCATTTTGCATGTCACTTAAGCAGCTCTACGCGTTTTCTTCCCGCTTTTCTCCCTCTCAGTTTATTCCACTTTTTTTTTTTGTTTTTTTTGCCACCTCCCAGAGGCTAGACGGAAAAGCGTGTCGAGGTTTGCGTGTTGTGTGAACAGTTTGGTATTGGTCGTTAATTAAATTTATGGTCAAGCAGCTCGCCAACAAATTCATTTGTATTGTAGAAATGCTAGCACATCAATTTCAACAATCAATTAATGAATAGAAACGGTTTTGATTCAAAATTTCATGTAGTTGAGTATACAGATGCTTAAATATAAATTATTAAATTCTTATTGCTTATGATAAAACTGTCCTTTTAATCGTATGTATACAACATTTTAGAGTGTAATATATAGAAAATTTCTTTTAAAGCCGTAACTAATATCATTACATATATCCCTCTGCAAAATTAAATTCTTATTATTTTTACAAAAAGTTTTGTTTAAGCGCTTATTATTTTATAGGATAATTTTTGGGCAAAATGGCTTTGTGGAATACTTACTTAAAGAGAATGTTAATTAGTTGCAAGTGCAGACCTTTCAGAGCACCTTAATGTATCATATGTTTTACGTTCGATGTGTGATTAACTTTTGTTGCTGCTTTAAGTACTTCCGTGCCCGGTGACGTATGCGTAATGCGTTCAGAAGTAATTAATTTTTGCCGTGTTTCTTACGGTCGGTCGGTAAATTGTGGGGGATGTGGGAAAAATGGGCAAGTGTCCAGTGTTGGCAAGTAATTCATCATGGTAACACAGCTGAAATCGTTATTAACTTTTGGCAAAGCTGCAAATTGTCATGATGAAGTGTCATTATGAGATGCTTCATCATTATCATTATTACGAGTGTTACAAGTTCGAGTATGGGCATTATTTGCTGGTGTTGGAAAACTTTTGTCTAATGGCCCCAGTGTAAAGTTATTCTTGTTGCCATTTGGCTTAACACATTGGCTTAAGCCTGCCAACAAACCGAAGCACTTTCACTTCAATATTTTACAACTAATTAGGGATAATTACCAGCCATTACACAAAAGGATTTCCAGTACGGTGACAAGTTGAAAGTTGAAAATGACTGACGTTAACTTTTTTGGGAGGTTTCTGTGGGCTTTATTTTTCTACAAAAACCATCCTAATTTGTGCCCATCTTAGTTGTTATTACAGTTGTTGTTGCTGGTTTTATGCCTGACTAGGATGAGCCGCAAGACGACTGAACATTCTTGAAAATCCTTTGACTAGTTTATTAGTGCGTTGAGGCATTGAGTACATCCTATTTGTCACTTGACACGATGAGAGACGCCGTCGAAGTGACAAAATGGGTGGCCAAATAGTTGGCAATCCTCATTACTGGCATTCCTTCCATTGACTATGAATGTGGGAACTGAATCTTTGAAATTTGGGATAAATCGTGTAATGAAAACTTATTAAAATATAACTTCGTACGTACATTTTTTTTTAAATACTATTCTTTTAGAGAAATAATTTGTAGGAAAGTGTTGAACGACTCTTAATTAGTTTCCAAATCGCTCAAGGCTCAAACTTTTACACTTCAGCAATATTTGTGAAACTCATATCATTTGTACATATGTAATTTGATGACTATTAAGTTGGATATGATGTACAGAAATACAGATATTGGAAAACTCTATTTTAAGAATAGTTACATTGTTGTTTAATGTGAATTACTGTTAGTTTCTGTAATAACTTAATTTTTAAATAAGAACAAACGTTCCTAATTCTCTTTTTTGAATTTGCATGATAAATGTTGAAATTCTACTAAAATGAATCCAACTAATGGAATTATTATATAGACATTGTTGACTGAAACAAAACAAAGAGCATGTCTCTGGCCCATCTTTTAGGTGTTTGGGAGTTGTCATGTCAATGTCCTCGATGGCGCGTGATGTGCTGCCAGAGTTGCCACAGCTTCCACAACGTTCTTTTTCATTATCCTCCGCTTCCCCTTTCAAACACGTTAGCCACCCGCAGTTTTGGATTTGGCCAAATCACTTGCAATTTGACTAGACGATGTCGCGACGTTTTTGTTTTCATTTTTGTTTGCTTGTTTATTTTTGTTTCTCTGAGAAAATATTTTTGTTGGCAGGTCACTTGCTGGATGTATTTAAAACTTTTAATTTGGCTCTCACTAGAAGTGGGCGCGGCATCTGACAGCTTTCTTATTTATTTATCGCATTTGTCGCCATCTGAAAAATTACACTTTTTATTATCGTTGTTGTCGTTGTTGTAATTTTTACTGACAAACTACGCGTGAAAATATTGTGAGGCAGTTCAGCCAAAGCCGGAGCTTAGAGCAGTATTTGGGAATCTGCCAAGGGATTTTTGTCTGAGTCAAGAGAACTTTATCAACTTAATTAATACTCTTCGCAAAATGAAAACATCGTGCGTTTGATTATCGTGGGAATTACAAATGGGAATGTACAATCAAAAAAGTAGGCAACCTTTTCTATGTAAATTTCTCTACATCTGCAAAATTCAACCTACAAGAGAGAAGGGCTTTAAATAAATTTGGAGACAGCCCGAAATTGTATATGAAACGTTAATTGAATTGAATTGAAGTGAAACATTCATATATTCTTCCATCAATTTGAAAATCATTTAAACTTTGTGTGCTACAAAATCTATAAAGAATTATCAAGGGGTAAAAAAAAGACTTTCTTGCTAACAGGGTATTTTGAAAGTTGAGTAACCTCGATAGCCCGTCCTTTCATATTTCTTCATTTTTTATTATCATTATTTTGCACATTTTTCATTTGTTTACGTGGAAGCTACTCAACTTCAATTGCCGTAAAGCCAGCCAGCACCTTCTTATTCATACTGTGGGTTGGCTGGCTCAGTTTGTCTTTTTGCAATTGGCCTGAGGAAAGTTTTATGTGCTGTCTGTTGTTGTTCTTGTTAAAATTGTATTTGAAACTTTCGCTTAAGTGGCAAATGGTTTTTTGCCATCTCCCAGACATACCGCTTCACCTATTGTTACGCAAGTGGGCGTGGCAGTGGTATAGGCACGTGCCATAAGCCATTTGTCAACAGCAACCTGATTGGATTCCATGACTAAGCGCGGTTGCCAAGCCCGACTCCCGGTCTCAGTCCTATTCCCAGTCAGAGTCACAGTCCCTGTCCCACTTCCAGTCTCTCAGTCCTCTCCCTCAGTCTCAAAGTGGCTTCTAAAACGCTTAAAAGCAAAATCTAATCACACTTGGTTAAGGCTCTGGCGTGTGGCCAATTTGCTTTGTGAACGCCCATGGCCCAGAATTAAGCAACTGTACAATAAAGGCCCCTCTCCCTTCTTGCTTCTCAAACCCCCAAAAACTGGCCACACGGAAATGGGCATTTCAGTAATAATTGCATGGCCTTAAGAGTTGTTTAGATCTTGGCAAAAGTTTGCCAATTAATGTGGCATGGTCCTGCAGATGGCCAACATTATGCCGCCTTGGGTCACTGCCAACGAACGACGATTCCGAAACAAATATATATGAACTATCATAATAATATCCACATCCTTTCTTTCCTCATTCCCCTCTGAACTCAATCAAATGTTGCTACAAATGGTGTTTTCATAGTTAATTGCAATCGATTTTCAAAGTAGAGGTATTTTTTTTTAATTTTGTCTTCGCCTTATTTTGAAATGCTCACGTTTATCTACAAAATTGCAAACTCATTTATTCTCATTAAAATTGAAAGCATGAGTGTAAAAACTCTTTCAACCGGAAATTTTCTTTTTAGCATGACATCAACAATAATATTTTGTCATTGCTTTGCGTTTCTCTTAAAAAATAAATTTGGGAGTCGATTTAGAGTTAGGCTATGTCTTTATAATATTTTTAATCTAGACACATATATTTTGTAAAATGTGTGAATCATCTTTGTAAAGATAATTATAAAAGAACCTGAATATAGTCGCATAAACAAAATTAAAGTTTTTCGTTTTGTTCCTCTTGGAGATGGAGTTGTTTGTAAAGCGCATTACCTCTAGATTTAAACTATTAAAAAGTGTTTTAAGAATACAAATTTATTAAATGGTAACTCTCCATCTTTTCAGCTCTTGTAACTCTTTGATAAAAAGGTATGTTGATAACAAAATTTATGTTTTTGAATATAGAGTTAATATTTAAAAAGTTAAGATTAATATTGATATAGTTTGGCAGTCTTTTCTATTATTTCTTATCGCAGAAACTTTACTTTAATTATTCGAAAATAAATTAATTTAATGCAAATTATATCTCTTGCATAAAATATGCCTCTAATTTAATATGTTTTCTGCTAATATAATACACGTAATTACCAGTAATGTAAATATAAGTACATAAAGTTCAATAAGATAAGTTTAAATGCAGTCAAAGTTTAAAGGAAGCTAGCAGTACATTTGCTGAAAGTATAAGTGGCAGCCAAATGTAAATAGAAAAAAAAGATAATATTATGCAAGAGGATTGTTGCATTTGCAGTTGCTGCATGAATGTGATTTACAGTGGGGCAAACAGCTATAGAGACTAAGCAAAATAAAGGTAACGATAACAATAACAATGGCCACGCCCACACTCATGATACCGCCCACACACACACACGTCCGTCCAGTCAGAAGGATGAGCTCGGAACTTGGGCATTCAAAACTCGACGGTAAACAAGCATGCAGTGAAAATCATTTCCATTTAGTTTTCCCCACTCGTACACACGTGTGTACACAACACTGTTGTCTGTCTAATGCGTGGGTGTGTGTGTGAGTTCTTGTGTGTAGCTGCCATGTTTTTAATCCACTTGAAGGCACTTACGTCAGATCACTGAAGTTGTCTTAACAGGTCTCTCATATGTGTATCTTTCAACTTGTTAAAATTCATATCTTCCACGAGTGCAAAACGAGAAAGAGAGACTATGAACATAAACTAATATCAACAAAATGAGCCAAATACCCTGTAATTTCAAAGTGCTGCATTAAACAAATTGCATTCTTAGTTTTGATTCGCATTTAGATTTTCTCTTGACTCAGTTGTTAAAAGCATATTTACCATATAAATAAATATGAGAGGACTGTCCAAATTTGTTGTTTGCCTCCCAAAAAAATATTTTGCCATTGTGGCGCCATCTGCTGGCTATATTTACACACTTAAAAGTGTTTTTGCAAGATGTTGCAAAAATAATAAGAGAACCGGATATACAAATAATATTAAGAGCAGTCTGAATGGGATACGTTTCTTTTTTTTTGGCTAAATGGAAAGTCTTAAGCGTTTTTATTTCAAGTAATTCAAAAATATATTCCTATTATTATTGTATTGTACTTAATCACCAGAATGTTACCATAATTATGGTCAAGCTATTTATGAATGCGTTAATTTGTTCTTGATTGATGTAAGCTCTTATATTTATTGATAGTCTAGTAATTTTGTTAACAAATTATTGTATTACTGTGGGTCATGTTATGTTATGCAGCTCAGTGTCGAACTTGGCTGAAACTTTGATGATATTCACACATGATGGGAAACATTCACGCCCTTACCCTGGCGCAAGGATAAACTCGAGTGCGTAAACTATAACATCAATAATAACAACAACATTGAGTTTGCGCCTGCACACGATGCGTATGAGCAATGTACAATGTACAATGCATAGATTAGACTGGGAGCCAGTTGCTGTCTAAGCGAAAAACTTCTAACAACGACACACGTCTAAGATTACGAGTACCCTCCCTCCGTGTATATTATAAGCTATGGCAGCTGTATTCTGATGTAAGGCAACCCTACAACATGGAGAAGGGTTGCTCGTGGATGGAGGGAAAGACAAGGAACAAAATGGCGGCGCACGTTCGTCGCTTCACTTAATTAAGCGCCTTTTTGTCTGCTGTAAGTTGATAATTGAGGTTTTGCCGGTTTCCAGTAAAAGTTAATGCCCCCAAAACCCAAATTAGAAAAGTGGCACAACAAAGGAGCCCACGGCCAAAATGGGAATGGTCTCGGTCTCGTTCTGGGACTGGGACTGGGACTGTATAGAGGGCCAGACCCATTGGTAATGTTTGTGCCAAATAGAAGGTGGTCAAACCAAAAAAGAAAAAAAGGCTGTAAGAGCATCATTTAACAAGCTGGAAATAAGCACAATGATAACTTATATACAAAAAAATGACTCGAAAACAAAAGAGAATGTGCCAAAACATTGGTTAATGCTAGAAATGCGAGCAGAAAACGTAAACAAAACAAAGAATTTCAGTTCAGAAGTAAATGAAAGTCACGAACCAAATCAAAATGAATGCCATTTCATATAACAATGTTTTAAGCTCATTTTTTTTTTGTTGGGTGGCAACCGAAACTGTAACAATGATAAAAGCAACACAAAAACGTTTAATTCAATCAGATTGTAGCTGAGCGGTCATTAAGAACCCTCGAAACCTCTTAACAACATTAATAAGCTCATTTAAATTGTACTTTTTGGTTAATTTCTGAAATGAAGTGTCGTCTGAAGCAGTCAAAACAATCGACAATCGAGTAACTGAAGTAAACAAGCCCAAATATAAGAGTTACTTGTGTTTCACTTCAAATAAAGTTTTTCATTTTAACATCCGTTTTATCTTAGTCCAGTTAAATTTTAACTGATTTATATTTTAGAATTACTATATCAGACCTTAACAAGTCATTCAAAACAATAAAATCAAACAATTATTAGTTTTTGAACGACTTTATCTGTTTAAATGTTTCTAAACTACTCTTTTAACTAAAACTTGATTCTGCTTTTGAGCTCGTTCTATGAGAACGTTTTAATTATTGCCTAACAAAGGACATAATTATATTTTTATATATGTTATACGTTATACATACATGTTATCTAAACTAATGTTATGGCTCGACAATGAGAACAACTGTCAGCTGTTGGTCACAGTGGGTCAAAGTGTAGACACAAATTGTTCCCTTAGTAGCAGCAGATGTCGGAACCGAGCTGTGGGATGAGAATTCTCTATAAATAAGCCTTGAAAAAGTGGCAGCAAAATGTTTGCATTGTGGTCAGCGGGGAATTGCGCAAAAAATGAATTAAATTTCAGTCCAGAGAAACGATGGGGTCGGTTAGCAAATGTCGACGAACTACTCGGATTTATAAATGTATATATATGTATATGTGTATATATGTATGTATGTATGTGTGTATAGAGATACGTAACTACAATTCGCTGTTTACGGAGACCAAATTACTCTATTGTTGCAGCAGGCGCCATAAAAACATAATCCACATAAAGCTTTTCACACAGTTACTCACACACCCACCCACCCAATTGCACATAAACATACACACACACACACACACTCACACACACACACACACACACATGTAATGGGAATTGCTGTTCTTATGTAACAATGGCTGTCGCTTAAGCTGCTGTGTCATTGCGTATCCGCCGTGTTACACACTGACCAACAACTCCTCAAGCGCTTAGCAGCAGCAATAGCATTAACAGAAGCTGCAGCAGCCTTTTGGCCTGGTCAACTGGCCAACTGTCCAACCGCTTGACCAACAGCAAGTGGCTTATGTAATTTTAACAAGCTGTTCACCCACCACACACCTAAGTATATTTACCACCATCCTGTGAATGCTTTTTTCTTCAATTGAATGAAAATTATTTGAGATAAGATAAGTTCACAAAAAATGAACTCAAGAAAACTACTTTTATTTAAGCTAGAAAATTCGAAATTCATTTTTCTGAATTTTGGACGGAGTTGCATTAAGTATATCCCAAAGAAAATCACCATCCTGTGAATGCTTTTTTCTCCAATTGAATGAAAATTATTTGAGATAAGATAAGTTCACAAAAATGAAAGCTCTGAAAAAAAATAACAATATTGAAGTGTAACTTTTTTGTGTTGTGTTAATAGAACTTAAATTTATTAGCAAATGCGAATTGTAGATAGGGAAAAGTCGAAAGAATTGAATGAGATAGATTACAGGGTTTTGAGGGATATACCTTTAAAAGAATATTATTAAATAAGAAAGAAACTAAAATAAATAAATTAAGATTCTAGTTTAAAAGAGTTATATATTTATAAAATATTTAAGAATCTTTCAACGAAGTCTGTGACAACACATAATTTAGAAATTCCTTTTAATAGTTTCTGTAAAAATTCCAATCGTTTGAGCATTTTACTATCGTTAAAGTTGAAAACGACAAATAAAATATAAAACTTTTAGATCAATTTATTTTTAATCCAATAAAAATCAGCAAAGTGCGAGGCGTGCTGGACCAAGAAATTTTCGGATAGGTGAGTTTGAATAGTCACAAGGGGGTGTATGTAGGAAGTCGGTAGGTGAAAGGAAAGGTGAGAGGCCAGATTATTGAGTGTCAGAGGGCTCTGATTGAGATACGTGTTGATGGACAGCCAAAGCAGCTGGAAAGGTTTTTTCGTACCGTGTGTGTCAATGATAAAATGCGCATTTTTTTAAACAAATATTTGCCAGACACTTTAATTTACCACACCTTCCCGCCACACACTCACACACACAGACACCAACAGACACACATATGTTCATGTTGACTGCACAAGTTAAAATATATCCTTCAGGTCGGGTAGACCCGTCGGTAAAATGCCCTGTGGAAGTAAAGCACGGTGTTAAATTCGTCAACTAACTAAATGGAATAATTGTCTTCGAATATCTTTCGTGTTTAAGATCCGATTGCCATCAAATTTTGACGGTGGTGTTACATCACCCTAAGTATCATTCATGTCGAATCTCAAATCTCCAGATAACTGCCAGAGTTATGGCTTTTTGCGATTTGTGGGCGAAGGGGCGTGTCATCCAAAATTTAAAATAAACTTGATCTGCGTGCAAATATAAGAAGTCTTCATTCCAAATTTGGTGTTCCTATGTCTTACCATCTCTGAGATTCTTTCGTTCATACGAACAGGCAGACAGACGGACAGATCACGAATATATATACCTTATGGGGTTTGCCACGCCTACTTCTGCCTGTTACAAACTTTTGTTTTAAACAAACTTGATATACCCCACAGGGTACTAAAAATGTGCCTGGAAACTGTTGACAACTAAATAATTTTTGGGTTCTTCCTTTTTTTTGGGAACCATGTCCTGGTGAATGGCATGAGCTTTTCATGCTTCGTGCGCCGTGAAACGAGATACCATACACACACAGACACACACACACGCACACATTTTTACTTGTTACCCAAGTATGTAGAAAATGAAACAAGTAGGATGTGTATGAGGATGTGAATGTGGACGAGAGCATAACACTCGTCGATGCCAGGGCAAAGTTCCTCGAATGACACAGAACAAAACTGTCATTAAATACAATATACGTAGACCTATATAGTACACCCACATACTCACACACACTTAGAGAAACTCCTTGTTGATTGTAGGAACCACAAAACGCCACTCTTGAGTCTGTGATGCGATGAGACAATCCTGTGAGAGAACTTTGTTCTGAAGTGACGATTGTAGACATTGATATAGAATGGTAGAAAACGATTTTAAAGCGCTGTGTATTCTTTTACACATCTTTCTCTCTCTCACTCACTCTCTCTTCCCCTCTGACTCTCACTCTCTCCCTCTCTTTCATTCTCTGTCTGACTCTTGTTGTCCTTCAATTCTGTTTTTCATACACTTTGCTTTGTTGTTGAAAATTTGTTCGATTACAGTTTTTCTTTTGATTTTTTGCGGTCACTTTGAAGCCAACCAGCTGCAAATTAAGCATTTTCATTATTCAAATACCCTGTAGTAACAACTATAAACAGTTGTTAAGGTCGTGAAAGTTTTAATATAGAAGAAAGAGTGTATGTTTTATTCAAGTCATTTTTAAGATATTTATAAAATTAAAATGTTAGCCTTGATTATGTTCAAGAATAACCCTGCTTTCTGTGTGTGTACCGTATATTTAAGTAAATTTTCTTCTAGAACCATTATCGTTTAATACCCATTGTGTCAAAGGGTGCATAGGTACAGGTTATTTTTATACAATTAAGATACAAGGGGCCAATTTTTAACATAGAAAAGGGAATCTTCATGTCGATTATCTTTTCTGTGAGCTTTTTTTCACTCCTTCTCAAAGTTCTGTTCGAACTGCAATGTCAACATTATTGTAAAATGTTTATTTTATCGTAGTCTATTTTTTTTTAATTATTTCAATTTACATATGTCAACTAATTAATTAAGTACTAGCAAGAAAAAAAGAATAGATAGAGAGAAAGAATAGGTAGAAGGTAGTGAGTATCTACGCACTGCCATAATACATTATCTTTTGTGTCTCGGTGAAAAATCGAATTTATTGTGATTATTATGTGTTCAATAAATAAAACGAAACGCGAAAAAACAGTAGCATGACATTCATTGAAAGGGAAAATAAAGCTTTTAAAATTTAGCTGGGCTTGCGTCGGGGCTGAAGATGTCAGAGGTTGACGGCTTTTTACTTTTCACACACACAGACACAAACACACACAGACATACAGACACAGAGACACTTGCACCCCTTTGCTCCGAGAGAAACGAGGCAAGTGAATTTAAGTGACAGCTGTCTGTGGCAACATTGTAACATCGCAGCTTGCAACATCGCAACAGCGCCAAGTGCCATCGAGGAGGTCCTGGGCTGTCATCAAGGCTCTCCACGCAGTCAGGGTAACTAGTCAGGTGTCTACATCTTCCGGCTGTGTCTGCCACTTGTTTCATTTTCATGCAACACTCGGTGGCTCAGTGCCACAGTTTTGCGTGCACGTCCTTGTTCTGCTATCGTCTGTCCTTGCCTCCTTCTCTTCTGGCGCGTGTGTAAGTCAAATTATGTGGAAATGAATTATGGCGCACACGCTGCGACCAAAATGGCAACGATCTGCACTGTGAATGGCAAAGGAACCCTTCACCAAGAACAAAAAGACGAAGATGAAGACGAAGTCGAAGTTGAAGAAGGCGAATGGCAGCACAGCAGGACTCGCACTTAGACTCATTAGCTGGCATCAGCTAAAAACAAAAGTCAAATGCGGCACATTATTAATATTTGTGCGCTTTTCGCTCTTCGCTTTTCGCTTTTGCCTTTTCCCGTCAATTTGTTATGGATTAGCTTAAAATGACTTTTTCCCCCTTTTTCCAAAAACAAAACAAACATTAGTTCATTCCTCATCCGTCAACTTCCCCTTGCCATTCACATTCACATTGCGTATACGTCGTATGGCACTTTTGATTTATATGCTCAATTAACAGCTCGATTTGCAAGCAGCCAATGTATTCGTAATATTGTTAAATGGCCAAATGATTTCCATGGGCCTTTGTTGCCAATAAGCCAGAAATGAAAACTCTTTCATGGAAGCGTTTAATTCCCATCTGAATCAGTTTCAGATTTTCTCTGCGCAAACCTTTCATATCCACACAGATTGCAAATTGCAAAGCTCATGCATGCAGAAATTGGAAAATTTCAGAGTATCTTTCTTTAGCGTACGTTTCTCTATTTTTTAATATGCCACTCTCACACTGAGCACAAACGAAGAGGGCGAGAACTATAAACAATTGGGCAGTGATATTTATGCGAGAGTTTTTGGACTGATTGGAATTTTAGATGCCCTTACTTTTCAAAACTACATAATACTCAGTAAGTTTAGCTATATTTTTCTTATTTATCTCTCTATATTTTATTTTGCAACTTAAAGCCTTAATTATTTACTGCTTAAATATATCAACTGCACAAAAAAGATGCTGTATCTTTTTTTTCGTTTTAATAAATACAGTAGTATCTATATTCTCAAATATATATTCTATATATTCAAGTTTCATATGAATTGTGTACAACTTAAGTATCTTTTCATCTTTTGCAATAATCAGAAATTCAATTAGGAATTATGCTAAGTAACTGCATTCCAAAAACAAACATTATAGCCGGCTTAGAGTTTTTAAAATTTCACATGAATTCCGTGTGGATATGCCAGCTTAGTTAAGATTATTTGAGGTTTAATTGAAAACAGGGAAGCTCTGCAAGTTGTAAGGGTATACTCATAGCTTAAAAGCCAAATTCGAACAACAGTGCATAAAAATAGTTTGAAATGAGCTTGAAAGTTGTTTGAGCTCGTTCAAAAAAATAGAAAAGGGAGAGAAAATCTGGTAGTAATGTGTGCAGAGAACGAGTCCGGCAAAGTTTGTTTGTTTTTGTTGTTCTTGTTTTGAGTTTTTGTATTTTTGTAATTTTTTTCTGGGTCTGTTTAAATTTGCAGTTGGCTCTGACCCGTTCAGAAGTGGGGCAATAGTTTGTTTGGTAAATCACAAGTTGCATACGAGTTTAAGTACGAAAACATAGGGATTTGAGAGGAAACAGAGGAGAAAACAATAAAACTGTGTGGTATACTACTTAGAAGGGTTCAGGCAAAACATTCAATTGAGTATTTAAAGAGCTAGTGGTAAAATTTGCAGCTTGAGTAAACAGTCATTGTATTTGATAGAGAAAGGAAAACTTATTATAGCCAAAGTGCGACTGGCTGTTTCTTTTACCTTTTCTGTTCTACTCGTATTACTTTTTTTTGTGATCCGTGCCTACGATCCTTGTCTTACAAGTGTCGAAATTGAGTATTTACCTTCACATTTGATTACTCTGAAACATTCTACTCGTTTTTGATATTTGTCTAATATTTTCTATACTTATTTCAAATAAGTTATTTGTATTTGCTTTTAACAACTGACTACTACAAATGATTTCTCAGTTCCCATTTCATTCAGAATCAGAGCACATCAATTCCAATTTGAAGTTGCCAAACTTTTTTGTTGATATGCCGACAAATCTTGTTATGCCCAATTGATGCTGCCTGCCACAGAAAGTTGCATTAACAAATGCAACTGCGACAACGAATACGAATAAGCTATGAATACAAGTTCGAGTATACTCGTTTATGCATACAAATTTTCCACTCAGCTAACACTTTTGGAATTCGCTGTCTCTTGCTTTGTTTCGTTGTTTTTCAAGCACTTTTAAGCAATTTCGATGGAAAAAAAGAAGAATAAAAGAAACTGCTGTATATGGAAGTGTTTGAGTTATTGATACCCTCTTAAGCTGTAGGCAAGTTTTAAGTTCACCTACAGGCAAAGTTTAAACTAGAATGTAGAAGGGAATGTTGAAGAAATATTTAAATAATATTAATAAAAAAGAATTCCATTAATACTTATTCCGTGATTAAAAGTCAACTCATATGCTTTTATTAAAATGTCTGTCAATTTGATATTTGCGTTTGCATAAGTTGAATATACACTCAGTTGTGAATATAGGGTATACAAAGTGAAGCTGATGTGCTGTGCAAACAGAGATACGATTGCGTATACGTCTACGTGTCCGGATACGGATACGGCTACGGCTACGAATACAGATGCCGTATACAAAATTCTCCAGACAGCAAGACAGACAGAGACAGAAAAAGAGAATGAGAGAATACACACAGATGCAGTTCTGATGGCCGTCATTACAGTTAAATGCTTTGTGCTCTTGCTTCTGGATTATCCAGATCTCGTGTCAAAGCAGAGAGAAAGTAGCTGCATTCTGTTGCCATTCTCAGAACAGATGATTCGAGTGTGGCTATAAGGATGAGAACGCGAATGAGATTGGAAATTAGATTGCGAATGTCCGCGAGAATGACAATGTGGCAGCTGACGTTCGTTGTCTGTCGCTTGATACGCTCAATAAAATTCATGACCTATGGATTCACAGCACGATATAAACTAAATAAAATAAAGCGGTCATCGGACATGACAGAATAGTGAAAACGGTACAAGTTATTGCAGCTTTTGTGATTTATATTACGATAAAAGCCTAATGAGAGTTGCATTTGTTGCAAGTAGCATAAGGCGTGGCATCATAATGATAATACCTTACCTAACATTTTCCTCACCTGAAAATAATGACTATTATAATGACCATGTTGATGACAATGTTGCATGCTATTAAATGACTTTCATTAGACTCGTAGCACGTCCAAGCAAAAAACTAGAGCTTCCTTATGCTAAAATAGTGCCGGGAATATTTTATCAAGGCATTCCAGAAAATAAATTATGCTTTTATAGATACTAGTGAATTCAACAATATTTCAAGCAACGAATTGTGGCTGAATTGAAATTTATTTGGCACATTAAAATTATTAAATTGAGTTTTATTTGCTAATTTACGAGTTTCTTATTGAGTAAAGCATAATTACATTGCTAATAAATATTACATTCAGCTCAAGAAATTGAACAATAAAAAAAGAGATGGTATTAAATAAATATTTCCAAGATTTAAAATTAAAAATTTGTTGGCAGCAAAGATACTTTTTTCTACTAGTTGTTGCAAATAAGTTTGACTTAAGGCTCCTTTCTGAGTCATTCTGATGTTACAGGGTATTTAAGCATGATACCCATTCTTTTGTTTTGTTGGTATATAAAAGATGAAGTTTATAAATCATCGGATTAAAATGAAAAAGGGCAACGCGCATTTATTGGCATTAACCCGACTGCGTTAACGTTGACGTCGACGTCTACGTCGACTGCGTCGTTGAAGCTTCTGCTCGTTAATCTTAGTTAGCCATTGCCTGGCTACACAAAGAAGACCTCAAGTGACGACCTACAGATTTTACCAAGTTACAAACCCCATTGTCAACTCTCCCCCTATCTTTGTTATTTTTTATCATCACTTGAGATTTTCACAACTTTACACAGTTTTACTTCGTTTTAATTTATATCTGAGCACGGCGACGAGTCATTAACTTAAGTTAAGCATCCGAATTCCATTCATTTACAAGTTTACGAGTGAACTTTTAGGTGAAGCATACCCCTGGAAAGTTGCTTATCTGCAAGGTCGTTAAAAGTCGTCATCAAAGTTGCAGTTCTCGTTTAAAAAAGAATATCTCTGTAAAAACTAATTTATCAAATGATTTTTTGATTTCTCTTTTCAATATGAAATGACCTATACTTGTTGCCATACTTCATTACCATAAACATTTTTAGAGATATGATAATTAGTAATAAATAGCATAGCTAATGATTTCCACACAAATTTGTAAAGTACAATTTTATTAAATGATTTATGTGATTTATAGTGAAAAGTGAAGTAACCTTTCATTGTTACCATATTTCATGAACATAAATAACCTTTAAGAAATAATAGCAATAATAATATTTTGCACACTTTCAATTTCCAAATTCATCTAAGTATTTACATTTTATATAAAGTATCGCCAAATTTAAGAATTAAGTAATGCTTTTAAAGCTCTTCGGTTTTAATTTAAAGCGACAAAATGATATATTTACAAATGTATCTCTCTTTTTCTTTTGGGTCTTCTGCTTCACACATTCACCTACTGAAAAGTACAGAATAAACGTTGATTTTGTTATTTATGCATTTAATTTAATGGATTTCTTTTAATTTACATGGATCTCAATGCATGTCCGCCCCCGAGATGTGAGAGAGAAGGAAATGTTCCTTATTGGTTTTGGTTTCGGTTTCAGGTCAAGATTTATGTGCAGTCAACTCAAAGCAGACCCCAACAAATAGATACAATGGCCAAGCTGATGGCCAGTCTCAATTTGTATCTATGTATTTGTATCTCAGCTCATGTATCTGTATCTGTGTGAAGCAGGAAATTGGTGTGTGGACCAGAAATTTGTACGCGTCAGCATATTTAATTTAATCGTTGCCCGTTAGACAGTTGAGAAAGAGAATTGTCACACAAGTCCCCACACTCCCCAATTTTTATCTCCCTGTAAAGTTGAGCATATACCATTCCCATTGGTGACATTTGGCCAGAATGGGAATAAGATCCAGTGACAGTTTCTGGCAAAAGCAGAGCCTTGCTGATTATGTTGGTTGGCATTGTTATTGTTTGTGTTATCATTGAATTGCTTTTGCCACAAATATTATGATTCTTGGAATGAGTTTCGGGGTCCATTAAATGGTCGACGACGAAGGGTCAACCAAAAACATTTGGCATTCCCTTTACATTGTTTTTGCTAACATCCAATGGCTGTAATGGATGTGACTTCAATTCAAACTCTGTTGTTTGTACTTTTGATAGACAGTTGCAAGTATGGCATTGGCAACATTATCTTGAAAAGTGATTGAAAGGCAAGCTGAAACGAGAGAGACTTTGAACTTGGCCCACTCGCTTGTCAATTGCCAAGTGTTGAGGCTGTTGAGTACACTTTGCTCCTCCATTTTTGTTTGCTCAGAAAAACATCAAATGATTAGCTACTGTACATGCATTTGATTGATGAGAACTTCTATTGAACACGTGCCAGAAACAAACGATTATTTTAACTTTAACTCACTCTCATTTTCTCTCCTCTGGCTTGCGATTTATAGTAAAGTATCTACAATCTCATATATACATATTTATATGCTTAATATATGTTCATATCTCATTTGGATTGTACCTTTACATATCTTATAAAAACAGTAGCACTTCAATTCAGTTGCCAATTACATTTTCTACGGTGACTTCTTGCGCAATTCTCATCAATCACTTACTTAAACATAAATATGTACAATTCACAGAATTCAAATTCAAGTCGCATTAGTGAATTATCTAAATGTATTCGTCAACATCATCTGTTTTACTTTTATTTACTTTTACCCTTCCTTTTTAAATAACTTTCAACTCTGAAAAACATTACAGAAATAGAACGATTCTCATTTAAATACAAGTAAATATTTGAATAGTAAGATTATTTATTTATTTGTACAAGATAAAATTGAGATAAAGGAATCTTTTTAAAATAATAATATTTAATATGTAGTTGATTTTTGGATTGCAGAAAGTATAGCGATTTTAGTTTATTAAATTCATTAAAAAATATTGCTATTTTAAATTATATACGTAAATCTTAAAAACTTTGTGGAATTCAGTTATTGTAAGCGCTCTCTTCACTAATTTATTTAAACTGTAACAGTGCGTATTCGCCACGTGGAACAATTTATGGTTGCGGTAATCCACCCTTAAGCTGGCTAATAAATTGTTATTAAATGACATCTAAAATAACTGTTTCCGCCAACAGTTTATTTTTTGTTTTATGTTTTTTTTTTTGTTTCTATTTTATCCAATTTGTTATAGCTTCGGCAAAGAGTCTTATCATTGCTCAAATATCGTAGACAAGACAATTGTCTTGACTCGCAGTTGCAGCTTTTCTAATTATTGTTCCATTGTGGGATCACACTTTATGTGGCTTTTCTTGTCAACAGCGGAATGTTTTTTTAGAATTAATTCACAAAGTTGTCTTTGTTTTTTTTTTTTTGTGGGATTTGTGTTTTATGGTTATGGGGTCACAGATGCATATGCATGAATTTGCTGAAAGAGATTGTCTTCTGTCATGGCCATTTACATTTCATTTGCGCTAAAATTGAAGCCCTTCGATGTTGAGAATGTTAAGGGCAGCTGTTAATCCGGCAGTCAAATTATATTCAATTGAAGAAGCCATTGACTTTGGCTTTCATCGATTGGCTTTAGGATCGGGACAGGGACTGGCACTGGGATTGGGATTGGTCTATGGATTGGATTCGTTGGGATTGCTCATTTATTGGCGGGTGCGACATCAAACGGATTTTCGCACTATCATCAGACTGTCACCAAACATCCCACGAGCAGCTCATTTATTCTCACCCACTCGACTGAAGAGGCACTCGGACAGATGAGGAGAGAGCGAGGAAGGAGTCTGAGGGTGGGACACATGACGGAGCCGACCTTCATCTCTTACTGTTATAATTTTTGGCCATTTTGCTGACGGCTGCTGGTTGCGTGCCTCATCAATGACTATGTGTGAGTTTGCTCGCTATCAGTTGGTTATTCAAATAAATTTGCTTCTTCACTTTGAATATACTCAACTGGCACTCAAACTCACACTTATACTCACACTCCCACATGTTTGCCAGATGGAAATGTGCGCACATAAAAGATAATGAAAGTGTTGCCTTGTCCCATGGGAAACTTGGCTGGATCGCAGCGCAGCTCCTGCAAGTATGCAATGAAATTTTGTTGCGTCAGGCAGGTAAACTCAATGTATGTGTATGTTTGTGTGTGTGTGTGTGCTTAACTGTCTTTGTTTGTGTGCATAAAACGGGCAGTCTAATACATGAAATGGCTTTCCCTGGCAACTGGAAGCTAATCAGCGTCCTGTGCTTCCCAATCAAGATGTTTCAAATTAATTCAGTTGCTCCGTACAGTGGGTCGAAAGTGATGAAAGCTGAAGAGGAAAATACTTGCATACTAAATATGCTGCTATTTATTACAATTAACTACTAAAATAAGTCTTCACATAAGCTGCTCTAACTTATATGTACTTTAAATTTTTAAATGTTATTTCAAAGAACAAAATATTTTCATTTTAAGATGATATATTTTGTAGTAAGTTTATAATTTAAGTTTCTTTTCTTTTTAGTCGACTGTTTTTAGTTGACATTCAATACTTAACATAAATAAGTTATTGCGCTTACGTCTGTGCATTCTGCAACTATTCATATTATTATTACTAACTTTTATACTTACTTAGCTACTTCAACCTTTTAAGCTTAACTTACAACGACTCCTTCTTATGTTTTCAAATACTTTCTATTACTCTTTACTACTCTTAAATTATAAATCATTTGGGACATACGGTCTGTCACCCAAAAAGTCTCTTAATACTTTTCAAGTACAGGGTTTAAGAATATTTTAATATATTATTAGTATTTTGTGTTTACAATATATTTATTATGCAATGGATAAATTTATATGCATCAAATACACCAAATTTAACTTTAAGCAAAATTAAAATTGCGTTTGTTGCGGCAAAGTAAACATTTTTCTGGCCCAGCTTTTTGGCATCAGCATAACTTACAAGATTCTTTTTTAACAATTTAATGTATTTCACATGAATTCACAATTCTCATTTACTTACTTGTGTTTATACATACATATATACAAATATGTGCTTATATATCTTGAATTCTTTCATAAATTCCAAAGAATAAAATTGTGCTTCTAATGAAACCTTTTGGTGTTTTTACTAACAATTTTTTTGAACATCATAAGAAAGTCAAGAATAATTCAAGCTTGGCGAGCAATTTAAATAAACTTTCTAACAAAACGGTTGCATTGCATTATCCATTCAAAATTAAGTTAAGAAATTCACTCAATGTCTTTCTGAAAATTAATGCAATTAATGTAGTTTAGATAAGTGAACTGACTCTTAAAATAAAGTTTAGAAGGGCAATTTTTAAGGAGTGAGAAAAGAGCGTGTGGAAAAATGTGGAAAATATTAGTATGCGGAAATAGATAATACATTTAAAATTAAATTTAATGAATCGTCAATGGTTCCATAGCTCCTTAGTTCCATGAAAATGTACTCATTGGAGTGAAAAATTCAAACTCCCCATTTCTTTAATTTGAAACGTACTTTGCATGTTATGCCCTTTGATTTATATTAACTAGATTAATCAGTTCAAGTGTCAGCTCTCTGGGATTCATCAGATTGCGTCACACTACATACATCTCTCGATCCCATTGTACTGAACACATTCATCTTGTTCTGAGCTTTGTTTCGTTTTGCAAAGCAGTCTTCTCTTTTTCACACTCTTCGGTGTTTCTTTATGTTAGCAGCTTGACTTGTGGCAAATGTTGCAAGCTGCAAGTGGCAAGCTGCAAGCTGTAAGCAGCTCAATGAGAATTGCGTTGGCAATTCCATTTGGAACTTTTAGACTGCTTTGATAGCTTTAGTTGCCATTCGAACACAAATATTTTTGTTAAATAAATTGAAAACATTGGAAATTCTACAGTCTGATGGCGCATACCACCAGCAGCGCCCACGTATCCCAACGGTGGCAACACATTGGGGCAGCTGAAGAGAAATTGGCGACAATCATGAGAAATGAGTGGGAAACTTTCATTTGAGGACACAACGCTGCAATTCTAATAAAGTCACTCTGAATATGCATATGCTAGAAAATACTATCTCCATTCTTCTGGGTGTGTGCGTGTGTGTTGTGTGTGTTATGCCCACACATATTGTACATACATACACTGGTACAAAAAATTTATTTAATATTAAGATACTTAGATTATTGTTATAGAAAATATTTAAGTTTGTAAAATAACAAGATAAGCTCATGGAAATATTTACACATGTATGTTTCCACAATTTGAAGGTTTTGTAAATAAACATTCTTAGTTTGAGTAATTTGGTTTCTTCTTACGAACAAAATATTTAAGATAAATGCTCTTGATTTTAGAAGTTAGTCTTTTTTTCAGTGTAGTTACAGCAGCTCTTATCCTGCCCAGGACTTTGGCATTTTATTGTCCTACGCCGAACGTGCACTCATATTTCACATCTGCCACAGATTCAACATTTCATTCCCCATAACAAGACAATAGGCAAGGCCTTCTGAGTCGCGTGTCCTTCGGCTTGTGTCCCGTGTCCTGAATCCTGTGGATTTATACTGGACACAGCTTTCTATTAGGCAGTGTTCCATTTCGTAGTGCAACTTTTTGTCATTACGCCAGGCTCATAAATACAACTACTTGGAGTGTTTGTCTGCCCCATTAACCTGCTTCATCTTTTGCCCCGTTTCCTGCCTCATCCTGTATCTGGCGAAGTTTCGCGAGACTTGGCTAATTAAAGTTGTTGTCACGCCCACCGCAAATTCGCTTTGATTGGCATTTTGCGGTTGTACTTGCAACTAGCTAATAAGCTGCACAAACGTTGCCATAGATGCAACAACAACCACAACACACCCACCAATTCCTAGAACGTCTTTCCTTAGCTTCAGCTGTCACAACCACAGAGTGGTTAGTTGTGGTTTCAACGCTTCAATGGATTCTTAGTATAAGATTGTGGGGTTGTTTATGAAAAATAAACAAATATCCCAATTGAAATTAAACACTAATTGTATTATGAATGGCTCAGTTTCTCAGGTAGATGTAAGGATTAAAATTATGTTTAAATTTGTACTATGTGCAATCATCAATAAGATAATATTTAATTGTGAAGTGAATGAGCAAACGGCGCTCTAGCATGAAGTTAAACATTCGGCTAAATGAATATTTCTCAACATTTTTTGGAAAAGCTTGATAAATTTATTAAAAATAAATTAAATTTCCATTTTATATGTATGTAAAGAGTCTTACTTAGAATACGTTTTATTATTATTTTTCCACTTGTTAATATTAAATTGACTTTCCTGACTAAGAAAGCGATTCAGAGCCGGTTTTCAGCTTCAACTATACTAAATTTAAGATCACATGAAATACATTCAGCTGAAAACAATCATTTACATTCCATTGGTAGAAACACTTTGGTGAAAATTGCATAACAGTTGGTGGTACTTATTACACCAAATGGGAAATTATAATAATGCCTTTGAAATTCTCAGTAAAACAACGCAATTATTGGTCAAATTGGGTTTTCACCAATTGTTCTCCGAAAACTCATTTCATATACTTGACCAATGCAATTCTGTTCAGCTCATACGAAACAAATAAATCAAATAATTCCATGAATGCGCACAATTCAAGGATTTCATATGCAGTTTAAAATACCACAAATTTATACCTGTGCATATATTTTTGCATACAGGTATTAAACCATTTGCCGCCCAATTTATCACACTCTGAGCAGATGTTTTAAATAAACCTGTTGAAATCTTTGTCGTAAAATTCTTGCAAATAAATAACATGGAAATCGGAAAAAAAGCTGTGTTTCCATATGAAAGAAAATCAATTGTTGACATAAATTTGTTGTTGCTTTCATATTTATAAAATAAGGTACAATTGTAAGTTAGGAATCTGTGATACACGTGTTGCTCATTTTATGAAGAGTTCCAAATTGGTTTTTTTTTGTCCAACACCAAATGTTTAATAACTTTTATCATTTATAATAACAACAATTTATCAGTGAATAAATCGTTGAAATAAATGTATTATTGTGGCTTCCCACTTAATGTCAAATTTCCACACAATCCAAACTTCCTTGACTCAAGTCCGACAAAAGATTTTCTAAACGCTGCTGCATCCCTGCAAACATTTCACATTACTAACAACAGCAAATGGCAGTCATAACTGTCAATAAACATAAGTGACAACAACAACAACAACAACAACAACAACAACGAAGAGAACAACAAGAACAACAAAAACCAGAGGCAACAACAACCAGAAGCAAGAACAACAATGGACAAGCACAAACATGAGCCATGTGCTTTGTGTAATACAAATCATAAACATCAAGCGATAACAATAAAAAACAACAGAGATAGAATACAGCTGGGAAAATATGAAATAATAATATAAATGACAGCTTCGAATACTCTCACTAAAAAGCGAAAATTTATTTAAGATTATAAACTTAATAATTTAACCTTATGAATAAATGTTAAAGCTTAACATACTTATTCGCTTTTTATGATTACAGAAACTGATTTAACTCATATTCTTTCCAACTTTTGTTCTAGCTTCCCTTCAATAACCATTTTACTGGCTGAAAATTAAATAAACTTTAAATTAACCTATTAATTTTATAAGTTAAATCATTGCTTGTTGCCATTTGATGTTATGAATTAAATAATCTTTACAGTATTTGGCTGAAGATATCCTAAAGTTGACATCTTCAACTTACAATTAATTAACGTAAAATTATATTTATATAGTACATATATGTTTATGCTGATCTCAGGTTTATCTGCATACTGAATGACATAGAGATATAAATTAATACTTCAGAAACTTCTGCAACCATATCGACATTTTTTCTGGTCTACTAAAGATATTTTCATTCTCAGTTCGAGTTTATATTCAGTTTTTAGACCCAGTACTTTAAAAAAGTACAAATGGGTCTATTACGTTTGTGCAAATGTGCGTAACAGGCAGAAGGAGGCGTGGCAGACCCCATAAAGCTATATATATTCTTGATCAGCATCAACAGCCGAGTCGATATAGCCATGTCCGTCTGTCTGTCCGCCTGTCCGTCTGTCCCTTTTTTGAACACCTATATCTCAGAGACTATAAGAGCTAGAGCTACCAAATTTGGCATGTACGTTCATCTGCATCTTGCATTAAACGAGTTTGTTTTAGATTTTTGCCACGCCCCCTCCGCCCACGTAAATTTGAAACAAAATTTCAAAGTCGAATAACGAAAGCCTTTAATGCTAGCGATATGATTTTTGGCATACATGATAAACTCTATAGTCCAATTCTGTCCTGAAAATTTTATCCGGATCGGATAATAAACGGATAGTATACGGCTGTTCAAAATTTCGAAAATATGAACACCTAGATCTCAGAGACCATAAGAGCTAGAGACACCAAATTTGGCATGTAGGTTCATCTATATCTCCCATTGATCAAGTTTGTTTTGGATTTTTGCCACGCCCCCTCCGCCCCCGGAAATTGCAAAACAAAATTTCAAAGTCGAATTACAAGAGCCCCTTTAAGACTAGCGCCTTGATTATTGTACATATAATATACACTATAGTCCAAACCTGTCCAAAAAATTTCATTCCAATCGGATGATAAACACGGAAGTTATTCAACTAACAATGTTACAGGCAAAAGGAAGAAGAAGAGACGCTAGCGACCTCAGTGTTTAATAACTTCGTAGTGGCGCCATCTATTGTTTGGTACGCATTATTGAAGAACAATCAATAGTGAACGCTTTGCACTCAAAAAGTACTGGGTCTCCTACTGTCGAGCTTGCTCCACTGTAGCTTACTGCATTTTTATTTCATAGCTTTACTTTTCCTTTCCATAATTTCCATACTTCATTTATACTAATTTTAAGCCGCAGTCAAAAAATGCTTACGTTGCAAATTTGATGACACAATTTATGTGCCCTTTCCGAGAGTATTAAAAAGACAATGCGCATTTTAATGCGGAATGCCAAAAATCATAAAAATAATATTATACTCACCGTGGGTGGCAAAAGTGGGTGGCATATTATATTAACGGTGAGATGCGACCTCCGAAAGAAAAACAAACAAAATATTTACGCTTAATTATGGCTGCTGTTGCTCATTTGTCGTAACGAGGACCATTAAAAAGGCAAAACTGCGTATACGCGATTTTTGCACTGATTTGTACCCAACCCACACTTTTGTAATGCGGTGGCGTTTTCAATTTACCGATTCACATTACGATGACCATTCAATTTTGCTGAAAAATTAATTTCCAGCTCGCATTACCAATCTAAATGATGCTTTTCAGCACTTATAATATATCGGTCAATATATTTTCATATACGTAAATGTATGTGCATACATACATACGTATAGTATACATACATATGTGCATTTTCCATGTGGTCTGTTGGTATTTCATTAATCATTTAGTTTGTGTGTGGCTGCAGTATTTCAACTTTGAGAATCATCAATAACTGTTATAAAACTATTACAGTTCCTGCGATTCCCCCTGATCCCCTGATCTCCCCCATTCATTTGTGGAGCATTTTTGTGACCCATTCTCCAATTCATAATGAGCTTCAATTTGCTTCCTTACTAAAATTGGATCATTTCTCATCGAATATACAAAATGTACTTTACTGTAACTTGAGCGGAAATTTGTTGGAAACTTTGCTAACCCCAATTTTCTTTGACTTTTCTTACAGACTTCGTTTAACACTTTACAACTTTGAAGCGAAAGAGTTTGCAGCCATTTGGTAAGTTCAGTAAATAATAAATGAAGTGTGGTATTTTAAACATTAAATAACTAAGTTCTATTTCAAGTGAGCAAAAGGAATCGAATTATTTTTATGAAAAATAGTTAAAGAATCTTAGAAAATATGCAAATTTAATTTAAAATTAAAATATAATGAATCTTCCTGGGATCGGATAATAATTAAAAAAAAAAAAATTATAAAATAAATAAATAAAAAAGAAAATATATATTTTATTCTTTCCTAATAGTAAATGTATAATTCTTATGCTGGGAGTTCTGTTAAAAAAAGATATAAGAACTGAATTCCACTCAGATCAATGAGTTTTCCTGAAATCGTTCAACAAATTCGGCTGATAGAGCAAGTTTTTAAATATATGCACTTAATTTGCATATGACAAGGTGATATAAAAGAATGATGACCTAAATATTGTTGTGCTTCACAGTCACTATTATACGCGGTACTTGTAGAGTAATAGGGTATACTGTATGGGTTGGAATTTAAATAACAGCAAGAATAATTAATACATTTTTGACCTTATACAAATCATACAAAATCGAGTCGATGTCCATTCGTATGACCAGCAGGATATCAGAGACATTAAGAGCTAGAGCAACCGTATTTGAAACACAGACTTCTATAAAGCCTGTTTTCCCTACTTATCTTTATAAAACATCACATATTTATTTAAATAAAGATGGGATACAAAAATTTTAATAATAAAATTATTTCTTAATAATATGCATTTTTACAATTAGAAAAATATTTAGAGTTAATACTCCTTTTTTACAATTTATCTATATTGAAATGGAAAACCGGGTATCTTTCAGTCAAGGACTCTACTCTACCATTCTTACATGTTTAATTTGCAGAGTTGAGACAAATTCCAAAAGGTGCGTGTGTGTGTTCGTCAACTGTTGGCGCTCAGTGTGCTGCTCATGCGACGCAATTGAGCGATTGTCAGGTCATAAGCAATGGTGTAGGTCCCCACGCAAAATGCCAATCAAAGAACAATGCAAGTCAATCCACAGACACACAAACACACACTCCTTCAAGAGTATAGCTTTATCCAGAGGCATGTGTGTGTGTTTGTGTGTGTGTGGGTAACTGTCACTCCAAGGCAGCACCCACACCCACATATTGAAATTTTCATTGCCACTTCAGCTCATTTAACACCAACAACATGGATGCTGGCAAACGGCTTCTTCTCTGATTGACAGAGGATTGAGAACTCAGTGAATTGAGACTCCTTGTGGTAGTTTTGCGGATATATTTACCTGTTCCTGAGACTGCATACACAATGCCAATGGCATTTTATGGCACACACAAACACATACACAGCATTTCCTTGTCTCGTTTGAAAAGCGTAAAACAAAACTTTCAACATCAAATGACATGCCGATTAAATTAATGCAGCGCCTACCTGACGTTCCATACTGTTTTGCCCCTTCCAAATAGGGAGAGCGAGAGAGAGAGAGAGAGAGAGAGGCCAGTATTGGCATCATAAAAACTTTAAGTTGTTCTCGTTAGTATCGCAAAATCTGTTGGGCCATTGACACCTGCGACTCCAAAAGACAAAACAAAAAAACAAAAAATAAAATAAAATATAAAAAATAGAGTACAACAAGGGAGGTGGCATCAACTGTCAGCATCATGTGCACGTAATCATAATAAATGACAATGGTTTTTCTACAGTAAGCGGATACTTTTATTTAATCATGCACCCATGACATTGACCCCCTCCGAGAGAGAATTTGAAACGAAAACCAATCTCGTATCCCTTTTTGAAGGTCCTAGGTCAAGGCCAAGACAGTTCACTGAATGTCGCATAAAATCTCTTCTAATCAGTTGCCAAATTTGTAAATATTTATGCCCAAGTTATGTCTGTTTACCCATTTCATGTTACCAGATTACATAAAGTGTCGTATTTATTATGTGGAAATAGCAGTCAGCTTTGTGTCAGACCATGTCTTAGCTTGAATCTCCTTTTTTTCTTCTTCTACGATTGCTATGCTCACTAGGATTAGGCTGTTTAGTTTTGAAAGTAAATTGTAGGCTTTTCAATTTATTTTCAATATTTTAAAGCCAGTTTGGTTAATAACATTTGTATATGAGATATTAGATTTATTTCTCCATATTATTTTTCATAGTGTTAACTACTCTTAAAATAGAATGAGTAAATACTTAAACATACATACGGAATTTTCATTCATGTTTCTTGTTTTCCCTGAGAAATACTCTTCTGCCTGTAATGTGCTCAACTGTTTGTCAACTCGTAAATGGTTCATGTCATCAAATACTATTTAAGCCCTATAATACTTTTATGTTACTGTGCGTCATGCAATCGTAACGTACAATGTATGACATGTTTTCCTGTTTATTTATGTGCTTTAATCCGAGACTGTCATTCTGTGTGCCGAAACTGGAAACAGTTCTCAGTCTGAACGCCTGAAATATATAAGGTGAAAGTTCTCAATAAGTACACAATGTGCTCTAAATACTTTAGAGCTACTTTTGTTATTGCCAACAGAAAGACTAAGCTCTCTATTTCTTTGAACGAGTTATGCGATTCTTGCTTTTGTTGTTGAAAACAATACCGAACTTGGCTATTTTTAATTACTCACAGCAACGTTTTCTTATAACTTAAGTACTAACTTTCAATTGCCTCAGGGCATCGACACAAAGAACAACATGGAAAACTATTAAACAAAAGACTTATTTTCACTGTTGAGTAATAATTTAAAGTTTTCCCAATATAAGTTTTAGTCTCCACAAATTGGTCGGGGAATGAGTTTCTAAAATAGGTAATGTAGATGTTGTCGGAATTAGTTTTTGGGCAATTAGGAAGTGTAAAATACGATATACAAGTTGTTTTGCATTTACAAGTGTGTGGAAAACATCATTATCAGCATAAAACTGATAAAATAAAAAGACAAATCTTAGCCTTCTAGTTCTTACCGTTTGTACTCCAGGATGATCAGTGAAAGAAATAAAAATGCATATGTACTAAAGATTAGATTTTCTAATAAAACCTTTAAAAAAGTAGGAGTTGAATAGTCAGTAGTTGGCTACCTCGTTAAGGGGTTTTATTTGATAGTTGTAGCACTTATTAGTTTTGTATCTCATAAACAAAATTTTTAAGTGGACTACGTGGATAATTACGCGTTTACCACTATTTCATTTATGCTTAATTAAAATCGCAATTTGTGGAGTGTGTGTGTACAAGAAATTCCCGAACCAAAGCTAAGGAGACTCTTCCTGGGTTTCTGTTGATAGAACCTAAATACACATAGGAAGGTCAAGTTCCAAATGGGAAATGGTCCAAACTTTGTACGTATAGCAGCTGTTGCAATTTTATTTGCCTCGGTGTGGAAGTATAATATGTGTGTCTTCGTCCTGTCCGACGTGCTTGTCTGACGTTCTATTATTTAATGAGAGTGCATAAAAAATTAAATCAAAATGCTTTGCACGCGGCTAGGATTCAGGCAGTACCCGAGGGGAAGAGAGATGGAAGGACAGGACAAGGATGCAAAAAGAAAGACATTAGCAGATGCGGACAAGGACCAAAGAGTTGGGGGAAAACTCACACCCACACACACACACACACACACACACACACACACACACAGAGAGTAAACAGGCAACGTGAAGACGACAGCGTTTAGTGCTCGAGCAAATATTTAGTGCCATCTTGAAACTCATCCCTAGTTCTAGACCCTCCTAACTGCCGCCAACCCCCTTCCCCCTGCTTAACCACCTCTATGCATTTTAAATATGCAAATGGATACTCGAAACTATTTTATTATTCACACGAGGCAAAAGGCAAAGCGCCCACACATACACGACCCTCTCAACCTCCTTTCCTGATGCTCTCTCTCCCATGTATATTTTTTTTTTCAAGAGTCCTTGCCCTACACGCCCACATTTGGACAGGAAGGCAAATAAGCAACAAATTTTCGGCCAGACGCGTTCGGTTTTTGTGCCACGCCCCCGATTGCCCCCTCCAAACAAAGCTCTCTTAGTATTATGTGCTGTTTACGATGCCATAAAAAAGCAAAAGCTGCAACATGAAACAAACAAACAAAAACATTAAAAAGAACAACAACTAAATGCGTTCTAAGCAAAACTGCTAGATCCTCAAACACCCTACAAATGACTTAATTTTAATTTGCTGGTATATTCCAAAATTTTGAATAATAGTTAGCAGGCTTGAGGACATTTTATATACATACGTATGAATATCTCCAAAAAAAAAGTTGATCTTCCTTTATTTTTACAAGTTTGCTAAATCTTTTTGAGTCAAACTTTTAATCATTTCATTTCACTAAAGGGTATGACTTACTACAAAATATGATAAACAAACTGGTGTAAAGCTATGGAGAACATCAAATGCCCTGCATAAAGAAACATCGTTGTTTTATAACAGCAAA
Organism: Drosophila neotestacea; assembly: GCA_035044365.1. Taxonomy (NCBI): domain Eukaryota; kingdom Metazoa; phylum Arthropoda; class Insecta; order Diptera; family Drosophilidae; genus Drosophila; species Drosophila neotestacea. The sequence goes on along the minus strand of JAWNMD010000051.1, from coordinate 466,935 downwards.
GTATAATTATAATTTGTCATTATTTTGCTAAACAAATTTACAGATTTAATAATAATATATTTATATATACTGACGGCAGAAAGCCTGATTTTACGGAAAAATGCTAGATTTGACGGGAAAAACCAGATTTAGTGAGAAAAATATTAGATTGGACAGGATAGTGTTTAGATTTATAGATAGAATAGATAGATAGATAGAACGAATCCGGCGAGAAGTAGCCAATCTGTGAGTTTGGTAAAGATATCTTAAGAAACCAAAAGGCTTTTCATATCAAAGGTTCACTTGCATTCGATTATTCCAATCATCTTCAATATGTTGTCTACAAACTTCAGCCTCATAGATTTTTGGTAAGTGAGTCAGTCAGTAAGGACAAAGAGTTAGAAAGTGTACCGAGCAGAATGACAGCACTGATTCTTGAAGTTATTGATTATAAGTGTAGACAACATTTTCCGGAAGGAATGATAATAGACATGAAATTCTAAAAGAGATTTTCCGCCTTTGAATGTTTGCACTAACCGAGAATCAGACAGACAGACAAACAGTTGAAGAGTCGGACAGAGGAGCAGACAGACACGTGCAGAGACTCAGTGGCAAAAATGTCCTCAAATTGTCCTGCAGGGTTGGGTTGATATTATAGGGAGGTTGATTGGATGGGCTGCAGGCCGTCTTATTGAAAGGCCTATACACACAGGGAGGGGACAAAAAGTTGTTCCATATTTATCAACACAAATCTCAGACCAATAAGCCGTCTGGGCACACTATAGAGACTTAAATTGTGATGGAGGCAAGCAGCAGGTCTAGGTCCTAGTTGTGATCTGGCTCAAATCATGTCGACTTGGGTGCGACCTATGTATGCGGCTTTGGCAACTCGACAGCATTGCAACTCTTTGGTCTATGTTTCCATGTTGCATATTTACACAGGAAACGGAAAACGGAAACGCGGCCTGTGGGTTTCAGTTTGTCCTTGGTGGGGAAATGGGAGAAGAGGATTGAGTAGGAACCCTCATCGACTCTATTTGATTCTGTGTCGCTTTCAAAACGGAAATTATTTGCCTTCGTGTTTACTGGCCAAAGGTCGCGTATTTGACATTCAATTTTTCCTACTTGCCGCTTTGCAGGTTTCTTTTCAATTCCTTTATGTTTCTTTACAGTTCTTTTCTTTACGTTTATGTATTTTGTAATTCGTTATTATGATTTTCTTTTTTGTGCTTCTCATTTATAATTTACAATTTCTATTTGAGCAGCTGTTAAGGTAATTGGATAAAATTTCTGCTCTGATTTTTTTTTCTTATTATTTCGAAAAACGAAATTCAAACGTTAAAATTCTCTCTCCCTGTCCTTTGGACTTGATTCCACTTTGTAAGCATTAAGAAAGAAATAATTAAACTTGTTTCATTTTTAATAGTTTTTCTTTTTAAATTAACAAGTGCTTCAATGACTTCGCATTGGAAGCAGAAGACAGTAGCAGCATCAATTCTCACCTTCTTACCTAAAATACCAATCTCCATTTCCAGCCACTTCAGAATAAATGTGAGTAAGATTAATAAACATCTGCAACATTTCCTAAACCCATTACTCACACTCAATACTCTTCGATATACTTATATTGAATAATTTATAGTAAAACTAGTGTCTCAGTTTTGAAGCTATCTTAATGAAACTTGGTACAGGTCCGTCTTTTTGCTGCACGCAGTACATATGTATGTCGGAACCGTCTGGATCGGATCACTATATCATATAGCTGCCATAGAAACGATCGGTTCGAACTCAACATTTAGTAAGAAAAACATTTTTGTTTCTTGAGATATCTTAACGAAAGTCACAGAGTTTGTCTTTGATACAGATTTAAATAGTCTGACCAAATTTGGTGCAAGTCGGACTACTATATGCCATATAGCTGACATGTGATGCGATGCTATGTGATGCTATGTGACCAAAAACCTTCAAAAAATAACTTATAACCTAAAAACTGTAGAGTCATATACAATTAGCTGGTTTGATTATTTCTTTGTGTCTTGGACAACGTTTTGTCGGGTGGAATAAAAGATATGGGGCAAAGGAAATGTTTCTTTTTCCGGAAAACCAAAGTAAATAAACGGTGCCTATGATTGTCCATGTGTCGTGTAGTGTCCTTCACTCTCCAGCCTGCAACGCACTCTTAAATCCTGAAAACTGCTCAGTTTGTTATTTTTATTGATGGCTCAAATGGGTCGTTGTTTTCATGCGCCCCTCGTGTGTGGAGTTATCGCTGGATGGCCGTGACACGCCTCATTGCAGTGCCATAATGATAACACACAAGTCTCCAGGACAACAAGGTCCACACATACGACCATTCAGGCAGCCAGTCAAATGACAAAAACTTATATATATAACAAAAAGAGTATAAAAAAATGAAATAAAGAAAAGAAACTTAGGACACAAATACTTACAATTGATTTATAAAAGGCAGCCATGTTGAGATTTTCAGCCAGCAACCAAACTACATTCTCCCCTTTTCATTTTCTCTTTTCCCCCCACTCGTGGCCACAATTTGGTCGCTTATTAAAACGCTTTCAACATGGCCGAAAACAAAGGACTGCAAAGCACAAGAGCAAAAAGCGTCGCCTTCGTAATTTTCCAATGTAAGGAAGTGTAAAATTGTGCCGTTATTCATTACTATATTGTACCCACATACAAACATTTGTTATGAATATATATATACATATATATAGATATATCTGGCTAGCCCCTAGGCCATTGGCATTGACTGTTTGGCTGTTGACCGTGCCGTGAATCTGAGAGTCGACGTCGCCAAGGCGTTACTGTAAAATTGAAATTGAAAACATACACACACTGTCACAGGGGCGACATGCAGCCCAAGAACAGTGGTTACAAGCTATTTTAATATTGTCGAAAATTCATATAAATTAAATTAGCGAAAGATCATTAAATGATGCTTATTTATTTGAAAAGATTAAGCCTTAATTGTCTCTCTTCAACAACTCCTTTAAGAGGACTTTAAGTGTAGCAAAATTGATGTTATCGAGCACCAACAATTAATTATTTGCTAATTTTTTATGGCTCTAACAATAGAAATTAACAAAAATGTATACCATGTCTAATGTCTAGCTGAAATGATTTAATATCAAGAATTCTTATAAATTTACCTGAAAAAAAACGGTACTCTTTTTTATTGAATAACAAAGCAATGGACCGCATTCCACTGTGCACATATATTCAGTAGCCGAAAGCAAGAAGACGCTGTAGTTTGGGGACAAGAAGGAAACAAACGAAAGTATAAAGTATACGTATTGTTGCCAGTTGCTAAGAAAAGGACGCTTCTGGCCGTCCTTTGACTTCTGTTTTTACAGCTGATCTGTGTGTGTGAGTGTGTGTGTGAGTGTGTGAGTGTCTGTGTGTGTGTATGTGTGTGCAACATTCTGCCCTCAACTTGTGTGTGCGTGCGCTGGAAAATTTATGTACGTTGACAAGTTGAGCGCAGTGTGAGGAAGAGTATGAGCAAGCCCAAAAGTTGGCGTTGTCCTGGCAAGGCGGAGGACTCAGAGGGACACCTCTGAGGTGGGATGCCTCCCGCTGACTCAACGTCTGCTTGACTGGTAATTTTTCAATGTGCCGCGCCTAATCATGCCAAGGGAGTGGCAACGACAACGACAACGACAACATAAAGAGCAACCACAAAGACAGCAATAAATTGAATCGGAAGTTACTTGTCAAATAGTTTTCCCGCCACTCACATATTTAAACTTAAATTAGCAACAGAGTCTAAAACTTTAGTTAGTTGCAGAAGTTGCGTCAAAGACTGAAAATTTGTCAAAATGTGCTGTCATGAATGTGACAGAGATGGCTGAAGCAGCCTTAAGCAAAGTTGCTTTAACTTGAAGATAATATTTATTAACTGCAGCATTTATAGTGTTTTCTCATATCTTCAATGCAATTTTACTCATTTTCACTGCAAGTTTTATAAAATTGTCAAAATTTGTAAAAGAGTTTCACAAACTAAAAAGCAACATTCATCTAACGTAGATTTTTCGCTAGTTCGCTACCAGTTTTATTAGATTGTCAATGTTTGGATTGAAAAGAGTAAAGTTTTGAGAAGAGTAACTCAAACTGAAAAAGGACACTTATCTAAAGAAGCCTTTCTATTACTTTCAGTTTTCTGCCATATATTTTACTCTTTGCCCTCCTGCGCTGTCAGCTATGTTAGATTGACAAAGTTTGGCTGGAGAAAGCATGGCTTGGAGACAGAATGAAATAATAATAGTGCACTTCTATTCATAAGATTTTTGATCGATTATTACTGCTCGACTTAAAAAGTTATCAAAATGCATTGTAGAATAACTTCTTGAATCAAAATACTAAAAAAACATTTTTTATTTTTTGTAACAAGCTGTCGATAAAACGTACTAGAAATATCAATAAAAATTATATGCTTTCAATTATCTCAAACTAAATATGTAACTTTAATTTCAAGGAAATACAAAATCGTCTTGGAATCTTTAAATTTTAGTGAAACTACTTATATAGAGTATATATATTAAAAAGTCGAAAAGTCGAAATGAAATTAATTAAAAGTTAATTATCATTTTTAAGCTGATTTAAATTTCTCTATACATATTTTTTTTATTAAAGTTATCCGGTTTAAGAAATGTTGTACTTAATTTTTCAATAACTTTCAAGTTTGTTTAAGAAAAGTATTAATCTACTTATACACTCGCACTCATCGTCTAACTGCACTTCTAAAGCGACTTAATCCGGTTTAAAACGTAAATGAAAGTTGAGAAAATCATCCGAGAAGTACGAGTTTTAGCGAACGATAGCAAGAAAGTTTTGTGTAATTTTCATAACTGTTTTCATGTGGCACATTTATGAGACATAATCTAAAGTAGCCACGAGTTGATTTCATGATCTCTCCCATTAGCTAAGCTAAATGCTTTTGTTGCTTAGCAGCAGCAGCAGCATTTTCTGCAGCCGTTGTATAGGTCAACTAATCCTTGTGGTGTCGTAGTATCATCGTGTCGCGGTGTCGTATACGCAATGTTAATCTGACAACTTTCTGGTATTAAATTGAGCTTCACCTCACATAGAGTTGTTGGTCTCGTTTTGTTGCATTTCAACTCGACACAAAACTTTGTCAGTTATGTGCCATCATTGTGGCCACAATGCGTGGCGCCACATGCAGTTGCAGTTGCAATTGTGGTGTGGCAAGCGTGTCGTTTCCACGCTTGTTAACTATTTTAGTTTTACTCGGCTAACCAAAGACGGCTGCTGCTTTCTGCTGTTTCTTCTGTTTCTGCTCTCTTTTTATTCCATCTATCTCTCTCTACAGCTATCCTTAGTGTCCTGTGAAACTGTTCCTGGCTAGTTGAGCATGCTGCTGCTCGTTGCCATTTAGTTGCCATTTGATTTATAACAAAACGCATAAGTGGCCAACAAACTTTTCCAATATACTCTCCTAGCTTCTTTCTCCCTCGTCCTCGTCCTCGCCATTTCCATTGTCAGCACTCTGATTCAGCATCTCGGTGAGGTCATGGAACAGGTACACAGAGTTAACGCTAAATGCTTGGCATACACGTTCAACTTTTTCTCATTCTCTTTGTTTTCTTCTTTTTTATTTAAAACTTTTCATGTTTGCAACCATTTGAGCGACAATTTTCAGTTAGTTTTATTGACGCCAGTTGAAGTAACAATTGATTGTCGATCAGGACTCAATGCAGCGGTCAACTAAGATGTCAAAATTCCCCTATTTTGCAATTTATTGTCCTTCAAACTTTTTTCAAGATTGCAAACACACACATTAAGGTAAATGACATCAATTTTGTTACACAAAAGTTTTGCTAGAAACAGTTTTCAACAATATGAAATCTTGTTTCATGGTTCAGCTATTCTAAGTAGTTTCTAAGTATAGAGTAGTAGTTCTATCATGTCCATTTAAGGAAATAAAGAATTGTTTATTTTTTTTAGTACGCTCATTTATATAATTGTCTGTCTCTTAACTAACACGTACACTTAATTATTTATGTCACTGTTTCTCTGCTTTGCCGTTTGCCGTTTGTCTTCCTAGTATTCGCTTTAATAGCTGCTTTCACTCTTCGTTTGATCTTTGCAACTTGCAGTTGACATTGGATTTGTTGCAACCTCCAGACGCAGCATTCAATTAGCTTTCACATTCAACATTGTAAGTCAACTTTAAGTACTTGTCGTCTAATTTATTACGTAATACATATACATTTAAACACAGTGTTATACAATTATAAAAGTGCTTTCAAGGGTATAAGACATCCAAGAAGCATTTATTTAAAAGGTGCATTTGAACATTGTTATGCAATTAAAATGGATGTCAGTTGCAGTGGCATATTAATCGCTAAAGATATTTCTTTATGACAGCTGATGAATGATAAATGATGGATGGGTGATGAAACCTCAATGAAATTAAACTTTTTTAAATACATTGCTCGCACATACACATATACTCTAAAACAAAAACAGACTGACAAAGGTGAAGGCCATCAAAATAGTTTGGTTTGTTGCCATGGCAAAAGGAGATAAGTAAGCCGAGTTTTTATGGCAAAACTTTTCGGAAAGGGAACAGTTAACCCAACCCAACCCGACCCAACCACTTGACAGTTCAGTTCTTAACGATGCTTTTTTATTAGCCTGTCATTTTAGTTTTGCCAAGCCAAAGTTTTAGCTTAAATTCGAAAATTGACAGCCTAAAAGTGATATGTTGTTGAATCCTATCAAAATACCTAGCTAAGCGAGTGCATAAATCAGAGAACTCTTCTCAAATATCCTTTAACTCTAGGTGCAATTCGAAAGTGTTTTCAATTGCAATCAACAGACTCAGTCAAACGAGTTACTCCCAATTAAGTTGGCTTGAATGAGCCTTGAAAAGTGGAAAAGGAAGATAATTGAAAACCCAAACAAACTATAAGCCCATATCGATAATCTAGGAATAGAACTTGAAAGGGACGATAGCTACAAAAAAAATCGAAAAAAGAGAGAAAGAAGGAAATAAAAGAGATAGTTATAAAGCTAAAGTGGAAATTTAATGAACTGCAAAATTTAAGTTCCAAATAATAAAGATTTCTTTATTTATATGATTATTTTATTTGAAATATTTAATTTATTAAGTTTCAAATCATTTCCAGAAACAAATTTTGAGCTGCACACTCATTTTAAGATAACTGCTGAAGTATGCAAGTGTATATAACAATCTTATAACTTTAAATTTACGGCAAAATTAATAAAATGCAGTGTCTAGGTATTAAGTGACAAACTTTTTAACTATGCTAAGTTATAATTTTGATGCAGCACTCGCAAAAGCTAATTGGTTTTTGTTACTCGAAAATGTTTAAAGTTGGAAACTACGATTTCTTAAAATACTCACTGTTCATCTTTAGTTTTGCAAGTTTTTTATTGGTTATCTAAAAACTTTCATTGCTTTTACTGATTAAACTTTTCATAATTGTGAATCTATGAAAAATATATTGGGAAGGCAAAATTGACTTTTAATAATAGGAATTCAATAGGAAGGCTATGGAACTAGTATTCAGTTTAAATGAAATTTTAAGTAATGTAAAATAATAAGTTTAGCTTAACTAAAATAAACCAATTTATTATGTATGTATTCTACAAACAAAATATATTTATATTAAATTACCTGTTTATTGAATTTATATTAATTGACACAATATAAATACATGAGTTATAAATTGATTACATTTATTTTGTTACAAGAACAAATTATGTTTTTTTCATACTCGAAGGAAGTTATCAAGTAGTAGTTTATATTAAGTTTGGAAAATGGATTGACACTCAAAATGTATGTGGACAACCTTATAAAAGAGTTTAAGTATACTTTTAAGAAGGACATAAAAACCTCTAATAACCTTCCAGCTGTTGTTGCCAATCTTGTAATTTGCAAAAGCAAAAATATATTTTTCTATAATTAAATTATAAAGCCAAAACTCTTTATAATTCACTTTTGACCAAAGTTTCTTCCCTGGTACTCAATTAGTATGTACGACCAAATCTTTTTAGAATTCGATTCCAATTGGCTCGAAGCTAAATTTGAATCACAAAAGCATCTAAAGACAAAAGGACACTAGCTTGTGGAGATATATGAAAGAAAGTTACCAACTGCGTAGTTTACAATAAAGGATAATTGTTCGAAAAATTATTTGCATTGCTTCCGCCTTTGTTCACAGTTAATTTCAAATTATAAGATTGCTTTTGTTGCATTTTGTCCTCGGACTTATGCATTTTTACCTACATGTCTAGGTGAATGGCAAAGGAAGTGCACATTTGGCTGTCCAGCCTTCCTATCTAATGGTATTTTGTAGTTCAAATCCAATGCACGTTCCTCTTTTGGTCACACATTTAAGCAGAGTGTAAATGCTTTTTCATTGTGTGACGAACAAAATAAGAGCCGAATTAAAATGCAAGCCAGATAAAGGCAGAATGTGTGTAGATATGCGATGGAATGCTCTCGATTCTCATTTGAACAGACCAGACCAGAACTATACACAATGACAGACCACTCAATATGGTTATAGATGAGGATGAGGTGTGGACAGTGGAGTGGACAAGGCCAGAAAGAATGAGTACCAGATTGTCTGTCAACGTACGAAATCGAACGATTATTTGATTTCAGACAGCAAAAGTGCATAAGGCAGTTCACCCTGTAGCTGTCAAGAAGGATATGCTAGACTATTGAAATGGTAAAAAGATACCTACAAGTATTGATTTTACATTTGCCAAATTTATGTCAACTTCAAGTGAATCATTTTTATCCATACAACTTTAATAAAACCCATATCAATATTTTATTATATCTTTAATATTCTGAATTCATACATTTACAATTATGTAAGACATATTATAGCCATTTATAAGCCTTTTATTTAACAATTATTTTTTACTTATTGCATCAGGATTCCACTAAGATGGCTCGCCAAGATTAGAACTTATTTATTTTATTTAGGAGAATTCCATTAAAATTGATTTCAAGGGTAACTGACTTGCTACAAATAAAAAAGGATATTTTCTGCAGCGGTTTTTCTCAATAAAAATCCATTATTAACAAAGAGCATAAAATTGAAATGCACTTTGAACTTTTCTCCAGAGAATCGAGTGTGAGAAGAATCGAGTGAATAATCGATGAATGCGGTAAAGAAAAATATGAAAGATAAAGTCAATTTTTACTTCTGGCTTAGTCAGTCAAAAATGAGCGATAAGATGCTGACCATTCGCTCGTCAGCTGTTTATTTTCTTCTCTTTTTTTTTTGTACAATTTCCACTCACACAAACAGACAAAAATTACCAATACACGCACGAATAAGCACACACGCAAACTGGGAAATTCTTCACCCACTGCGCTTCAATGCTTCGCCCGCATAGACCAAAAAAGGAAACTTGCCACGCACGTAACAGGCCAACTTTGATTTTTGGCCACAACGACCTCCGACCTCCGACCCCCCTCCACGCCCCAAAAGTGCCGTTGTGGTCGCCATGATTGGCCCAACAATTTATGCTGAAACTGTAGGCGGTGCCACCATCGTGGCCAAAAACTTTCTGGCTGTTTGCCGGGAAAAGTGACTTTTAGTGGCCACGTTGTTGCAACAGAGTTGCTGCTGCTGCTGCTGCTGGTGCTGGTGCTGGGGGCATGCCACAAAGGAAAGCAAATAGTTTGACAACATCAAGTGCTTAACTTGTATCATCGTCAAGACACTTCGACCCACTCTAAGCCCCATGACAATTCAATAATTTAGACCCAAAAATGTACGTGCAAATCATGAAAAACTTGAAGTTTCTCTATAAATCTCGACAAGGCATTTTTCACCAATATAATGAACAACATTTTTCGTAGTTTAGTTGCAAAATAAATGTAAGATAAATCAAAATAGTTCACTTGAATGTTTACTCTTAAGGATGGACAACATGCATACATATACGTATGTATATACATAAGTATGTTTTAAATAAATTCACTTTAAATTCCATTTCATATTAAAATGCTTTTGCCAAACCTCAAAATATTCATTTTGAAGCCAACAACAAATATTTTTGGACTTTTTCGAATTGTTTGTATTGAAAAGCAATCAAACGATTTGCCATTCAACACTAGGTACTCCTCAACTCGAAAGCTTTCTAATTAAAATCAACTCGTGTCAGCAGTTTTTGTATAAGTAACTATGACCCAAGATGGCAGATGTATCCATACATCGTTTTCGAAGCAACAAGTAAGTATACTTGTCTAGACGAGAACAGGATGTGAAGGAATAGCAGATACCCCCTTGTACAAGAGTTAAGACCACAATACATTTGAGCAAACTGAACCAAACGGGGTGTCTTTTTCATCAAGATTTGCTCTACAAAAATTTCAATCAAACAAAACGTTAAAGTCAATTCTTACAAGTACAGGGTAGCATTAAACCATCATCTTTGGTATTAAGCGTAGTAAGAGACGGTTTAGCTATTAAAAATGTGCACTTTATAAATCTCATGTAGCAGAAGAAGTTTCTCCCAACAACCCCATCAAAAGTTATGCTGTGAAAGTTAAGAGCCTTAACGCCACTTAACTCGTATCGTAACAATTAGCAAAAGTGCTTCGAAATTTGCGCACTTTTATTAGATTATCGCCCACAGTGCTTACATGCGAATCATTATGAGTGCTCAACGCATTTGTTGTGTGCGTGTGTGTATGTGTGTATATGCTTGTGGATTGTGCATTGCATGAACCAATTAGGAAATTACTTGTGTAAAATGTTCCTTGTATATGTAAATACAAATAAAGCACTTTAAATTTCGTCCAGCATACCCCATTCCCCTTAAATTTTCACTTTAAATGAAACCAAATACAACTTCAAGTCTTCACTTTCAACTACCAGAGGAAACGATCATTATCCATGCTGGTACCCCAAAAATCTCCCCTTTCCAACTAGTACAACTGAAAAATCAATGAAAATACTTCAAACTTTGTACGACAACCAAAAAAAAAAAAAATAAGATTAAAATGGACCCACATTTGTGGAAACATGAAACTTTTTGTTTTTACAAATGTGATTCAACAAGAAATTTATGTTTATTTTGTTAAAATTTGTATACCCTGCTTTTATATGTAGTAGTATTTCTATAAAGAAATATAGACGTTTAGATATTTATAAGATATTTATTATTTGCGAAATATAGCCGATTTTGATTGCTTAAATTTGCATAGCTTGTCAGTTCAATCTTTGAGTCTCTGATTTTTCTATATTATCTTATTATTATTTCTGTATAAAATATAATTTGTTGCCTCTGAATAGCCAAACAACTCAACCTATCTATGTGTACAGGGTATTTCTTGCACCCTTAGTCCTTGCTGTTGCTCTCTTTTTTTTGTTTTGAAAGCTACTTACTTCGAACATAGTGACGAACTTTCGCTAAACTGTAATTAAATGTAAATTTGTATTAATTTCCCGTTTGGCGGGCTTAAAGCTGCTCCACATGGATGCTCATTGGCCGGGTTTTTTGGGCTTTGCCAACTTTAATCAAATATGTGTCAACGTGGATTTATGAAACTAATTGACTTTAACGCCATCTACTCCAGCCTCCTCCTCCTGTCTAGCCCGCACCCACTTCTATCTCCAATCATCTAGTGCAGGCGTTGCCAAGTACAAGTAAGTAGCTCAGTCTCCCACTCTGCCCTCCGCCTCTGACTTATACTCTCCCTCATCTTTAACATCGGTTCAGTTTCAGTTCACTTCAGGAAGAATTAATTAAAAAACTTAATCTGCTCTGGCAGCCCAGCTGCGTCGTCTCTGACTCTGGCTCTAACTCTGACTCTTGACTGTCGATGGTTTGGCGGGTTTTGTGGTTTGGTGTTTTGGTGGTTTGGCCTTTTGGTGGCTTGCTAGTAGCTTGGGGGTTTCATGCTTTTTCCTGGCTGCCAGGCAACTTTCAATCTACCTTCTGACAGCGATTTGTTGAGTGTCTATCGCAGTCGACTCTAAGCTTGTATAGAAATCCCATTAAGTTGTATGCCCACAATCTATCTTAAAGGTGTTCAAATACCCAACAAAGTTTGCAGTTGTCAATTTAAAGTTGTCGCCGCACTATTTACTTGCAAATACAACTCTGAAATTATATTGGAATATGCCTCTTGGTATTTTCAGTAAAAGGGGGTTTATTTACATTTCATTTACAAATTTAAAGTAATAGAATATATAGTAAATATCTCAATCCCAAAAGAGTTGAAATGAATTTTCGTTTGAAATATATACATACACATATATTCAAGTTCCTTCCTATTCGATAAGTAAGAAATAATTGTGAAAAGTAAGTTTAATGGAATACAAAAATAAAACCGTTTATCTTCAATTACAGAGTATTTTCAAGTCCAACCTTCTCGCATAGTATTCTTTCCCTTGATTTATTTATCTTTTTAATACGACAACACAAAAACAACAAGTGACAAATTGACTTACCAAGTGAATGAAAGCTTTTAGCTGGATTAAATCTATTGAGCAAATAAAATAAATATCACTCGAAGCTTTAAGCGTGACTTATCGCTTATAATTTGACACATTGTTCGCACTCATTCATTGCAAATGATTATTCACTAAACTCATTCGCAGCATAAATTTGGAATTTTATTCTAAATTCAATCTTTTAAAATATCTGTCATTTAACTAATAGACTAACTCAATTTCATATTTTTATCAAAATAAATATTGCCAATGATCCTAGTTGCTTTCTGTATTTAAAAAGAAACCAGCAAAAACTTAATGTTACTGAGTGTGGCTTATTTGCTTAAGTTTACATTTTGTTTGTTTGCACAACCTGTAATTGACATCCATGTTTACCACTTCCTTTCCAAAATGTCATCCCTCAAGGTATCAATTCACATGTATTTCCATTCATATTTCGTAATTCGTCACAGTTGAATAATTTCGAAATGGGTTTATTAAAAGCTTTTGGCCTTTCGAATAAAATGTAATATATTTTCAGCAAACAAAAAATATTTTAATAAAATGCAACAATATTCTCCTTTACATAAATATTTTTTTAATATCGAAAGAGTTTATCGTAAATAAATTGCAAATTCTTGAAATTCACCGAAGAAGTATTATTATATCAATGACATTTTTTAGTAAAGAATCAATTTCAGATGTCAGTTGCGCAGATTAAGACAAAGTAATCAGAAAATTATCAAGGCTATGAAAAGGTCTTGATAAAGTTGAAGGAACTTATTTGTAACTTATCAATAAACAGACAGAACAAATATTTGACCGAATTGAAAGTTGCATCTATTTTTAAAACTTATTTACCCAATTGTTCGATTCTTAAAACTATTCCTATATCAACGTATGCCTAAATTAAAGAAATGGTATGTGTATTTCAAGTTCTATAAATATGATGGTAAACTTAGCTCGCAGAAAAGATCAGATTCCACCTTCACTTCGAAAAGTGTCTGTCTGATCACGAGCACATGAGCTTCTAATTCAAACACATCATGAAATATCTGCAGTAGGACTGAATCTTACTTAGGTACTATGGGAGTCATTATTAATCGAAAGGATCCCAAGAATCTACATTGAGTCTTAACTCGTATAGTTTATATCTTACAACATCGAGATTAATCACTTCCAGTCGAGATTCCCCCAGTATTAAGCTTTGAACGAATCTGTACCTGCCGTAACGAAGTTTGCATTTATTTTTAAAATTTATTTACCCAATTGTTCGATTCTAAAACATTCCATAAAGTGCCCAAATCAAAGCCATTTTACCAATGCCTTAAATGTGGTTCCGGTGGTAAGACTTGTCCCGAATGTCCAGGACAAGAAAAACTATACACGGAACTCCTGTCCAAAATAGAAGCTCTAAGGAAGATGATCAGGACTTGTGTCTGTGGTGAGCAGCGTTGAACCAATATTGTGAGGCACCCTTGACTGTTGAAAATAGAGTTTTCTTTGAGTTTGTTGTTTGATTTGCTTAAAATGTTTTTTTCATTGTTATAAAAGTTAGATTTTGTTACATATCAATTATAAAGACTTGACTGTACAAACTGTTGTATGCTAAGGCATTTATTTCTTTCTCACCCAAGTTGGAGAGAGAGAAATCTTTAAACTTCTGTGACTAAATGATAAAAGCAGACTCAGAACTCTCAGAAGAATATAGAAAGCGATTGTTTTGCTTCAATTTGAATTCTTTAAATACATTTGTTGACAATGTACCAAATTTATTACGGGATTTAACCATTGAATTAAATATTATATATAAAATTATTTTTTTTAACGAAATAAATAAAAATTTTGTCCAACTCAAACTGCAATGATAAGAATTCCAATTTAATATTTGCTATCCAGAGAGACACATTTCTGTCAATTTTAATGAAAATGTATAAGCCACAATCTGGGAATTCAATCTGCAAAGTGATAAGAGAAATGACATGGCAAAAGTTATACACCTGATATTAACTGTGGCCAAAAGGCAATAACCAGGAAAACCACCAGCCATAATTTTGGGCCAGGTTTTGAGTGCAAAAGACTTTATAATAACTGTGTCGCTGTGTGTTTTAAGTTAATTAATTATTAATAATTAATTAACAACAGATGTTGGTGTGCGTTACTGTTTATTGGCAGCTTCACTGCTTCTCTGCTTCTGCTGCTTCTGCTTCCACTTTTGGGCCCTGATGATGCCTGATTTTATGGTGCTGCCATAAAAACACAATTAGATTGAACGCGAACCTCATAAAAGCAACATGAGCGGCAAAACGGGCCATCAACCATCGACACACTGCCAACTCGACAACTGCCAAGCCGCACTAATTGAAATAATTGAAATAATCAACAAAACACTCGCTTATAGCCGTATGGGCGTATGGACATATGGGCGTGGCAGCTAGTGATTGACTTTTGCCCGCAGGCTGTTTTGCGGTTGTTTAAGGTTCTCTCTGAACATGCACAATTCAGAAGCACTGCAGGTGAATTACGATTATTATTTTGCAGGTATTGTTGTAATGTTGCTAATCTTCTTGCAGGTATTGTTGAAATAGGGCTTAGTAATTGTTGTTAAAATATCTGACATGAAATTCCATTGCCAACGGTGCGTATACATAATCCGATTTATTGAACACTTAAGCGACTAAAGGCACCAAAATTCTAATGATTGACCGAATGTTGCCTTAAGAGTGTGGAACATGTTTTAAAGTTCAACTTCTCTCGGCATTCGATTTTTACAAACTTTAAAAAAGTTTCTGTTTGCTAAGATCTTTGCATTGAAGTCGCATTACATATGCTTTTTAGTATCTTCATGGCCATGGCTTCTCTTTAATGGGCAACAATTTAAAAGGCAATTCAATTTCATGGTCGCTTTGCCCCCCAAATGATGACTGTGTCCTTAATCTAGCCAAGTCCTTGTCTTTTGGCTCTCCAGCTCTATCAATCCATAAACAGTTTTTGCCACAAAGGCAATTGGCCAAGAAGCCATAAATCAAAATAGCTTAAAACGCTCAACATAAATCGCCATTCACCATTCGCAATTTGTTATTCGCTACACAATATTTGGAAATCAATTTCATTTAGAAATCTGCCATAAAAGTATCTTGCTAGTAAATTATTTTAAAGCTATAATTGTACAGTTTTGTTTAATGTAAGTATAATAACTTGAATTTAATTCTCAACGACTAATCAAAAAATATATCAGCAAAATCGGACCATACTTGATTCTTTATTTGAAACTTGTCTGTTGGTACTGATCAAGAATATGTACTCTGTATTGTATTGGGCATGGCTCCATCTGTCTGTTACTTACATATATGTACATTATTATAGCCCTCTTCCTTTATTGCACCAAGTAAGTAGAAATGTGATAGCGCCTGTTCGAAATGTAGTAAATAAATTTAAAAAAAGTCGTTCAATAAGTAATTACTTGAGCGTAATTTAATTAAAATGCCATAAAAATAATTCGTCCTGCCATTTGTATAAGCAATTTATGCGGTACATATTAACAAATAGCAATGATGCAGGAGAAGACGGAGAAGACAGTAACACACATACAGACGAACTGATAGACAGATAGACAAATACTATCATCTGCATAATTTATTTATGTGAGCTCAGAAAAACCTTAGCATGTAGACGTCTGAAAATTAAGCCGAAATGTTGTGCGTGAAATGCCAATTTAATGCTTTTCCTCACTTTTTGTTTTTCTTGGACGTTTTTTTAAGGCAGAAGTTGAATGGAGTGCTTTCCACAAACTGAGCAAATTGGAAGTGATTTGATTTCGAAATTCGCTAAGAACTCGCCATCCAATCGCTCAGCACAAAAGATTACTATCGATAGAGTCCTTAGCTCAATTACAAAAGTAACATGGTCTTGAAATTGACAATTTTAATTGAATTAAATAATACAAAATAAATACATATGTATTTAAATACATTTCACTTTAGTTATTCCATAATTTTAAAGCTTCTGAGATTTAAGTTTATATTAAGTATACGTATAACCCAAACGAGTATATTGGAACAATTAAAAATACTTTATAGAATAATTCATAAAAAGGACAATATATATATACAGAAAGCATGGCGAAATTGCTGTGAAATTGGTTTGCAGAATGAATGCCAAATGACAAGCAATGAAACAATAAGTGTACTGAGGCATTGAGTCGAATTGAGACATTCTCAATTATGTGTGGACGCTGTCGTCGTTTGTCATTGACGCTGTCTGTCACTGTCATTGTCATTGTCATTGTCTGTCCTGTCTCGTTGACTGTATTGTTGTCTGTCTGACTGACTCTTGTCATTTCTCTGAGTTTATGAGTCTCGCTTAATAATATGTTAATTGACAGCTTAAGCCAACTGTCAGCTCTCCCATGAATGCGACATATGTGCTTACTCGATTTGTAAAGGCATTACAAAGAAAAGATAAAGTTAAAAAAAAGTATCGAAATTATAAGGGACAGTGTCCGAATTCACTGGCTAATTGATGGTGTGGAGCACGGCGTATGCGTAATATCAATGCTAGTGTCGATATGCATATAACCATGAGGGCTGTTTATTAAAGTATGCAAATGTAATGAAGTTTGGCCAAGTTGTCGGTGCCTACACCCCTGTTTTCAACATGTAAATGGAAATGGAAAATGGAAAAACAAAATTCATTTTGCATAACATTTTCATGGCAGTTATCAGCTGGCTGACACTGTGGTACAAATAAAGACTGATACAACTTAATTAATTAATGGAAAGAGAGTATACAGTACACCATATATATTTAAATATAAGAAAACGAACGATTTGTTTTAGAAGATTTATATATCTTTATTTGTTAAGAGAAACTGATTAATATGTATAAAATAAATAATTTAAGAGCAGATTTCAATTTTCCCACTGTGCTATTCTTTTAATTCGCTTTAACGAACAATTACGCGAATGTTGTGCAAACATTTAAATAGAGGTCTGTTTACACGTTGGTAAAATATGTATACGATTTATATATATGTATATATATCTTTTATATGTAAATATATACATACATGTTAATTATTTGTATATCAAAATATGCTCAAACAAATTGCGCTTCGATTTATTTTCCAGGCACATTGGGTCTAAGGGGAAGCCTCCCTATTCCTCCAACCTTCTCCAATTGTGGTACCACCAAAATGCAAATAGTACTGCTCACCTAAAAGGGGGGCGTGGCATATTGGGCGTGGTGAAAATGTAAAATCAACTCGGATACATACAGGTCTGATCAAAAAGCTTGGCAACCAAAAACAAAAGCGTCAGCTGCAACAACAAGGCCAACAACAAGAACACCAACAACGGCTCGAAGATAATTACTAAGCACTTGGCGAGTGGTATTATAAAGTGGGCGTGGCCATGGGGCAACACCAATGCCTGACCATGGCTCTGATGCTGACTTTGCTAATTAGCTTCTGGCCGATTGGGAGCCAGGCATCTGTTGACTGTGCCGATTGGCAAAGTCCAAGTGAATGCAACAGCAACAACAATAACAACAACAATACGAACAACAACAACAGAAATCGCAACAATAGCAGCAACTATATTGCCACCTCTTCATCATCATCCTCCTCAGCCTCATCCGCAGCTTCAGTAGCAGCCTCAACGTTGGAGCATTTGAATAGTTCAATGCTATCAGACAATCTGCTTGAACCGGATCTGGAACGAGATGGAGACAGTTGGCCATTGGAGCGTGTCGTGTCCACCATTGTGCCCGTCTTTTTTGGAATTATTGGCTTTGCCGGACTCCTGGGCAATGTGC
The DNA here is from genome assembly GCA_035044365.1 of Drosophila neotestacea. Lineage (NCBI taxonomy): Eukaryota > Metazoa > Arthropoda > Insecta > Diptera > Drosophilidae > Drosophila > Drosophila neotestacea. The sequence continues at coordinate 448,672 of JAWNMD010000051.1, read as the reverse complement.
TCGTCATACTGGGTAAGTCTGCCCCCCTTTTTTACTACCCCAAGACACATAAAACCAAACACTTCACAGTCGCTACATTTGTGAGCCGTAAGAGCCTTTGGCTTTTGGCAAATAATGCGTAATAAGTGCATATACTTATTACTCGCTAGTCGTGCATTAACTGTATTTAATATGCCATCCATAAATGGACGCCATAAAAGCGAACTTCCTATAAGGCCCAAACTGGACTAATTGATTTTTGATACTCGTATTCCAAGTGCAATGTGTGTATGCAATTGCAAGGACAACAACTTTTCCCACTTTATGTTGAACATTTTCCATTTATGCTTCATCATTATCATTATTTCAATGGGTCAATTAAAACAATTAATTAAAAACAACGCTGAAAAATCTTAATAATTATTTTAATTGCATATAAGAGTTTCTCCCGTTTCTAAGAAAATCGCTACAATATGACATACATGTTTGTCTTGCAATTATATATAGGAAGGAAAAGAGCTTGAAACGTCTTTCAGATAGAGTTTTGTAATATTTGTTACATATTTAAATAAACTTTTAAAAACTCCTTGCTTGCTTAATAAACTGACATCAAAAACTGTGGGCTAATAATGTAATAAAAGAACCTACGCAAACAATTTGATTTTCTAGAAAATAGTGACTTGCATTTTGAAAATGAGTGCCTCCAGGAAATTGTACATTAGCAAACTGTGTAATAACAAGCGAATCAATCAGTTTGATGCCATATAAGTATGCGCAATCCGATATCATTTGTGCCCCCGAAGGCACGCGAAAAATTCCAATCAGAAACTGCGTAGCCCACACGTAACACACACAATGGCATTTCATTTTCCTTTTTAATTCGCTGGAAAATGCATATTGCATTTCGCTGGAACTTGTCGCGGAATGCGAATGAAAGGCGAGAACAACAAGTTTTAAAATAACCTATCATCACTGTAATTCCTATTAAAATGTTGTTGTTGAATAACCAAAACAAGTACAATTCCCCTATCCTGCCACTCCCTCTTCAGTTGAAAGTCCATTTAGGTAGAATGTATAAATTAGACGTGAGTTCTGTGTACACATTGCGAAATTTTATTGCTTCTGTCAAATACTTCGCGTTTAAGTTCATTTGCGATTTGCTAGAATTCACAAGAAAATAAAAAACCATCCAAATAAATACCAAACAATATTTGTCTACATATACACATACCTCGCAACTTATGGAAACTTCTAAAAATCAATAGGAAACTGGTCAAGAATAGTTCAGAATATCATTTAATACCTTTTGTTTCGAATTTTATTTTAATGGTGTTTCTAGCATACATTTTCACATAGATTAAAGCTATAAGACATTATTTTTTTGATCCAAGTGGAGTTCAAAGATGTTTCAGAAACATTTTGAAGACTCGATGGCCATAGTAAAAACTATAAAATATATATAAAAACATGGTTACACAAAATGATTGATTTTTATTTTTTTTTTCTGTACAATATAGTTCATTATTCAGCATATTTCAATTTATATGGATTAGATAATAGTATCTATTGATTATTGTTCAAAATAGTTACGAAAAGAAGTATATATGCATATCAACTTCAAAAATGCCCCACATACACTATTCTTTTACTGGGTATAAAACTGATATAAAATATGTGTTGCATGTGAAGCATTGGGCGAGGAAAATCAAATTGCCAGCCCTGAGTTCCGTTCAAGCCACGAAAAGGATTACGCTCGTTCGAATATTGGCCAACAGACAAAACTGGCAACGGGCAAAACTGAAAACTGAAAACTGAAAGCTGAAAACGGAAAGCTGAAAGCTGAAAACCGAAAACTCTGGCCGCATCCATGCACACGCTTGAGTGGCCAATTACAAATTTATAACACGATTTTCCATGTGGCAGTTACAAATTTGTTGCCTCTTTTGGCTTCAGGCCTTTTGGGCAGCTGTTAGCCAACATCATTTGTGACATGTCTCCAGTTTTTTGGGTCGCTGTGCGGCATCCTTCGTCCATTTTTTTTTATTATTTTTCTGTCGAGCTGTGACATAGGCCACAGCGAATTGAAGTGGCAATGAGTCAATGCAGATTATGTTGGTAAAACCCAAAAACTAAGCCACAAAACATAAACTACAATTAAGCCACAAAATCATTTTACTCATTTTTCCATCCATCGCCATTTTGTAAGCATCAAATGTACTAAATTGTTTGTTTCAAACACAATATGTTTACATGTCTCTTTCTTATACATTTTTGGTTTCATTTTGAGCCCAATTGATGTTGACAGATGTCAGAATTCTGTACGATGCATACTGTGAGCCGTTATCCTAATCAACTTATTGTCAACTAACTAAAATATCCCTATCCCAAAAGCCTATATTTTGGGTTACATTCATGTCCAAAAAAACTAAATAACAGTTAAGGGAATTTCTTCTTGTTGTATTTACTCTGAAGGGTATATGGTAGTCGCATATTTATGCTATGCTGTGTTGTTCAACTTTTGTAAATTGCCTGTCATTTCGCTTGTATTTGAACACTATTTAGTTTGTCCTTTATTCCATGTTATTCGACAGATAGAATACATAAATTAAGGGATTATGTTTAACGCATTCAATGTTTTTTGGCTTCCATGAAATTTGTTATTAATATTTCGCTACAATTTATAAAATTCATTTGAATTATAATTCCAATGCAGATATCCTTTCTGGCTCAATTACTTCAACTTATTTGAACTGGGAAATTGAAAATGCATTTTTAGCCGTAAATATTATATTGCAAATCCTGTTTCCAGAAATTATGTGCTCTATTTATTTTTCACTTGGAAAATGGAATTAATTCAAAAATGCTTGAATATACATATTGTTTATTACATATTTTGTTTTAAAAGGAACACAACTTTATTTCATTTAAATTGTTTTAATATTGCTCTAAATATTTAATCATATATTTATATTGTTTATCATTACACAATCATCCAACATGACATGACCGATTCAAATATATAAATTAATGGATTTTTAAGGTTCAGGTATAGATTTAAATCTGCTTGACATTTTTTTAGATCAAGAGCTAGTTGAAATAAATTGAAATGAATTCTTAAGACCAAAACAATTAATAAATCAAAGCTACGATAATTATAAAGATTCAATTCTAGCTCAAAAGTTACATCATAGCTGGTGCTTTAATGCTTTAAAAGTAAAAGTAGTGTAAGTTGACTACATAGTGAAACTACAGACATGTATGTAGAAGTATCTTGAAGTACACATCAACACCTTTTAAGGGCGATCTATTTGCTAAAGTTGAAAGCTCACATACTTGTACTCATGTGCAAAGGATATGCTTGAGGGCATCACATTATAATGTGTAAATTTTGCTCAAAAAAAAAAATAAAATAAAATAAAAAAAAAGTGCAGAGCACAGGCATCCATTTAAGTGTTACGTGTTTGAGATGAGCTTAGTGGAAGGAGAGGAGATAAGAGAAAGGATGTAAGGAATAAAGAAGCTGATGCAGCTGCTTGCCTTAGGTGGCAGCTTGACAAATTATCTTTCTATAAGCCATAAATACACTTGCACTTACACCCAACTCAGCTAAATCTCTTTCCTCCTACGATAGAGATTACAGGGCAGAGTGGAAACCGAAGTGGAAAGTGGAAATACTTCGGTAGCATCTTTTAAAGCGAGTCTAATTTCACTCATAATTTGCAATAAAATACACACATTCATTTACAAATCATTTATCAAACTGCCACACGGCGCTGACAAAGTGGCTTTCAACAAACACTAGACACAAAGGCATGGAAAATGCTGTGGAAATGGAAATGGAAGTAGTCCGAAGCTTAGTTAGAAGGCGGATCGTTACGGGTGCCTGGCAACAGAGAGAAAAGAAAATACCTTTTTGACATAACCTTTGGGCCTTTGATTTGTTGATTGTTGTTCTTGCCTCTTGCACTTTGCACGCGATGCAAAGAGCGAAACACATAAAAAAAGCGAAAAACGAAAACAAAATCCCAACTAACTGACAGGAAAAACACTTTTCTTTACCCTAACCCCAATCCCTTCCCCAATGTCTGCCACCCGTTGAGGCGACAATTTCACGACGCGACATCCCGTTGGGTATTGTGTTTTTTCATGATTTTGAAATGTGACTGAAAACTCTCATTTTGACCAACTTTTTGCCTCAAATGCAAATGGAAATGAAAGCAGTTTTGGATTCTAAAGTCAAAGAACAATTCACGTTTTGTTTTCATTTAATAGTTTGATCCGAAACTTGGTTCAGTTTATGCTTCTTCTTAAACTGCCTCTCTCTCTCTCGCTGACAATTGTTGGATTTTAGTTGTTAGCAATAAAAAATGAAAGTGAAAAGTGGTAATCGAGTAACAATACATTTAATAAAAGTTTAAAAATTATGTCTTAAAAGCAAAATAGATTATGCTTTAATTATCCATATGACGAAAATGTTCTATTTCATATAGTAAAATCTAATAGAAATATCTAAGAGTTAGAATAACCGCAAATAAATTAGTGCAACCTTTGATACACTATTAACTTTTAATAGTTATGAGTATTTCTTGTTAAACACCAGGCTATGAGCATGGCGTTTCATAAAAAAAGGGGAAAGAGGAGAAAAAAATTGTGGAGACTATGGAAAATGTGACACGGAGCGTTTTCTCTCTTCGCCGGATGCTGCTGACTTTGGCTGGATGGCATTTATTTTTAGCCACTGTAACTTTTGCTGCTGTTTTATTGAAAGCACACTAAAGCAAAGGTAACAACAATGCAGCAGAGAGGTAACATCACACACACACACACACACACACACAGACACATACGCACACTCATTCACACAGATGTTATACAGATGCGGATGCAAAGGCGTCGACTTGAGTCAAGGTTGTGAAAATTGTATGCAAAATGACTTTGCTGTTGAGATTTTCTTACCTCGTCCACGATAGAGCAGCTATACCACACACACACACATATAGTACATACATATGCACAAGTGCATGCCCTAACACGTAAACACATACACACACACACACACATTTACAAACACGTTCAAGTGTTGCCTTGCGACGCTTTCAGGTGCAACTGCAAAAGTATCTTTTTGGTTGTGGGGCAAGCTAAAAACAGCCATAAATACCATCGGTTGTTGTTGTTGTTGTTGCTTCTTTTTGTTGCTGTTGCTGCGGTTGTATGGCAGACACCGCACATTTAACTAAGCATCATTGAGTTTGTTGCTTGTTGTTTTTATTATTGTCTTTGTCGGCACTTGCAAATTGAGCACAACTCAAAAGTGTTTCAACACTTTTTTTGGGGGGCAAAGGTCGCGCTGCATCCAAAGACATGGTCATTTATCTAAGATAAGATACAGCTGAATTAGATAAAACTCAACTGAAGGTCATACATACGTGAATATGTGTGTATATGCTTATATAATATTTAATCCTTGATCTGCACCGAATCTACACACAGTATAGATTCTTCTTGTTCTTTTGAAGGTGCAACCAAATTGCAAACCACTCAAAATCCAATTTAAAAAAAAAAATACAGTAAGCTACAGTGGAGCAAGCTCGACAGTAGGAGACCCAGTACTTTTTGAGTGCAAACCGTTCACTATTGATTGTTCTTCAATAATGCGTACCAAACAATAGATGGCGCCACTACGAAGTTAATAAACACAGAGGTCGCTAACGTCTCTTCTTCTTCCTTTTGCCTTTAACATTGTTAGTTGAATAACTTCCGTGTTTATCATCCGATTGGAATGAAATTTTCTGGACAGGTTTGGACCATAGTGTATATTATATATACCAATAATGAAGTCGCTAACATTAAAGGGGCTCCTTCAGTTCGAATTCGAAATTTTGTATTTCAATTTCCGGGGGCGGAGGGAGGCGTGGCAAAAATCTAAAACAAACTTGATCAATGGGAGATATATATGAACCTACATACCAAATTTGATGTCTCTAGTTCTTATAGTCTCTGAGATCTAGGTGTTCATATTTTCGAAATTTCGATCAGCCGTATACTATCCGTTTATTATCCGATCCGGATAAAAATTTCAGGACAGGATTGGACTATAAAGTTTATCATGTGTGAAAAAAATCATATCGCTAGCATTAAAGGTGCTTTCGTTATTCGACTTTGAAATTTTGTTTCAAATTTACGGGGGCGGAGGGGGGCGTGGCAAAATTCTAAAACAAACTTCATCAATGCGATATACAGATGAACCTTCATGCCAAATTTGGTGGCTCTAGCTCTTATAGTCTCTGAGATATAGGTGTTCAAAAAAGGGACAGACAGACGGACAGACGGACAGACGGACGGACGGACAGACGGACAGACGGACATCGCTATATCGACTCGGCTGTTGATGCTGATCAAGAATATATATACTTTATGGGGTCTGCCACGCCTCCTTCTGCCTGTTACGCACATTTTTTGCACAAACTTAATAGACCCATTTGTACTTTTTTAAAGTACTGGGTCTAAAAACAGAGCAAGCTTAGATCCCAAATCTCTGACTATTTGCTGAGACATTTATTAAAACTGCAAATTGATTCCATACAATTTTAAATTTATAAAACGCATAAGGTACATTTTAAATAAATTTATTTATGCACTTATTAGTAGTAGACTAGTATTCCATTAACAAAATAAACATGGCAAACAAAATTAATATAAATATACAAACTGGATACACATAATCCGCATAAAACCGAGAGACCTTGAGTAGAATATTTGAGCTAATCTAATTTTCGTCTCAAGTTCAGCTTATTGTAATGTACAGAGAAAATGTGCAGAAAGTTAGCTGGATTGTAGTATTTATCGTTACTGTTCATATATTCCTGGAATCTTATAAAGTCCTCTATCTTTGGCAGAGCTATCAAATCTATTTCATAGCGATGCCCAACTTCATAAGTCGAAATGCTAGCCATCTGGGTTGATTGGTTTAATTCGAGCTGCACATCAATCAAATCAATAAATCCCACAATTGATTCCGTTCTCACATCAGACAACATATCCAGAGTCAGCACAAATCTCGGATAGGTATTATAATATGCCTTCAAACGTCTCATCAATTCTGACTTAAAATATATATCATAATCTATTTTTGAATCAAGAATTGTGTATAAATATGCAACAAAACTTGATCTCATATATAGCACCAAATAAGTCTTCCAATCAATAAATTCCTCAATTGATGTCACAGATCTTGATCTTAAATTCGCCTCCGAATTCGACTGCACATATGTTTCTCGATCTGAGTTCAAGTCTTGCGCAATTAATGTCTCAGACCCTGAGCTTAAATTTGTCTCCGAGTCCGACTGTACATATGTTTCTGAATCTGAGTTCAAGTCTTGCGCCATTAATGTCTCAGACCCTGAGCTTAAATTTGAATCTGAATCTGTATTAAAATTTTCGATTGTAAAAGTCGATTCCGAATCGCATTCATATGTTTCCATTGTCACATCAAACATCGGATAGTTATTAGAAAATGCCATCAAATGTCTCGTCATTTCTGACTGAATTGTGTATAAATATGCAGGAAAACTTGATTTTAAATAGCGCGCCAAGTAGGTCTTCCAATTTTTGTCAAACATTCGGTTTGAATATGAATCCAAATCCATCTCGGAATGCACTAGTAAACATCGCAATAAATATTCCTTAATATTTGCCTCTAAATGTAAGGCTGCATATATATCTGAATATCTGTGATTGTATTCGTCCAAAAAGTAATCGTAATCGATCGATAAGTAAGATTTTAACTCAAGATCGATATCGTTAATTAATGTTAGATCTGAATAAGTATCCGAATCAGAATCCGGAGCTCTAGCTAAAAGTGTCTCCGTATCTCTGTCGCTCCAAGAATCCAATTCTATCCCGCAATCATATTCCTCCCAGTTTATATCCCGAAAGTCCTTGTTATCAAAATCCGACGAATAACACGAACATGAATCTAAATACCCCTGAAGATCTGCCTCCCAATCCTCCAAACTATTTAATTGACTCACGTTATCTGCTTCTTTACTTCCCACAAGTTTCGGAATCAGATCGACGAGCACATAATAACATTGCTTTGGCCAAATGTATTTGTTGATTCTTTTAAAGCTTTCAACGATCCAAGCTTCCTCTTTCAATATTATAAGACAACAAACTTTGTTGTCAAATCGGTGAAATGGCGAAATTATCCATATCGTGGTCACTCTTTGTACATCACACGGTGCTTGCCACTCATGCTGCTGGTTTTGAGATTCGTTATATCGGCTGAAGCTCAACTGATCCATTTTACGGCAAAAATAAAAAATATATAATTTATCGAACTTATACGAGAGAAACAGAGATTAGACAAGGAGATTAAACAGGTTGAAGATTAGACAGGTCACGCTCAGGCGACTGTCAATAAATTTGTGTTTGTTTTCAGACTGATTTAAATGATACATCATTCCGATATAACAAATCTTACAGGTGTGTGTTTATTATCATAAATTTTACCAAAACATTGGTTGCTTGCTTTGAGAAACACCAAGAATTGCTTTTGAGTTGCTTGATCATGCCTGACAGTCTCGGTTTTTCAATAAATATATTTGTTTTATAAATATGCATATTTTATTTCGTCAAGTGAGGAGCGAACTCAGTTGTATAGTATATTGCTTAAGCGGCGTAAAGCTAAATCTACTCGTGCACTTGAGAGTTTTCCTGGTCGGTTTGTCAATTGCACGTAGCTGCAATTCACACGCACACACACACACACACACACACATACGCATTGAAGAGAGGAGAAAAAAACTAAAGCGCACAAAAGTACGCTTTGAAAAACATTTAAGGAACATATGGTCATGTGTGTGGGTGTGTGTGTGTGTGTGTGTGTGTATCAGTGTATATTCAATAGGTGGCGCTGTGCAAATTTACACACAAGGCGTTGGCGGCACACATAAATTTATTTTACTGCGTTGATAGTGATAAAATTTATAACCAACAATGAGCCGAGCGCCTAAAAGCATGCAACAAAAACAATAAGCACACACGTGCTCCAAACAATGCCCAAGTGGACAGCTGGCAATACTTTTGCAGACAATCGTGTCTGGGTGAATGGCTTCTCCTTTTCTTATATCCACTCTCTGTGCTTTCACCCAATTGTCCTCGTCCCTTCTTCTCTGTGGACTCGTCACATTTATGGTTTTTCATGGGTCATGTACAATTTTTATTGTCTTACTTTTCAATGCCATGTCTGTCTGCTACTTGACGACACACTCACTCACTCACAGAAGTACACACATGCACATAGCTGATGCCTAAAGTGCGAAAATCAGTGTGCCAGCCAGATGCAAAATTAATAAAACAATAAAGAAATATACTTTTTACGAGAGAAAAGAATAGTACCGAAACCATATGCGTTCCTTAAAAGTGTTATATTTTTTTCAGACTAGTAAATACTTTTCCCGAAGTGCCGAATGCAACTTTCATCGTTTAAACAATCGTCACTAGCGTGGACTGACATCTTCATAGATATTCTGCCATTTGATTTTACTGTGCACCTTATATTTTAAAGACTCTTCTTGATGGAAAGCAATTCTTAGTATTATTTAAATTTTTTCATAAAAATTCACTTTATTATACCCTTCGAACAAATTTTATATCAGTGTATCAGGAGTTTTGAAGACAAAAAGCTTGACAAAAAAGAACTTTAGCTGTTATTATTATATTGCTTTAAAATTTATTTAATAACCTCGCATAATAGACAGGATCGCAACTAATAGTAATTAAGCTTTATAAATCAAACCTAAACAAATTATCTGGATAAATGAAAAATACACAGATATTCTATTGGATTTTTATTATATAAGTTAAAAATAACTCCCAATTTTAATCTAAAGAATACAATTTTTAAAAAATAATAACTTAATATCAAGAGATTCGAATTACAAGCTAATTGCGTTTTTCTCGAACACCTCACATCAGGCCAATGTTTTAGTGTCTGGCTCTTTATACGTTTTTTGTTTGCTTTACATGCTAAACACACACACGTACCCACACACACACACACATGTCACGCCCATACCCTTGAAAGGATGTTCAGTCGCAAGGCATGTGAACATATGCGCCCTAGATGGCCATATGGCAACCAATTCGCCATTGTTTCCACTCTGTCGCTAGGTGTATTGTCCTTGGCGAGGATATTCCGTTACAGGGAGATGACTTGCCCCCAGCTATTTGCTCGTTCGTTTTGTATTTTTGAGGACTCCTACCATTACCATTCAATGCAGATCCATCAATAATCCAGCCTCGGAATTTTACAATGCATCGGCAGCAGCTAAGGAAGTTATTCCAAGAAGCTGGAAAAACTGTAGCATACTTTGCGGCTGAGTGAAAAGTATCTTAAGCTTCTTACTCCAATTGTTGTTGCTGAGTTTTGCTTGTGCTAAGGTTTGCTTAAGAAATTTCAATAAATTCTTATTACTTACTCTTGCAGAGTATTTAAATTTTATCGTGAAGTGTGTAATGCATTGTAAGAAAACGTTGCAGACCCCTTAATGAAAATTATTTGATTTTTGAATTATTCAAATACAGTTTTTTTTATATAAAATAATAATTTGATGTTTCTATTTATTTCAATGAATTCTTTTTAGTGTGTTACGCATTTTTTTTTTTAACGAATCAAATTCAATATTAATTAATTTTTCTATTTTATATTTAAATGAATTAATATTTGCAGAGTATTTATATATAATACTGATTTAAAATGTGTAACGTGTTCAAGAAGGCGTTGCAGACCGCTTAGCAAAGATCATTATTATCTAAAATAAATCCAAAAGGCCACCTTTTTTCATTGAGAAATAAATATTTTCTCTCTAATCAAAAGTTTATAAAAGTCTACAGGGCATCGCGTCTTCGGCGTGACAAAGAGAACATTTCTTGCTTGTTAGTGTTGTTGTTAAGTTGTGCTTGTGCTGAGGTTTGTTTAAGAAATTTCAGTAAATTCTTTTTTTAGTCTGATTGATTGATTGACAGTTGTTTGCCAGTGCTGAGGATGATGTTGATGAGGATATTTACTATAACAATGAGATAATGCCATCAGGGCACAGACTATTGTTGCAATTTAACTGAATTTGCATGTCGCTTTTTGCACAAATAATGATCAATAATAATATATTTAAATTGTAAACTGCTACAAAAAGAATAACTTCAGTCACCTTACTTAGCTTTAAATTGCAGTCGGAGTCGAAAGCCTAAGCTAGGACTCGTAATTTAAGTAGTATAATGTTTGTATGTATGAAAATAAATAAATAATAAATTGCAATAGTTTAGGTTTCTTGATTTTTAAATGCTTATACTCATGGTTTTGAATCATAGTACTTCTGAACATTACGATTGTCCGATGAAGCTAAGTTGTTTATAATAATAAACTTTTTGTTTATGTTGATTTCAGTTCATTGGAAAGTGCATGATTTTTAATGGTTGATTTTGCAATATCGAGTATAGATTTCAAATGTTCACGTTGTTGCTGATGTAAAGGTTCCTTGTCCATGTTTATTTGTTTAGGTTGTGTATTGTGCGACAAATGATGTGACCGCCAGCGGCTGAACTGACCAAACGAATGAATTGAACGAATCGATTCGATAACTCTGCCTGATAACCAACAATAACAACAACAGCAACTACAACAACTACAACAACAACAACTACAACTACAAATACAACAAGAGCAATAACAATCTATCTATTAAGTCGAGCAGTCGGACGAGTTGGGAAGCACAAATTGCGTTTCATCTTTTAGTTGGGTTGTTTGCATACACGACGCATTATTTGCGACCGGATATCCATGTAACATATAGCACTGTGTGTTTGTGTCTGTGTCTGTGAACGTGTATGTGAACATAACAAACATTCACAAAATTTACGAAAATTTAAATTAATTGTCCTGCTTTTTGGCTGAGCAGCAGAGCCCTACAAAGAGCTATTGTATACCGCCAAACAAAAGGTCCTTGTGATTATCTCGTACATACACGTACATATGTCTGTGTACTTGAATTTCCTGCTCTACGTGTATGTGGGTGTATGTCGTATCATTGTGTCATGCGCCTTGAGCTTAAAGCGCAATTATTTATGCATTTAAAAGACATGGTTTAGGCCAAATTGCATGTACAAAGAGACAGAATGACAGTTAGACAGAAAGATGAAAACATGGCTAACACACTCCAATTGCCTCATAAAGCAATGCCAAGGACAGCTGTGGGTCCTGTCACAAGTTCATAGTTAAATTTTAATTGAAATTAATTTATGTGCCATTAAAATGTGCCATTCCGAATGCCATCAGATTTTGTGACTTTATGTTCAGTCATTCAAAATATAAGATATTTTGATGATCATTTCTCTCTCTCTATCTCTCTCTCTCTCTCTCTCTCTCTCTCTTTGTCTAATTCTCAGATTTCATGATACAAATTTAATTGTCAGGCCTTAAGAAATGCATAAATTAAATGACAGTAGCTGAAAGTGGCACATGAACAATTAACTGGCAGCTTTTAAGCTTAATGCGACAATCATTGCAAGCTATTAATAAACTTGGGCTCTAATTTACTTTGTTGCCAAACAACTTAATGTATCAACATAAATAATAATTTATAAATCCCATTTAACAACTGTGTTAGAGTTTGCACTTGTAAATCAAATCAGTTTACTTTAAATTATAATTGTTAAATCAACTTTAAAACTTCATGACAATATTAATTCCAATAACTGATTTATAACTTGCACTCAAAGCTGTTTAGGCAGTATCATTGCAAATAATTCAAGCTATAACTGTGCGTATACTTGATTCAGTTTGTTTAATATGTGTATATAGAAGTACATATTAAATGTAAGAAATTTATAAAGTTTGCTTGCACAAACTTTCTAGCCTTCAAATCCTGCTTTCAGCCAGTGTCATTAGATTTAGTTTAAAGTTGAACTCACTTCAAAATCTCTTTTAAGAAACTAAAGTTCAGTTTATTGCTACTTTCTGCCATAATTCAGTTGATCAAGTTGATCAGCTATTGAATAAAAAACACACTTGAAATGCATCAATAATGCTCCTGATGTGTAACATTAAAGCGACATTAAAGTTCTATAAAAGAAATTTATATGGCAAGCTGTAAACATGGCCCCATAACAAATGTCCGTGTGTTGTGTGTGTGTGTAGATGCCACACACACACACACATGCTTCAGGGGTGCCTGATTATTTGTTTATTTGCTCCCAGTCTGCATTTCTCTTTGTGAAAGTGTGTTTGTGTGTGAAACGTGGCATTAAATAACAGCGTTTTTTGCGCTTGAAGAACTTTTTCAGCTTCGCTCGCTCTTTTTTTTCCTGTTGTTTTCATTCTATTCTATTTTTATTATAAATATATATATATACATTTTGTTTGTTATTTGGTGTTTTTTTTCAGCCGCTTACGCCATAAATTATGCTACACTTTATTATTTTGTATAGCAAGGAAAATAAAACTTTTTCCTTAGCTCAGGCGTCAGTTAATGGTCCAGCATTTTCCTAGATGCTCGTACTTTCAACCTGACCCTTTTTTTTCCACAAACTGTCAGTCATAATGGGTTGCTTGTTATCGGTAAAAGTGTGTGTGTGTATTGGTATGTTGTTGTGCCAGCGACTATGCATATTAATTGAAAACGCCTGAAAATGACTTGAACAGCTTACTATAAGAACACGAGCGATGACGTTATCAATTCCAACAGCTATTATTATAGATTATACATTCTTTCTCTATTAATCTATGTTTAACATATTCAACAGATTGTGCGTTGTTTGTTTACATTATGTATTTTTTTTGGAATGAAAGTTCATGTCATCGAATTTAATGAAAATTAATTGAAAAAATAAACTTGTTTCCCTAACTATGTAGCTGACTATTTGAATGATTGCTAACTAATTAAATGACAAAATTATGGGAAAACATGATAAATAAGCTTATTATTATATATTACAAGTTTTAAATTTGATTTCAATTTTCCAAAGTAAAGTGTGTTACTTTAAAATACCCCAAAAATCTGCAATATAATTTTAAAATAAATTTCTTATATATTATTAAAACAATCATTTCCAGTTTATTATAAGTCAACTTTCAGAAACTTACATGTCTCCATTTGTATAATAAATAATAATGGAACCTTAATATTAAAGTTCAGACTGTGTCAGCTTATGAGTTACAAAACACATTTCGTTTAACCCTCTTAAGGATCATTATGGAGGGGTCATAGCCTGCAATACAGACTTGCACTCAAAAGGGTTCCCAAAGTAAGAGCAACACCTGCAAAGTAGCAAACACTCATATCAAGTATACGTAAGAGTATCTACTGCAGCAATATGTGGCAAAATTGAAGCTCATATGGCCATATGTGGCCACTTTGCCTGAACCAACAAAACCAAGGCAACTTGTATTTATTGTTCATATTTGTGACTTACATTTGACATCGCTTTCATTTCTGTTGTTGCTGATGCCATTTATATTTTATTTGCTTTACCACGCCCACCGACCCGCCCACCCCGTCTCAACATCCTGTGCTAAATATATTTGAAAGGAAATTGATTTGCGGCAACAACAACGACAAAAGCAACGACAACAGCAAAATAAAAGTCAAACAACAACGTTGAAAGTTTCCTTAGAGGAATCCGTGACTTGCAGTTACCCTATAGAAGGTGTATCTGAATAAAGTTTCTCAAATAAAAAATAGTATCTGAAACGTAAAAGCTTTTCATAAATTTGTATTAATTAAATAGTAAAAATAAACGAGAATACATAACATTATTATTAAATAAAAAAGTAAACAGTAGTAACAGACTCTTTGCTCTAGCCAAACTTTACAGGGTATCGAAACAGCTTCGCGACATGCCGTGACATTTCCTTTTGACCAAAAGTTGTTCAGAAAACTGCACTTTTAGTGACCCACAAGCCACGTCCCTCTTCCATCCAACTAACTAAGCCTGTGGGTGGCATTTTCTTGGCCGTGTGCCACATCAATCTATTGAAGCATTCACAACATGCATGTGCTTCCCTAACAACAACTTCTGTAACAGTGACAATATATTGTACCTCAACACACTGCACCACCGACACCGTAGTGCTTCTTTTGTATAGACCATCATAAATTGTTCGGCTAATTGCAAGTGGCTCTCGTCTCTGTCCTCAGCCTCCGCCTTCGCCTTCGCCTCCACCTCCGCCTCCGCGATTGCCTTTGCCTTTGCAGCTCAAGAAAACTACGACATGGAGAAACATAAAGAGGAGGGAGCTGGAAGAGCAACAACAAAGCCAAAGCTTTAGTTTTAAACAATGCTGCTCCAGTTCCATCTCCAGCCCTGCTACATTCATTCTCTAAGTATGCGGGGGTCGCCTTTGTGCGCGTAATTGGCAGGAAAAACTTAGGTCTCACAAAATCCAGCAAGGACATTGCTAAAAATATTCTAGGAAATAAAGTTTGGACAGGTCTTACTTAAATTCTATGTACCAACAAATAAAAACTTTCAGTTAACATTATATTTTAATACAACCAACAATACGGCTCGTCTAATATTAAAGCTTTTTCCCAACTATAGGATACCCAGTACTCAAATTAAAATTACGTTAAAGACTTGGTATTTATTTAAAGAGTAAAATAATTATCTCTCACATATGATTCTCATACTTTATCCCAGCAAAATCCCAAATGTAACTAACTACAAATAGTTCACATTCAGTGGCTAATAAAATTTACAAAAGCTTTAATTTAATTATTTCATCATATACTGTATAATGTTGATTAGCAACAAAGGCAGATTAGCAATTTAATTGATTTTGATATTGTTAGTCCAATTAGAATGAATCCCAATTTTTGAACATTCATATCTCTGTGAAACTTAAGCAAAGCTCAAGGCTTTTATTCAGTTACAGCTTAAAGAGAATATCTTAACAAAGGCATGTGAATATTAACAAAGAAGGTGTTAATTTCTGCATACATAATAATGAATAGTAACGATTAGCATAATAATATTAATGAATACTAGCAAGTAGCCAATTAGCCACAATCTCAATGTTTGCGAAATATCATAATGAAAGGCTTAAGAACTTTGTTCCTTGGGCAAACCAAAAAGGATAATGAAGAAGAAATACCCTTATAAGAGAATATTTATAAATGCTATCCAAAATTGACTGAGTGATAAACAATTGGCAGCTTTAAAAATCTAATTCCTTCTAGTGGCTTATAATTTAATAAATTTTATAAGTCAAGACCTAAAATTAATGAGCTCATGTTTTAATCTTATGTAAATGTATCTTTTGTTTAATAATTAATATAGAATTTGGGATTTTGATTAACTTCTTGGCATAATTCTGACTAAAATTTGTATCTTTCATAAGACACTGAAAGTAATAAACTAACAATTGAAATATCAATCCTCAATTCTCTCACATTAAATGTTTGTTCTCAAAGTCATGATGCTCTTAGCTAGGTAATCGCATAATATTATTATCCTTGTTATTTATCGCAGGGCAAGGCATACTTACAAGTAAGTTATGCATTATGGTTTTATGTCTTTAATTATGTCTATTATCACTGTGTCAAAATGAAAACAGATTGTTTTCTTAATTATCTTACTAATGAACTTTTCACCTCAATCCTTTAACCTCTCTTTCTTTTTCTATTTCTATTTCTATTTGCATCACTTCGCTCTGTTGGATGTTCCATCTTCTGGCTGTGGTGGTGCACAATTTCCGGACCTGTCGTTTAGTGGTGGTCGTTAACAAACAAATGCGCTCAACCACAAACCTATTGATTATAAACCTGGCCGTCTCGGACATACTCTTCGTCATATTCTGCGTACCATTCACGGCAACCGACTATGTGCTCCCGGAGTGGCCGTTTGGCAATTTGTGGTGCAAATTTGTACAGTACATGATTGTGGTCACATGCCATTGCAGGTGAGTAATGAGTAACGGGCAACGAGTAACCAATACAATGCAATGCAAAATGCCTATCCACCTACATTTCGATGAATGTATCTACCAATTTACCTTACAGTGTCTACACCCTCGTCCTGATGTCCTTCGATCGTTTCTTGGCCGTCGTCCATCCCGTCACAAGCATGTCCCTCCGCACCGAACGCAATGCCACACTGTAAGTAACTACACAGAAACAAAAATCTATGCTAAAACTCAAGTTTCAAATACTGTGTATGTATTCAGGAGAAAATTGTTCAATTAAGACTATAAGCGAATTAATTGGCAATAACTAAGTAATCCCTCAAATCGCCAAATAGCCCTAAGATATACATATGTTTCAATTTCAACATATGTGGAGCCTTGGATCCTTTGAAAGTCCGAGATAGCCGAACTTCAGGCTAAATATACCGCATTTCTTTCCGTGTACATGTAGTACAATACACACTTGTTCATTTCTCGTACTTGTAATTACCTCAATTAGTTTGGTCCTGGTAAACGCATTGACCTGGACCAATCTTAGTTGCCATGGCTTAGCCAACGGACATTGTTCTACACATACACATGTCCATAACTTAAAGTGCCACACACTCATCACATATTCTACATATTCTATGTGTGTGTGTGTGGTTAATGAACTTATGTCTGTGATTTCCTGAAGAGTGTGCAAGCCACAAATGTGAAATGGCAATTTAAGCAGATACAAAATTGAGATTTAAAATTACTAGTACATGTCGACAATTTATATTTATCTATTTTGTAATTATTCTTTTCATTACCTGTGTCGATATATATAACTTCTATTTATTTTGATTATTTACATATAATTTATTATTACTTATTTAATAATCTTTGACTTTACAGATGTTTCATGTGTTTCAAAGTCTTTTTTAGGAAACATCTTGCTGATATTTTTAGTCCTGTTTTATTTATTCTTTTTTTATAATCTATACTTTCATTGCCTATTTTGTATTATCTCTTTGTTTTTTTTTTAACAACTCTATCTGATGGACAGTTGTTAAAATAATTTTGTTGATATCTCTGTTTCCATGTTCTTTGTTTGGTCACAGGGCCATCATGTTTGCCTGGATAACGATTGTGACGACTGCGATACCCGTGGCCCTGTCCCATTCAGTGCGAATCTATCAGTATCATGGACGAGCGGGAACTGCCTGTGTTTTCTCATCGGAGGAGGAGATTTGGAGTCTGGTTGGCTTTCAGGTAAGTCAAGAAATTGATTGCGCGTTTTGTGGCCTCTAATCTAAGTGGAAACACATCTATTCATCTTCCATCTCATATTCTTGTTGTCTGATTAATGTGCGTACATTATTCATGGCTCGCTGCCAAATTTGTCACTGAAGCGCGGTTTTCTACACATGGAAAATTGTGTGAAATTGTGAAATGGCGGCTTAAGTGACGTCTACTTGAAAAGGCGACACCACAGCGACATGTCTACGTACATATGTAGGTACATATATAGAAATATATGTGTATATGTCACTTATTGTTGGCGTAAACTCATATTTTCCAACGCTTGAAGGCAGCTCTGCAATATATTTGCTACTTAACAAACTCATACCCACATACACACTCACACACACACACACACACACACACACACACACACACTTAGACATCCACAAACAGACGACATACATGTACAGAGAGCTTTGAGCTCAACAAGGACGACGACGACGACGTCGCGACTTTCTGACTGACAGCGTAATGCCAGAACAGGAGTCATCTCACCAACTGCACAGTGTGGCCAAAGCTATTAATTTATAACAGCGGTGGGCATGACATTTGAAATCAGAACTTATTTAGACACCTGTTCGGTTAGCTACTTGTGCTGACTTAAGCTGACCATCTTGATTTGTTTGGTAGTAAACACATTTAAAGCTGCATGAGTGCATCACATGAAGCTTAAACCACTGTGCAAACACATTGTTGTTTCTGCTGTTGCAGTTGTTGAAAGCAAATAGCATAGAGAAACAGACATGCACTAGTATTACCAACAGAGACTTGTACATTCAACCAGTTACAACAATATTAAAGTCAGAGTCAAACAATCCCGCAATGTGGTGGATGCCAATGCACGAGTTAATAATGCTGCAAATTGCTCTCTTCAAAATGAGGGCGAACTTAATTGTTATGCATATTTTGCAATTAACTTACATTCTAGTTGAGCGAATAGCAACTAAAATGTATTAACTACAATGCTCAGACCAGCGACTACATACATATAATACACACACAGAGGATTAAACAGTTTGAAGAGCTTTTGTTTTGTTTTATTACGAAATTGTTTTGACATAAATTAAAAAGATTGTAGTTATTAAACATAATGGTTAAGTATATCTATGCTACTGTCATTATCTAAATACATACAAAAGGAGTTACTCGTTTCGAAAAGCTTACAGTTAAAGGAAGTTCGGTTCCAACTAAGAAGAATAGATATATTATTTTAGCTAAATTCTGACTTAAACAAGTATTCATTATTAAGTTACTCCACATATTCCTCATTTCAACATAGACTTGGTCGTAATTTGATCACAGCCACTACTTAAATATGTTACTTCCTCCAGCTTTAAGAAACTTCTACTCTTCTATTTCAGTTAATATAGAATTTGATTCAAGTTTTTATTCTCATTTATTACGTTCCGGAATTAGTTATTCTTATTGAAATTGTCACAACATTAATTTCCTCGTTAGTTTCTTGACTTCTTCTCAGTTGAGTTGAGTTTAGCTCAGTTTGTATTTATTTTTCCATTAAATTAAACAAGTATAAACGGTTTATCTTTTATTTAACTAGCTTATGATAGCTGAACCCCCTGAACTGTTTTCATGTTTAACAAGTACGTCTTGTCTGTCCCCTTTGGCAAACTACGCCCCTGCTAGTGACGAAGGTGCGCAGTCAGGCATCACAATGAGCTCTTATCACCTTGGCTCACACTAGTGGCAACTCTGACGACAGTGAGTTTGTACTATGTGTGTGTGTGTGTGTGTGGGTGTGTGTGTGCGGTGTGTGTGTATTACGTGAGACAGGACAACAACGTGTCGTGTCAGAGCAATTCCATGCCGGAAGGATGTTACACAGGAACCCGCACTTGTGGCCCAATGAATGAGAGTTTTCTATCCCAACAACAATAACAATGGGGATGACCCACTGGCTGCATGTTTAGTCTATCTATTTGTCTGTTTGTTCTACTTCTCCTTCTCTCCCTCTCTCTCTATCTCTCTCTCTGTCTCCCTTTGTATTTATGTTTTCGTGCTAATTTGCACTTGTGGAACTCGCTTCTAATGCTACTCATACACGTCGAGCAATTTACACAGTTCCATTTGTTAGCATAAGTAAAGGCGGGAACTCTAACAGGCAACTGGGAACTGGGTCGATATACTATGTACATATACATATATATATAGGTTGAGAGTGGTCTGGTAATGCAACTGATATCGAACAATTGAAGAAAACTCGAACAGTTATCGAGAAAAGAGCACTGACAGAAAAACTTAAAGCTTAACTTACTTTAAACACATACAAAACGATGTCTTTTATTTCGATATCTTATCAACAAACTTATTAAATTTTTAATTAAATTATTTGTATTTTATTATAATTTATTGTTTAGAACTTAATTTGGAAAAATTAAGTAAATAAATAAATACAGCTCATTAATATTAATATTAAGAAGGTCTTCTATTCAAATAAAAGCAGTGAACATTTTCAATCGTAAAATGTTTATTTACTTCTAAGTTGCAGTTCTGTATTCAATCATTTTACACCATTGAAAATATCAATAAAATACTATATGTAAGAATTGTAGCTTTCTAAAGGAAGATTGAGTTTAAATGTTCTATCCATCGACAAAAGTTTATGATACTGCATTGGTCTATTGCTTTAGTTACAGGGTATATAAAATGCAACTCCAAATGCCACAAAAGTTTGTCTGTAGTTAGATCTTTTATTTGATTTTGTTGGTTATTCGGTTCGGCCAGCCAAATGTCATTGTCATGCTCCAATATTTTGTTGTCTATTGTCTCTTGGTTGTTATTGTTGTTGTTGTTGTTGTTTTGCTTGTTTTCTGTTGACAAACAGTTGAGCATTTCGCTAGCAAATTTGGCGCTTCATTTTATTGTTCGGCCGCACATAAAAATGGATCAAACTTTTGACGCCTCCCACAGCAGAAAAACAACTAAAATAGACGAAGAACAGAACAGTCAACTAAGAGCAAGGCCCAAAAACTGTTGTCATCGTAAATAAATAATAAAATAAACGACCACAAAAACAAAGCGTCGTCTTGACTTGGTCCTGCGTGTTATATTTGAGTATAACTAAAGTTAAGTTTAGCTTCGATAGAAGCATTAAAGTTCTATCATTCTTAAAGGTGTTATCAATAGTTGGTCAAGGCTCGAAACCTTTTATTTCGCACAAGTATCAATATTTTCAAACTCTCTCAACTCTATTCAATAGCATGTACTGAAAAGATCTTTGAAAGTTATCAAAATATTATTCCAATGAAAAAACCTTAAAGCTGTAATTGTTATTCCATTTTAATGGATTAATTTGTGATTCTCTTTTACTCGTTTAATTTTCTACTTGATTAAGCCACATAAATATATTGCAGTGACATTGTGATAAATGAGTTTTAAATAGAACCGTGGGAATGAAATTATCCATAAACTGTTTTTCTGTACAGCTTTAGCAATGAGTTCCAGGATTAAAAAAAGTATAAAATATTTTTTACCCATTCCACCTTCCTTTATATTGGGCTCGATTAATATTTTACAATAATCTTTATTACAAATTTAAAGCTGTTTACATAAAAAAAGAGCTACTGACAAAGAAGCTCAAATTTTAATAAAATTGAGCCATACAAAATCAAACAGCCTTAGGTATAATTTCTACAAAAATGCATTTATAAAAACCACTTACATTTATTGAAAACTATTGAACCTCTTTTGTGAGAAACCACTTTTTGCAAAGCCATTTAATATATTTCATAGCAATTTCAACAAAGTTTTAATATGACATAAAAAAAACAATTGAAAAGTAAACGTTCGAAAAAAAATTGCATAATTTGACAATTTCAATGAACACAGATTTTCAGTTTATAAATCGACAAAATAAAAATAGTTTCAAAGCACTTTGAACTTTTTGTGAGGAAGTTGTGAGTAAAACAATGTAAAATTTATTCTCATACAAAATGATTTGCAAATATTTAAGAATGTTGTTGTTTTTACAACAATTGCTATTCAAAATTTATGATACTGTACAGTTCATTTGAATATATGTAAAATAAAACCATGGCCCAACTATCTATAAAGTTTAAAGCGGCATAAAACTTCCAAGTGGCTGAACTACTTGACAATTTTTAGCAACAGCTAAAAAGTTGCGAATAAACAAATACATAGAATTGTCGCAATGAAATTTTAGTACACTGTAAAATGGAATAGAGGGGGAGAGGGATGGTTTGTCTCCGAGATTATGAGGAGGAGGAGAAGAATGAAGATGAGTAGGCTCTGTCATAAATAAAACTTGACAGTAGGCGACAAAACTTGTTGGCGAAACTTTTTCAGCGAACCTTTAAACTTTATGAGTAGCCCAATAAAAAGCCATAAACTCAAGTGTGTGCCATATGATATATGAGTATGAGTAAGAGTACGAGTAGGACAATATGGCATATGGGAGACAAGATGGGAGAGAGATGCTTGGGGACCGACTCGTTAATATTTGGCGTCCTCAAATTGCGCCTGGGATTTGTCCATATAGCAACAGGGCAACTCTCGCGCCTGCTGTCACTCAGTCAAATTAATCAACTTGCCTTCGCGATGGCAGCACGCTCTTTTTTTTATTAGCACTGGCTTCTTTATTTTCCAGGAATATAGCACAAAACAAGTCTTCTTTAATCTTGTCGAGCGTGCTTTTAACAATGTCTCTCTAGATGGGCAAATTATAGTTGCAATTTTTGTCATTAAATTAACTTGACAATATGTTGATTATTCTATTTTTTAAATTTGTTAAGTATTATTTTGCCTTTTACATATTTATTATACATTTATCAATGATGATAAATATATGAATATTTTATTAGTATTATTATTATTTTAAATTAACTTAAAAATATGTTGATTATACTATTTTTTAAATTTGTTAAGTATTATTTTGCTTTTTACATATTTATTATATGTCTATGATGATAAATATATAAATATTTTATGGCATTTATCAACCAAATTATACCCTTGCAGAGGTTCTTATAAGTTTGTTACAAAATGTGTAAGGCATTGAAAACTGCGTGACAGACCCGATAAAGTCAACAAGTTAAAATTCATTAATGCTCCAAAGATAGCATTATATTATTCTATAAAATTATAATTTATTTAAATAAAAATTTAAAAAAAATTAACTGAATGCAACAAAATAAAAACTATTGCAATTTGCATTCCATTATATATGTATGTATACGCATTAAGTAATTCTCGTATAGAAAACTGCACATCCTTTGAGTTAAATATTCGTTATTTATTTCATTCATTTCGTTAGCCACCAGTGGCTAGTCACCAGTAGTAAAAAGCATAGAAAAGAGATGATGGGATGGGAATTGACAGTAATCAGTTAGCCTTGAGTTTGATTTCAAAGAAAAATATGTTTCTACCTCTGGTTATAGAAAAGGAAATGTTAAATAAATTAAAAAGAAGAAGGTCACTTATAAAACTTTGATATATTCAGGACTTAACAAGCAAAATAAAGCAAAACTAAAGCAAAGTAAAATATTAGCTTTTTATGAAATCAGTTGTATTTAACAAGAAATCCACAAAAAAAGAAAACAATATTTGAGCAAATATAAAAGAAACCGTGTTTCTTTTTTACTCTTCTTGCAATTGTTCTTTAGTTATCCGAATTATCGAGATTATGCTGTAGTACCAAAAAATAAAAGCAAGTTAAAATGTATACCTAGTTCCCCAAGGTAGATGGTACTGTACTTAAATAGAGGACAGAGGGAATTTTAAGTGCAACGAAGAAATACAAAATAAATGCCCATTAAAATTTGATTGAAAATAAAAGCCGCAAGAAAGCTGCTGGTGATCAAAAAGAAGAACATACCAAGTGGCTAAGTATATAGTATCGTTATCATATATGGAACAATATGTTCCCTTTTACGAGAGGGAATGTAAAGTTACGAAAAGGGACGTGTCATTGTGAATATAGAAGCAACACGCGTCATCCATTGTATCCTCGAATGTGTCATAAATTTTGTCATTTGTTCGTTTCCGTTAACTTGGTCATTATCAACGGTAACATCAACATTATCATCGTCATCGACACGGTTATCAAATGGCCTGACATTGTCATCGCCAACAATTTCCTCTGCAATTTGCACATTAATTAATTCAACGTTAACATTGCAAAAATAAATAAAAATAAATATAAAAACAAGATTCGCAACATTCACAGCATTTTCATTTACAATAACTCTGTGACTTGTTGTTTCCAGTATGTGCAGCAGGCCAGGCCCAAATGTCACTGCCGATTATTGTCGAGACAACATCGAGCCGTGTCGATAACACACGACATGTTCATTGGCCATGGCTCGTAATCCAACCAAAGTGATTTCGATTCCGTTGCTCTCGGCCATTTTGCCATATGAGTGAATGCGCAAATCCCCTTTTCCACTCTTTCCACTCTTCCCTTTTCTCCTTTATTTCCTTTTTGCCAACTCTGTGTGGGTGTTTTGGTGGTTGGGTGCGATTATTAACAATTGTGCCATGCGCGATTTCCTTTAGCTCCCCAACACACCTTCCCACTTGTTTTCGAATGTTTCATCTCATTTTCCGCTTTCCATTTCATTACGTTTGCTCAACTTTTGTACATTTTTGTATTGGTTAAGCATCTCATTGAGATTTACAATTTGCCGC
Organism: Drosophila neotestacea; assembly: GCA_035044365.1. Taxonomy (NCBI): domain Eukaryota; kingdom Metazoa; phylum Arthropoda; class Insecta; order Diptera; family Drosophilidae; genus Drosophila; species Drosophila neotestacea. The sequence continues at coordinate 423,801 of JAWNMD010000051.1, read as the reverse complement.
TTACGCGATTCAACCTCAGACCCAAAACCAGAAACTCAACCATATCCATATGTATAAGTACATATCCGTATCCAGACTGTGCTGAATCATCGATGTCCGTAGTTTTTCCACGCTTTTTTCTGCATATTTCGCAACTGAGTGTGTTTTTATTGTTTTTCACCCAAACCTCCCCACAATCCCTTCTTAATCATTTACACTTGGCTGACGGCTTTATGGCAGCTCAAACCCACTTAAAACTTAACGCAGCTCAAATGAATTTTATGCCTGACATATCGACACCAAGGCAAGAAAAGCTTTAGCTGCAGATTGTCTATCGTTTACCACATTCAACATCACACACAAATGCCACTTGTGGAACTGCATTCATGTCGCGATTAAATACGTATTGTAAAGGATATAAAAAAAATTGTCAGCTGTCAATGAAACCAGCTTTAGATGGCGCTTCAACATTAGTTTAATCGTGGGAAATTGAAAAGATTAAATGGCATTAAGAATGTTGGTGGCAATTCATCAACATTAAATGTACGATATTATTATTACTAAAACTTAAATATAATTTTACTTATCTATGTATATTAGAGAACTTTAAAACCACATGATAAAAATTGCTAACTATTTATATATGTATTAGAATGATACTTATTAATTTTATTACACGAAGTTTTGACTTCATATGTAAAGTGTATTAAATCATGCTCGATTTACTTTTAAAGCGCCCAGGCAACAATATAACTAATATACAAAGTTTTAAGCGCATCTTAAAGTTTCAAAATATACTTTAAGTACATTAAACGTTCGATGAATTTAAAGCTTCATAAACCAACTACAACTTTTACTCACACTTATGTACGGAGTTTTTAAGACATGTTCTTTTTTTAAACAACTTTTTAGAATTTCGAGCTACTTGATTTTAGACCAAGCTCAATTTCTAATTCTTGCGTTTGTAAATAATTTGAAACGGATGTCAAGCTTGGTTTTTAGCCAAAAGATTAACGAGAATTGTCATGGCAACAGCTGAATTAGAAACAGAATATTCCCAGAAATTTTTGTTGTTAATTTTTGAGCGATATTTTCTGTTTGTCTGCTTGGAATTAGAATGGAAATGGCAGCTGCTTAAGGACATCACTGACAAGTTCCCAGTCCCAGTCGATTCACAGCAGGGTATTCTGGTGTCCTGGTATCCTGGTATCTGGTATCTGGCTGGTGTTACGGGTCAGTGCTTTTAGCAATTTCCAATGCAAAAACAAAAGGCGCTGACATGGCAGCAGATGGCATGGCAACTCCTCACAGCCATAAGGATGGGAAAGGTGGAAAGTGGAAAGTGCAAAGTCTGAGAGCCAAGAGGATTGCCAAGCGATTGCTGTGTCCAACTGTCGCCAGTTAGTTATCCTTTACCATTATCTTTTTAAATTTATTTTATTAAGCTATTTGCAAGTGATTCCACATTAAGCATGAACATTTGGATGAGTGTTTGTTATGTTTTCGGCACAACATGCCAAAAATATAAAATCCAAATGGCAATGGCAAATAGAATAACACCAGTCTCTGACTTGAAGTGAATTAGAAAATCAATACATAAGTAACTTTTTCAAGAATATTCAAGTAAGAATACAAGTCTTTACTAAAAAAAAGAACCTTAGCACTTAATAGTTAGTAGAGAAACAAAAGACGCGAAGAACTTAAGAATTTTAAAGGTTTGAGTGATCTTAGATATAACACTCTACTTTTCAACGTTTGTGGTTATGTTAAATGATTTTATATTCAATCCCAAGAAGACAGTCTCTATATTCTTAAAACTTAATATTAATATTTGGAAAAATGTCAGTTAACATAACTCTTTCAGCTGGCTACTCGATATATTTAGACCCAGTACTTTAAAAAAGTACAAATGGGTCTATTACGTTTGTGCAAATGTGCGTAACAGGCAGAAGGAGGCGTGGCAGACCCCATAAAGTATATATATTCTTGATCAGCATCAACAGCCGAGTCGATATAGCCATGTCCGTCTGTCTGTCCGTCTGTCCGTCTGTCCCTTTTTTGAACACCTATATCTCAGAGACTATAAGAGCTAGAGCTACCAAATTTGGCATGTACGTTCATCTGCATCTTGCATTAAACGAGTTTGTTTTAGATTTTTGCCACGCCCCCTCCGCCCACGTAAATTTGAAACAAAATTTCAAAGTCGAATAACGAAAGCTCCTTTAATGCTAGCGATATGATTTTTGGCATACATGATAAACTCTATAGTCCAATCCTGTCCTGAAAATTTTATCCGGATCGGATAATAAACGGATAGTAAACGGCTGTTCAAAATTTCGAAAATATGAACACCTAGATCTCAGAGACCATAAGAGCTAGAGACACCAAATTTGGCATGTAGGTTCATCTATATCTCCCATTGATCAAGTTTGTTTTGGATTTTTGCCACGCCCCCTCCGCCCCCGGAAATTGCAAAACAAAATTTCAATTCAAGTCGAATTACAAGAGCCCCTTTAAGACTAGCGCCTTGATTATTGGTACATATAATATACACTATAGTCCAAAACTGTCCAGAAAATTTCATTCCAATCGGATGATAAACACGGAAGTTATTCAACTAACAATGTTACAGGCAAAAGGAAGAAGAAGAGACGCTAGCGACCTCTGTGTTTATTAACTTCGTAGTGGCGCCATCTATTGTTTGGTACGCATTATTGAAGAACAATCAATAGTGAACGCTTTGCACTCAAAAAGTACTGGGTCTCCTACTGTCGAGCTTGCTCCACTGTAGCTTACTGCATTTTTTCTTCTATAAAAGACATATATATGCCTAATATACCCTTATTTGTGGTTGAAGGGTAAAAATAATATTATAAAAAATACAAACCCAACTAAATCTAAATCTAAATCCAAAGATGACTTTCAACTTACATCCCACGTAGGATTTACGAATATATCACATTCATTTTTACTGCTTATTCACATATTCTCTTCCTTTTGCTGTCTCTCTTTTCAGGTCTCGTTCTTCCTGTCATCGTACGTGGCTCCATTGACACTGATTTGCTTTCTGTATATGGGAATGTTGGTTCGATTGTGGAAGAGTGCTCCAGGTTGCAAGCCATCGGCCGAGTCGCGGTGAGTTAAGACAATACCACAAATATTACGCATACGGCACGTGTTAGCGTTGGCGTCCAGAAAAACGCAACACCAAAAGAAAAAGAACGAAGAATAAAAAAAGGGAATAGAAATGGTTAACATTTGGGGTTTTGGAATTGGAATTTTAAGCCTGTGGGCACTTTGTTTGTTTGTCTGTTTGTTTGCTCGAAACATATAGGCACATATTGGAGACACACAGTGTTAGCTGCACCTGCCCCATGGGGCATGATGAATGCCCTTTTATTACGCTTGGGCATTCCACAAAGTAGAGAACGTTGTGGGCGTAGTTCATAAATTATTAAGTGCTCTTTCCCTTGTTCTCCCTTTTTTTGTGTGTGTGTGTGTGTGTGTTTGGTTTCTGTTCTCTGCTTTCCTCTTAACCCAAACTTTATTTCCTTTTGTGCTGCCTCATTGCAGGTCAATGAATTTGAGGTGCGTACTTGGCCTACAGTCCCTACGATTCATCACCAATTCTTGAGAGCCATAAGCAAATTTAAGAGTCATATTAAAGAAATATTAATTCCATCAGCTATAAATTTGCATTATAATTCGATTACAACTCAGTTGAAACTATCAACAGAATATGGTAAAATATAATGAATATCAAGTTAGAATCAAACAATTCTTGCAAAGTAATATTTGAATTAATGTGAAATGATTGAGAATAATCATCTGTTTTTCTATGAAATGAATAATCATCTTTTTTTTTCGGAGAAACTTTCGAATTATAAATCAAATATTTGTAGCTTTTAACATATCTGGACCTAGGGTATAATAAATGCATATGAGCAGAGAGGCATAAAAGAGGAACAAAGCTGTGGGTGTTGTGTAAGCAAAATTGTCACTCGCATTACATGTTACAAATTGCTTCTTTCAAAGTTAAAGCGCGTCCTATGCGGCGTATGCGTGATGAGTTTGATGCTCTCCTTCTCTGGCTCATAGGCGTAGGGCTACATCAAAAATCCAATTTCATATTACGCGTATGACTTGCTGCGACAATGTGTGTGAATTTGGGTGTGAATGTGAATGTTAGTGTGAGTGTGATATATGTATATGTACTTTATATCGGGATACTCATGTGCATATGCAAATTGTGCATACGCCGTGTATGACGTGATTGTGCATTTGACATTGGCAATTGTTGAAAAAGGGCGAAAGTTTGGATTTCATCAGTTCATAAATCAGACTGCGAATGCAAAACTCAACTGCATTTATATTTATTTTACTCTCCCTTTTTTTAGATGCGCACTCAAATATCCCACTATACCCACTACAATACAATCCTTTTTTTCACTCTTTCCCTCTCTTTCTCATGCAGCAAGGGCAAACGGCGTGTTACACGAATGGTTGTTGTTGTGGTTTTGGCCTTTGCCATCTGCTGGCTGCCCATACATGTAAGTATTACTTCCGGATTCAGTGCTAAAAGGTTCTGTATTTTCACTGAAAAGCTTCAAACTCCATCTGTGCAATGTACATTTTAGGGCAAAGTGTATATTTTTGATCTTAATCCTTGAACCGGTTAGTCGACATATCAGTTGATAGCAAAATTTCAGTTTACCTGTAAAACATGCATTTTATTCAAATATTTTAATTCTTTCCTGAAAACAATTTAAATTTACTAACCAGATAAACTTAAATTAATTGAGAGTCGTTCTAAATCAAGATTAATCAACATGTAACTGTTAAGTAATATAATATTTAGAAGCTTGTTTCAATTGCATAAATCATGTAATTTGATTTCTTTTGTAAGTAAAAAGCCTTTACTATACTTATGTATTGAAGTCTAATGTACATTTAGAACATTAACTACATATACATTGATGATAAGCTCTTATGGATTTAATAGTATTCATTACGCATATTTGGAGCAGAGCTTTAATGTGCTTTTATCAAATAGTTAATTCAAACATCTCATAACTATGATTATTGTGCTTTAATTCATATTGTAGGCAATTTAAGCATGCGAGTTTTATTAACTCGAGACTTTAGTGAACTTGTAACTTTTATAAACTTTAATCGATAGCCAACTATTTAAACAAAGCTGCAGCTGTTGGGTTCTGTTCTCAAACAAATGACAAGAACAGCGCAAATACTTGCAACTCAAACTCGTGAATACACTCAAACGCACCCAGAGAGGGACACGCAAACATTCATATTTGTAGTTGTTGCCTGTCATTAGGCAACAAATTGACATTTACGCTTAGCAAATGTTGCAGTTTATTTACTCGAAATGTTTAATAAGCCAAGAAAGGAAAAGAAGCAGCTGGTTGACTATCTATGTGTGTAACTGCCTTAGTTTGTCTCCTAATTTGCATAGCAATCGAAGTGTTTGCACAAAATCAATGCAGTTGCCAATTTCAATTTGAAATGCAATTTGCAATTATAAACAGAGAAGGAGAAATCTGAAGATCTGAAGATGAAGACATCTACTAATGAAATGCTCTACTACATACTTGCAACATATTGTGGCATACTTGCAGGTCATACTAGTGCTAAAGGCACTGAATATGTATGGTGGTACACATCTAACGGTCATCATTCAGATAATATCCCATGTGGTGGCCTACACAAACTCCTGCATCAATCCCATTCTCTACGCCTTTCTCTCTGACAACTTTCGCAAGGCGTTCCGCAAGGTAAGCTTGATTACAATACCATTTACTTACCCCTCTCATCTTCAATTCTACCCCCTTTCTCCTCCTTCTCCTCCTGCTCCTCAGGTGGTCTGGTGTGGCAGCCCGCCTCCAATTATGAATAACCAGCAGATAACAAAAACAACTCGAACAACCGGCAACGGCACGTCCAATCCTGAAATGCTCTAAACTGGTAACTAAACCTATTCCGTATACCATCTCCATATATCTGTTATCCAATCTTTTCCCTCTACTTTTTGTCTTTTTTTCTTGCAGTTGGCATTTCTGGATAAATTATTGGATTTTTGTGCGCATTGCGGCGGCTACAAAACCCCATTAGACGGTTTTTAAATAAAATTAATGCAGTTACCTAATGCAAATATTACATATGCATATTTTAGTATATACTCGTATTCATAAACTAATACACACAGACACTTAATACGTCGTAATATTGTGCTACGTATTGCATAATTAGTTGACTAAGCATTAGATAAATAATTACATATACATACACATATAACTATATTTTGTATTATATATATTATACTCTGCGTTCTACAAAGTTGAAGAGCACAAATCGATATTCTTAAACTACTGATTGACTTATTTGAATTTACTTATTATTTTAATCTAAATTCGAAAGTCACAAATAATTTGGATGTAGTTTTATGTTATTTCAACTAATTGTGATGCTATCTTTAATTTCCGACAGTTTTGAATTAAATAAATATTTACCTATCAATATCAGAGATAGTTTTTCTATCATTTGTATAGTCAATCAATTGATCTTATAATGGCATCTTTCTAATTCAAATAATTCTGATTGAAGCGGACCTATTGAATACTGATCTGTATAGCGATAGCTGTTCTTTACCCAATCGATACTATATACAAATATAGTTAAATTTCAAGAAACAGCAGGTTATATATACGCAATTCTCCTTGGTTGAATATCCTATGTTACCCTTAGTAAAAATACTTATTTAACATATTTAATTTTTAGATATCTTTTAAACACACACGTCTAACAATTCTAGTACATATTTGATTTGTCTATTGAATACTTTTGAAATATTTCTTGAATAAGCGTAAGATCTGTTAAACGAAACGACACCTGAACGAAAACAATTGAAATACAATATAACACAACAATTTTAATTAATTAATTTAGCAATTTGAGCTCTTCAAAGGATTCCCCACAAATATGTATATGTACGGATTCATGTATTAATACAATACAAGAGAATGAAAAATACTATAAAATAAACTTAAGTGTGAAGTGAATACCCATGAATTTGTCGCAATTGAAGTTACATAAAGGTTACATGCTATCTTTTATGGTAATAAGAAATAATAATAATACTAGTATGTAATTTAATCAAATGAAATGAAATCCTTGAAATGACGGTCAGCGTTGAGATTTAATGGAAATGTCATTAAAACTGGATTCAAATAGGATTATGCGAACAAATGTTAATTAACAAAAATTCCTGTATGTCTATAGGCTAACTTACATGCGTATATGTCTGTGTCAGTGTCCATGTCTGTGTGTAGATATACAGAGTTTACAATATACATACATACATACATACATATATTCAAATATTTGAGGTAAACAAAAAAAACTCGTAATGATGTAATGTGATTTATACAGAATATAACTACATAAGAGCGAGCACATTGAGGTCCAGCTATAAAAGAATCCATTAAGTGCAAATTGATGTGTCTTTGGATTCCTCCTTATCGCAGAACCGTCAAATATTCGAACAATGTGCTGCAAAAATATACAAATACCATATAATGCAATGAATAAACAATCAGACCTATTCCGGTATTCACTTTCAGCATGATTTTTCGAAAGTGATTCTCTTTTACCTGTCATAATTGAATTTCGGCAACATTTTGCGAATTGAATTTACTTCGAGTTGGTGAAGAACGATAGAACGAATCTTTACTTACTTAGCATAAATGCAAAATGAAAGCATACATTGTATTAAATGTTTCAAAATAAAAAAAGTGAATCCCGGAATAGGTCTGTATAAGAAATACTCATATATTATTGGTAATAATAATACATAATTAAATTATATTTTTAACAATAAGTACAACAAAAAGCATTCAACTTGCAACATAAGTCGACTGTCCAGAGTATTAAGTCTATCGACAGCCACAACAGGAATCTCAATTCTATAACCGCTCAGTAATTTCGTAATTCTCTATTACTTTTCATAATTCTTTTAATCAATCCTTTAAAAGCAACATATGTCCCGAATTGAGAACACTAGTCTGTTGGCATAGTAAGCCCTTAACTTGTGTTGAGCTTCCTTTCTATACTTTTGCAGTTGGGCATTATGATAGAAGAATATATATTGGGATCAAAATTATCTGTTTTTCAAGCGGTTTCCTTAATTAAAAAAAGAAAGGACTTGACTTAGGAGATTCTTTATATGCTACTAAGCCGCAACCAACTTAACTGCATGCTGGAATTTCCGAGTTTTTCAATTTAGGGAACTCTGCGAAATCACGAATTTTATGGCATAAACGTATTACATGATAGAACAAATTATTTAGATAATGAGTTGAGTGAATGAAAGAGATATATTTTAACTGATATCAGTGAAACTCACCAATCGCAAGTATTATTACAATTTGAGTATGTATGTTTAATTGAAATCGAAGCACTATATACTAGAATCTCTAGCCGGTTGCCAGAGGAACGTGTTGCAAGGGTATTAAGTATATTGTAAGATTAAATTAAGCAGTTAATATATATTTATTATTGATGATATGTAATTAATACCAAGACCATTAAAACGTATTAACTATTAACTAAATTATTATCAATTATGAGTACATTAAAAATAATTATGTAAATTATATATTTATATTTGACTATTGAATAAGTATTTCGATTTTGGGTTCATTCACATTGTATTTTCCGTTGCTTCGGCATTGCCGAATTAAAATGTAGCTGTAAGTTAATTATTAACAACAAAAAAAGGTAACAAAAGTGTAGAAGAAGAAGAGAGAGAAAGAGAAGAATATACAAAAGGGAATATGTTTAAACGAAATTGAAGATAAGCAACTTGTGGATTTATTGTGTGTTATATGCATATGATTGTAATTGTAAATGTAACCTACTGCATTCCTAGCACAGTTGTGGAATTGAACAATATTTGAATTTAACGATTTGCAAACCAACAATAAACAAATACAAATTGAAATATTTTAGATCTAAGACTTACTAAAAAAACAAAAAACAAAAAAATTGATTGTAAAAATTTTAAATACACCTTTTTTTTAACACTGAAAGTCATTTAGATGTACGTACTAATTAGTAAATGCTTACCTAATATATAAACATATATTTATAGGGTATTCACCAGTCGCACAATTGCGAAGCAAAACATTGGATAAAACAAAACGAAAAAACTTATACAAACTACTACTATTTGTCATGCAAACTTCAACTTGCGTTCATAAAGAACACAAAAGTAAAATAGAAAACAGAATATGCAAAAAACAAATCTGAATTATATTGTATTTGAATATGAATGTTTGTACAATAAATTTGATTATTGTGTTAATAAAACTTATACTAAATGTACAAAATGATATACTAATAATCCAGTAAAATGGATTTTTATTTAGTTCTTTATTCGACATACAATGTTCATCAGCTAAGTAAGCCCGTTGTTAAACGTGAAGAATATCAAATTTGATCATCTTGGGCTTAAACGTGGCAAAGACTCTTAAACAAATTTTTAATATCTTGCATTTATTTTTATTTATATAACGTTTTTAGTCGGGGAAGAAAGTTCTTCAAGTTCTACGAAATACTTGTGAGTTGCTTCATTTTCTGAAAAGATATTAAAACAAGTCTTTGAGTTGACCAAATGAAACTCCAAAAAAAGTATATAATATAATCACTATAATTTTAAAATTGTATGGATAGTTCGGGTTTTTTACTGACTGTTGTTACTTCTTCAAATACTCTATGTTACATAGTTAGTTTTCTTTAAATATCACTTGCACTTTCACCAGAGTTAGACTTCGTTCAGCTTTCTTACAAATAAAAAAAAAACAATGTCTTCTTTGAGCGTATCTACCATCTTCAAGGGTTCCCAATGCAATACTGTGCTTCGGCATCAGCGGAAATTCTGGCTAAAGGCAAACAGAACAACACTTGACAACCGACCTGCGCAGATTTTAGCCAAGTAAATTGGCAACATGTGTAAACAGTGACATTATTTAGCTTAGAAATTGCGTTTTTGTGGGTAACACCCACGGAAAAGCAACATCCAAATTGGCCGCATTGCTGCCAACCGTGGTACGAGACCTATTCAAATGCCATCAAATTTCAATTAACGATATTGAATAAAACTCAGTTACTGATATTAAACAAACTAATCTTTCGATCATAGCAAGCATCTAAGTTGACAATAGCAGAATAACTCTGATTATTTCATTTTTACACGAGACTTTCAACATATATTAGATACTCTAAATATAATATATATATATTTTTCTACAATTTATAAGGAAACATATCGTAACTCAATTATGGCTCAGATGCGCGTAAGTTATAAATTTATTGCCAATGTAAAAGCCGATTAAAACATCCGAATACCTCTTTTATTAGCAACCAAAGCTCAAATTGAACAGCTACAAGTTGTTTCGCAAGAGTTATGTTCTAGCATTAGCCCATAAAATGAAGCCACTTATCAAAAAACACTATGCTAAATATCGTTTGGAAAAATGGGATAAAGTCAACGATCCAGATGATATTGATGTATCCCAAATTGGAGCCTTACAACAAAACCAAAAGGAAAAGATATATAATCTTATTCCTACTACAATCGATCAGTTAAAGCCATTTAACCAGTGTAAATGTGGACGGGTCGCAAACCTAAGCTTGCCGACTCTAGGAGATATTATTAGGGACACGACACTTGATGGCAGCCCGAATAACTTGAATGGGAACATCAATCAGGTATATATTGATCAAATTGATAAACAAAACTTTACTTTACTAATCAAACAGGGTCTGGAACGGCTTACTAACGGAACTATAGATCGGGAAGAACTTAATCCCATGCTTTGTAATATAGCCAAATCGCAAGCTTCTGGTCTGCCTGATCTAGTTCACGTGTTCTTTCGAACCGAAATTCAGTTGCCATGTGTCAAGAGAGCTGAGATTATACCAGGACCTCAACTTGAACATCGAATTGTAATTAATTTAAATTTTCTTGAAAAACTCTTTAGAAGCCGGATATATCTAAAATATTGGTATGATAATGTCGCTAATAATCGAGAAGAACCTACGCCGGCAATTGAGCTAAATGATGAGAATTCCGATCGTCCAGACAACAATAGTCCCAACATTATTGATTGCATTCCGACCACCAATATTGTTAGAGCTCAAAGACTTTGGTGTCCAACTGCAAGCAAATTTCTTAAAATGGTTCTATCTTTTTTCATTGCCCTTTGCATAATTGTATTTCTCATTGCTTTTGTGGTCTAAGAACACGATTTTCCTTTTGGGCTAGAATATATTTCATATATAGTATTGTGTCATAAAAATGTGTCCTTTATTCAAAAATATCAAATTTAAAATAAATATCTATGTTATAAGCCCCATAAATATTTCATCCCTCCATTGAGATAACGTAAACCTCCTATTTTAGAAACAAGTATGTGAAACAAAAGGACATCAATTTTATGGCAAAATATCGAAATTTCGTTGCACTGTAGCTGTGAAATTTATGCGAATTTGTTAATGAATAGTATCACACATGGCAAGGGGGCAATACGAAGGGCAGAAGTGCTCTCTGGACATTGTGAAATGGACAAAGGACCATGTGGATACAGAGTGGATACTGGAAACTGAACAATTTTACGATGCAAACAGAAAATAATCGTAACATGGTCAATTTTATGTTGTTTGTTTGTCAACAGGTGAGCAGCAGCCGGTGCAGGAGCGGGTTCCGCAAAACCGGAGGACTTGCAGTGCCCAATTTGCTTGGCAGACCACAAATAAACAAGGTAATAAGCGTCAGGACAACAGAACAATTGTTGCCGTTGCTCTTCATTAACCGCCAACTGGACGGGCATATGTGGGTGGACAGACATATATATAGAGACTATCTCTACCCTCTCTGTATCCCCCTCGTTGTACACCTCATTAGTTCAAATAAAGAGAGTGGCGGCATTTCATTTAATTATGCAGAGACGCCGCCAGTTTGCCGACTCGGTTATATTTCAAAACCGGCGAGCACAGGCTGCAAACTGTTCAGTTGCCCGGTGACCATCACGCCGAGCGAGTCTCCAGTTCGCCACAACAGGATCCGAAACTCAGTTCAAGCCAACAAAAGTCAGAGCCATGAGCCAGAGCCATATCGGAGGTGCAATCGCTCGGCCTCGCAACTGGACTCTACGTGGCGCGGTTCTTCTTCTGGCGCTGCAGCTCATCCAGACTCCGAATGCCCTGCAGCACACCGAGGAGGGTCTTGAACTTCTCTTTCGCGAACGGTAGGTCCGTGTATCCAGCAATCCATGAGAATAACTGTCGGTGTCATCGGTTTACCAAGTGGTGTAGTTAATCATATCAGCTAATATCCCAACAATATAAGAAAATGCTTTTCTCAGCACCTAAAATTTAAGTTTACTAAAAAACGTTTTCAGCCTACACCTGAATACTCGTTTGTCTTTTAATTTAGAGCCGTGAAATAGGTATTTACTCATACATTTAGCTAATTTTCTACCAAACCATTCGCTTTTGGCTTAGGTATTTAAAATGTAAATTAAAAATATGCATAAAACTGTGTAGTTTTCCAATAATGTTTACATGATTAGAGTGAGCGACAAAAAGAGTTAAAGAGTTTGAGTAAATATTTTCTCGTTCTTTCACATTTTTTCCAATTAATTAAGGAATGTGTAAGAACTGGTAGTGGAATAAGAAATAAGATACTTAACGAAGATGGATGGATGTATTTTTTAAACTATATTTAATTATAAGTTTTAAATGATTTGTATTAAGTAATGGTACTATGTTTTACTAAAAATTCTAATTGATTTCCAATGGTTCCCAGCTCTCAGTCGGACTGGGAGAACGTCTGGCATCGAGAGACGCATTCACGTTGTCGGGACAAATTGGTTCGACAGCTCTACTGGGCCTGCGAGAAGGACATTTACAGGCTGACGCGACGCAATCGGAAGAGGGGCGGCGATGAGATACTCTCGAAGAGCAGCTATAATCGTAAGTATTATAATAAGAGAATTGATATAACAAATTTTTTAATTTTAACCTATCTTTATTCGATATATAGCTGCTGCTGGAGCAGCTGCCTCGACCTGGTTGCATGTCAACTATGCCAACATGTTGCTCCGAAGCAGACGCGCCGATGCACCCTCCATAACCAACGAGTGTTGCACCAAAGTCGGTTGCACCTGGGAGGAATACGCCGAATATTGCCCCTCCAACAAGCGTCGCAATCACTATTGAAACTCTTCAATTCCTGTTCCTGTTGTTGTTAACTCATAATAATGCCTAAATCTAATACTAATAATATCCTTTTTTTTTGTTTTTGTGTGTGTGTTTGTTTGTTGCATCACATTGGTAGCTGAATAAAGTCTTATGCCACAAAAATAATACAGCCTTGGTTTGGTGAATAGGGGAGCTTGGTGAATAGGGGACAATCATCAGATAACCAAATTCGCAAATTAAAACTCTAAGAAATTAATTTCTCAATAACTTTTTACAACTTTTTTTTATTCAACAAAACAATTTATACAAACGTTTGTATATTTTATTAAATGTTATGAAAAATAATATGTGAAAACAGTTTACTTAGCTTACTTAAATAATTAATTACAAAGTAAATCAGGGAAAATACTGAGTATTATTCATTTTTTACAAAGCATAGTTACTATATGTGTTTACAACAATAGCTTATATCGAGAAATTCAAGAAGATTGGTGTTAGAAAATGTGCAAATGTTTACCCTATTTTAATAATACAAATTATTGATATTGTTAATTTCTGATAAGAATTTATTATACTCTAGTATCAAGGAATTGATTTGAGGTGTTTTCTTCTCTACTTCAAATAAAAAGAGCTAGCTGCAAGATTTTTTATAAATTGCTTTGTACATTTTCAAACATGGTGAATTTTCTTGATGGTGAATTAAGAAGATGCTAAAGTAAATATACTCTAGTCATTCTCAAAGACTTTGTCCTCGTAACGATCCATGTATTGAAATAACCAACGCGAAAAGATATTCATGTACGGATCAACACGGGAAATGACATTTACATTAGACACAACTGGAGGTGGAAATTCTCCGGCTCCGAAAATGCTACGCACAAAATGTTCGCTATGGAAAATGGCAACTACAACATCTGATTCGAGAACGTCCAGACGCATTGCCAGCTTGGCAAGTGATTCCGCAAATTGTTTCAACACGACATACGTCTTGCTGCTAAATGCCGCTGTAAACAGAGATGGAGATATAAGCACATGACATGAATTTGAGTGAAAGGGAAGATATACTCACTGGGCTCTTTGGCGTGTGAAATCATATAATATTTTTTCAGTAAATGGTCTGCCGGCTGCGTGAAAAACACCTCGCGCTGTTGGATTAATTCCAACAGTGTTCGCATATCTTCAATGGGAATGTGAAACACATCCTTTGGAATTTCATCGCTATCTCGACTATGCTGGCGGATCACAAAGTCCCACATCACTTCATTCTCCGGATCATCCATATGCACGGGCAATCCAAAGATGCTATAAGAAAATACATTATAAAGTGGAAAAAGAATTGAGAATAGTTTGGTTTAGCATACGGGCAAAGTTTGGCAAAGGCTGTGGCTTGATTAGCCGCATTTTCTGGTTGCCAATATGTCCAAATGGCAGCTTCCAGCGGCTGTGCACTCTGCAGCTGCGGGATTGGCAAGCTGCTATTCTCAATGGATTTCTCTAGTTCATCGGTTTGGTCACGGGACAGGCGATTCCAGTCCCCAGCGTAGTAAACTCCTTGCTGTGCCATCATTAGTGGGCTGGCCTGAACCCAATTGAAACGCGTTGGCAATCCTGAAAAGCTTGGCTGCTGTCCACCCTCATGGGGACCAATAAAACGGGGTGCCAACTGGCCAATGCTATTGAGCAATCGATTGGCCACAGAGCTGTCGGTACAAATGACGCATAATGAAATCGGTGCTCGTAGTTCGTCTGGTTCAATGCTGGTCAAGCTAATCAACAGTGCCATCTTCAGATATACATAACACTCCATGGGCACACAGTCCGGACTTAGCTGCGCACTCAGCGTATAGACAAAAGCATAATCCGAGTATTTGCCACAGATTAAACGATACAATTTCTTGACACTTGGCGGCATAAACTTCAAATCAACTTGCACATTATGACGCTCGGCGTTGCCTTTTAGAAACAGCATGTGACGTGGCTGAGTTGCTTTATTGTAGTTTGGATCCCTGGGTGCCAGAAAAAGTGACGCATCGGTTTGTTGTGTGGATGGATCCATGTCTAAGAGCGGCCGATTGTCCTCTTGTTGTGGGTCCAAGGTTTCCCCTGATTGGACCGTGGGACTATCTTCAAACTGAAGGTCCAATGTTTCCCCAGATTGCTCCATTGGACTGTCCTCCTGCTGTAGATCGAACGTTTCCCCAGATTGGTCCATTGGACAATCGCTGGGGTCGCATATTGTTGACAGCGTATTGTTCCCTGTCCCTACGCCTGTGATGGGGAGGCTGCTCAGCCGAAAAACCGACTGGCTAGCATCGCTATTCGCATTTTGGATAGGAGATAGCATGTTGCTGCCTCTTGGTGGAACAGAGATTGTTGATGGCGCCGCTTGACTTTCACCAAGTGATTCTGACATTGTTAGTTTCTCTGAGGGCATCGTCACAAGCTCAAATAGTGTGTCCGACTTGAGAGTACGATTGAAACGCTGTCGCCGACGACGCTCCTGTGAAGTACAAAATGATTAATTAAAATGATATCTGTTAAGCAAAAGAATTTAACTTACAGTTATCATATTCATGCGTCTTATAGGCTGCACTATGCCTTGTGTCCTTGGTTGACTCTCATTGGAATTGAGGGACTGACGCCTTGGTTGAAATTCGACTGCATTCCAGTTAAGGGTGCTCTGTGAGGCAATGTCCAAAGGATTACATTGTGATTGCGATTGTGACTGCAATGTTGATGGATTGTTTGTAGACACTGCCTGCTGCAGTTCCCGCACAAATGATGCATCCTCAACAATGCCACTGTTTGGAGCATCGGGTAGCATCATTAGCTCATCAGGCAGCTGTGACATTTGTTCGCGTCGCATGCGGCGCTCATGAAGACGCCTTATGGTACCAGAATCCGGCAATTCAACAATTTCTTTTCGATTAGGCGTAGCAATTCTCGGGACATTGTAGTTGAAGCTCGACAGGGTGCGCATAATGGGACGACCAGGCACATTTGGATTAACTGATGCACTATGCACACTTCTGGGCATACGAGGCGGTGCTGGATTCGTACTGATCAATTGTGTTGGCCGTATAAAGTTTTCAGATGGTGTGAACTGTCGATTCACAGGCATCCGTTGTGTTGGCCTTATCATGCCACCTGAAACTGGTGGTGTGAATGGCAGATGCCTCTGTGATTCTTGAATTTGTTGCACTGCAGCACCAACAGCAGGAGCAATAGGTGGAGCGCTAGATGATGCATGATGCGACACTATTTGAGGCAAGGGCGGTGGCACCTGCTGTGACTGCACCTCAGGCGGTTGCACCAATTGAAGCCATTTATGTACAACCTTCTGGTTTTTGTAATATTTGTCCGATGTCACCTGTGCAGGTGCTGCTTCTTTTGATGAAGACGGCTGAGAATTATCAGCAACTTCAGTTGGAATTGCCTTTATTTTCTTGCTGCGTTTGGCGCCAACAGCAGGAAAATCCTCAGTGGTTGGTGCAAAGCATGGGTTTTTTGGTTGGATTGGATTTTGTGTTGTGTTGCTGCTGCCGCTTATTACTGGAGTGACGTTTGATCTATACATAGGATTGTGTGTATATATATGGTAGAAGTAAATATACAGGGTATCAACAAGCGACGTTACTTACATGGCTGAAGCGCTGTCCCCATCGGGCACAAGAAAATCAACCAGCTTAACAGGCATACGGCGAGTTCGCCAGTTCCTTTCGTTATTGAAATTATCTGATTTGTTGTTATGTTCCTTCATATTCTTGGTATTCTTTTTATGTGACATGATTCAAATGTATAACAAGTAGATGTACTATTATAATAACCAGTGACTAGATAACTACCACCTAATTTTAAATCACCGTCGTAAATATGAGCTGCAAATGAAAGAATACAATGTATCTTATTCTTTATTTATTCAGATGTATTCATGCTTACCTCGTAGACGTACTAAAGTCGGCCTATAGATGCGATTCACTTGACGTGGGTTCTCTATACAGATGCTTGGTAATATGGCAATAATGCGATAACTTTCGGTAACCCGTAACTTTTGGTATTCACTCATAGATCGGGAGCAGTTGGGACACAAAGGCGCTACCCACAATCCGGTAATAAAAATTTAATATAAATATAATGTAGTTAGACTTCAAATTGAAAACAGAGCATAATACAAGTGCCAAGATCTATTGTTACTGAATAAAATCAAAACATTTGAAATATATACAACTTAAAACGCAAAATGAACAGAACTCTACGATTATGAAGCGGAAATAATCCAATAAAAGATATTTAAAAATTTGTTGGCAATATACTTATGTACCTTCTGTAGAGCTGATTTGAATTGCGTTTCGCATACAACCGCCGCCACAATACCAAATTGATTGCAGGCTGTGGAAAGAAGAATTATCCAATTACTAAATTAACAATTCAGAACAATGCTTGGTTACAAGATAAGAGAAAAGTCTGCGTATATATTCAGGAGCCTATAGTCTCTTAGAGTCACTGGCTCTTCAACTTGAAATCGTATATAATGCGTCTATTACTGATACTGATCAAGATAATAAATGCCTTTTGGAGTCGCAGAAGCCTCCTGGACTCACTCAGGGTATTTAAAAGCAACCACACAACTTACACCAATATTTCTGGAGGCGTGTAAGCGGACAAAATGCCTTGGACAAAGGAAATGCCCAGTGGACAATTGATGTTTGTTGGCTTGAACAATAGACTCTCCTGTAGAGGTAGATCCAAAAGTCTCCACTGAGTGTGAAGTTGGGCAACGTCGATCGCTTTGGGTCCGTTGTCGCTGGCTTTGAGGAGATCGCGGATTTGCGCGTACACAGAGTATTTCACCGCTTCACCAAATTGCAGGGGCTCCCGTAGGACCAGATAGAGCAGCTGGTGGCTGTGCTTAACTAGATCCGTATATTCAAAGTCCAAGCGGATCACCAATGGAGCAAGTGCGTCCTCTGACTTACGCGTAAGATTATAATTACTCGTAAAGTTTGCGACGGCGTCTTCAATTAATTTAAAAAGTTCCGTCTCTCGACAATACTTTTCAATTAACTTTTGCTCGTGAAATCTAAATTTTGCGATATTTAGGCAGTATTATTTGTTGGAGCACAAGATTTATTTCTCATTACTTACTGACTGTGCTGTACAGGTACAGGTCTGTTTACTCTGGAATTTCTGTTTGAAGTTACAGTGCTACTGCTCGAATCTGTGCCTAGAGTTCCGAGACCAATATCCCCATTGAACATTTTACGCAAATTAATGACAATAGTTAACAATTTACACCAATTCTCAATGAAATGCGCAAATTCAAATCGACTACTTGTTGCAAAATTACTAAAGTGTGGCAGCCCTATTAAGTTGACCAATGCTGCCACCACCAGGGTTGTACGCAACGATTGCAAGAGTAATCGAAATCGTTATCGAAATATATCGCAAAAACACATGCAAATTCGATTTGCGATTTCGCTTCAACGTGTACAGTTCAAATCGGCGAGCGTAAAAAATGGCTTCATGACGTTTGAAAACGTACGGTATTATAAAATTTATTTATAATAAAATCTACAGATATTAAAAAAAAAAGCTTTGTGTCCTATAATATTTTGTTTTCACACAGATTTATTTGTTGAACATTTCATGTGCAAATTTAGCTCCTCGCTACCCCATCAGTTCACTCAATGCGCGCTTAAAATTGATAGAAACGCTTTTGTTATATATAAATGTACACCAAACGTAAAGTATCAAATTTTAATCGGACATTAAACAAACGGAATTTGTTATTTTTGTGTTGTTGATGTTTTGTATTATCTCCTTAACGGTTAGACTTGGCAACACGCTCCAATTCGTCTTTCTTCTTGATGGCGTACGAGTTGGATGAGCCCTGTAAGATATTAAAAAGAAATCCAATTAATATAAGTTCCTTTGGTTAGTTTTACCTTAAGTCTGTATAGTTAATTATTTCGATTGTTCTTTTACGTTTCTCGTGTGCATTGAGCTGAGAGCTGCCACAAGCACAAGGATAATAAAAGATATATAATTGTTATCGTCCAAAAGCGAGTCTGCGACAATATCCAAGTGACATGACGCAGAATTAGATTGGACATATAAGTATCTATACTTTGAATATGTATTGTGTGTATTACTAAATTAAAATGATTATTGTTCATTTACGTTTCTCGTGTGCATTGAGCTGAGAGCTGCCACAAGCACAAGGATAATAAAAGATATATAATTGTTATCGTCCAAAAGCGAGTCTGCGACAATATCCAAGTGACATGACGCAGAATTAGATTGGACATATAAGTATCTATACTTTAAATATGTATTGTGTGTATTACTAAATTAAAATGATTATTGTTCATTTACGTTTCTCGTGTGCATTGAGCTGAGAGCTGCCACAAGCACAAGGATAATAAAAGATATATAATTGTTATCGTCCAAAAGCGAGTCTGCGACAATATCCTAGTGACATGACGTAGAATTAGACTGGACACATATATAATTTACAGAATAGATGAATTTGAATGTAACGAATGATACACTTAACAGGGAATTAAACTATCGCCTGTTTTTCAATTGAAAACAAACGCCAAACAGAAGTTTCTGATCTTGTCTACAAGCGAGGCTACACACTTTGGTAATACAATGCGTGGCATTAGAGTAGACACTTTTTATTACAATTTTCAGAATATATGCTCACCTTAGCAGCGTTGATCAGCTCATCGGCCAAGCACTCGGCAATGGTCTTGATGTTCCTGAAGGCAGCCTCGCGGGCACCAGTGCAGAGCAGCCAGATAGCCTATAAAATAGAAAAATAAAATCATGATAATAACTCTTCAGTTAGAATACATTTTATATATAATATTTCTTCAGTTCATACGCCAAATGTCGGCTAATTACACATTGTGACGCTACGGATAAGATAGATATTTAATGTAGCCAGTGTTATAAGAACGCAGTCGCTGTTCGAACTACGCGCCATCGTTGTTGGCAAGTGATCAAACAATGTGGACACCTACCTGGTTGACACGACGCAAGGGAGACACATCCACAGCCTGGCGACGGACGGTACCGGCACGACCAATACGGGTGGAGTCCTCACGAGGTCCAGAGTTGATGATGGCGCTGACCAAGATCTACAAAAGTAAGAAACCATAGATTAACAAATTGCACATAATATAACAAGATAGATCAAAGTAATAAAATCAAGTGTGGTTTTAAGTTCCAAGAGAGCAGGAAGAGGTCTATGATCTTCAGGCACTAGGATATTAAAACTATCTTTAATATTAGTCCATTTAAATAGATGCTCAGTTCCAGTCTGGAAATTGAACTGTCTGGCATTGAGGAGGACTACAAACTAACCGTTTAAAGCTTTAATTGTATTAACTGAATGCAGTTGTTGATTTTTGACTTTATTAAGGATCGCATCTTTAAGCCAATGCCCTTAAGAGGAATAGTATATCATGGGTTTTTATGTAGTCCAATTGAATACCAAACCAGCGTGAAATTCACTGATGCGGTTTTAGTTTTGGACATAATCGAAACCTTTGTAATATAATTATTTTTAATGTGGTTTTAAGTTCCAAGAGAGCAGGAAGAGGACTATAATCTTCAGGCACTAGGATATTAAAACTATCTTTAATATTAGTCCATTTAAATAGATGCTCAGTTCCAGTCTGGAAATTGAACTGTCTGGCATTGAGGTGGACTGAAAATTCTATGCTTCAAATTTAATTATTGTATTGTTGATTTTTGACTTTATTAAGGATCACATCTTTAAGCCAATGCCCTTAAGAGGAATAGTATATCATGGGTTTTTATGTAGTCCAATTGAATACCAAACCAGCGTGAAATTCACTGATGCGGTTTTAGTTTTGGACATAATCAAAATCTTTGTACATAAGTTATAGTGTTGTTTTAAGTTCCAAGAGAGCAAGAAGAGGTCTATAATCTTCAGGCACTAGGATATTAAAACGACATTTCCTATCAGTCCATTTGAAAAAGATGCTCAGTAAGTCTGGATATAAAACTGTCTGGCATTGAGGAGGACTACAAACTGATTTGCTATTCATTTTGTAGAGAAATAGTCTCAAGAATTCTGAATTGTGTAATACAGTGTATATAGTTGTAGTTTTAAGTTCCAAGAGAGCAAAAAGAGGGCTAATCTGTAGGCACTAGGATATTAAAACAAACTTTGCTTTCAGTCTATTTATTAAGTATGCTCAGTGCAGTCAGAGATTAAAGATGCCTGGCATTGAGGTAGACTGAAGCTTGTTCCTTATGAATGCAGTTGTAGTTTCAAGTTCCAAGAGAGTATGAAGAGTTCTGCTTCAAACACTAGGATATTGAAACATATATTGATCTGCGTGCACATTCTACCTGCTGCCCATGTGAATAGTTTTTGATCATGGGCACAGTTTAGCATGGCACGGTGATGGGATTGGAATTGAGAGATATATTCTGTAGAGAAGTGATATTTACCTGCAGTGGGTTCTCGCCAGTGAGCAAGTGGATGATCTCGAAGGAGTGCTTGACGATGCGGCAGGCCATCAGTTTCTTGCCGTTATTGCGTCCCTTCATCATCAGGGAGCAGGTCAGACGCTCCACAATGGGGCACTGGGCCTTGCGGAAACGCTTGGCGGCATAGCGACCAGCCGAATGGGGCAGATAGCGTGCAAACTTCTCCTTAACGGAAATGTAATCCTGCAGCGAAATATCGTTGACAGTCACATCATCGCAGGACCAGCGACCGAAAAGCTTGATCTCTGGCAGTTCGGTGGTAGCAACCACATTTGTATCGAGCACAGCCTCGGCAGCCTCAGTTTCCAGGGGTGCCGGCTCCTCGAAGTTCTCCACAACGTTCTCAGCTACTTCGGCCATGCTGCAATGCGAACAAAGTCAAGTTAGTTACCAATTGAAATGTATAAACATTTTAAGTTTATGCTGTGTTCTCAATCTGGGTCTTAGAACGTCACAAAGCAGTGGCTATGACACAGAAATTTGTGTCGCACAAATGTGACTCTTCAATGTAAACACCAGTTTCATTTGGTCACATCATTTTTGTGGCACAAAGCGCCACAGATAACGGTATCAAACCAGTGAGAACCCAGCATAATAGTAATTTGTTGTGTTGTTGATTTTAAACTTTATTAAGGCTTGTATCTTCAATCCGATACCCTTAAGAGGAATAGTAAATCATGGTGGCTAATGTGGTCCATTTGAATACCACAACAGCGTTTATCTCACAGCTGCGGTTTTAGTTATGGACTTGAAACGTTTAATAAAAAAACAACACAAAAAAAAGTAAACTGCAGTTTATTGCAAACACGTGTGAACAAAGCAGCCAGCGCACATATCACATACACAAACAACAAAAAAAATAAGCGGACACCGTATTTAACCTCATTGTGCGTGGTTAAACGAAATCAATGCATTTTTGTAATTTCTGTCATGCAATTCACAAAACTATTAGTTGTTATTGATGGCCGCTGTGTTTACAATTTATTTGCTTATACTTTTATGTTTATACACTTTTATTTTTACAAAAAAATCTTACATTTTTCACGGAAGAAATCGGTGTACGATGTATGCGCAAAGACGTACGCCTGAAAAAGAACATGTTGGTGCAGTGTGCGGCAATGCCACAAAAATTTATTTCCGGCCAAGATACATGGTTGTATTTTTCGTGTAGGGCTGCAACGAAACACTTCCCAGTAGAAGTTATCGAATATTTCAGCACTTAAAAAAATACTGCATTAATACTGTTTTATAATTTTAATCGATTTACCGACGGCATCGATGCTTCTTTAGCTGCAGATACTTGATGTCCATCGTAGTTTTTTGAAGTCGGGATTACTGCACGATCATCGATTTCTTTTAAGTATCGATCCTGTCTTTGTGCCCGCAAAGTATCGATATACCGGCTACTCGATATTATCTATATTTAGGCTTGAATTCATTGGCGGCCAATTAAACTTGCCACAACTGAAGAATAAGTTGTAATCGTCTGGGCAAATAGTTTTATGTATAATAATAATAACTATGTATGTATTAGATTATCCAAAAAGAAATTTCAGTATTATATAATCGCATATTAACTAAGTTTTAGCTTATATTTCAATGTTTTCCGTAACGCTACTATTTTAAGAATAAAAGAAATAGAAATTTTGAAATTATAACGTGTTTTTTCATTGGTTAGCTTTTATTTGCAATTTAAATTTCAACGGAAAATTACAGCGGTCGAATTTTTCTGATACGTTATGTTGCATATGTTGTTTACATATATGTTGCATATGCTGTTTACATTAATGTTGCATATATTGTTTACATTAATGTTGCATATGTTGTTTACGTTAATGTTGCATATGTTGTTTACGTAAATGTTGCATATGTTGTTTACAAATATGTTGCTATGTTGTTTACATTAATGTTGCATATGTTGTTTACATTAATGTTGCATATGTTGCTTACGTTAATGTTGCATATGTTGTTTACATATATGTTGCATATGTTGTTTACATATATGTTGCATATGTTGTTTACATTAATGTTGCATATATTGTTTACATTAATGTTGCATATGTTGTTTACGTTAATGTTGCATATGTTGTTTACATTAATGTTGCATATGTTGTTTACGTAAATGTTGCATATGTTGTTTACGTTATTGTTGCATATGTTGTTTACGTTAATGTTGCATATGTTGTTTACATTAATGTTGCATATGTTGTTTACGTTAATGTTGCATATGTTGTTTATTGTTATTGTTATTGTTATTGTTATTGTTATTGTTATTGTTATTGTTATTGTTATTGTTATTGTTATTGTTATTGTTATTGTTATTGTTATTGTTATTGTTATTGTTATTGTTATTGTTATTGTTATTGTTATTGTTATTGTTATTGTTATTGTTATTGTTATTGTTATTGTTATTGTTATTGTTATTGTTATTGTTATTGTTATTGTTATTGTTATTGTTATTGTTATTGTTATTGTTATTGTTATTGTTATTGTTATTGTTATTGTTATTGTTATTGTTATTGTTATTGTTATTGTTATTGTTATTGTTATTGTTATTGTTATTGTTATTGTTATTGTTATTGTTATTGTTATTGTTATTGTTATTGTTATTGTTATTGTTATTGTTATTGTTATTGTTATTGTTATTGTTATTGTTATTGTTATTGTTATTGTTATTGTTATTGTTATTGTTATTGTTATTGTTATTGTTATTGTTATTGTTATTGTTATTGTTATTGTTATTGTTATTGTTATTGTTATTGTTATTGTTATTGTTATTGTTATTGTTATTGTTATTGTTATTGTTATTGTTATTGTTATTGTTATTGTTATTGTTATTGTTATTGTTATTGTTATTGTTATTGTTATTGTTATTGTTATTGTTATTGTTATTGTTATTGTTATTGTTATTGTTATTGTTATTGTTATTGTTATTGTTATTGTTATTGTTATTGTTATTGTTATTGTTATTGTTATTGTTATTGTTATTGTTATTGTTATTGTTATTGTTATTGTTATTGTTATTGTTGTTATTGTTATTGTTATTGTTATTGTTATTGTTATTGTTATTGTTATATATTATTGTTATTGTTATTGTTATTGTTATTGTTATTGTTATTGTTATTGTTATTGTTATTGTTATTGTTATTGTTATTGTTATTGTTATTGTTATTGTTATTGTTATTGTTATTGTTATTGTATGTTTTGTATTGTATTGTATTGTATGTTGGGCGTGCAAGAAATCAGCAGCAAGTGGAAATATCCCTTTGCGTGACGTCAAAATTCCCTGGGGAATTTCAGACGGCGGCCATTGCTTTTATAACTGTTGATCCTCTCTGAAGCTCACTCTCCCAATGCTTTTGCCCCTTTGCTTTGCACACATGTGTACAAATGATGTTTCGATTTCACACATACATCAGCACAAATAGCGCAGAAATACCATATTCATTTAAGTGACGTCATAATTCCATTACAGTCCAGCTACGCACACTGATTGGTTCTTAACTTCTGCAGGTCCGTACACTATATGACGGTATGCGTGACTGACGGCTCTCTCGCTCTGTGAATCATAGCTGTTCCATTAGCTCATTCTGACACACACAACCTCTGGAGGGTGTACTGTAGCCGTCTCGCTCTTCGACGCGTTTAAAATGCACAAGCTGATGCTTGCTAAAAATGCTGGGCGCCGAAGTTTCACTCGAAACTGGGAACCAAAAATAAAAGAAAAAAAAAAACAAAACACGTGATTTTGATTGATTTGATGATTTAAATAGAAAACTGAATAAATCCGAAATTAGATAAAATAAAGCTGCTTCTTTTGATATATATATTGTTCATGTAGACCCACTGGGGGCCTACTTCCTTCAAACGTGATCCTAAAAATCTGGGAAATTCAGGAAAACTAGAGAAAATTCCACAAAAAATCTGTGCAAAGTTTCAGCCAATTCTATTTTTTGTCCCATAAAAGAGTGAATATTGAAATTCACTAATGGAAAGTGGGACACTCAAAAGTGGGACACGTGGATGCGCCATCTCTTGTTTGTTAGCGCTGCCACTAGCAGTTCTTGTCCTAAATTGGAAATACGGCTTGAAAGTTTGAAGACACATACAGGACAATGCACACGCATATGCAGTCGCGTTGTAGTCGCGTTGACATATGCAACATTAATGTAAACAACATAACAACATATGCAACATAACGTATCAGAAAAATTCGACCGCTGTAATTTTCCGTTGAAATTTAAATTGCAAATAAAAGCTAACCAAAGAAAAAACACGTTTAATTTCAGAATTTAATTTTCTTTTATTCTTAAAATCCTATCCTTAGGCACTAACATTGGATCTATGCTAGCTTTAAGCTAAATTAACTTAAGCTTAATTTACAGTTTGTTAATATCAGAATAATATATATCATAAAGTTAAGTGTAGTAGTTATCTTTCGTCTGACATGTTTTCCCCAATTTTCTAAGCGAGGGCGTGGGCGAGGACTCTGCAAAATCTGTAAAATAAATATACATTCATTAATATAAATTGAAAAAGCCAAATTCCCGATAAAAAAAAAACGTATAGGCATCTAACTTAAGATTAAAATTTTATTTTGAATTAATTTTATTTATTTTTCAATCAAATAATAAAACTTTACTTCTCCAATATTAACCTGTTATACCTTTTTTTCAAGCTGAAGTCAACATTCGCCTCGTTGGTCGACGTCGGGGAGTCTCAAGGATAAGGTTCTCCGCTGCAAGCCAAGTTGATCCCTCTTGAATCAATGGAAGAATGTACCTAAATGTAAGTACAATATTAATGTATATAATTATATCTGACATATAAAATATAATATAATTAATGTAATTAACTTTTTCTTACAGTTCTGCTCGAGGAATACCGGAGTCTGCCCTACGATGTTGGACTTAGCGAATTGACTTCATTTTAGCCACCAATCAATGTTGCCACAACTGAAGAATAAATTGTAAATTTCTAGCCAAATAGTTTTATGTATAATAATAATTGTTAAATACGTATAATTAAGAAAAATGTTACAATTGTAATACATTTTTTGTTACATTAAGCTAAAAGAAATGTATGTATTATATTAAGGGATATTAACTAGATTTTAGCTTATATGTGTAAGGATAGGATTTTAAGAATAAAAGAAACTGAAATTCTGAAATTAAAACCTGTTTTTTTATTGGTTGGCTAACGAAATTAGAATTCCACATTCTTCCTGACTAAAAAAAATTTAGTTAATATGCCATTACTTAATACTGAAATTTCTTTTAGGTTAATGTAAGATAATATGTATTTCATAACTATAAATACATAATAATTATTATTATTATATTAGATTGCGATATGCCTCACGCATAATTGCAAAAAAAAGCAAATTTATTTAATCAAATTATATTTTATATGTCAGATTTGATAATTTAAATCAGTATTATACTTACAGTTAGGCACATCCTTTCATTGACCCAAGGTGGATCTATTATGTAATCAGACCACGCTTGAAGTGGAAAACCTTAACCTTGTGATTTGAGCTTGATCAACGAGACGAATGTTATCCTCAGTTTGTGGTCCTCCGCTGTCCTCCAGCAGGAAAGTGCCAAAGAAGCTGCAAAAAAAGTATAACATATTATTTTTGGAGAAGTTAAGTTTTATTTTTTTGACTAAACAGAGATATTATAATAATTCAAAATGAAATCTTAGTCTTAGTTATAGTCAATTTTAGTGGAAACTGGGCTTTATCAAAATATATCTATCGATCTATATTTATTTTACTGATTTTGGAGAGTCTACAACCTCGCCGGAAAATTGCAGCTGGACTATATTATTGTGAGGGAATTATGATGTCAAATTTATTTACTGAAATATAGACAATTATGAGTTCTAATCTGGTAAATGTTGTATACGGTGCGGTTGGTAATTGCGGTGCACTTTTGTGTTTCTATTTGAAATTATTATTTACGCGGTTCATCTATACTATTGCTTATCGATATTCGATGAGAAAATCGGGTGTTTGCTTTAGCTTACACCGAAAAATTTCAGTATTCTGGAAAAATACTAAACAAAATACGGCAGCACTTGCGAATGATGCGCAGCATTATTTATCAAAACAGTTTGATTTACTGTACCTTTTAAGAAGTTATCTTTAGCGCTTTTTAATGACAGCTTTCCTTATTCACGCAGTAAATATATTATTAAGCTTACTATTATAATTCCTTTTTGGTGTCAAACATAATGAATTTTTATTAATTAATTGAATACCCAAAATATAAAATAGTTTAAGACATCTGTTTTTAATTTGATATCGGTCTGAATATTATGTGTTATCGATAAGAAAGATAGTATTTTTAAAGATAATATTTTAAACTTACTAAATGGTCACATTTTATAATCGCTATATAATTGCTATCGATAGTTTCACAACAAAAGCAACAAAAACAATATGATTGTTGTTAAAATTCACCGGAGAGCGTATGTTCCTTAATTTTCATTTGTGTTTGTTAGTAAAGGAATTGAAAAGTATTTAATGTGAAAATGACAACCGATGAAAGTATTATGACGGAAATGCTTGGTGAGTTTCAGATGGTTCTACATACATTTGCAAATTGCAACTCACTCTCCCTTGTTCCTAATTGCATCTTCAAAATTGCACACCACTTATTGCACAGATCGCGCAACGAATCCGGCTAAAGAACGGGTCGACGAACTGGGGGTGCAAATGTTTTGCATTGTGGTGCGCAGCAATAACCATTTGGTGCACAAAGCCCAGGAGATGATTGTGGCCAAAGTGCGTTCCAGCAACGTAACCGAAGCGACTCGAGCAATTGCGGTAAGTGTAAAAAGCCTCACGCACACGCACACATATGCCAATACCCTCCCATGCCAGTGTTGACAGTTCAGCATATTCATATAAAGGCTAGATCTAGCCTATCCAAACTAAATCTAGTCTGCGTCAGCCTATATCGCTTACATATATCATTGTTTGCGTTGAGTTTTGGCACACATGAATTGTATCCTAGTTCCTATGTGTCCTTTTAATTGCGATAGATAAAAATATATCACAACGAATCTATACATGCCTATAGATACGGTTATTTTGTTTCCATGAAAAGGGAGCCATGTCCCAAAGCGGATATTTGCAAAATATTGACAAGGGAAATGATAAAAAGATTAAAAACATAATTACCGCGATTACTGGTAGAAAAACCACAACAATTTAACGAAATTCGCCCTAATGCGGCAAACAAAGAACATTTTACGGCAATGGAATCCACGGATGCCCACATTTGCCCAATATAAATAGCTTAATTTAAAGATACAGAAAAAAGACGACAAACTTAACTTACTGTTACTGTCGAGTTCTGGCAACAATGATGCATATACCCATATACCCTCCCATACACATACGCACCCTCACACACAGATACTCATTTTGCGGTTTCATCGTCAACTAAAAGTTAGTTTTCTTTGTCATTTGTATAAAAATCCATTTAGCTGCTGGAGGAATGTATGATGCAGTGTGGCGATGACTTTCAGGATGAAGCAGCCAAGTTTCGATTTCTCAACGAACTGATACGTTTGGTGTCCAAGAAATACTTGGGTGCGGAGACACCGCATGTGGTCAAACAACGGATAATGGAATGCCTGTTACTGTGGACGACGAAATTCCCACAGCGACAGAAGATACGAGACGCCTACGAAATGTTGAGAAAAGAGGGTGATATTGATCATGTCCAGACGGCTGCTGCGTTGGCAAAGCGTGAGAGTGTCCTCAGTACCATAGATGAGGCAATGTTTGCCAAGCTGATTAAGAGCAAGGATCCGGAAAACTTTAAGCGCGCTAATCTTCTGCTGCAATATCGGATGGCGCAGGAGGCGCGACGTAATGATCTCCTTGCACAGCATCGGATTGTGCTTCAGGAGGTGCAGGATACAATGCAATTGCTCAATCAAATGCTGGACAGCTACAATCCCAGTGATCACGATGTCAATGAGACCATCCATGAGCTCTACAAGAGTTGTAAGAAACATAAGCCAATTTTCCAGCACCTTCCCGAGCTGCTGGGCGAGTCCGATTCTCAGCTTATTGGTAAGTTGGGAAATCAGTGGCGTTTCATTGCTTGGGGTTTTCATTATCTGCTGCCCTTTTCCAGAGGACACACTGGAGACAAATGGTGAGCTGGTGGCCACAATGACGCGATACAAGCAACTGGTGCCTTCGCCCACCAACACAACACCCTCAGTGGCTGCAACATCGACAACTACTACAACAACTTCTAGCAAGAACGCTGCCCTGCTCAATGAGCTGCTGGGTGATCTACTGATTGGGGAAAGTAGCGTCACTGCTCCGTCTCCATCTCCATCTCCATCCAGCAATCCAGTTAACACTTCAAAGCCCAATGTTTTGGCAGATCTAAGCGACATCTTTAGCAGCGCTCTGGCGGAGAGTGAAGACAAAAAGCAAGGGAAGCAACAAAGCGCGGAGCACTTTCAGAGTAGTGAGCTACTGGAACCTCAAGTGCTGAGTCCACAGAAGGACAGCAACAGTTCTAATGATGGCCTGGCCAATGGCAACTCCAATGGTGGTGATGCCAAGATGGGCATCAGTACACGCAAAATGCCAGAGATTGATATGTTGAGCGAGGAGCTCTTCCAGCAGATACTTCCAGCACAGGATCGCATGGCAAGCTTCAAGCGAGATCCTGAAAAGTTGACACTCAACGATTTGGCCCGTGAACGCATGCAGGTAAAGCCACTGGATGATGTGACGATGTTGAGCGCACAACCCGTGCCTGAGTCACCTCCAAAGGAAAATAAAGAGGAGCAGTCTGTGGAGGTACCAGCAGCAGCAGTAGCGACACCAACACCGACTCCAACTCCAACTCCCATTCCTGTTACCAAAAAAGCAAAGCATCTGAGCGAGATTAACATCGAATTGGACAATATTCAGGCGACGGGAGAGGAGCGTGTGGTGCTCGACGATGATGATATGCATTTGAGCCTGAACTTTACCGAAGATCGTCCTAGTTGCCATGTGTCTGTCATTGTGATATCGGCCCAAAACAAAAGCCGTCAACTAGTCAAAGACTTTCAGTTCGAAGCGAGCGTCAAAAAGGTATGTGTGTCCACATATCACTTGATTCAAATTCCAGTTAACTATCTGTCTTAATCTCTTGCAGCCATGCAAGGTGCGTCTTTTGCCGCCCACGGATATTACCATGGCGGCACATAAGCCATTCCGGCCAGCTGTACCAATTAATCAGGTGATGCTGCTGCTGAATCCTACAGGAAATCCGGTTGATGTCACCTGCATTGTCGGATACAAGTTGGGCGACGATCCCGATCCCATCAAGGAGTCAATTGTCGCTAAAGGCATTGCCTATGTCGACTAGTTTTCCAGTTTAAATGTCAATTTTGAAAATTGTTTATGGTTTTGTCTTATAAATATTCCCTATTTTGTTTATACCAAAAATGAGCGATCCAGCAAATATTGTTTATTTTGTATCTCCGTCGCACCTATTCGAGAAATGATAAAGTATTTTGTATTTATATATGTACTTATGTTTATTATTATATGCCTATAAGGTTTTATTAAATCGCATTCCCTCATATATCCACAAACACACATATCGTATAATATATTATTATAAAAATGTATGAAAAATGTCGCTACAAAAGCAATATGCGCATTTTCAGAGGTAGAACTCATCTCAGTTCTGTATTTCTTCGATTAATCCAACTCGGACCTGAAACTGCTTCCTCATCTGGCATCGCTATCAGCATTTGCATCTTTTGCATAATTTTCAACATCCTTACGGGCTGCCAAAGGTCCTTTCTTTTAAATCTTTTTAATTGAATGTGACTAGGGAATTCGGTATTCAGCAATTGTTTGCTGGTCATGGAATTTTTTTCTTTCTGTCAGCCGGTGTGGATAATGCAAATGACTTACCTATGTATATTTAAATTGTGTATAGATTATTAGCTAAATGCTAAGGCTTAATCTTTCGCTAATCGGCGACAATCTCGTCTTTGAAGGATAGAGCCGTTATTGCCTTGCTATGGCCCGTATAATCGCGTGCTAATGCTTTGGTATAGAGTTTCCAAAGGCGGGCAACACCATCGGATGAGGCTGTAAATAACCATTTGGAATCTGCACTAAATGCTGCATCCCACACCCAATAGTTCTCAATAGACAGTTCGCGCCATTTGGTGAAATCCTCTGTCTTCCAAATGCAGGCGGTACCATCACCAGATGTGGTCACCAACAGACGAGAGTCGGGACTGAATTTACAACGGAGTATGGATCGACTATGAGCTTGAATCTTTTTCTTGGGAACCATGACGCTTAGAGTCTGGCTCGGACTGTCGCTTAATTGCCAAATGTAACAGTTGCCTTTGTTGTTGGCTGCAGCCATGTAATGGCCATCTGGGGATATGGCTACATCCTGTATGGATGCATCCACTTCGGGAACCAGCTGTTCATGCTCCTCTGACTTGACATCCCACAGGTAGACGCCACCATTCTGTGATCCCATTGCAATCTCCACCTGATTCGGATGCAGGCAAGCGGCATTAACTGGTGCCTGACAATCAAAGACTCGCGAACAATGCGGCGTTGAGATCATGTCCCAAATAC
Organism: Drosophila neotestacea; assembly: GCA_035044365.1. Taxonomy (NCBI): domain Eukaryota; kingdom Metazoa; phylum Arthropoda; class Insecta; order Diptera; family Drosophilidae; genus Drosophila; species Drosophila neotestacea. The sequence goes on along the minus strand of JAWNMD010000051.1, from coordinate 391,376 downwards.
GCACACGATGATCCTCACCGGCGGTAAACATCCATTTGCCTTCTTCCTGGAAGCCCAATCGTGTTATATTCTTTTGAACACCATCAAAATTTATCACTGGCCCTGTGGAATTCGACTCCAGGTCGTACAGTCGAATGCATTGATAGCCACACGCTGCAAGGCGTGTCTTATCCGGCGTGCGATCCAGCGCATTCACTTGCTGCAATGCAAATGTATAAAATTTAAGCATAAATTGATTAGCCGGCGTAGTCTTTGTTGCATCTGCTTCTTCTCACCGATGTCTCCACAAAGCGCATGGTTTTTATGCAGTTGCCGGTGTGTGCCTGCCACACTTTGATAGTGTGGTCATAGCCACCGGTGGCTAGTATAAGCTGGTCCTCCGTCGCTTCCATTTGTCACACTCTTTGGTTGGATTATTATTGTTACAGTTTTATAATAAATAAATAACAATAATAGTGTTGGGTTGCATTTAACCAATTCCAGGGTCTCACAAACATCAAAAAGACAGGGACGTTCAATGAGTGGCGCTTTGTGGTTCCCAATGTAACCAAGTGGCGCATTTTAGTTCCCAATGTTACCGGTGGCAGCGCTAACAAAAACAATCGTCCACTCAAATTTGACTCTAAACTAAATCTTATTTTTAACCAAGAAAACGATTTTTTTTCAACTAAATTTTAAAATTCGAAATTAGACAAAATTATTTCGCTTCTTTTAAAATACAACCCGATTTTTTAGCTCCACTGGGGGCCAAGTTCCGTTCGTAGGCTTTTGCTAAGTGTGCGCTTTTCCTGAAAAGCTTAGAAAAATGCACAGAAAATTCATGATAATTTTCAATTCGATCCGTTCGCACCACCGCTTTCGAGTGGAAAAATTTTTCGTCCATTCGTTTTTGAAATCCACTCGAAAGTGAAACTGAAAGTGACGCCACCTGGCAGAGAAACCGTCAAAAAATTGGATCGTTATTAGTTCCGATAAATGACAATAGACGGCGCTAATTTATTTAGTTCCGCTAAAAAACAATAGATGGCGCTAAAGTGTCAGGGAAAATTCACTCAGAAGTGGGCCATAAAATCAGATAGATATAAGCATTTCAGATACAATCCATGTGTTATACGAGACAATTTGCTAACTGTGCAGGATTTTGAGCCCCTTCATTAAAAGTGGAACACATTTCGTTAAGTAAAGTCCTAATGTGTCCTTGGTTAAAAGTGGATCACGTTTCTCTTATACAGAAATCCTGGCACTGTTAACAAAATGTTATGGTCAAAGTACAAGCTTTATTTTAACCGTTTCGGCTGAATAATTACCTTACCACTTTTAGAACATAGTTTCAATGTAAACTTCACATAAAGCTCAAGCTCGGGTGCAGGATAAAGGTTTTATTTCGGATTGCCAATACATAAACCAGTTATAAATAACAAAAGCTCGAAGCTATTAAATCCAACTGACGCGTAATTCAAATTAATTTCGTTACGATTTCAATTAATTACACAATCTTAATTATCAACTAGTTTAAATTAAGAAGATTATTTTAAATAATGTTGGGTGTCTGGTTTGTGAGATAATCCAATTATTCTAAATTATTTCTCTTAGTGCTTAATTAATCAACGCGAACACAATCCTCCGCCCTCTGCCTGCGACTGTTCTCGCTCCTGGCAAAAAACGTAATATATACGCGTTAATATATACGCATATATTATATTATAATAATTAATATAACATTTTATATACAGTGAAACCTCTCTTGGGCGGACACTCATGGTCGCCCAATTTGTGTCCGCTCAAGGGGAGTGTCCGCCTATAGGAATATTTTTTTTTTATGAATTCAAGTGGTTTCTTCCATTCAGCGTTTATTAAAATAAATAATAATGACTTCAAAATAATACAAAATTAACTTCCAGTTAATTTACCTTCTAAGTACATAGTATGTATTAAGCTTAGTATAAAAAGTGAAAACAAATTAAAAATAAGAAAAAAAAATTAAAAATAAGGAAAATTTACTTCGATTGCATTGGTTACACTTAATTCTATTGCGTCTTAAAAAAGTCATCTATTTTTGTTTGTCAAGCGCTCTTTAATTTTTTGTCCAATATGCAGGACTGCAAATGGCTTTCTAAAAGTTTTATATATTCAAATGCTTTATAATCGTTTGGAGCAAATTTTTGTAATTTCATGATTGCGGTCATCGCCTTATCATCCGAATCTATTTGATCAGGGTCATAATCCGGCTTTTCTGGTTTTTCGTCGGATTCCGAATCATCCTGGTCTCCTGGGGTTTCAATGCAATTAATGTCAAAATCTATAGATTCGTTTTCAGTAACGATCAAGTTATCAATTGACAAAAATTGTTCGAAGCTGATATCGAGTTGATATGTTTTTAGAAGTTGAGAGATGGAGCAAAAAGTGGCTAGTGGCAAATCGTCTTCAGTCTCAAAGTTGTCTATGCCTTTTCCAAATTTGTCAAAACCCGCTTTTTTAAAACAATTAAAACAATTGTCAAATTTGGCCGCCCACTTCTGATTTTTAATAAGAAAACTAGCTCGTCAGCGAACGTTTTTAAAAAATTCGTGTCCCGCCAAGAGAGGTTTTCGTTCGTTTTTGTCCTTTTTTTAGTGTCCGCGTCCGCTCAAGAGAGTGTCCGCTCAATAGAGGCAAAATTGGTCTGAAAACCCCACCAAAACCAACGTCCCCGAAAAAGTGTCCGCCCAAGGGGAGTGTCCGCCTATTAGAGGTGTCCGCTAAGGGAGTTTTCACTGTATTATTATAAATATGTAAATTATAATATATACATACATATATAAATATGTAATATAAATAACAATGATTATACACGCACACAAAATGATTCAGAAAGCAATACTAAAGCCCAGTCGCTTGTTTGAGTTGAACGGGTATTCGAACGAGTGTGCAATCCATTACCCGTACGAGTGTCTATACCGCAACTCCGACTCAGGTCTCGGGTGGCTGTCTGTGACGTCAGACACTCGTACTTGTACTCAACCCGAACATATACAGTCTCGTTCGAAGAAACGACTCATACATCATCACATCCGAATTTCAGTCAAACCTCAATACCCGAACGCAACACAGTCATACTCGACACCCGATTCGTAAGCAGAGAAACTCTGAGTTGAGTTGATTTGGTTTTTGGAAGGAGTGATCCGCTCATACTCGAACACACTCGTTGCAGCTCTCTGCTATGTACATATATATAGTGAACAAAGAAAAAAGATGCGTCATTCTGATTTTTAGTGAACATTTTTAACAATATAATAGTCAAGTCAAACTAAAGATTGATCACAAATCATAAATGCAATTATATTATATTTGAAAATGGCTAACACACTCATTCTACAACTGAATGTGTATTGTATAATTGAAATACTAAAACATATTAAAAAAAATTGTGAATTTAATGAAATACACGACTCGGATATGATAAATAAATATGAGGATCTCATTAATTTTGCGCTATCGTCTGATGAGTTTCATGACCTGGTCTATGATCGCCATCCAGATCTTTATAAAACACTTCAGATTCAAGAATTGTATTTACAGACATCAAAAATAATTTCTGTGAACTTTAATAAACTTTATGAACGGCTTCAGAAATCAACACAAAAATCTAAAGATAAGTTTTGGAAAGTTTACATAAATGCTCTTAAATTGAATATTTTATTGGAGGTGATCGAATTAATATATAAAACTGAAACATACAACAAAGATCATGGGGAAGTATTGGATATGTTTGTGGATGCACTTCAAAACAAACAAAGTTTAAAACGAATGTATATTGATATGAAAGGTGAGTAATCTGAAAGTATCTTGATAACTAAGACCTAATATATTTAATTATCTTTAAGGATACTGTCTTGATAGACTACCTCAATTACGAAACCTGAAGTGGATTATCACAAACTCGAAAATTAATGCTACCGATTTAGTTGATTGTTGCAAATCAAATAAATATTTAGAAAAAATTAGTTTAATGTACAATGAGATCTATGGAAACCTCACTGATATTGTACCGCATTGTCAAGAGCTAACAGAGTTAGAATTTCTGATCAAGACCGATTTTCATGATTCTGAATACACACAGTTAGCAAAACTGCCAAATTTAAGGAACTTATATATTCGTGGTAAACAGAAAGGAGGTTCCTTAAGTGCCTTAATAAAGTCATTAGTCGAAAAAAAATCGCATACTCTTAAAGAACTAATTATAGAAACCAAAATAAATAGGTCTGATTTTGATGCAGCGATAGAAATTCCATCACTTGAGTTATTAATGTGCCAATTAACTAATGTTACGCATTTCTCATTAAAGTGGAATTCCACCAGTTGGCTCTCCGAAAGCAAATTAAGGTTATGTTTTGGACGAGAAAAAATGCTACTGATTTGTATTTTTTATCAAATCTGCCAAGATTCAAATCGCTCGAGATTTGTGGAAAACACAAGATAGGTACATTGAAGACGTTTTTCAAGGCAATTGCCGAGCATGAATCGCCAGAATTGGAGACTTTGAGAATAACACAAACTTATGATTCACATTTTTTTGATAATGATGATGATGATGAAGTTACTTTAACATTTCCTGTGGATGATGACGAAGAAGAAGAAATCAATAAAAGGAGAGAACATATAAGAAGAGAAAGAGTTGAAGAAGGAAAAATAATGACTATGTTCAATAACCATGAAATATTAGAAATTTTGAAAATTAAATCTTTGAAATCGTTGAATTTTTGTTGTGCGGATGATAAACCAATGGAATTCCCAACGCAATTGCCTCAAATCTATACAATTGCTATAGAATCGAATATAAAAGGATCATTGGAAAACCTTTTAAAGCTTTTGCCGAACAGACACCTTCGAAACTAAACTGCTTGAATACAAAAGAATACCGAATAAGTTTTAAGGAATCAATGGAAATTTTAAAAATTAAAACGTTAACCAAGTGGACATTTGCATCTGACAATTTCAATAGCATGTATATACATTGTTGTTCTCAGTTCCAAGAGTCTATCGTAAATGGGCCAGAAGTGCTATGCGACTCCAAAAAGACTTCTATAAGAACAGATAAGAATGTAAAAAATCTAACCATAAAAGGTTTAGAGGGGGAATTTACGATTCTTCGAGAATTTTCTACGAGAGAGAATGACATTGGACCAAAAATTGCTCAACTATTATCATTTGAGAATATCAACTTCGATATTTTCGATATCCAAAGTATACAATATTTCAAAAGCTTGACAAAATTTGAATCATTGGTAATAAAATCAGAGCATAATTTCGCCGATATTAGTGAAGAAATTTTGCATATCTTTAATGGATGGTCCACCAATATAACTGTAAAACTACGTGGCCAAGATATAACATTTAACAAGAGATCTCAAACATTAAAAATATATCACGCGTACTATGGGGTTGTTAACGCTGAGGAATATGTCCCACTACTAGCTCAATTGGAACAACTGAGATCTCTGTACATAATCGGAGCGCCTAAACCTGGTTCCCTTCAATATCTTGTCAGTCAACTAAATAAAAATTCGCACTTTAAAGAAGTTATCCGCGAAGGTGAACGGCGGTTTGAGCGAAAAATGTTTAGTTACCGTAGAATTATCAAAAATTGATGCTTTAAAGAGACTTCAATGTGGTTTCAAAGATGGAAAATGTTTTGAAGCTCTGCAAAATTTAAAAACTCTTCAAGATCTCACAATTACCAGTTATCCAGAAGATTCTTTAACTCAGATTCTTGAAGGTCTGGCCTCACGAGAGTATTCTAATCTACAAGCTCTGGCCTTATCAGGCAGTTCACTTTTCTTTGAAGCTATTGCTCAACTTGCCAGACTTAACTCATTGAAAAGATTAAAATGTGAACTTGCCGATTCACAAAATATTGATCAACTGGTCAAGTTGAAACAACTAAAAGAACTTACTATAAGAACTGATGAATGACTCATTGACAACTCATTGACTTCTACACTGTCAGAAACTCTTCAAAAATTAGAAATAACACATCGATTTATTTTATACGAAGAGATGACGATCATTGCGCAATTTAAAAAGTTAACGAAATTTTCCTGCGAATAAATAGACGCTAAGAATATTGAATTATTACCAGAATTAACAGAACTATCTTTAAGCCTTTAAGATGACTGTGATACAGAGGGCATCGAAATCTTGGCCCAGTTAAATAAGCTAGCTCATTTGAAGATTGTATCTCCAGAAAGTGGCTCACTAAAAGAGCTTTACAAACAATTATCATTGAAAAGACTTCAATGTGAAGTTAACTTTAATACCTGTCACAGTTTGGCGGATTTAACAAATCTTGAAGTGTTAGAAATTATATCAGTCTTTGGATATGATTCTTCCTTCATATACTATACTCTGTTTGACATTGTAAAAAATTGTCACAAAATAAATACCATAGTTGTAAATGCGTTATGTGAGCATGATTTGTATTTCCTACGTGGAGCTTTTGGAATTCGGACAACTATGAGGAATCCCCAAGTACAAGAAGCTCTTCGACAGCGTTTATTGAACTTAAAAGTAGAGTTGCTAAAAATGTGTAATGAGGTTCCCAGAGGAGGTTTCATCATTTGGAAGACAACACCACAAATAAAAACACTGGGTACAAAAAGCGCCGCATTAGTGATAATATCGAGTCGTTCCCGCTAAAAAATCGTAAGCGACAAAAATATCAAATTCTTCAGGAGAGAGTTTTTTTTTATTAATTCAAGAACGGCTGGATTAATTTTGTTTCAATTTCGAATATAGTCCATTTTGGATCTCTTATAATAAACAAATATGTTTTTATGTTGGCTTACGTTATTTTTGCGGGCACTCTGAAGAAGGCAGCTAAGTCTGAAAAATAGTATAACTCAAGCGACATTATTTCTATGCGATTTTATTCGTACAGTTAATTTTAAATGTAGTTCTTAAAATATTTTTGAGCCGTTTTATTAATTACGATTCAACAGTTGTGACACGATTTAACAGTTAACAAGATCAGACTACTATAACGTATAGCTGTCATAGAATCGATCGGTTAAAAAGCTCTTAGTTTCAAAGTGTTTTTATTTTTAAGGTAGCAACCAAACTCACATATTGCGTATTTGGTATTCACCTATACATCCTTACCAAATTTTGATATGATCAAACTGCTATATCATATAGCCTCCTTAGGACCGATCGGTCCAAAATTAACGTTTAGTCAGATAAACTCTTTTGTTAAGAGTTTTTTTTTTTTGAGCCAATCTTGGTTAAAAATGGAGTACTATACCCATAAATTTAATTTGATAATGTAGCTTACATTAGTTTGGCGGTCACTCAAAAACATATACATATATAATTGACATCTAATATTTTACGCACATATGCGTTTGGTATATATCTACATATTTGCATGAAACAAAAATTTCGAGAAAATTTCGCTTACACTATGTTTGCGGGAAGGACACGATATTGTGATTATTCCCTGGGCGATAATTGGTACTTACTATACACACACACACACACACCTGCTTTGCGATAAGCCTAATTATCGTAGGGCCTCAAAAACACCAGGGCGGCTGTAAATGAAATGCAATGAAAACACAACGTTGCTCACTTTGCACAATGAAATTTATTTAGTCGCACTCGACTCGATTTTTGTTTTACATTTTGCCACACACACATTTTTGCTTAAAAATTACATTTCACGTTTCAAACAATTCTTTTGTTATTAATTAAATTTATAATATTTTTCTCATTTTATTTGTATTTTATGTATGCATAATATGCGTCATTCTGTACTTTTTATCGGGACAATTTACATTACAATCAATACATACAATACTTGCAGTCGTTAGTTTTATGATTTTAATGCTAGTTCAAAAAAAAAAAATACATATATATTTACGAGTTTATATATATATTGTGTATTTAAGTATGTAACATCTAGTAAAAATTGTTTTTGTTGTTTTCTCATTTTTTTAAATTTATTTTTTGTTTGTTCTTTATTTTGTGTTTTTTATTTTATCAATGGGTTTGTTGTTTCCTTTAGTAATTTTTATATACTTGAAGTATGGTTTGCTCGTTTACAAAAAATTTGTTTACAAAAAAAAACTGTATAGTTTTTTTATCCTTAGGCTTATCTAGGTAGACAATTATGAGTACAATACTTGTAATCAATTCAATTATTGTAGTAAAATCGCTAAATCTCGGACAGGTTTCTTTCTGTCTCGTCTTGGTTAGTTTTAATTTTCTTTAGATATATTTACACAATTTCACTAAGATTCGAAATTTTATAAACTATATGTATATGAAGAAGAGAAAAGAAAAGAAAACATAATAAAACATTTATTTATATCGTATTTTAACTCTATAGCCGAAGCTTTGCTTTCATTTCAGATTAAGTTGAACTTTATTGAAATTACATTTAGCTATGAGTATTACAAAAAACAGAAAATTACAAAAAAAAAAAAAAAAAACACTCACCCCATCTGATTCTGTACTTTAACAATTATGATAGTTAATGTATATATAAATATACAAATTTATATATATATGTATGTATGTATATCGAAGTATAAAAAGCTTGTCGATAGCCCGCAGTATGACTGTGAAAGCTTTCGATTTTATGTACAGTTATTTTTATTCAAAAATAAAGGGGGAAAACATCAATTTACATATGTTTTCAAATTGAAATAAGTGAAAGTTTGACTGACAGATACCCTGTACCCAAATGTGAGACAGCTGTTACTTCCATAAGGTATTAGATCTATAACCTTTATACCTTTATTACCATCTGGTAAAGGTGCTTAGAAGTAATTCGATATGAAAGATGTTAATTATCATCGATGCTAATCAGCATCAACATGTTATCATACCTATTCACAATGTATACACTGTGCAGGGTACACACATTAAATATTGAGACATTTGAATGCACAATTGCTGAAACCAGGTAACCCATAATATCAAGAAAAAAAGTATGAAAAAATGAGAAAAAAAACTGGGAAAGAAAATCAACTCGCACTACAATTAATGGCTAGCATAAAGTAAGTTCGTAGTAATGTAGAAATAATAACAATAATTATTTGAATGAAAGCGCCAGCAACAAAGTGTAAAAAGCGTAATCAATTAAATTTAATTATCGCCACTTAGTTGGTCAGCATTCGGATTCTGATTTCCCTGAAAATAATTTAAAAACAATTCACATATAAATAATGAATGTAATTTTACCAAACGAAATAAAATCAAATAATATCAAATCAAAAATAAAATTAGAGAGAAAGCACGCACACACAGACATTGCTTTCTTTCTGTATTTGTTTGTGTGAATGTGTGTGTATGTGTGTGTGTGTGTGTGTGTGTGTGTGTGTGTGTGTGTGTGTGTATGTGTGGTTGGTTGGGATATTCTTGGCAAAAACTTTTTGACCATTTTCAACAATTTCATATTTTTAATGAGTTTTGCGGTTAAATGAAAATTCATTTTATGGCTGGCATTTAAAACATATTTTAAGCTGTCCACGTTGCAAGTCCAAGGCTTTCTATTTTTTGAGCTGGGTACAACCCTCGACACCTTCCCTCTACTTGATTTTTTTGGTATTTGCCTCCTCGTGATAAGGGACTACAAATTGTCCTTCGAGTTGTGTCTTCATCTTTGGACATTGACTTTGACTTTGGCCACGACTTTGGCTTGCGGTTGCCACTTTACAATCCATCCTTTAATCTTGCTAATGATTTTGTGCTTCAAATTGCAAGACTGCATGACCCAGCGCATGTGATGAGTAATGAGTGGTTTTTGGCACTACGTGTACCTTCCTTCCTTTTCCCTTACCTCCTTCCCATCACCATCACCATCACCATCAACTTCCACCTCCATATCCGATATTTACCCCCATCACAATGGCAGCTTCGTTTCCGTTTCCTCATCCCTATTCCCATTCCCATTTCCATTCGTTCATGCTCATCATTGTTCATGTCGCTGTGATGCTCATTCAATTCAATCAATCAAATGGCTTGGCGTTTTTGGCTTAGTACTGAGTACCGCCCCACTCCCACATTCCCATCAACATCCACACCTACAAACACGAACCCCCGCATTCTCTATTATAGAAGCAGTCATTTAGGTCTGTTCCAACATTCAATTCCTCCTTTAAGCAATTCAATTTAAACGAGTTATTATACAAAACTTTAAAAGGAATGTTTTACCGATAGTACTAGTATCAATAGTTTCAAAGCAGCTTTCTAAATATTTATTTGGTTTTTGATTGGGCAGTCTTTGTTTCAATTCATAAATTTATTTTGTGCTCTAAGTGAAAGTCATGTTTTAGTTCAAATAAGTTAAAAACTATCGCTGATAGCTGCAAAACCCGCTATCGATAGTTTCACGATAGTATTACAGAGCTTTTATTATATTGCTTAATCCCAATCTAATGCATTTTTAAATAAGATTGGTTAACACTTTCACTTTGTAACTACTCATAACTATGTTTATGCGAAATTGAATGCTGGAATGCGGGTGGTAAGTACTTTTTTTTGTCTGACGGAGGGTGAAGAGGGGAGGAAAAGCCAAACGCAATATGGTGGCCGTGCTAATTGCGAGCTGACAGTTGTTGGGGAAAACTGATAGACGAGAGAAGTGAGAAAAAAATGAAATAAAAACACTTGAACACCGTACTCGTAAATGGGAAAAGGGAAAATGGAAATGGAAAAGCTGGTGTAAAATGAAGCAAAGTCAAAGCGAATGATGATGTGCGTCAAATGATAAATTCAGAACGTAGTCGGATAATCAAATTGTCGTTGAAAATATGTTGTAACTATGTCCATTTGTCTGTCTGTCTGTCTGCTTAGCGTCCGGCATTACGAGGGGCAAAAACAATTTAATTAAATGATTAAAACATCTCGAAGGGAAATGGAGAAAAGCGTAAGAGCGTGACGAATGCAAGGAAAATCACTTAAAAACTATTTTCACGCAAATTGCTTTGCTGTTGGACGTATCATGGTGTTTTGCGATGTGATTTCCCCCATTTCTTTTCCCGCTTACTGGTGACTGGTTGCTGGTTGCTGGTTACTGGTTGCTGGTTACTGGTTGCACGTGCACGTGATGGATGGACTGTCTGACACAACTCCCTGGCCAAAAACAGCAAAAACCCTTTGGTCCTGTCGCGACGGCAACGCCGTCGGCACGTTCCTCATGCATGTAAATGAAGAAGTTCCTGATATGAGCTTGAAAGCGCCGAGAAGTAAAGTAAGTGAAGTGAGTGAGTAGAGAGGAGGGCAGGAGGTGGAGAAGGAAGGGAAGAATAGGTGTGAGAGGAGAGGAAACAGAGATAGTAGACGTTGTCCAGTTCGTGGTCTAGTAAAATTGTCGTTGCCGTTTTGCGTTCAGCATGTTGCTCATACGCCACGTTGTCAAGCGTCTGCTTAGTGTCTGCACATGTAACTGCACTCACGTACAGTAGAGACTCACAAATTGGAACTCGCAATAACCACAAATTAGAATCCTAAAATATTATTGAGCAATTACTAAGAAAAAGATGGAGAATACTATAAGTAATTGTGAAATAAATAAAAAAATTAACTATTTATTATGTATTTTTAATTTAAATCAACTTTGCAAAGTCTATTAAGTTATTCAAAAAAGGAGGCTTTTTGTTTGCTTAAAATAAAAAAAAAAGTATTGTGGTTTTCTCTTAATCTAAATATTTATTTTATTTTATCACTTTTTGGAGAGATTTCAAATTTAAGGATATAAGAACTTTACGCATATTTGAAGTGGTTCTAAATTGCGGGACTCTACTGTATGTGTATCACTGTATCTGTGTGTGTGCGTGCTTGTGTGTGTGTGTATGTGTGTGTGTATCTGGTTGTTCAGCTTTAGATCTGCCGGTGACTTTGCCTCTGTGTCTTTGGCTGCAATTATTGTTTTTAGCGGAAATCGTGTTGTTGTTCCCTGAAGGAAATTGCATCTTGCAAGCTGCAACCTGCATGCTGCAACAACAACAAAGAGGTTGCACGCATAACTGTCACAGGCAGAGCTTAAGCTGAACACAATTACATAACATTGCACCATTTAAAGCTCAAAATCAAAAGAGAGAGTGGAAATTACCTGGACTTAAAGCCCCTTCAAAAAAAGAAATAAAGATGAACAAAAAATGCATCTGAATGCGACTGTGTTCCGGCCGGAAAACTGGCGTTTGGTATTCGTCGTCTGCCTGATTGCGCCACGCCGTGTCCGTGTCCGTGTCCGTGTTTGTGTCCTTGTTTGTGTCCGTGTCCATGTCCGTGTTTGTGTCCGTCTTCGTTTTGCTCTTCCTCTCCGTATCCGTGTCCATGTCCATGTCCGTGCTCATGTCCGTGTCGTGTCATCGGCGCCGTTGTGGCTGTGGTTAATATGCCAGGCATTGTGTTGCTGTTGTTCCTGTTGCTGCTGTTGTTGCTATTGTTGTTGTTGGTCATTGCTGTTGCTGTTGCTGTTGCTGATTGGCGGGCAATCCTTAAATGTCAATGGGACGTCATGATAATCACGTCTGGTGCTGAATTCCGTATGTCGATGAACACTTTGGATTCCTCATTCTTTAGCTGCTTACCAGAGCCACCACCACCACCAACATTGCCGCTTCCCTTGCTCCCTGGCAACAACGTTTGACTCGCCATTTGAGCGTGTCCCTTCTGCAACATCATGTGCGGCAGTCGCGTTGCAACACTGGGCGCATGTTGCTGTTGCTGTTGCTGCTGATGTTGATGCTGATGTTGATGCTGTCGCTGTTGCTGTTGCTGCTGTTGCTGCAATTGTTGCTGCTGTTGCTGCTGCTGCTGCTGTTGATGCTGATGATGATGATGGCAGATCTCCTGCGGTTTGACTGCAGATGCCACTATTATTCCATAATGCGAACGTTGTCCACTGCCGACGCCACTGTGCCGCTCCTCAAGCTCAAGCGATTCATGTGGCGACGGTGCATGTTGCATGTGCATTTGACTGCGTCTTGTCAACGTGCTAAGCAATTGCTGTGATGGTGGCGGCGGTGTTGCTGCTGGCAGTGTTAGGCCCGCTCCTGAAACCAGTCCCGCTCCTGGGACCGCTCCCAGTCCCTGATCTGCATAGCCAAATGTTGAGAAGAAACGCGGTGGTGGCGGTGGCATCACACCACCCCCCGCTGCACTCCCAGCACCCAATGATGAGGAGCTGGACTTTTGTCTCATTAGCGTGGCAACAGCGCTGGGACTGTTGGCAAACAGCGATTCCCTGTGGGGGCGAAGGTGAACAAAGCAAAGAGAAGTGAAACATTTCAATATTTGTCTTTCATACTCGTTAAGTAAACTCACTCCCCAAACATTGCCACCCTCTCTCTCTCTCTCTCTTTTATTTTTGGCAGTAGGTCAGGTCAGAGAATGCCAGCCTGTCACTGTCATCTTCTCACACGACTCACGCAGCTTCCATCTCGCAAACCCCATGAGATATGTCTATTTTGACTGTTCCCTGTTACCCTAAGTGTTCTTAATAACCATACTGTGACTGAAGAGGCAACTGTTACGTGTTTCCACTCACTTTCACTGTAAGAACAACTGTTATCAGTCTGAAAGCGTTGGTCTCTTTGCAAATTAAAGTCTCTCTGGATGTTCCCTCTCCCTGTTCTCACTGCTCTGACTGTTACTAGTTGAAAAGACACTGCTGTGACTGTTCTCGCTTACTGTTCCCCTTGATCTGACTGTCACTGTAAGAGCAACTGTTACTGTTAATATATCTCTCTCTGTTTTCTGTCGCTGTTCCTAAGATGCAACTATTTAGTGCAATATTCATTTGACTGCAAATTAATATTAATGCTGTTTTCAATGTAAAGTTTACTTACTGATCCGATTGAACTGACAATGAGTATGAATGCTTTTTAGTTACATATGTTCTTGCACTGCTTCCATTCAATTGGGTACTGATATAACCAAGAGTCTATTATTATTCTTATTCTTATTAGTGTAATATGTTTTTGTTGCCGTCATTTGCTCCTTTATTAATAACTTTTCTTTATATAATACTGTTTTCCCTCTAAACAAGGCTGTTTGGATATTCCCACAACAACAATTGGATAAATCAATCTACGGTTAAGTGTTTTGAATATATGAAATACTATATTTAGATCCAGAATTCGACTCATCTCTGTTGTGCGTGCTTGCGTCATGTTTGTGATTGTTCCCATTTGGAGGGACACCCCTTCTCATCTTTCGTTCTCAGTTTCCTCCCTTTTCTCCCTTAAACCTTTCCCTAGATAGATCTGGCTCTGACTCAGCTGTGTATATTCTGATGTACATCTGGTTCTGGCCCAATGAAGACGCATGCAAATACAAATATTTGCATCGATTTGTGTTATACAAGCATCAGGCCCTGTTTCCGGGGTTTTGTCTCCAGCCCCTTATGATATCCTTTCGCATTACAAATCCTCCTCCTCTTCCTCCCTTCTATCCCCTTCCATTATGAGCCACATCATGGACACATTGTCATTGTTTCAGCTGTTTACTGAACGTTGACTTTGCAATTTGTTGGAATGTTGAGGCGCGTCTAGTTTATTGCACATATGCTGATGATGATGATGATGATGATGATGATGACCGGACAGACTGACTCCCTTTCCCACTACCCTATCTAACTCGTAGAATGGGAAGGATAGCACACTCACCTCGTTTGACAGCCCATATCACAGGCATTAACCGGTGCGGTCGCAATCGCCGCTTTTGTCATCATCTCATGGGTTGCCGTAGTTGTCGATGAGGATTCACCATCATCGCCTCCTCCACAAAGTGTGGTTTGGGTCATGTCTGGATGGCGACGTAAAATGCTGTGCTCCTTCTCCTTAAAGTCAGCCTTGCTCGACTGTGTCGATATAGGAACCGCCTCGCGATAGTAACGATTCGAAACATCATCAAGAATTTGTAATGAGGTCTGCGAATGCTTTTGCCTACAGTGAGAAATAATTGATATTAAGCATGCATTTATAATCACAGCTTTAATGATAATAATAATTATGTGTTTGATCATTTGAAAGGGACTTGACTGGTTAATGATAATGTTACTTAAAGTGATTATAATAATGATAACTACTTATATTGCAAATGACTTTGGCTTGATAAAATTATCAGACCCTTACAAGGTACAGTCTAAAATCAACCTTTAGTATGAAAAATCTTTTTGTTTCTTTGTGATATCTAAACCAAACGCACAGATTATGTATTTTGTTTTTACTGATACATTCTGTCCAAAATTGGTTAAAATCGGACCATTGCTTAATCTTTAAAAAAGTTCGAGCTATTTTAGATTTAACTAATTTTCTATTATTTTGTTACTTAACAATGCAAGTATTTTAATTCCTTAATTCTGACTACAATATATGTAAGTTTGCCTAATCTAAATATAAATCTAAAGCTAAACATTTTAATAAATTTGCTAAAGCATTTATGAGCAACTCTTAAATTTGCAGATTATTATGCCGAGTGGTCTCTATTGAAGCAAAATCTGTTTCAAATTAAACTTGAGCCAAACTTGGGAGTCATGTTCCCCTAATATTTTGGCATCTACACTTCTCCTGTTTCCACTTCTCACTTGGTGGTTAACACTGCAGAGCCAAACTTGATTTGCGCTTTGTTTGGCAATGAAGCAGACATAATGCAGCTTAATGAGTTTGTATAGTTTGGTAAAGTTAGTGAATGAAGTTGGCTGGTGGCATTTGGACTAAGATTAAGCTTAACTCACCTTGATATGTTTTCACGTGAACGAGCCTTGGAATTGCGACCCATCTCGTCCAGTTTACTCTCCTTGGACTCACGTATGTGCTCCTGCAAAGACCAAGATATGGCAGAGAAATGGCCACAGAAACCAATAATGTGCATGAGAGACGAGCAAGCGATAACGATATATTCCCAATACATAATAAGCATAATAATAAATATTTTCAATTAATTTTGCGGGTCTTATGGTGTATGAAAAGGTGGTGGACAGGGCGAGACGGGGAGAGGAGAGTAAGATCAAGCAGTCACAGAAGCTGCAAATAAAGCCTTAATTTCAATCAGGGATGGGAAAGAGGAAAGAGGGAAGACGAAAGGGAGACGAGGACTGGTGCTCGATGTGTCGCATTGTGTGCATCGTGGCGTATGCGTAATATTAATTCTCAACCCTTGCACGCCAAGGCATCGACTGTCAGCTGGATTATGGGGCAGCAATTAAGTGCTCGCCACCTGATTCTTCATCGTAGACCCAGAGACCCAGAGACTCAGAGACCCACGTCCAGTTGCAGTTGACCCCAGTCGAAGTCATTAATACGCCGATTGTGCTCCATAGAGCCAAACAGCACTTGAGCGTGCATAAAAGGAAGCGTAAATACGCAAATACTACATAATAATGAAGGCAAGAGGACAGGACAGTATAGGACAGGATAGGACAGGACAGGACAGGAAAGGACAACAGGACAATAGGACAACTGGACAGCAAAGGACTGAACTGAACTGAGCTGAACTGAGCTGAACTGGATAGGACAAGAAAGAAGGAAGGGGCAACGATTGGGTCACGACTGTTGGCGGTTGACCTCTGACCGTAGTCCTTGCCAAGATTGCCGCATTGTGGCTCTTATTCGACTGCACCTCAAATTGCATTCATAATAAAATACAAGCCAAACATTTGCTGCACATTTTTTTTTTTTGCTTCCATTTTCTTTCTGTTTATTATACATTTTCCACTTCCATTGCATTTTTCCATCATTTTAAGCTGCCTGCAGTTTGAATAGCTACAACTACAACTACAACTATATATTTATATATACTACTTATATAAAAAAAAAATAGATACATATAGATATAGATATAGTAAGATTTATATATAATGAAGCTTCTGTTGCGGTTGCTTGCGTTTGATTATGTCTGCCAATAATGCCGAGGTTTCATTATGCAAATCGCAACCAATTTTATCTCCATTATTTCTATGCGCTTATTTAGTTTTTCGGGTAATTGATTTTACTTCTTTCAATTTGCTTTGCTAATAGCCATTTTCCGTATATATGTGTGTATGTATATATATTCGTAATTGCTTAAAAGGTTTCCTCATTTTGATAACCTTGCAGAGGTCAAGCAGCAGTGAGAGTCTTTCTGATACTCTCAAATAAATATACTTTTCAGTGCCGCATATTTTAAGATATTATTATAATAAAAGTTTTTATGTTCCATAAAATGTGTAAACTGATAAGAAAGATATTTCAAATAGGAAGAGAATTTAATTTTAAACGTCAATTAAATAATTTTAAAAATTGAAAAAATAAAACATTGAAACATTTTAAAACTTTTTCCAATTAAAAGAATTCAAAATCCAGAGAGAAAAATCTTTGAAAATGTCAAAATGGTTGACTACTGGAATTTAAAACAGATTTATTCATATAGCTATTCACTTCGTTCTTTATAAACTTTCAACCAGAATATCAAGATGATATGCTATTTGATAGTAGAGTCTGTTTCTCCAGAATCTTAAGCCAAACTCAAAAGTTAATGGATTCTTGAAGTGTTATAAATAAATTCAAATCAAAATAGATTTTGCATCAATTTTAGAGACTTTCTGCAAGGGTATTTGCACGTCGGCAATCCGAAGAATTATTCTTTTATTATTTGTTATTATCATCTACAGTTTAACTTTTAAAGACATACAATATGTTGTAGCTTTTAATGCTTATTGAATCGCATGTTTAAAATAAAAACCAAAGAAAAGTTGAACAATTTTTCTTGACATGAGAAATATGTGATTTGAAATCTTATGACAAGTGAACATGTGTATTTGAGAATTTGTTATGTATTTTGTTGTCTCTTTAAATAAATGTACACCCACAAAAAGTGGGATTACGAGCAGATATCTGTGCTTAGAATGAGGCTTAAGGCATATTTAAAGACATTTTTTGATATAAATTTGTTGATGTTGATTTGTTCAAGGTAGTCAGAGATGTTGATGCAGCTGTTGAACATGTCCTTGATGTGCATTTAATTTCTTAAGAGAACATTTTAAGTGGGATATGCGTAACAGATTGAAGAACATGCCTCATTTGATGTATTATAATTATTAAAGTGGATCAAGTTGATTGTTTTATGAAATGTAGAAATAAACTCAATCCCCTCTAGCGACCCCTTTAACTGGTAATCAATTTTCAATTACCAATTAAGTACAATTACATTTTTAGAGATAGAAATTTGGTATGTCACTTTGGTAATGTCACTTTGATTATAATCAATTAATAATATCAATTATACTATTTTATTATATAATCGGATTAGAAATACAGAAGTGTGTGGGTTGTCTATAGGGTATCTTCTCATCGAGTTAGGCATAGCATATGCATTGTAGTCGAATGTCGGAACATGCGCGAGTAAATTTATATGTTTTTCAATCTCCTTAATTTTGACTTTTTACACAAATTTGCGAATTGTTACGTATACGTAGTTCTGGCATATATTGTATCTCTCATAATTGTTCAATTATATGATTTCCTTTTATTGTGTGGTCTCTTTGGAGCCACAAAAATTTGATTATTGCGAGTCCATTGTTGATTCGTTACATTTCATTTTTGTTTGAGCCAACATTGCGTATGCTTAACAGGTTCAGTAATGTATTTCGATTGGAAACGAATGGGAAGACAGGAAAAGGGAGCTGAGTGGGGATGCAGCTGAATAAATGAGGCATCAACTTGTATCAGCCTCGCCAACAACAACAAATCAGGGGCAAGGAGAGGGAGAAAGCGAATGTCAATGCCCAATGTGGTCAAATGATGTGCGAGTGTGTGTGTGCAAGTGTGTGTGTATTTGTGCTGCTTTGATTGCATGATCTTTTGTGCAACAGTTTTGGCATTTTAATGATGCAACCACGCCACGCCCATTTCCAATAAAATATGCCCACAGTTTCGAATGTGAAATGCCAACGTTGGATGAGTTGAGTTTCGCTTCAGATGATGTTATTGAAAAATTTAAAAGCCTTTTTGGCCTTTGCCTTTGACTTGACGGTCAACTGTAGCAGTTCCCTTTCCCTCTCCATCTCCATCTCCCTCTCCCGTTGTAGTTGTAACTGCGCTAATGGAGGAGGCGGTGGTGGTGGTGGTGGCGGTGGTGTTAACTCTGGCAATATCGCATCCATTTCCGTTGATGTGGATGAGCAGACAGTGCCTGTGGGCGTGCTGCATTGCAATGAGCTGCCACAGGAGTTGGAGTTACTAGACTGGATGCTGTTGTGATGCTCAGGGATGACATGTCCAGGGATTAGCACAAATTCATCATCCTCGGCATTGGTGGCACTGTCACTGTCACAGCTAAATCCAATGCCATCGTCATACTCATCATCCTCATGCTGCTCATGTTCCTGTCCGTGTTCATGGTCCATTTCCAGTTCCAGTTCCAGTTCCAGTTCCTGTTCCTCATCCAAGTCGGGTTCAATCTGTTGCACCTCCTGATGCACCTGCTGATGGTCATAGGGATAGGGACAGTCATAAGTCTGTCCATTGTTGCTATCGCAATCGTAATCGTAATCGCAATCGTAATCACAATCGTAATCATCTCCCAATGGAAACACCTGCTGCTGTTGCTGTTGCTGTTGCTGCACCTCAAAGCTTCTTTCGTTTTTCTGGCTTCGGTTCGCAAAACTGACAATGCTGTTGTTGTTGTTGCTGCTGCTGCTTCCATCGTCGGTGCATGTGGCATCTGTATGTTGTTCCTGTTGCTTTCGTGTCTCATTCTCGAGATTGTATGCAAAATCGCACATGAAATCGTTTTGTAATCCCACGAAAATGGCGCTCTTTGGAGCGCCCAACACAAAGGAATCAATGTGATAAATGCTATCGCACAACGCTGGCACTTCCTGTGGATAGAACATATAGAAGAACAGAAGAACAGACAGAGAAAGACAGAGAGAGAGAGAGATAGGGAGAAAGATAGAGAGACAGAGAAAGACAAAGAGTGTGTGTAGAGAAATTGTTGTGTGAGAAGTAGAGAAAGAGACACAGAGTGTGTGTGAAAAGAAAGTGTTGCAGAGACAGACACACAGAAAGAGAGATAGAGAAAGAGATAGAGAGAGAGACAACATGTAGACAACACTATTGAAATCACAAAGTGAGAGCGAGATGGTCTATGGCTAACAGTGCGTATGCTTGTTTTGTATGCAAGAGACTGAGACAGAGCCAAGTATAGCTTAGATTAAGTTTCATGCATGACACGACTTGTAACCAGTACAACCACAATTACAATCACAACAACAACAACAACAACAACAACAACTACAAACGCGTATTTTCTTATAATCCCAAAGAATCACAAAAACCACTCCACTGAAATAACAAACCATAATAACACTTTAATTCAACCTTAACTGTACTGTCAGAAAACTGAAACCGTTTACACAACATAAAAAAGTAGGAACATATTTTACGAATAAAAAGCGAGCAAAAATATAAGAAAAGTTGCATATAAAAGTTGTTGTAATGCAACAGACCTTAAGAAGACTATAACAATAATAAGAGAAAGAGAGAGAGAGAGAGAGAGAAAATGAGAAAGAAAACAAATTCAGCAGCTCCCTGACTTTTTATAATAATTAATAAAAAAAAGAATATACTAAAAACCAATATCTTTAATACAATATTTACTAAAAGGCAACGTGATCCAGCAAAAATGTCCGTTATGTACATACACATACTTAAGTAAATATGTGTATGTGTATTTGTATATGCATATCTCTGTCCACAAGTTAAATCTCAACTGAGGCTAGCGAGATATTTATTGATTCACTTGGCTCTGCAACTCTTGCATGTTCTTTGCATTGCTGACAGGCATTCAAAAGGTATTCATAACTTAATAACGAACGAAGGTAATCTTCTTAGCTCCACAAGGAGTGCACTTGCTTCGACTTGCAACTAATCCAATTTTCAATTAATAACTGTCTCAAAAAAATAAGTAAAAAAATAAAAATGTAGTAACATAAAACCAAACTGTCTTCTTCGATATTAAATAATGCTAATAGAATATTTGAAAGCAGTAGAAAAGAAATGCAAGAAACAGAAGCTTCAGCTATAAAATTTCTTCAATAAATCTTGATCATTTTCTATAACTTGTTAAATATGCAGAGGTAAAACAATCCTTCAGATTTAGAAACTAAATGGAGAATGTGGATAAAAATAAAATATAATTTACTTTGGAAATGCGTTGTTTATAAAGTTACACATTATTTAGTACAATTTTAATACAATTAGTAAGGTGCACGTAACAAAACAAAAACATATAGATTAAATTAAATAAAAACTTTCTTAAATTACAGAAATATATTTAATAAATTAAAATAAATTAAGTACTAAAATGACAGTTACTTTCGACTTAAAGTTTACAATTGAAGTACATTTGTATATTCAGTTTATTTATTTATATCTACAATTTGCCAACATTTTTGTGTTTAGTCAATTATTTTCTTGTATGTGAATATCAAGAATAGATCAAAGAAATGAACATGAACCACAAATGAATTTAAATTAAATGAAATGGCCTAAATGTCCAATTCAAATCAAATGGTTTTTGATTTTCAAATGTATATGAAACTAAGCGAAATATTCTATTTAACACACACACTGGTTTTTATTTTAATTTTTACCTGTTGATAAACGCATCAACTCAAATAAACAAAAAATACCTTTCAAACATTTTAAAAATGGAATTTCATGGAAACTGTATGAACTTGCAATAAAAAAACATAGTTTTATCCTTTGACAACTGCGTTTGTTTTCCAGTTGATTATAGTTAATAGTTTCCATTTTATTTGGACTTTACATTCGGTTAGAAAATAGCACTGCTGTTTCAAAAGTTTCTGAGGCAACACATGTACGATTCAAGAGAAAAATGTTTGAAATTAATAAGAGGCTTCACAGAAAAGTAAACCACCTGAAGTTCAACCAAAGACAAAAATACAAAACAAATCTGGTTTCAGGTGACACAAAGCTCAAATAGAATTAAATAGAATTCTTAATTTAATTAATTAAATTAAATTAAATTCTTAAAACGAATAAAAAGACATAAAGTATAAATTAAATAACTGTACTTTTTGGAATTCAAATTAACTTTTTTTAATCTCTTTTCCAGCTAAAAAACAAATATGAGATAAATTAAATTACAGAATATGTTGAAAACTTTACAAATTGGAAATTGGGTTTTTGTCCATGTGGCTTTCATTTTTGATTATTTTTGGATAAGCCGTTGTACAGTGTTGCGGTGAATTCGTGAAACAATTTAAAAATCTGTCGTTTCTGTCAAAGTCTGTGTGTGAAATATAATCCAAGCAGAAACTAAATTCATCACGAATTCTGATGTTTTGCCCATAGCAATAATGTTGGCAGAACAAACCTCTCGAGTGTCCCTATTATTCACAAATATACTCACAAACGCTGCTTCTTCTACTATTGTGAATAACTAGTATGTTCATTATGAAATCATAATGGAATTTTTAGTTTGGACCTAGAGTAAAATATGAATAGACCAAAGTTGTTGACTGAATTAATGAATTATGTTCACACCTCTTTAGGGGACGACTTTTGGGGTGAATAAATTTTTGTTGAATTTCATTGAAATTCAATTAATTGGATTTTTGGTTTGGCTTTGACTCCTCTGAGCTTAATTCCAATTATTGTCAATGCTGCCGCAGCGTTAATTGAGCCTGCTATGTAAATGTTATTGGGTTTCTAAATTACAAGCACAAATATGCACACACATTCGCACTGTTTTTCATACATCTGTATGTATACATTTTTTTTTTTATTAAAATTTTAATTGGCCACAAAATTGCTGCGCAAAATTCATAAATATTTCGCACCTCTTGTAAATTTTTCGTGACAACTCCATCATTGAACTTTGAATTTTGAATTTTATATTTGAATTTAATAAAAGGGAAATTGTTGAATTTGCCACAATTGCAATTTAAAATTTGCTTCATTTGCTCTATTAGCATACCCTGTAGATAGCGGGAATGATAAGGGATTATTTAAAATGTGGAAATATATATGAAATTTCCTGAAAAATGTATTAGTGATATGACCAGTGGGCGAAAAGGATATTCTAAATCATAAAAACGAAGATGAGCTATTGATGAGGGTATCTAGTAGTCGAGCACACATTTGTTGATGTGTATCTATGTTGCACCATTTGTTGATTGAAGTAGAGTTCATTTCAAATATTTAAAATATTTGCAATATATTTAATAAAGTTTATATTCTAATTTGTATGCTCTGAACAATTATTTGTTGTAATTTTATTCCGAATTTTACATCTTCTTCTTGCTCAGTGTTTTTTTTGTTTTTTGTTTTTTATGTGTGTTTGTTGAAAGTATTTTATGAACATGTAAAAGTTTTGGGGAACAACGCATCACTGATTTTGCTTTGCATGCAAAAGTTTGGCATTTGTTTAATTGGAATTTCGCACAGGTGCGGTGGCGTTGGGTGGGGCTTTGGCTAATATAAGGGCAGCAAGACAAAGGGAGGCAGTGGCAGAGGAGGAGAGGAGGAGGGGGGGTTGGGGCATGGTCTGTGCATACTTTGGCTTTGTGGTGTGGCAAATGCTTGGGGCATTTAGAAATATTAACTTGGCATAAACTTTCTGCTCCTGTTAATCGTATGCCAATTGAAAGTAGCATACATATGTACATATGTACATATAAGTTGCATGCAACCATGTGTGGCAAGCTAAGCAACAACAGCTTCTACTCGAATATGCAGCTTTATTTGAAGACTCAATGGATATCCGAATATCAATTATTAAAAGTTCACTCAATTAGCCTTTATTATAGAAAACTATGTTTGATTTTCTAACAAATCTTCATTCATTTAACTAATTGTTGACAAGTTAATTAACTAAATCAATTGAATGAGAAATTGATTGTATTTGATGTGAAAAGAAATCAGTTTGAATTCAGATATGTAGTCCTTAAATTGTTTCTGGTTTCCGGCCTCTACTGATTTATGTAAAATGTGCATTGCATGAATGAAAGGGGAAATGACAATGTCAAGTGTAATAAATTTGAGTACTTATGAATATATGAGTGTTACTCACATGAAATGCCAACACATTGTCCATTTTCTGTAGCGTCAAAGTGTTGGCATTTATGTAACCACAATGTAAGCAGAATACGGATAATAAAATCAACTTAAATGTGAGGTGTTATGAGTACACGTAAATAAAATCACTCAAGGGTACTTCATCATGAGTATGAATACAACTGAATACAACTGAGTACTCAGCTCAAATGAGCACAACTGCTCGTATATTAGCATATAATATTAATCGGTTTAACCATATAAATGACAAGTGACAAATACGAATAGCTATAATATTCATGATGCTGAATACTGAATTGCCTTGCAGATTATTCCATTAATGCTACAAGTTATTTGCTTCAGCTTCAACATTTGATTGAGAATGGGAATAAAGTTATAAATAATTAAAAACAAACTCCCAACTGAAGAATAAATTAATTGTATAAAAAACAATTGCTATTTGTAACAATAATTAATTAATTACACTAATCTGACAAACTAGCTTATAATTATTTAGTTATTAATAATATTGTTTGAAAAATAGGCCTCAATCGATTCTTGATTAACTATAGTTATTAATAAAGATCGTTATAAATAATTTGAAAATCGATTGGATGAAGAACTAGAATTCAACAATAATTTGACTTATAGAATTTTAAATAAAAAGTGAAAAAACTTAATAGTTTCCTTCACAAATTGAGTTAGAACCGAACAGAAATCTCTTCAATCAGCGAAAAATATGACTGATTGACAAACTGCCTGACTGAATGATTGACAGTATGATTGGGATTACGAGTGGGTGTGGATGAGTGTGTGGGTGTGGCTGTGGGAGTTATCATTAAATGTCAATATCTTACGGATAAATGGTAGAAGTATCGACACCCAAGTGTTAAGTTAAAGTGCAAGCATTTCAATTCGCATTAAGCTAAAGCTTTTCCCTTTTTTCACAATTCACTTTTCACTTTGTTCATCTCGTGAAACGTCGCCGAGTGGCATCCTTCATGGAGAAAGTAAGAGAGAGAGAGAGAGAGAGAGAGAGAGAGAGAGAGAGAGAGAAGACCTCTCAGTCTTCGTCTCCATCACCATCACCATCTCAAATTTCAGTCCGAGTCTCAGACTTGGCCAACGTCTGCCTGCCATTCTGCCTGCCTGCTTGTATGTATGTAAGTGTATGTATTATTTTATGGCCGTGGCGCTGTTTCTTTGCGAATTGCATTTCAGCTTGATTTATTTCATTTCATTTCATTTTGCTCAGTGAGTGCAACGAGAGGGAAGTGAGGGCAAGTCAGAAAGAGGGAAATTGATGTGAGAGAAGAAATACGGTTAGCTACATAAGTTGGTTATTACTTGCTGCTTAAGCCAATGTCCGTGAACATGCCGAGAATCCCACTTCCACTCTCACTCCTCCCACTCTCACTCCTCCCACTCTTACTCCCACTCCATATTCAGCTCCCTTTTCCTCTTCGGACTGTGCCTGCCCCATTTTCCGCATTGGAATCTGTGTACGATTTCAGTTTCTAATAAAATATTGCACTCCCAAATGCATGACAGGCTCGACACGGCCCAACTTGACTCAGAGTCGGAGCTGGCTAGCGTGTTTTGTACTCGTATCTTGTTAGATACATACATTTGTATGTACATACATATATGTATGTAGTACTTGTAAACCAGGAAGATTCACCAACGGGACTGAAACCGAAATCTTTCCAATCCAACAAAACAGCTCTCTCAACATGGATGCTGCTGGCGGAAATGGCAGTTTTTCCATTACGCTGCCATGCGTCACACAGAGAATTCTCTACTGAGGATTCAAGTGTCCGACTGAATGTAACCAACCCCTCCCCCACCCCCTCCACAACCATCCCCCTGCTGGCAGTCAAGTATTACTTAATTTATATGAAATATGAAATACTTTGCAGCAAAAGGGGAGCGACAACAACAAATGGGGGAAGCGACATTTGCACTAAACATTCGCAAAAAACAAAAACAAAAGAATATGAGAACAGCGAGAGAAAGCTATCAAATTAAGCTAAAATGCATTTCTCAGATGGTGTCCTGACAACAAAATTGCTAAAATAATAAAACTATCAAACAAACATGCTACTTCACCTCCACCTCCCCCTTTCCTCCGCCACCCGCTCTTCCTCACTCACTTTGTTGCCACTTCCTCCTCATCAAGATACTCGTGTTTTATACGCATATGTGTCGCGTTTACTCCTAAGCTGTTTATCTTGAAGACGGCCGCCAGAACACGAAATAGCACCACAATGAGATGATTCTCCTGCTCTTTTAACCAGAGTTGCCACAGTGCCTCCATTGCACAGTGGGCCAAACGGTTGCTTTGGTCAAATTCCTAAATGTCAAATTGTGTCCCAGTTGTAACCTTAACTGTTAAGCAATTACATTCCAATGACCTTATTGGTAGCATAAAATATATAAGAGTCCTATTTCCAAGGACCGCTAAATTTCCAAATTAAAAACATAATAAAATGTCTTGTTCTGGTTTTCAAAAAATATTTGCACTCACTTTTTAAAAATTAAAAATTTAAATAATTCTAAACTTTTTTCTAAACATAATTCATAAATAAAATTTGTGTTTTCAGCAATTTAAATATTACTTTTTTCTGAACAGAATTCAAATAAATTTTGGGTAACAGCAGTTCACATAATGAACAAAAAATGGAAGGAATTAATTAAAACTTTAATAAAAATAAATAATTATTAGTTATTAAAATAAAATAGACCCTTTCTAAGGAGTAGTGAACAGTATGTGCTTTTGAAATATATAAATGAACTGCTTTAAGATTACTTATTTTGCCCACTGTGCATTGCCTACATTATGTTATCTTTGGCCACATCGAGTGCCGCATCAGGAGGAGCAGAAACAACTCGTTGCCGTTGCAAGCAGGCAACACTAAAATATCACTCAAGGCTAAGTTGTTTGTCTGGCTCTCTCTCTCTCTCTCTCTGTGTGTGTGTGTGTATTGATAGTTCAAATATGCATTGTGGTTGTTACCAAATTGGATGCAGTTATGGCTTGAGCAATATGCACAAGACGACACGACGTTGCCACCAAAAGAGGTGCGTTTTATGCTGAACTTAAGTATAATCCTGTCTCGTGGCATCCTACAACGAATAGGAAACTCAATTCGATTCCATCTGCATGCGGCTTAAACAGCACACACACACACACACACACACACACACACACACACACACGCACACTCTCACAAATTGCATGTTTTGGGTTAAATTTACAGTATGTGAGCGGTTCAGAAAGTGGTTCTAAGGAGGTTCACGGTCATATCTAATCAGATCTTAACGTTACTATGTTAAAACTTGGTATGCAGCTATGTAGTATAAATAACTATAGAAAAACTATTGAAAATATGTCAAATGCTGAATATTATGTAATACTAAGCAGTTATAAGCAGCAGATATAATTAAGATATTGTGCTTAAATTTAGCATGTAACTACGTGAAATAGAGTTTAAGGAGCTACCCAAGTTGTAACATATATGGTATAAGCAGGTATATGAGTGATTCAATAAAGGCTCAAAAATGGTTTAGTGTTAGATCTCAGATGGTACCTAAATTATTATTATTAAAGATTCAAAACAGACTGAATGTTCAATGTTTCTGGAAATTAATATACCATTTGCTGACAAATTCACTTGAATTTCTCCCAAAACCCAGTTGAAAGTAGTTCAAATATTGTATGATATGAATATGGCTGTCATGGTCGTCATGTGGCATATGATAAGAATTGGTGAGAGGAGCTAAAAGTTAACACGTTAGCAATGTCAACTATGGAATGTTAAAGGCACTTCGCATGTCTAGTGAACCTTTCCAAGGATTGCCCAAAAAAAAAAACAAAAAAAATAAAAAAAAAGAAACGAAAAATGAAACGAATGCTGTTTGTTGCCAAGTTGCAAGAACTCTGTTTGGCAGTTGGCAGACGCTTGAAGCGACTCTCGCTGCCAAAATTGCGTGGCATGTGGCAAGTATGCGGACGAGTGGAGCGCAGCAGCATATAGATATTTTTATCTGCAAGTACATGCTAAAATCTAGACACTAAAGACATAAAGAAAAGAGAAAAGCAGCACATGAAAGGGGCAAGCGAACGTACAACGGACAATGGACAGCGGCCGTTGCATGCAACTCAACGGTGGCACTGTGGCACATATGGAAATACATACTCAAAATACATACGTTTATTTTATTATTATACATACGTATACATATGTATACCATACTCTATATGTGTGAATATTTTATCCTTTATCTTTTTGCTGCGCATATTTTTCTTGTACTTCTCTGATATTTCTATTGTTTTTTATATTCCGTTTCTACTCTTCGATTTCTTCTTGCTTCTGCGTTTTTGGTTCATTTTTATTTGCATGGTTTTTGCCGTCATTTAGTTGGCATAACGGCATATTAAAGTGGCCAATGATGGCGATGCCGCAAAGCAATTTCCTTGTGGGTACTCAAAGATACAGTGGCTGCGAGAAATCACCAGCCACCGACCACCGACAACCGACCACCGAACACCTCCCTTGTGAACCCCTAAGCCTTACGGCTTATCCAACGAACATCGATCGAAAATGCTGAATGATTTTATCAAATCCCGCTGACGTCGAATTGATTTGATTCGATGTGAGCTTTGTGCAAATTTATTTGATGCAGTTTCATAAATGCGACCCCGGCAATAAAAGAATGCCAGAGTTTTTACTTTTTCAACCACCTCCCGTGGTGGTCTCTCTGCAGACTTTACCAATTTCTGTGATGCCATAATTTTCCACGTCCCAGCCAGCTTGAACGCGGCACCCAAAAAATCAAAAAACCAAAAAACAAAAACAAACAAAAAATCAAAAAAAGAAAGAAAGAGAAGAAAAAGAAAAAAAGGTGAGGCACGCACAGTCGTCCCATGCTCTGAACACATACATATATATACACCTCTTGAACCTCTGCCAAACACTCGAGGCGATAATCAGATTGCCACCTTTCCCCCTGACCCACTTAAAGGAGGCACGTGTGGTGGGTTTTTTCCACCACAGTCGACCTTTTTGGAGTGTCAGAGTGTGTTTATTGAACCATTCGACGTGCATAGTCAGCGGCTGTTTTACAATTTGGTTGGATATGTCAGGCCCTCCCCCTTATCAAGAAGGGGGCGTGTAGGCATCAATAACAGACCTTTCCTCCAATCTCAACGATCCACCAAGGAACCACCCAAAAAACCGTTTAAAGTTGTGTCCTAGCTCGAGGAATAAGTTGAACTTTTGTGTGTGTGTGTGTGTGTGATTGAGATGATTTAATCAGAAGTTTATAATTCACTGCGTCACGTTGACGATTAACGATTAACGATTACCGATTGCCATTTGATGCGTAAAACTTTTTCCGTTGATTGCCATTTAATTGTGGACATGATTGTGGGCATGGCCAATGCAAATGAAACACATCGCTTCATTCAAGCAAATGCCTTTGGCATATACGAGTAAACATAATTAATTACATATACCGAGTGTATGCATACTTGCAGCGTACACTGTGTAATTTAATTTGGCTGAAAAGTTTTAATTCAATAACAAATACCCACCAATCATAAATTCCTTAATCAAGTAATATAAGTAACTATGATATCAAAAGCTGATTATTCCCCATTGCCTTGGGATAACTTTTAAATGGTGACTTTAGTTTGCAAATCTCTGGGATTATCATAACTTTGGATACTTATATTTTTATGGCATTTGCTTTTAAATGGTTTCTTTTTTCACATTCATTTTTATGATTTTCAGCCATAAAAGCTATTCACAAACTTTGTGCTTTATGTTTTACTGCCAAACCAAACTATTTGAAAAACTAATGTACGATTGTTTATTAAGATTAGCTTATGAGAAATTTAAAATATTTAAACTATACACTTAAATGTGGATTTAAATTTAATTAATTTTGAATTGTACACAATAACTTAACGAATTCACCATTTAACTATGCAAAAGGAGAATAATGTGTGGTAAATGGTCTTTGAATTTCGTATCTAATTGTGTTAAACAGTCGATGGAATGGGGATAATATTAACTAATCAAAATTGGGTTACAGCCACAATGCACGGACTGTACGCGGGCGCATTATTGTATTCATCGAATTGCTAAACTGGCTGTAAAGGCCTCTTAGCCGGAGTTCAAATTTACTATATGTGTTTAAGCCCTTAAGACGCCAACTACTTAATAATGCCACAACTTAGACAAATTCAATGCTCAATTGATAGGTTCTCTGTACAAAATATAACACAATCTGATTCCACTGGAAGCTTAGCCTAGACGAGCATAGCCTTAAATCATTTCTTTAAGCAGTTTCTATAAAAGTTAATATATTATATTTTTAATAATATGAAAATTATCATACTGAAAGGTTATGAATAAACATATGCAACTTTAAAGATTAGAATTACTGAAGAACTATTTACTGGCATACCCTTTTTAACATGAACAGGTTACAGGGTACAAATCAAATGGCATTAAATTGAATTTTAATTACCCACTGATGATGCTCTTCAATTGATAAAACTCATAGACATTGCAATGTGGCACAAGTGGAGCTATTTGAAGTTGCAGCAGCATTGTCTGTGGCATCAGTTTTGAAGGGGATGGAGAGGGAGGGGCTAAAAGACGGAGGGAGAGCCAGTGGGAGGGGTCACACATTAGTAAAACAATATTACGTTGCGTGTGAGGAATCTTGTCGCCTTGTCTTTGTGACCGGGTTGCGAACGCCTTTTTATTGACTCAACAGGCAGGAATTTAATAGACACGCCGAGTCGAGTTGTTATCCTGAAGGAGGAAGTGGAAGGAGATATAGTATGTAGTAGGAGTAGAGAAGAAGAGGAGAAGAAGGAGAAGGAAGAGTAGTATGGCATCCTTTTGGAGTAGGTGTCGTCTGCTGTTGGCAGTCTAGTAATTCTAATGGCGTGTGACATTTCGAAATGTAAAATAGACTTTGACTGGTGTTGGTAGCAACACCATACCACACACTCATACACACACACACACCCACGCTCACACTCACACATACACACACACACACACACAATTGATGAAGCGTGTGCCAAACTTAGTCAACTCAAATGAAATTTGTGAGCTGGAATTGGCTAAAAGGTGTTCCACAAACTGCTGCTGCTTTTCCTTTCCCTCTCTCTTTCTTTTCTCTATTGCTCTCTCTAACTGTCTGTCTGTCTGTCTGTCTGTCTGTCTGTCTGTCTGTCTGTCTGTCTGTTTGTCTGTCGCTCTGTCTCTGCCTGTTTGTCTGTCGCTCCGTCTCTGCCTGTTTGCTGTTTGGTAAACGCAAATAGAAAACAGCAAGATACACAAATCCAAGCTGGAAGGCGTGTGTTTAATCAAGCGGTCTGCCGCCATCTGTGCAGCTGGTTGCGCGTTCTATAAATATGGCCAACACACACACAGAGCGACTCACACAGACACAAACACACATACCGTCACATACTTAATTAACTTGCTATGAAGCAGATGTATATTTTTGGCCATGTCTGAGCCGAAGCAGAGTCACAATGATATTCAATTTAAGCTTCAGTTTCTGCTCGATGTTGGTCGTCAATATTGCAAAAGTCAAAGTCAAACGCAATCTTTCACTCACTCGCTCACTCACTCACTCACTCACTCACTTACTCACTCACTCTCTCTTTCTCAATCACCCTGTCAGTGTCTCTTTCTGAGCTGGCTCAGCGAGTAATGCCCCAGGGGAACCAATGGGACAATAAAATGGTTTGCCATGCCATGCGGGCAGCTTGTTGAGTGCCAAGAGCCAAGAGAGTCAACGCTAAGAGTCAGAGTCAGAGTCAGGAGCAGAGCCAGGAGTTGTATTGAAATCGACAGCTAATGAAATGTTGCCCCAGATAGCAAGCAAAAGGAGCTCCAATGGACAGACAACAGAGGACATCGGTCAGTCAGGCAGTGTTCCCCAAAGAGGTCTCATTTCTTCTTACCAAAAATAAGGGAAATCAAACAGGGACAAGACTTTGCTGTTGCTTCCTTATGCTCAGTGCCATCATAAATTGTAATTACAATCTCTCTCTCTCTCTATCTCTCTTTATCTCCCTCTTTTTCTTCTCCTCTCTCTGCTGCAGAGTCAAGGTCAAGCAGATGCTATCATTCATTCAACTATTCCGCCGGTCACGTGGCGTATAAGTAATATTGACAGTACAGACAAATTGAAGGAGCATTTGGTCAGCTTTTAAGCTGCTAGCTCAAGTACTTTCATATACCAAGTAATGTGGACAGTACATGTGTCACCATATACATTGCGTATACGTAATGTGGGTATCAACACCTCCCCTACTCTCACATTAAGTAGAATTGAAGTGCGATGAGCCATGAAAATAAGTCGTGTCCTGCATTCGAGTTTTCACACTCTTTTACTCACTCGCCAGATAAAAAGTATATGTATATGTATTTATTTTATTTCGCCTTAAAAGTACTTGCAGTAACAGTTGAAGCATCTCGATTTATCAAAGGAAAAATGTTTAAAAATTAATATAGCAAGAGATCAACAACAGTTTTTAAAGTTAAATAAATAATAACAATTTAGAATTCGGAAGAAAAATGAAGTCAGTTGGAAAAATTTGTAAAAAATGATAAGTATGAAATGCTTTCGTATGGCTCAACGTCATTTCAAATCAAAGAAACTCATTTGAAATACGCACAATGAGACGTATCAAAAGGTGGAAAAATGCCACCAAATTCAGTTGGCATTGCTATGGACTTGTTTAAGCCAAATGAATTCAAGTTGATGGCTATGTTAACGCTTTGGCTGCTTCAAAGTGCTCCTAATACCTCTTTAATGTTTGTAATTAAACCTCATTATACCCTGTAGGCATAGTGAGTAGACAATGCGGTGGGCTGTAATGAATGTTCATGAGTCATAAACTGATGCGAGTATAAAAAGCAATTAATTGGCATACATATATTTTCACACCTTATACGTACAATTAGAAAAGGCTAGAGAATAGATGTCGAAATTATTTAAAGGGGTATCTACCTATTTGAGCACTTTTAGAATGCTTACTTTTTAGTTCGTTTTTATATGGCCAATTTTAAATTCGGGCTATTTTAGTCAGCTAGATGCAAAAACAAAAGGCAACCACAAAAATCATAGCATATTTTTGTGCGCTCATTATGTTACACACACAGACAGAGGAACGGATAAATGGAGAAAGCAAAAGAGTGTGTGAGAGTGAAAGATAGAGAGAGAGAGAGGGCAGCACTACGCGTAGAGAGTTTTGTAAAAGCAGCTGGATTTTGTTACATTTTTGGCTACATTTTGCATATCTATTCAGTTGGAATAACTAAACATTTTTATAATTACACACATTAAATTTTGATGTTTGCTTTTGTGTGCTGGCGATTATGTGTATATGTATGTGGGTGTACAATGGAATACTTGTATATGTGTGTGTGTGTGTATTACAGTAGAGAAATGTCAGATAGTCGTTGAATGCAATTTAATCATTTACTAGTTTCAACTGCACGCTGTGCTCAAATTGCCAGCTTGATGGCAATGGGGGTTTCAGGGGAACAAGCACATCGAGTAATAGGGAGAAATAGAGATCGAGAGACAGAGTGAGAGAGAGAGAGAGAGAGAGATAGAGAGTATCAGTGTCCGGGTGAGAAAGCAAGGCAAATATGCTATGACTAAGGCTAGGACAAAGGCAAAGGCAAAGGCTAAGGCAGAATCAGAGATGGAACATGGATACAGGGTGTTTTAGGGGTACGGTTTTGCAGGGGGAGGGGGGGGGAGCTGCGCGTACAGGTTTCCTAATAACAATCAAGCATATTTTACGATACTTACGCGTATTATCTTCTGATCACGCATTATCTTCCTTATGCAGTTCACAATAAATGTGACTACCATGCCGCCGAGTATCAAACCAAATACGATGATAATGATGACCACGTGCTCCGATTTTTCGGTTTTTTTGTGCTGCGAAATATTGGAAATAAATGTCATTTAATTATAAATATTAATTAAATTGAATGCTTTCGATATTTATTTGCAAAGGAACTGCAATAAATTATTTAAAATTTATATAGTGTAAATGAATAAGTTATAAATGCAAGAAGTACTATAATAAATAATTAATTATGGGCTACATTTTTTTTAAACGAATAAGTATTCTAAAAAACAAATAACAGAATAAAAGTTCCCTAATTTTGAAATTACGAAGAGTGTTTTATAAATAGGTAAAACTCATAAAGTAATTAAAGTATTGTGAGAACATCAATAAATTATTTGAAAATGACTGTAAAGTATTTTGGATGTTTAGTGTTGACAAAAATCAGCACAAATGTAAATTAAATAATAATGGTGTTGAAAGTTGAAATAATAATGGATCAGTTTCTAAAATGTTTGAAAGCTATTATTGGAAATATAGAGTAACCTATATGAGAAAAGTGTATTGAATTGTAGTGTATTGAAAGGGTATTGAAAAATAAAAATATGTTTCCAAAAAATTAATCTAGAATTTAATAAGGACTTCTTTTATTAAAACATTAGAAATAAGAGACTGAAGACATAGCATTTAATCTTTTTTGTGGTTGCTGACAACATGGAAAAGTCACAGAGTGACAAGTCAATTAACAAATTAGGTAAAAGTTCGAAAATAATTTATAACATCTCATTTTTAAGTCGGTCTAAAAACCGTTGCTTACTTCTCAAATTGTGGGTTGTAAAGAAAAGTTGAAATTGGAAACAAAATTCGTTGTTCGCAATTAACAAATAATTCAGCGCAAAATTGTAATGCGAGCTAATTGAATAAACATGATTTGTGTATGCACATGATTGCGCTAATGATTGACCCATTGGGCTAATTATAAAGTAAGTGGCCAAAAATTGTCGAATTATTTCAAATTTCTATCAAAATACATATTAGCAATGCCCCAATCAAAAGTATTTAATCGCTCCACTTCATTTTATTACAAAGCATAATCAAATACATTCAATTGCTAACGGAAATTGTTACACGCAAATAATAATAACTGATATTAATTTGGTAAATATTTCGCAATAAATCTTAAAATGAATTAACAAAATGTTATGCCAAATATGCGAATAAGTTCTCATAATTATCTCATAATTTAAAGTGGCTAACAATGTTTTGGTCTGCATTTAATTTATTTACTTGAACTCTTATTTTTTATAGAGTGAAGCTTCAGGAAGGAACAATAAGTCCCTTCGAAGTTCAGATATCCCTTGAATTTATAGCTTAGATAAATTAAGTTTTGCAACACATTTATTTATCTTTACGATTAGTTTTCTCCCTCTTATCCCCTATTAATATCCAAAGTCGTATCTTGTTATATATATATATATATATATATATATATTTATATTTTCTTAAGTATGTGGTTAGCAAAATTAAATATTGGCATTGGTCCCTAAAATAAGTTGAATTTTAATGAACGTGTTTTGAAGAATTTCAAAAGAAAATTAAAATTGTATCTACTTTATATAATACTTGCAGGTTACCTAATGTTAGTTTGTTATAATTCTCGTTTTTTCAGTTAAAAGTCTAGGGGTTTTGGGTTTTTAGGTATTCTAAAAGTTTTTTCTATAGTGTTTTTAAGTACATGTGGTTCAAGAATGTTTTGTTTTTATATTTATTAGAATTACTGGCACAATTAGTTGAGTTTAACGATTTTAAGAAGATTTACAATACTGGCTTTTTCCAGACAACAATTGAGAGCAATCCAAAACTATTTTTGCGGTCTACCCGAATACCACTTTTACGATGGGAAGGCAACAAAAATAAAAATCAAAATAGGAACAGCGCTCAGTACAACACACAACTTGATAAGTAAGACTGGTCGACGGGAGTTTCTGCTTAGAAGTCTTTATCAAATCTAATGATCTAACACAATTGCTGTGCCAACAACAAATAATAAACAAACAAAAACAACAAAAATGAGAGAGGGAGTGTAAAAGAGAGAGAGAGAGAGAGAGAGAGGAACAAACTGTGACTGGGCACGCCTGAAATACAAACCTCAAACTTTGGCAACAAAACTTATTTTGGCCAACTTTCTGTTTGCGTATGTGCTCACGTATTTACATGTGTGTTTGTGTGTGTGTTTGTGTTTGTGTTTGTGTATGTGTATGTGTGAGCGTGTGAGCGTGTGAGCGTGTGAACGTGTTGGGCATGGGCTTATAATGATAGTCGGAGAGTTTGTGGCCTATAATTAGATGCATGCACCATGTATGGCCTACATAATGTTCAGTGTTCAGAATGCTAAGCACTCTGTGTGTTTGTGAAGTTATCCTTTCACTCACCTCACATTTCTCCTCATCCCATCGAAATTTGCAGTTGTCCCGTTCATTACACTTCAGATTATGGTCTATGCAGGTCGCATCTTCGCAATCGTATTCATCCGCAGTACAAGCTGTGTGTATAGATAACAAAAGATTCACAGTTTTAACTTTCTACAAATTGTCTAAAATTAGAAATAAACAGAGAGAGAGAGAAAAAAAAAAGAGAGAGACAGAGACCTTGACATCAAATAAAAAATGGCAATCAGCAGCGGCAGGAGCCAGAAAACAAATACACATATAATCTCAAACATAAATCGTCCTCGAGCAACAATAATTGCAATGCCTGGACGGACAGTGACAACGAAAAGTACAACCACACAGTCTCTGTCTCTTTGTGTATCTTTGTCTGTGCCTTAGTCTGGAGACTGGCTGGTAGTTTTTGGCCAAAAACTGTAAAGTGCCGAAGCTAACAATGAGCAAAGGAACAAAGGACAATCGTTGAATGACAAAAGACTGCTTAGCCTTTGGCAACAGGCGGCAATCACGCAAAACTGGTCTACAGACAAACAGACAAACAGACAAACAGACACACATACAAACAGACAGACAGATAGAGAGACAGACCGACAAGCAGACAAACTGTTAGACGCTTAGATGCTTACGGATAGCCAAAAACCAAACCAGATACATAGTTGGTTAGACAGCAACGGGCATAGACAGTTGTTGAGACAACGACAACGACAACGACATCGACAACGACAACGAAGATGTTTGTCGCCGCCATAGGCCCTGTTCAAATGGCCAACAGTGAATGTGGCTAAAAAGGCAGCCGAAAAAGCCATCACCAAAAAAAATTAAGAAAAAGAAGACCACCACGTCTCTATTGGTTCCGCTTTTGCCTCACTGTGCACTGTGCACTGTGGTGTTTTGTGTGGCGAGTTGGGATTTCGAAAGCTTAGCACAGGATTGCTGTGGCTTTTTCCCATGTCCATTGTCCTTCTCCTTCTCCTTCTCCTCCATCTCCTTCTCCTTTTCCTTTTCCTGCCGTTGCTTCTGCTTCTGTTGCCTTTGAGAAGTTCGCGTAACGCACGTGCGGCAAATTTGAAGGATTTGCCACAACTGACAACGGTTTTAATACTCTTGCAAAGGACACTACATTTTTGACAGACTTTATGACATTTATTTTGATCTTTAACTATAATGGATTTTATGGACATCTACTCAAAACTCCTGAATGTTCATTTACCCTTGTACGAAGTAAGTAGTCCAAATTTTAGCAATTTTAACTGAAAATGGCAGGATTGTTCATAAAATGAGTTTTTTAATGAGGGAGTTTTTTGATATTTTTCAAATTCGAAAAGCTTTAACTCAAAGTCTGCAAGAGTATTAAATTGTTGGTGTGACAACGACTGTTTTTCTTATTTGTGTCTCTATTGTTATGTTTTTTTTTTTTTTGGGCAAACCACAGACTATGTCATCATAGTGTGCGCTGAGGTTGGAGTTTGAAGTTGGTAGTTGGTAGTTGTTAGCAGTTTGAATTGTGGAACTTACTTCCCGTTCCACGGTCCCGGAACGCTGTGTATAGAATGGAGAATGTTGAGTTAATCGAATTTTGTTCGGCGTAAAATCGCATGTGGAGAATATTTGACTCCGCCGTAATGCTCTCGCCCGCCGAGCCGCAAAAGTTTTTCACTCTGCAAAGAAAATAAAAAGGGACAAAATTCGAATATGAAACAGATAAAATAAAAGTCAACAAAGGAAGAAAAAGAATACAATCAATAAGACTGAAGTATGGAAATGCTTTTTAATTTGGGCTGGGACCTTTGGGCCGCCTTGAAGCCAATGTTTGTGCTTCAATTTAATGTTGTGATGTGGCATAAACACAAAGTCAATAATAATAATAGGTAATTTATGATTATATTTAATATTATTACTATTTTTTGTCTTGTTTTATCTGAAAACATTTTCTTTTATCTTAAAGTTTTTCTACTGATTTATTTAGTTTTAACATATTGATAATATATGTATATTTAGCCTAAATCACTCATAAAATTTGACAGTTGGGAGTGCTCGCCTATATTGGTTAAAGTATATGATTTTTTATGTGACTGTAATGACAACTATATACACGCTGAATTCTATAACAAGATGATCTGCATGACAGCAGTCAAAATATGAAAATATGTATATAAATTTTATTTAAATGGGGTTAATATAACTAAGAGGTTGACAATAGCGACTATGAAATATCCTATAACAACTTTGAGAATATTCTGAAATTTGTTTATAATGGCTTATCTGAAAATATCTAATTTTTACTTGTTAGTCTTCAAAATATTTTTAATTCTTTACGAAGTGTTAAAATAATTGTATTTAAAAAATTTTTAAATCGTGAAAGGATTATTCAAAGATCTAAAAATGATTCAAAGCATGCTAGTGAGTCACATATAGAAAATAAATGTATTATCAATTTCAATTTATTGAATTTTGATTTCAAACTTTTGTAGGGTATGCTCCAAGTCGACCTTTTAAATAGTACAAATAAAGTGCAGGATTAAATTGATACGTTAGCCTTCTAGCACGTGTGGAAAATTGTTGCAAAAATTTGAATGGGAATTGAACGGACACTTGAGAACGACAGCTCTCTGGCTATGACTATGGGAATGACTGTGGAAATGGCCATGGCAATGGGAACTAGCAGCAAATCAATGAGCCTGGTCGGCTAGACAGCCTGGGCCAGGGCCAAAACCAGGGCCGAGCCACGGCTACATAGAAAGAACAGTCAATCACTTTGAGTGGTGCTGTCATTGACATCGTCGTTGTCGTTATTCCCATCAGTGGGGGCATACAAAAGCCAAAAGCCGTGGCCCAAGAGCCGGCCCTAATGTTGAAGTAGGTTGAAGGGAGTGAAGCAGCAACAAGTGGAAATTTGTTGAATGGCAGCAGTGTTTGGGCTAAAAAGGGGAGAGAAATATACAAAAAAAAAAGACAGGAGAGTGCAGGAATGATGCATGAATCGTGAATGGGCTATGGGCGTTGGGTCCTGTGGGCTATGTGGGTTATTTAACTGGGAATGGGAATGGAAATGGGAATGGAAAAAGGAATGGAAATGGAAATGGGCTGTGGCTTGGTGGCACAAAACAATTCAAGTTGGGCGAGTCAAAGGCGCCGCCGCAACTTCCGTTAGCATACAATTTACTTTGGCCGGTAATAAATTGAAATTTTGCTTTACATGCTTTGATCTTTATAGCGTTACATTGCTTTTTGGCTGACTTCACATTGTGGCGCATTCGTGAAGCGGAAATTGGTTTGTGGTACGACATTGCGTATACGCGCCACCGACACCATAGCTCAACTCTTACCTTGATGGCATCACTGTTTGTTCTGGGAATATATCCAAGAAGTTCGTGTCACAGTCATTTGGTTTGCTTAGATGAAAGTCCAAGAATTTCAAAAAAATCTGCAAATGAAGAGAGGGACAGGGAGAAGAAAATGTAAATATTATTAGAGATTTATCTATCTGTTCCTCCATCACTTCACTTCACTTCACTTCACTCACCTTCCAATTATCTTTGACTTGGATTTTCCAAATGCAGTCGAGAGCAATTTTATCACGCAACACCTGCTCCCTTATCTCAGCGGGGACATCTGTCGAGTTGATGAAGCCCTCAAAGCCATTCTTTTCAATTGTACAGTTTAGATCTGTGCTGGGCGCCTCCCGATTTCGATCCAAAAACTCGTAAACGGCACTGAAACCCGTGTATTCGATTGTGTCGTCCGAATGAAAATGCAGCCACAGATACCGTTCCTTTGAGGTGATTTCCGGTGGGAAATCTGTGCCGCAGAATTTACCAATCTCTGTTGAGAAGCCAT
Source organism: Drosophila neotestacea (assembly GCA_035044365.1). Lineage (NCBI taxonomy): Eukaryota > Metazoa > Arthropoda > Insecta > Diptera > Drosophilidae > Drosophila > Drosophila neotestacea. The sequence goes on along the minus strand of JAWNMD010000051.1, from coordinate 351,141 downwards.
ATTGTCCATCGCGTATCTAGAAAATCCAACCAAAAACCAAACAGAAACCACATGCCATTTAGTAAAGGAAGTTATCAAATGATTAACCGGGCAAAAACCAGACAGCATCGATTTACGAGCATGTGGGGAATATTCTCGATTCTCGTTCCCACGAGGGATGTCACAAAAATAGTGCGAACAACATAGTTTTATTAATTAAAATATTTATAATAATATTCAACAATATATAAATACTTTTGTTAAGAGAAGAAAAATATAAATGCCAAATAAATGTGTACAATAAATATAACTATCCACAAAAATCTATATTAAAGAAAGTATCGCAAAAGCACAAATAAATAAAAGTATTATTATTAAATTAAAATCTACTTTTGTGATAAGAAGAAAAATGTGCTTGCCAATTTATATATTTAAAAAAAAGAAAGTCCATTTTGAAAACATAAACCTGCAGGTTATTCGCATGTATCGAAAAGAACACAAACTAAAACCCTCTCTGTGGTTTGTCTAATTATGATTCTTATTAGTTTTTGAAAGTTTGCAATAATAAGTTAGATTATCTCAAAAATAGTTTGCTAATTAACTAGCAGGTTTTTCAGGTTATACTTGTGCATATTTTGTTGTGGCTTTTTAATAAAGTTGTTAGTTGCAGTTCGTTGTTGTTAAAGCTTTGGATAAGTTTTGGGTTGGACCTCGTGATGTTCTTGGCTTGGCAATGCTATTGCCTTCCGGTTGTTGGTTGTTGCATGTTGCGCATACGACATGTGGGCGGTGGCAGCAACAGCAACAGTGACGGTTACGGCAAAGGCGACGACGACGGCGACGGCAGACAACGCGACCAAACTGACCATTGCCAATTTTCAATTAAAACTTGGGGCGTCGTTTAGAAATTGCCATGCAAATACATAGAAAAATGCCAAAAGGCTTCTTCTATGAAGGAAACAATTTGAAAAGTTTTCGCAACGCAGACGGGGCAAGTTTTTGTTTAGATGTTGTTGCTGTTTCTGTTTCAGTTTTCTTTTCTTTTTTGTTTTTGCTTAACAATAAAGTTAAGTTTTCTGTTGCGTCTTTTAAAGTATGTATATGCAAAAGCATTTTGTTGTTGCCACTAGTCTTATTATTATTGTTGTTTCTGTTGTTGCCACATTGCAACACTTACTTACTTCAAGAAAATCAAATTTGCACTCCTCCTTGGCCTCGATATTAAACGAGTTGCGAAAGTCCAGGCGTATGATTTGACCCTTTGGCGCTGTAATTAACAACAAACAATAAACAAACAGGTATCAAAAGAGTATTCAACAAGATTCAGCAATATTATGAAGAACGAGTACAATTTATTTATTCTAGTTGAACACTAATCGGCTAACAGGTTAAGCATTTCGGCCTAAGGGTAACATCTTATGGCTACGCTATAACCCAATTAAACAAGCTTGTATACAACTTAAATGGCTTAAAAATAATTACAAGAAATTTATACATAAGAGTTTAACTACTTCCATTTCAACTGCAAGAGAACACAACTTTCATGTAAGCAGACTTCTTATGAGATTCTAATTTTGTATTGAAATTCTTAACATTTATGGCGAAAAATCAATAATATAAAAATTAAGCTCTTTAAATTCATATATCGAAGTTTATTCAATTAAATGGTCTGATTTATATTCGCATTTGCATTGAATAGATTTATTAAGGCAAAATTTGCAACCCAACATTGTTCACTTTTATTGGCATACAAAGTGATAATCAAGCTCTATTTTCCACCTGTGGGATTAGATATTCCTTTGAATTAATTTTTTTTGCTAGGAAGGATACCTCTACAATGATATATAAGCTTTGATAAACTAATTGTAATGCCAAAAAGATCTCAGAAACACAGCTGCGATATTGTTTCGTGGCGGAAAACACACTATTGACAAATTTTTCCTTTGATTTTTTCAGCCATAGAAAACTGAAAGAGATAGATAGATAGAGAGTGAGAGAGAGAAAGACAGAGGCGTCTGATTAACAACAGCTCAGGCTGAAACACGAACTGGCGTCGTATTTGTGTGTCCAAATGAATGCAACTGGGGACTCATTCAGTGGCCACATAAAAGAAAACAGCAAGACGTTGAAAACAGAAGAGATTGAAGAAAGGATGAGGAGAAAGGAGCTGGAAGTGTGGGTGGGTAGATAAACGGATGATTACGACTGAATCCTTGGTATGAATCAATGGGCCGACGCGCAGCACTTGAAAAAAAAGATAGAAAGAAGAAAGCCCCGCCCACATTCACACATTCACACATTCAGACATTCAGACACACATACGGATTGTGGAGCCTTAGTGGCCAGACGTGGCATAACAGGGACCCGCAGGTACTAGGGCCAGGACAGGCCTTGGGACCAACCCAACCAAGAAGAGTATACATAACATAATGGAGCTGTAATGAAAGAGTGAATCACAGACATATACGCAAACAAAATGCTATGTTTGAGCTGCTCTGAATGTGAATGGGGATTTCCAGTTTGATTGGCCTTGACAAAAGAAAAAAATGCAGTAAGTTACTGTGGAGCAAGCTCGACAGTAGGAGACCCAGTACTTTTTGAGAGCAAAGCGTCCACTATAGATTGTTCTTCAATGTTCCCTACCATGCAATAGATGGCGCCACTAAGAAATAAGTTAATTAACATAGAGGTCGCTAGCGTCTCTTCTTCTTCCTTTTGCCCGTAACATTGTTAGTTGAATAACTTCCGCGTGTATCATCCGATTGGAATGAAATTTTCTGGACAGGTTTGGATTATAGTGTATATTATATGTACCAAAAATCAAGGAGCTAGCATTCAAGGGGCTCTTGTAATTCGACTTCAAAATTTTGTATTTCAATTTCCAGGGGCGGAGGGGGCGTGGGGTGGCAAAATCTAAAACAAACTTGATCAATGGGAGATATAGATGAACCTACATGCCAAATTTGGTGTCTCTAGCTCTTATAGTCTCTGAGATCTAGGCGACACAAAAAGGGACAGACGGACAGACAGACAGACGGACAGACGGACAGACGGACAGACAGACAGACGGACAGACAGACAGACAGACGGACATGGCTATATCGACTCGGCTGTTGATGCTGATCAAGAATATATATACTTTATGGGGTCTGCCACGCCTCCTTCTGCCTGTTACGCACATTTGCACAAACGTAATAGACCCATTTGTACTTTTTCAAAGTACTGGGTCTAAAAACTACAAGAAAAACAGAGAGTGAGAGAGGTAGAGAGGGAAAGAGAGAGAGGGAGGGAGAATGCTTCAGCTGGGGACAGCAATTGAGCACAATTTTTGAATAGAATTTCCTGCTCAAACATTACACAAATTGCAGACTGAGTGAAGATTACTAACCACAGAACAGAAATTGATAGCACAGATGCATTGCGATATAAACTCGTCTGAGACTCATCTTAAGTTGAAGCTGGGGAAAAGAACCACCTGATGAGTTACAAATGGGACTGAAGAGCCAAAATGTACTTGAAGTATTCACAAATGGATTTCCTTAGCTCGCAAGCAAGAGTATATTTATTAACCCGAAGCGTAATTTTCTGTGCAAAGCCTTTCTTTTATCTACTCATTTGTTTTAAGATTTTCAAACGTTTTTCCCATTTTGTTATAGCCTCTTAGAAAAATACATTTTTGACTGTCAACTAAAATTATGATCAAACTTTATCTAATTTTGAGCTTAATTTAAAATTAAAGTTAAATATTTCACCAAATTTCTTAGTGCTTAGTAAGTTATTAAAGTTAGTTTAATGTGAAAAAAAATAAACTGATTTAATTAATTAATTTAACTAATTAAAGTTAGGTATAGAAAATAGATATGATGAAAATGAGCTTGGAGTCTTAAAGTACTTTAATTACAATATACTTTAATGAATTTTCTCTGCTCAAAGAATGTCTTTCCTAGTACATTTTACAATAAACATTTCTAAGAGTTTATGCTTTGTGTTAATAAATCTAAATTATTAGTTAAATTATTATTATTTAAATTGGTAGTAATGAAGCTCTTCGACTGTCAATTAATATCAATTAGACAAAACCTAAGGCGATTTGCTTGAAAATTACAATTTATTTTGGTTAAATCAAATAATATTTAATGAAATTAATTAGAATGCAATTTCAATTTATTATTAATATTAGAGAGGGTGGAGCTAAGCTTATTTATAATAAGTACTTGTAATTAGGAATAGAGATTAATGACAGAGCCGAATGGAATCACTGTCATACAGAGAGATGCCTCTGGTCGTAGATACATATAGAAATAGACACACAAACATAAGCTTAAATAATACTAATACAGCCGCTTAACGTTTTGAGCTCCAACATCAGGCAGCAGACTGAGGCTGAGGCTGAGGCAGCAATCAGGAGGCATGTGGCAACAATTGGGAGTCAGAGCTAGGATTAGGGTGGCAACAACCAACAGGCTGCTATTGCTGCTGGTAACATGACCCGGTCTATCGCCTGACGGCACATATTGATATGCAAATAAGCTTGCCTTTCTCCCAGCCCAGCCCAGCCCATCTATCTATCTATCCATCTATCTATCTATCTAGCTGTCTCTCTAAGCCAACGCACACATGTAAATTTAATACGAGAATACACACACAGAGAGATACAGACTGAGTGTGAGAGAGATACTTCTCGCTGAGATGCAGATACACATATATACATATATAGATATAGATTCAGATTCAGACACAGATACAGATACAGAGTGTACCCGCTGATGCGTGCCAATGGAAAGTCAATCATTTCATTCGCTTAGGTTTTATTCTGGTATCAAACGTTGCGTTGCTTCGCATTTTGTCTTAACTGACAAATGATTTTGCCCCCGTTAACAGATAAGCAACGGGGCCAAAAGCCAGTGAAGCGAAACACGGCGTAAATATGATGACTGCTATCCTCGAAACTCCATTTTCCATCTCCATCTCCATCTCCAACTCAATCTCAAGTCCATATATGTATGTATGCAATCGCTATCCCAGTGGCAATCCTAATTCCATTTGGAGGCCATCAGAGAGAAACACGCTAACGCTTTTAATAGGGCACGATTTTGTCAGACAGCGGCAGCAAAACAACCCTCCTTCTAAACCGAACAACTGACTGAGTGACAGACTGACTGAATGACTGACTGACTCACTGACTCACTGACTGACTGGCTGAATGACTGACTGACTTACTGTTTGTCAGTGAGCTGAAATGTCAACACAATGCTCTTGGAAATGCGCATCTTGGTTAAGACTTGCAATTATTTGCAGTAAGTTGCGCCGGCAGCAAAGTGCTTGCCATATAATCTTTTACGAGACCTGATTGCATTCACTCACTCACCACTCACCACTCACCACTCACTTCTCACTACTCATTCACTCAGTCGTTGACCCACACTCATTCGCCGCATTCACATGCCACAGGAAGTTTTCTCTGAAATTGGCTTCCATGATTATATTGCCCGCTGTCTAAATGGTAGAACGGATTTACATTACCGCATGTTTGGACTCACTCTTCAGTCAGTCAATAATAGGAAATAAATTGCTGACATACATACATACAAATATTTCAATCTGTTTTGATCTGCATTCAATATATATATGAATAATTCACCATGTATTCTAAATTTACATATATTTAGACTTAGATCGATATTAGAAGTCTGTTTCAAATATTTATTTTTCACACCAGTAATCCAATATCTTGATAGTAAGCTTAAATTAAAAATCATTTTCTGTGATTTTTGATTCCCAATATACTTATAGTTCGATTTTCTATCAATAGTTCGATTTTCTTGACTCACCTGTTATGACCCTCGTACAATTAATGTTCTTGGGATATAGATTGGGATACTCGGGACTGTAGAACTCGTTCTTGTTGGCATCACCCACAGTGAACATTCGACAGCGATCTACCTCATCCGTCTCACGCTTTAAGCGATCGCCGCTCGGAGGTCTCGACATGGTCAAGGCGTGCTCGTTATCATTATGTTTTGTGGGCGTGGCAATTGCTGATCTATAGTCAAAAGTGCTGCTGGCAGTGTCAACTGCTAGTTGGGGCGGTATTGTCTGTGGTTCTTCCGTCCATTTAAGGCGGTTGGATTCGCTGGTTTCGGCAGCAGCTGTAAAAGAAGAACAGGAAAGTATGGAAAATAAAGGCTTAGACTTTTAATGTTGTTGTCTGAAAACGTCAGCATGATTTACCAATGCACAAACACACACACACACGAACACCACGCATATTTCCATGAAATTTATTATCATAATAATAATCATGAGCATTAAAATTTATGCGAGAATCGCGTTGCTTTTTAATAATGCGCATAACTTTTGCTGCAACAGCAAAAAGAAAAAAATATATATATATAAAAAAAGGCAGAAAAAAGCAGAAAAATGTGTGCGCTGTACCTTTGCAGCAACTGCAAACTTCACGCACTTGTTACGCTAACGTAAACAGAAATCTCCTCCAGCTTTAACTTCAACTCCAACTCCAACTCCGTTTCTCCTTTTTCCCCCTCTCCTACTTCATTTCCATCTCTGTCGCCATCTGCAGCCATGCAACGCCGAAAAGTAGGCAATGTAAATTTTTAAAGCATAAACTATTTGAATACACACTCACACACTCACAGTGGCACAGTGGCACACTCAAACTCAAACGGAGACTCATGCATACACTCGCATGAGTATATTTGAACTACAGTGAGTGCAGCTGCAACGCAACTGTAACTGCATCTAAATAACAATCGTTAAGCCCAAGTTAAGTGGCCCAATGTACACACACCCCCATATCCACACACATACACACACACACACACACACACCCATACACCCATACACACTCATTGTGCTTGTGCCTCGAGCACTTTTTGCAGGGCATTGCCTTGGCTCGTAGCCTGTAAATGCCTGATGGGGCTTAAACGGCTCTTAGTCATTCTCTAAATATGGAAATTGTATATGAACATTTAATAATAAGTATAGTTTTATGGTAACAGTTTTATTGAGTGGATATATTTTTAAGCTTTACAAGTGATAATATTTAATACAAGCTATATTTTAATAATAGTTAAAAATATTAAAGCTAGTTCATGGACTCGATAAATATTCGGAATAAGTGTAGCATTATCACAACATTATATATAATATTCAAATTGCAATATATGCAAGTCATTTTGTAATAAAAACACATTCGTCATTTTTTCGGAAATTGACAAATTGATTAAAAAACGTATATCTCTCTACTGTTGAAAAAAATTGGTACTGAAAATGCAATACATGTGTATTTACAATATCATCACTCGATGTAGAAAAAATCGGATCAAAAAACTGCTGCAAAGTTTAATATATTTTGTAACATGTGATACTTTCGGATAAATATTTATATTTACCAAGAAAATAGAATAAGAAGTGACTCGCATTTAATAACTATTATATATATATGTATATATATGTATCAAAGTTCATTTTTGCATTGTTGATTCATTTAGTTTAATTTTAATTCATTTGGAAACTCGCATTAAGCTTAAAGCTTGTAATACTTAATTCGAAATAAAATGAGAAAATAATCGGTTTAAGTGAACACGCTATCACTTGAATAAAATAGAGTATATTTATATACTTTATCATAAATATTCGATTACTTTCAGTAAGCTTTGTTTATAATAAATAAAACAAAGAAATCAATTGAATTGAGTTGATTAATCCATATCACATTTAAGATAAATGATGTATATGCGTAATGTTTCCTATTGTGCCTAGTTTAAGTAATAAACACCGCTTGTTTTTAAACAATTTTCTGCCTTTTTAATAAAAAGATGTAAGCTAATATGGTATAATATTTTTGAGTTTAACTAAGTTTAATTATGGAAAATACAAATCATGCATATGCTGAAATGTAAGCGATATTGAACTACAAAACAGGTCTGAGTCTTCAGTTAATATATTAATTTTTATTGTGATTGTTATTATTAATTATTTATTGAGAGTTCCAGCATTACAAGTATAAACTTATTACTTATTATAAATGTTATATTAAAACTATTTTTATTTAAGGTTTTTCAATGAAATATGCCAAAGATTAAAAATGCAACACAACTGAAACATACATACATAAGTGTATTTATACACATATATGTATATGTACTTGTGTATGTGTGTGTATCCCCCTCCTTAGGGGCATGTCCTTTATGGCCTGTTTAACGGCTTCTTCATGATGTTGGCAAGTGTAACATGCATTTGCACAAAGTTTGAATTACCTTAGTAGACGTTTTATGGAGCGTAGGGTATAAAAGCACAGTGAGTACAAACAGTTACACACCAGCCTCCTTATTGTGCATGTGTGTGTGTGTGTGAGTATGTGTGAGTGGGCGATTGTCGAAGTGTTTGTGCCACATTATACGGCTGCTAGTGCCTAATGATGTAGCAACAAATTTAATAAACATATTAAGTGTCGATGTTTTTGTAATCGCAGTGCTCGCCTAGGAAATGTGTGAGCAGTTCATTCACTCGTCTTTTTCCTCTTGTTGCTGTTGTTGTTGTTTGTGCCACATGTGGCAACTATGGCAGTAAGTACTCGCTTTGCTTTACATATACATATTTGTGACCTGTGTCAAAGCAGCTTTTTTTTCGCACACTCCGACGTTATAAATTAAATTAAACACATATTAATTTCAATAACAATATATAATATAGTTTCACGTTGCAAGTTTCATCGTAAATTATTATGTGGCTGCTGCTACACGATACTAATTTAATCTAATGAGCTGCAAACTTTCACTAAACGCTTTAATTAAAATATGCATAATTTAAGTTTGTTCAAAATAGTTAGCCAAACAAAATGACAAAAATAATAAAGTCGAGTTTGTTAAAAATATCATATGTAGTATAACAAAAACACACAGACACGATATACCATATGAATCTGTTGCATATGCATGTTGCATTTATGACTTTGTTGTGGCAAGCAGCTCACCAAAGTCATCAAAATATTATTAACTCTAGATTTAATTGTACATATTTTTTTAAAGCTTTAATGTGGCAATACTTTACTTTACAAAAACAAAAAAATAACATACATAAAGTTAGATCACCATATTATCCACTTGCTATAGCAACAATCGGTCAAAATTTTACCATTAGTATGGAAAACTTCTTAGGATACCGCAGCCAAACTCACAGATTGTAAATTTGGTTATGTTTTTTCTACATACAAGAGTATAAAATCTTTCGCGTGCCAAAGATAATTGTTCTTTCTTGTATTAAATTGAATGTGAGCATGATAATCGGCTTAGTTTGTTTCTCACATTCAAAAAATGGCAAATTGGGGATCGAAAAATTGAGTCACATGTTAAATAAATAATTAATTTGTGCAATGTTATGTTAGAGTGGAAATTTATTTAAGTTCTTAAGAAAATTAATATTACTATACGGGTAAACATGAATTAACATATGTGTATTTATTTATATCTTATTATTATAAATAATTGAAACACTAAAGTTGAAGCTCAGCATAAAATGCAAAGTCACTTTTAAAGCCTACAAAACTGATACCCATAATTTAAAATACAAAATTGGGTCCGGGGTAGAGTAATCCTCACACTTGTTGATTTAGTTTTTACAGTATGTGAGTTTGATGGCTTCAAACAGACAGCTGACAGTCAGACAGGCAGACAGACAGACAGACAGACAGAGTGATAAACAGAGAGACAGACGAATTGACATATTTCAGCTGCCAAATATTTATAAATTTTGAATGACAGGTCAATGTTTGACTGTTTTAAATTGATAGAATGTTTGACATACATGTTTGTATGTTTTTGAAGAGTTTTCGGAAGGACGCTTTGTGAGTTTTACCTAATTTTTTAGAAACTAGTTGACTTTAAAGTAGACAACCAATTGAAAGAATAGAAAAGTAAAATGATTTTTCCCTACAATTCTTTAGGACAACTAGTCATTCTAACAACAAGCACAAACTGAGTCATCATATAAATTCCAATTAAGATTGGTAAACACATGTTCAACTCTTTTGTATAAGAGTTTAAACCGTAACAAGTAAATGGTTGTCTTTATTACCATTTGTAAATGTGGAATTTAGCACAGTGGGGCTTTACTTTTAATTACTCATAACATAGCAGACACACACCCAAAGTAAATTCCTGCGGATTTGAGCATTTGATTTGTAAAGCCGACAAGTTTTTATTAACCAATTGAATGGGTTTCGAGTCTCTTTCGATGTTTGCTCGCCACAGTTTTGAGGTCCTCTTTTGTCGGAGCCTACATTTAGTCCCTTTTGCGCTGTGAAAGGTTTCCCAAATATCCCTTTTCCCATTTTCCCGTTTTGTTTGTCCTCCTGTTGCGTTTAGAGTTCGCACTTTCGCACAGTTTTGTGTCTTTAATTGCGCTTTTAGGTGTGAGTGCTTGTATTGGCACTTGCAGGCTGGCAACTGTGGCACTTTATTGAATTGCCCGTCAAGGGAAAAGAGGAGGAAAAAGAGCTCTGTAGGTATTCGCGACGTGAAAAGCCCATTTGCCACTATGTCACAAGATGACGAGAAGAGAGAAGGAAAAGGAGAATTGATAGCGTAGCAAATGTGTCTGTGGCTGAATATCGAAGGCTTGTTTGACTGGGTCGCATAATTGAAAATTTAAACCCCACACAGTCATACTTTCCCTTATCAAATCCTATGTCCTTTAAAGTCTCTTCACACGGTCTGTTTCTTAGTGACAATTTTTCAGCGATGGAAAAATAAATATTAACAAATTTGAATAAAAATTCAAAGTGAAATTAATTAAGCAATAATTAAACAAATTAAATGGAAATACAATTATAGGTTTTCATAACCCAAGACTCGTGATTTTGATTTGATTTGATTTCATATCAATGTCAATATAAATATCCAACTAACTATATATGTATATATACATGCAAATATTTCTCGTACATTTAAAATACTTCTTTAATTTAGCAACAAAAACATAAAAAACATTTAAAATTAACCAAGTTGATCTGCCATTGTCACGTCCTCTGCGACTTTAAAGGGACCCTTTACGCCGCAGTGACGGGACGTACAAATACCCACCGTATAATAGGCAATACTTAGCGTATCCCGATGATAGAGAATTTTCATGCAGTCGCGAATTAGCTTGGATGCCTCAGATAATGTGAAATCGCGATCTTTAGGTTTCTTTTCCTGCACCAGGGGTGGGACCAATTCGCTTCCAAGGCCAGTGGCCACAACATAATTTTCAAAGGTAAGTCCATCCCTATCCATGAAACCCAAATAGGGCAAACCAGTTTCACTGATGCCCCCTATGATCATTTCGGCAAAAAGCGGTTGATTCAGTATCCGACTGCCGTAAAGAATATTCCTTACAAAACTAGAAACATTCGTTGCATTCATCATAATGCCATCATTATGACAAAAATCCTCAATCACCTTCGCATCAAGAGTACGCTTTATTGACTGTACGTCAGGGAAATCTCCGCCTCCTCCCAGCAAAACTTGATCATTAATCTTAAAGATTCTATCAACGTTCTGATGGAGGGCCATGTCTCCATATGATACCAACGTATCGGCAGCCAACAAAACGCCCTCATCAAATTTAATACCAACTACTGAGGATCCCACCGAAACGAGAGTGTTGCGGAACCTTTTGCTGTTTCCACTCTTAAAATGGAGTCCATTTAAAACAATGTTGTTCATTTCAATAAATTTAGTTGAATTTAAATGTTGATATTGACTGTGCTTACACAAATAAATACTATTTCCAAACACACTAGGTTTGAAAATTAAGCCCTTGCCTACATGTTTTTATTTTTTTTAAAGTGAACAGAAACAATATTTGCCTGCGAAATTTCCTAGCTGACTAACAAGAATACTGTGCAGAAACTGAAATTAATTAAGGACTAATTAAACAAATTAAATGGAAATTCAGTTGTGTATATGATTAAGTACTGAATTATCCTATTATATATCTGTACATATTTATATGCGACTACCGCACTAAGCATAAGTTCAACTGTAATGCTTGGAAGTTATTTAAACAAAATAATATTTATAAAAAAAACTGGCAATCACAATATTTGCATCGTGCTCATACCAAAACCACAAAACTCTTTGTTCTCACACAATCTGGTCACACTTTGTACAATTTACAAACCAGGCACTAGAACGTGAAGCTCTAAAATTCGGTGTGTTTACACAACCACGTTGCCATTTTAGTGACAAAAGTGACACTTAAAAATGGACCGTGTGACGAGACTTTCACTATCTTTAGCTCACTTTTCCATCTCAGACATCTCATCCTTCCTTTGTGGCGTCGTTATTATCCCAGAGCAGCTGCGTTTGTTCACACTTTTGTTTTAGTTGTAATACCCTTGTCGATTTCTTTTGCGCCCATAAGTTTAACTTTCAACTTTTGGCATCCACACAGACACATAGATATGTCTGACATACATACACAGACACACACACACATAGACACATGAATGCCTGATTTAGCCTCGGTTTAGTCAACAGCATTGAGTACTCGTCGCTGTTCATTTATATTCATATTTGCATATGTGTGTGAGGAGGCAGTGTGTTTGGCATTTAAGTATCTTAGCCCCTGCCACACTTATATCCACACACACACACACAGGCATACCCATTGCTATTGCCGTTGGCATCTGCATGTATCGCCATCGTTGTCGTTGTCGTTGTTGCATGTATTTCATTCGCAGCAGTTATTTGCTTTAATACACTCAATAGACTTAACACATTTTGCACGCCTCACTTCATCCGGCGGCGGCAATACACGCACCACCAGCATCACAGCCACCCACTGTTTCTGTAGTTTTCTGCAATAAATTTTGCATTTTGCTTGCAGCGCCAGAGACACCGACAGACAGCGAGAAAAAGATAGATAAAGAGAGAGGGAGAGAGAGAGAAACAGCTTTGGCATAGCTTACACTGGTACATTCCATTTTTGTGTCAGACAGCTCCAACTCCTACTTATTTATATACATACGAGTGTATATGTATCTACAACATCTCTGATCTCTTCCCTCTTCTAGCCACTGTCGTCTTCTGTCTCCAGTATCCAGTACCCAGTATCCAGTCTCCAGCTATGGCCCCATTCGGTTACTGTGACTTGTCTCTGACTCTCTGCATATTTATAGTTTGTATTGTCTGACTGTTGTCATCGCCGTTATCCGAAAACCAAATCGAAAAACTTGGTCGCGGCAAGCCGAATATTTTATATCCTGTGATATCCTTTTTCTTTTCTCCCTCACAAGGGAAATTATCGTTAAATGTAATTTCTTAATAGTAAGATAAGAAAACTTTTAAATTCCACCTACATAAGTACAATGTTTGGCTTTTTTTTACAGCAGACTTTAACTTTTAGCTTTTATTATGAAATGTTGGAATAATAGATTATTTATTGTAGCACTTTGAGCTTATCAACTTTTAATTGCACGACTAAGTGTTACCCTGGCAATGCTCAATTCCTTGGGTACAAACAAGGAAACAAGGTTTGAATTTTATGAAATGTATCCAGCATTTATATTATTTAGAAGATCTATTTGATATACATGTGATTTAATTTATTTATTTCAGAAGTCTTGTTCAAGATGTATAAGATGTTTAAAACTATGATATGGGAAGAATTCTTCTAAGATAAACAGGTAAATGAAGAAAATTGGGGGACCAATTTGAAATACATATGCATATGCAGGATATGATAAAATTAATTAGAGAAGCTTCATTTAGTAAGATTAGAATCAAAGTGTATTTTTTGCTAGCAAACTCGGCAGCAAGAGGGAATTCCCTTTCCTTTCAATTGAAGCTGAATGTGCTTTTGCATTGGGCTCAAAGTAACTGAATAACAATTATTATAATATTTTACAGTTTTGCATTCGCAATGGACCTCTCCAAATGGCGGGGAAGAGGGGAAGTTAGTTAGTTGGCCCCAATTCAGTTTCCGTTGTCTCTTTCGTCTCTCTATATATAATATTGTCTCATGATTTACTAATTGGTTTCCCTGCTTTGCCACTGCGATGATTTCACAGTTTGAAATCTCTTGAATAAATTAGACTTTAATACATATGTAAATACTTGTTTGAGTGCGTACATATGTACTTAAATGAAAGGGAGACATCCGTAAGCCTGTGTGAATCCCTTAAGCAATTGAATAGCTTCCGAGATTAAAATAGCTCAGTGTAAGACTCGACCAATTGATTTCATTGAGAGTACTCGATTGACAAGTTCTCAAATCATAAAGTTAGGGTGACAACTTCTCTACTTTATAAGAATTTGTGTTGAAATATTCTACCCTTTTAAACACATTTGATTCCGACATGATGATCTGCATATTCAATTTTATTTCTTGAGTTTTAACAGGTCTCTAAATTATTTCTTTGATTTTTACTTCAAAGTTTTATTTAAAAATCGATTTTTGCTTAAATTGAATAAAGTGAAAAGTACCTTTTTATGCTTTACATTAAAGATCCTACAATATTACGTTATGAGTAATCTGAAGATTTTTATCAAAGTTATAAAATGCCAGTTGTTAAGCCAGTTTACCATGCAACACATTCTGTATACGCCATGGTGTTCAATATTTGATGGATTTGTCAATGCTTTGTGGGAATACCAATTAAATTGGATTTTAAACTATGAATATTCGTAAAGCATTTCATGATTACACAAATGAACGTATCGTAACTAATAAATCATCGATATCGGACTACTTTCTATTGATGATTGATAGCATGCAAGTATTTTCTTTGAAAACATTTTGAATTTGAATTCAAATTTCATAATCCTTGGCTTAATACGAATATGCTTATGGCATTTTATTCAATGTTGAAAATCCTCTTTGCTTTACGGATAAATTGGCTTCTGGTATGTTTCTCAGTGTATTTATAATTCTTTGCAAAAGACTTTGTTCTATTTGTTCGACCAATGACTTTGACTCTGACTCTGACTCTGAATCTAAGCCCATTTCAGAATTAATTACACTCGAATTGGGCCTCTGGTTACAGCTGTGTAACAATTTGCCCGCTGGGATTCATTTCGTTTCATTTTGAGGATGCAAAATGTGCAACTGCCAGACGCAATTCGCAATTAACATTGAAAAAGCTTCATATAATGGCTCAGAACTTAAGAACCTTATAATTACCATAGACGTGGGAAAAGAGAGAGGGGGAGGGAGAGGGAGAGAAAGAGAGGAGAAAGGGAGGTAAAGCATTTGGCAAATTTATGGTTGTTCTTAACATTGTGAATAAATATACACATTGTGCAATTTAACAAGTTATATTTAAATACATGAATCTTGCAAATGCTGCCTGCAATTACAAATGAGATATTGATGTTTGTTTTTACACGAGGGTAGCTTCAAAGATTACCGTCAAGTGCATCTAGATAAATTGACCAATTAAAAGCAAACTGATTGTCGTATTTCTATATTTAATTACTAACTATATTTTGTTTTATTTAAATGATGTTATTAATGCTGAAATATATCACAAACAAACCATGTGATTTTCTGTCGTCTCATTCTCGTTTTGAATAGGATTAATAAAATAAAAACGAAGTTTTAAGCATTTTATATTAAATTGTAAAGAGCTTTTCTTTTAAATACTATTAGTCATACCGAGAAATATGAATTATAATTTAAATGACAGTAATTATATCAATAAATATTTATTTTTATTTAAATGGCAGTAACTACGGGTATGTTGTTTTAACTAGTTGAGCTCCCCATGTACGTATTTTCGAAAGGTACATCCGACAGGCAAAAGGATGTACTTGAATATACTGGAATCTGCAGTAGCATAGCGATATGAAATTGTTGCAAGTTTTCACGGCTGACGTGCCATTATTTGTAAGTGGTGAACACATCCTTCAGAGGGAACATCAACAACATCATCGTCCTTAGTCCTCCCAACTCTCAGCTCTCAGGTCTCAGTCCTCAGGTCTCAGTCCTCAGAGCAGGGTGTAAGTAGTTGCTGAGGATGACGATGTCGTCTTCGACTCCAATATGATGGGGTAAGCACAACAATAACGGAAGAATATAAGAGTGCGAGAGCACACACAAATGCACGAGACAAATGCATTTCCAAAGTTTGCCTTTCTCCGGCACGCGATGATGTGAACATGGATGTGGATGTGGATGTGGATGTGGATGTGGATGTGAATGTGGATGTGGCACGCCATGGCAAACAGTTTCTGGCAAGGCGCCGCGATCTGGAGAATGATTTCGCTCGTGTTGCAGAATTTCAATTTGCTCTTGCGCAGCACATAAATAAAATCTGTTTTATTATTTTTCGGCATAAGGAGCTGCCAACTTTTGCCGCACATTGCGACAGCAGCAAAAACAGCATCCCTATGTCCCAGAGAGATACAGAGACATCTGCTTTTCCCTTTTCCCCTGTCCCTTTCCCAATTCACTCTGAACTCTCTCTCTGACATTTACACGCCAGTTTGGCCACAATGCAACCTGATGTCACAATTACCCATAAAACTGGCCATGAAACATATCCTGGCACAGTACTACGAGTACTGTGTAGAGTAGTATTATTTTTATCCCCAGGTTGATTACCAAAACTGACAGTTTAAAGCTCTTTAAAACGTGTGTGTTACAAGAATAGTTAAGTAATGTACAATTACAAGCTATTGTATACATTTAGTGTAATCACAATAGTCACATAATTTAATTCATTTCGTTTACTTGTGTAACAAGCTAACAGTTATTATTTAAGGCACTAGTCACTATTCCATAAATTGATTTAATGATGATTTAATAACTTTAGCTTGATTACTAAGCTGAACTCATAACAATGAATAACTTAAAATTATATACATAAATTGAAATAGCTGTCTGGCAGACAGTCTGCCCTTCTTTTTTATCGTTTGTTGGTGATGTCAACTCAAAATTTGGATTAATAACATTCAACAGTCTCTTATATGGTGTTTGCTTACATGGATGCATTAGTTCTAGTTAAAAACGCCGCTGGCACGGACGCAAGTCATAAAATTGAATTAATAGAAAAAATTGAATTTAAGGGACAGGCAAACAAGCAAAGTTCAAAAAAAGACGTTAATCAGGCTAATAAGTCAGCAAGTTTATCAAGTTATTTTGCTCAAGGGAATATCATAATTGGGGAAATTAATCTTTCGACAGTTTAATTTAGAACAAATATATAAAATGCAAATTCATCATGACTCATTGTTATACCTCAATTAAAAGTTGACACATAAAAAGGGTAAAAATCATAGAAAATATTTTCATTTGCAAACTCAATCCTCTTAGCCGTATTGACAAATCAAATAATATGTCTCCCAATAGAATTCCGAATTGATTCGGTCATAAGCCGATTCATGTGTATGTTGATTTGTTCAATGATTCTATGATTCTATGATTTCTGCTCTATTTACATAACTCTCATCGCATGCACAATATTTCTTTTTATCTTCTCCACCCTATTATTGACATTTTAAACATATGCATTAGAGAAATGGAACGGACACATGTTGCAAGAGGGATTAGCTGCAATCTGAATGGGTTGATTCGTTTTGTCATTATGTACATATCAAATTATTAAAGTTAAACAACTTTATTTATAAGTTCGATTTTAGTATCATTTTTGATTTAGCTATGATTGGCACTTTAGCTAATACATCAGATGTAATACATTAAATGTTGTATATTGTTGCTTTCAGTGATTGTTTGGAAAATTTAAAGTCTTTTATCAATTACTGTCTAAAGTGTGAATTATGTGAATGCCGAATGCAGTTCGCAGGGTATCTCATCTTTCTGCTTTTGATTAATATTAGTCAGCTCAATTATTTTTATTATTCTGCTTGAAGAGAGACGTTTTTTTTGTATGCCATCAATTTGTTGTGCATGGCAAATGCGATTTGTGCAATTGGGAATCAATGAAATTTCTACTTCCCACTACTACAGCTACTCCTTGGCCAACAATTGTCAAACTGCCAAAGCAAACAAAATATTTGTTCTGGCATAATTTGCAAGTGCGGTTTATACAGATGAAAGATGAGAGACAAAAGAAACACAGAGAGAGGGGAGATGGACAAGAAGAAATAGGGGCTGGGTGACAGGAAGTTAACAAATCAGTCATGTGTTTCAAACTATTCCGTAACTAACATGCCTCACTGACTGATGACTGACTAGCTGATTGACTGGCTGTCAGATTGCAACTAAATAATTTGCCGCTATCGTGGAAACCAGTAGCAACAACTCTCAGCTAGTAGCTACCCAGCGCAGCAACAATTTCTCCAAATTGTTAAATTGAAATGAAATGCCTGACAATTGAATTGTGCCAAGCAAATTGAGAGCAGGGTTATGGCAAGCCAAACCCAAACCCAGACCCAAAAGGCAGAGGCAAAGGCAAAAGTAGAAATACAAACAGATGGAAGAAGGGTATGGGGTGTTGGCCTGGCCAGAAGCTTTTGCAGGAGTTGTACAGGAAGAGGGACGAGGCAAGTTGATGACGATGATGATGATGATCTATTAACCCCAACTGCGGCCAAGTGCGACTGACGGAGACAGTGCGTCGAACGTGTTTCCACTGCCGTGGTTGATGCCACCGTTGCTACTGCTTCTGCCTCTGCTTTTGCCTCTGCTTCTGCCTTTGCCTCTGCCTGTGACTACTACATCTGGCACACTGCTGCCGTCATTTTAATTTGCGTGAAAGCGCAAAAAGATTTCAAAATTAAATCAGTGTGCGACAGGGACTCACTCCTCCATGCCCTCCTCCAGGACGCACAGTGCACACTGCAATTGAGACCAGGACAAAACGCAATGGAACGTTTGCCGGAATGAAACTCTTTTAACCAGACATGAAACTGCATCATGAGTGAGCTCAATGAAACTCTTACCCTTTCACTCACCCAAAAAGCCCTCTCTAGATGGAATTGCAAAATGAACATTTTGCTGGCAAACTCACAATACACGATGGAACTTTTCTTTTGGGATGTTTGCGTTTTAGAACGTCTTTAGGCTTTTATGCATCGACTAGTACATGTATGTTGGTAATTTCAAGTTCTCATTTCACATATTGGTACTCATAAGTGGTAAAGTATTAGGAAGCCAAACTGGAGCATAGAACAGATAGTCGCATTACAGTCGTATTCAAAGAGTTCAGATAAGCGTAACTTTGAGAAAAACTGAACCGATTCCCAAGCGGAATGTCTTTTTCATTATGATTTGCCCTTTGAGTTCCAACAAAACTCAATTTTCTTCTTATATTTATTTAATTTCTTAAAATCTATCAGCAGATAAATTGCTTGGGAACATTAATGTCCACATTTGTGTACAAAAAGTTTCAAATACATATATTCTTATTTAAATCCAAAATCAATATAAGAGCTTTCATATAGCACATGCAATTCGTTGCACTTTTGACAAAGAATTGACAAATGAAACTGAAATAAAATATTTTACAATTCAACATTCCATGTGTACTGCCATTCTGCCATTTTTGAAATAAAGTTTTTATATGTCCGAAATAAAATTAAATATCAGCAAATACCTGAAATGAGCAACATTTCAGCATCAAAGAAAAAATTGCTTTTGTCGTATGTGAATAACTGCGAGTACTATAAATAAACGGACATTGTGATGGGAGTGTTTATTTTTGTTTTGTAATTACCGATCGAATGTCAGAAGACGATGCATAGGCCATTTGGCAATGTTTATTCGTCAGTTTGTGAAGGCGTCTATCCATAAATAAGCACATGACTTGTTTGCGACGTAAAAATTGATAAATAAATGCATGGCTAAGAATAATAGCCGCAAGGATTACCAGCAAAAACAACGGCAGCAAAGCTAAACAACAGTACGCTTGTAAAAGTAAAAAAAAAAACAAAAAAAAACTGGGAAGTATGAAAGAAATAATAATACGAAGAAGTAGGCGAACCAGTGGAAAGGAAAAGGAGCGAAGGAGTGTAGGGGGTAAAAAAAAAAGTTACAAATAAATAAATAAAGAGAACAGCGCACATTCTGCACGCAAGACAACCTCCATCACAAGTATGGGACCTATGAGGGGAAGAGAGTCCCGGGGTTGGGCACGTCAGGTCCTGGGATGAACGCATTGTTGCCAACTTAGATTAAAAGTGATAGCCAACAGAGCTCGCGGCGCGCCAATTGAGAAAGCAATCACAAAAACGCACTGAGGCCACGAACAGAGATGGTAAATAACAAGCAGTAAGAATTTAAATCGTCAAAGGCATATAACAGATACCCTTTACCCTATACATACATACATATATGTGTGAAGTATACCCTATGATGGAAAATAATAAACATGTTCAGCATGCATTTTCAGCAATTTAAAGATGCAGAAGAAGATGGGTTGCACTTTTATAAAAGTATAAATGTTATATTAAATTTAAATATTATAAAATATATATATATATATATAAAAAAGTTGATAATTATATTGTGACTAATCTGCATTACAAGAAATTATAATAATAGTTTTAAATTAAATGAATAATTCAGAGTTTTTTCCCTTTTTGATTTTGAAATGAATTGACAATGACAGTTGCCATATCTGTTGCATACATGACGACTGCAATATTCTAAGTACCTTATGCAATCATTTATTACAGGACATAGGGTATTAGAATAAGTAAAGGATAAACATGAATAGGGGAATAGAGAATGGTTAACGTAAATGGGTTAGGAATGGGATGAGCGACAAAAACCAGAGCAAAAGGAAAACAATTTATAATTGAAATCAGTGTCAAGACAGTAACAGCAACAACTAAATGCAAGTACAACAACAAATACAGTGAGCGAGCGAGAGAGAGAGAGGGAGAGAGAGGAAATACAAAAACAAACAACAACAAGAATCACAATGTTGTTGCAAGCCATCCGGCACTTAAGTCGACTGTCCAGGCAGATGAGGATGAAGGAAAAAGCATTTGCAAAAAGCGTTGGATGCTCAAATTAGAGGCAAAAAAAGGGAACGTAGCGAATAGAAAAAACAAAAGAGAAAATATAGAAACACAAATTAGCTAATGTTAAATAAAGCCAATTCGTTAAAGTTGTGCATGCTGTTGTTGCATATAAAAAAAAAATATACAGGATACGGAACATGGGGCATGAGACCATCAGCAAAGACCCAGGCACAGATATGAGTCCCCAGAGGCAATGGCAATGCGTCCCTTCACAATTGGGTCAGCTCACATTTGGAGCAAAAATGGCAAATGCGACGAGCCGTAACGAAGGCATTAAAACTGCTTCAAATTCGAGATACTCTTAACATCAACTCTTCCACTTGTGCGGAAGACTTTAACTTCTATTAAATTAGCAAACCATTAAATTGAGAATGATGGCAAATGGTTTGTATAAAGCAGCCACTGTGAATACATAAGAAGTTGTAGACAGAAGATAGTTATGTTCCCACTTCCGAAACGGATTCAATTTTGCGGAGAGCAAATTTTTATTGCTGTGCATCATCTGTAAAATTCTTTATGTAATCATATTAAACAATTATTATATGTGGCAAATCATTTTGTTGTAATGCCATTTGTGGCTCAAAAGTTCGAGGAGAACTAAGAAGAGTTTTGCATCTTCTCCAATCAAACCCCTAAACTATTTTCATTTGAATGCATTTTCAATAAATGCACAAAAGTGACTAATGAGCGACCATTTCCATTAATTAATTATATTTCAAGCAGTATAAAGGATTTTTTTAAGCTGATGTAAAGGCAAAATGTTGATTCGAGTCACATGGAGTATGAGTCAAGGCACTTGAACCCACTTCAAAGTCTGCGGTTCCTTGACAACACAATTTAATTTGTTATATCTATCAAGTGGAAAACAGCTGTGACCAGAAAATGTTGCTTTTAATTAGAGAAAACCATTTATAAGAATGTATATAGAGGTGAAGTAGCTTAAAGTGGATGATAATCCTGCCCCTAATATCAACATATGACCAAAGAGATTTAATAAGAAGCTGGTTTTCTTCTCCCTAATCAATCAATTAGCCTAGCAAAAGAATTAGCTAGTTAGAAATGTAGAAAACGCTAGACAGCAATTAAGATTAATGAAGGCTCTGAACTGAGTCTGAGTCGAGTACTCGTAGTTGATAGTATGATACTAAAAATATACTCATGCCAGCAAAGTAATGAGGTAATGAGCACATGATTCGAGTATAAGAAAGCAGAGTTAAGTAACGCACAACTTTGGCCATAAACTGATTGACCATTGATTTATGAAATGACTCTCTCTCAATTGTGATGACAAATTAAACTCAAAGACTGATTGATTCGATGAAAATAAAATATTAATCTAACTTCTATTCTTAATTGTAAGTACATCATAACACTTTGTATCAAATGAACTGTATTTAATCAGTGGACAAATAAGGTTAAATTCAGCAAAGAAATCATTGACTCTGCTATTTGCAGAGCCGAGAGTCGTATTTTATTGGAACAACAATCCCAGAGCTCAGTATGTGTCCAAGTCTGGGACTAAACGAAAGTGCTTAGCCACTAATTAATGACCACTTTTGGGAACAGTTGGCAGTTTCTAATTACAAGTAAATAAATAAACGAAATAGTATCCAAAACAGAAACCGAAACAGAAACAGAAACAAAACGCAATGAGCAATTGTAAGGACCTTCCTGCTGGCTTCTGGTTAATCCTAATCCCAGTACACGCAATACAAATAGTCCGACAGTCGAAGTAAATTTCCAGAGGCAACGAACCAAAAATGTTTGTTTGTCTATCGTGTTGAATTTTGTTGGATTCTATGGAAATCCGAATACATTGCAATTTGATTAAGCTAGCGAGAATTTCATTTCACATTTTTATGCAAATTTAATGACATTTTATTTGTATTTATTTAAATTCAATGCCAAGGCCGACTTCTATTTTTATTTTTATATATACATATGTTATATGTATATATTTTTTTTATAAGTTTTGCATTTTAAATTTCCCACAGAAAAAGAGACACAGAGAGAGAGAGAGACAAAGAGAGAGAGAGGACCTTGCCACGCTTCATTTCTGCTTGACTGACATGCCACACGTGTGGCATGAACAATTCGGAACAAAAATTTTCCATTCAAATTCCCTTGCCAAAGATCTGACAGGGAAGCCCCAATCTTTACAACTTCTAAGGCTTGAAAATTATTCCGGTTTTAGTACCATTTTTCTTGTCAAAATTATTCAATTATTAGTGAAGCGAAGAAAAGCCAACAAAATGTATACATACATATGCGAGTGAGTGTGTGTGTGTGTGTATGTCAGAGTACACATGATAAATGCCAAAAAAGAGCAGTCAAGTAGGTTAAGACACTGGCAATATTATGGAATAGGAAATACCTCGTATACTTAATATTGTATCAATTCATTTCTTAAATATATTTTAAATAGGGAGTACTTCATAGTAATACAAAGATATTTTAAGCAAAATAATAAAAAGATAACTTAGTTAGAAATGTCAAAGAATTATAACAAACAAGAATTATAAACATTTTAATAATATATTTAACGAATGTTATAGCGAGTCTACAAGCTAAATATAATAATCAATATATGAAAATGTTAATTTATAACGTTATATTAACATGTTAAGAACAGTTATATAAACAAATATATTAAAATATCAGTACTGCTTTATAATCTTAAACATGATCCCAATTTGAGAATAAACAAAATATAATATAATTATAATAATATAATAATAAAACTAATTTAAGACAAATAATTTTAGGAAATTTACACAACGAAGATACCCCACTGTAGCAACGTTACAGAGTAGGCATATCCGTATGTTTGTACATATAGTATATATGTATGTGCTTACAACACTCATCGGATGTTGGATGTTGTATGGAACGTAAATTTACTTTTGTTCCCTAATTCAGAGCTGGCTTTGCTGTCGCCTGCAGGCTGTTGCGTTCAGGTCGCGTTTTTGGCATGTATTAATTTTCAATTATGATTAAATGTCAATCCGGCAGCTGTTATCAAAACTCCAACAGGAAAATTGGGACATTGGGCATGGTCAAAAAGAATCCAGAGTATGGGAGAATTGGTTAGATTACATGTTAATTTCATACTCGAAATACTTAGCAAATTGATTTGTCCCTTTGCACAGAATTGACCTTTTCTGTGCTGCCTTTTCATTTTACTGAAACTCAAATATCAAATACAATTTTTTATTTAATGTAATATAAAATGACGCATTTTCGCAGTATTTCTTTATGCACTTCAACCAAAAGTCCTGAAACGTTTTCAATGTTGGCAATTAACAAACAACCAGGCAAAAGCAAAAACACAAACAAAAACACTACAATGCTGGATATATTTGCGGACCCTTTGAATATGATATTCAACGGCCAGAAATATCTGTTTAAGACATAACCTAAGCGAAGCGTTTTCATCTCAAGTTCAGCGTACTTTAATAAATTATTAAATACTATAATTAAATCGACTATAGTGTTAAATTTATAAACATTATGTTACTTAACATAAGTTTTATAGGTTTTATAAACCTAAGACTAGTGTAAATGAGCTCTTGGACTCCAATTCGATTTCATATCAATATCAATATAAATATAAATATTAATATAGCTAAATAAATAAATGCAAATATTTCTCGTGCATTTAAAATACTTTCTTAGTTTAGCAACAACAAAAAAACTTCTAAAATTAACTAAGTTGATCTTTTATTGTCACGTACTTTTAAAGGGACATTAAGATACTTATGTTACACTCTCATCATAGCGCTTAAATAAGTGTACTGGTATTAATTTTAAAAATAATTTAACTAATTCACATCTCGATTTTTACACAATATATATTTATTTATCAAATGCTCAGTCTTTAAGTTAATTTATTTATGTAGGTATTGCATTTACTTTTATAATTTTATTTTATTTTATTTAATTTTTTTTAGCACAAATATGAATGAAATTATCAGAATCAAAACTTTATGAGTTATATTTAGATTAGCCGGATTAAGCTTTACTCCAGTTTTAAAAATTGTCTTAGACACGCCAAAGAAAGCTGCTTTTAGGATTATCACATTGAAAACTCGTTTTATTTAAATTAAATATATAAATCAAACCATTTTCTTTATATATATGCTCACTTAAAAATAAACTGCAAACTTATTTATAATAACTTATTTTTATGAAGAATAAGTCATTGTTAAAAATAAACCAGTAAAATGGCTGAAAAGTATTTAATTGTTAGATTTTTAGCAGAGAGCCAAATTTATTTAGATTTTCATATGTTTTTATGACACACAACATGGCTTAAACTGTCCGATATTTTAACGTAAAGCAAATATTTACCCACCAAAGCATATATAGTATATATATGTATGTATGTATTTGCTTTTTACTTTTAAAGTTTATGTGTGTGTTTGTGTGTGTCTAGTTGGATACACCGTTGACCAATTTGGCTGCTTGCCACATGCGACAATTTTGCAAATAGGGGAAAAACTTTTCTTCCACAAAGCGACCTTGACTGCAGTGAATGCAATTGTCGGCCATTTTGGCCAACCACGCACACACTCACACACACACACATGCAGAGATTGACATACTCGCACATCGTAGAGAAAAGTTGTTTGGCAAAGTTTTTGAGTTGTTTTTATGTTTGATGCGAAAATGCGAGTCAATTAATTACAGGCAAGCGAACAAACACACCCAAACACACACACACACATAGAAAAAGGTATATGCATGTGTATGTGTATGTGTGTGTGTACGTGTTAGTCAGGTTCTTTTGTGTAGCATTCAATTTGGGGCAGCTGTAAATAGAACACCGCCATTGGTCGATATTTTATGGATGCCACACACAAAACTCAAATGAAAATGTTTGCATTTTATTTCGAGGCAGTTGGAGACATCATCTCCATAGACATGTGCCACAGATGCCATCATCTCATCTGTGTGTCTGTGTGTGTCTGTGTGTGTGTGTGTTTGTTTGTGTGGTTGCATAAATAAGGGTATAAATGAAGGGCTAATGAGGTCAAGCGGGCAATGGAATGTTTTATATTCGACACTTTCACTTTTGCCATAAGTTGAGCCACTTATCTTAGTTGTTGCTGTGCACGATGACTACTGATAAGCATCTCTTTCTCTCTCTCTCTCGCTCTCTCTCTCCTTTTCTCTTTTATTCTCTATCTTTATATTATTCTCTTTCATTCTTTGCACTTACCATAAACAGTCTGGCCAATAATTAGCAGCATTAGCAGCCAGCATCTAGGCCAGGGCACAACTGAACCACTCGACCATCTGCTGAGTCTCCACATTTTGTGTGCCCCGTTGTTGCTGTTGCTGTTATTGTTGTTGTCTCCTCAATCTCCCCTCCTGCTGCAACCAGCAACCACCACCACAGCTGCTCCACAGTTGCACAACAAGTATGCTATTGTTGTTGTTGTTGATGATGTTGTTACTGTTGTTGTTGTTGCCCAGACACCTGTGCCAAGCACCTAGTATCTGCAATGGGAAAAATGTTAAGCAAATATAAATTAAACTTGTTTCATTTAGTTCGAGTTAAAGAAAAGCGCACAAATAAACCAAGTTCTCATCGTGCTTGACTCGAAAGTTTTCCCCGAATAAATGCACAGCAAACACATTTCCTACCAAAAATTGTTTGTTACACTTTCTTATGCTATTTTGACCTGTTTTAAATTAAATTTGCAAAACACACTTTGTGCATAGCTAACAAATTAGATTGTATATATTTCTTTAGTCCCTTTAGTCATTTTGCATATTTTATAGCAATATTATATTTATCCTTCACATTGCATTAATTTAAGAACTTTTCATAAATGAATGATTCAAATGGACATTCAGTTTTAACGAATTAATAGATTTTTATTGTCAAGTCACTACTGTAATAATAATAGTTTTTGACATAAGAATTTGAATAGGTATTCAATAGATTTTCCCAAAGTAATAGACATTAGTAAATTCTGCTTCCTAAGGGTCAGGCAGTCAGTACCTATCTTTCAAAAGTTAATGATTAAATTTAAGCTTGGAAATTAAGAACAAATTTAAAGGTTTCTACTGTCAAATCACTTTTTTAATAATAATTATATTAAACAAAGGAATCTTAAAAAATATACAACTGTTTTTATAGCCACCATAAACATTAATCAACCAATATAAATAAATTCCTAGGTGTCAAAATATCTGATGATTATTCAAATCGAGACTAAACAATGAATCCATTCGATACATACTTCAAAATCAGTGCAAGTTGCTTGCGTAAGATACAATTGTATTGGTTTTGAAAATTGCATAATCAAGTTGAGTTGAGCTTTATATTGAATTGCATTTTGATTTCATTTGGCAGCTCAATTTTTGGTTGGATGATATGTGCTTTTGGGCTTTAGGCTATTTGGACACTATGTAATTTAGTTTTGTGTAGCAAGTGTCAAGTGACAGGTGAATGTCCCACCCACTCGTTGTTAGCACCTCTGGGGCAGCCGGCACCTGCCGTTTTGACCCACATTGATGACTTTGGTTTTAAAATGCGGCCAGTGGCGCCATAAAGCATGACCCAATTGAATTGTTACGCTCTGGCTAATAAAATTTTATGTGCGACTATTATTAGGCTCTCGTGTCTCTCGCTCGTTGCCCTCTGGGTGTGGGGGGGAAGATACATGGTGATAGGGGGTTGGGGGGCGGGAGGAAAACAATGCCCAGCAACCAACAGAAGCAGTAACAACAACTATACATATTGTTACTTACTGTCTGGGGGTGGGGAAAATAGGAAGAACAACCACCTAGATCCTAGCGCCCTTTACAACTTGTTTTTGCGGCTTTTTGCGAATCCGAATCCGTATCCGTATCCGTATCCGTTCCCGAATTCGCAGCGCGAATTCAGTTTTTATTTTACTTTTTTCCCACTCTATCTAACTTCTTCTTTTCCTCTTTTTTTTTGGTGCTTGAGCCGAAACTAATTTATTTCCTGTATTGATTTTGCGACCGAGTCGAGTTAGCGTCCAAAATTTATGCATAACTTTGTCTTTATCCTCGTCGTCGTCGTCGTCGTCGGTTTTGTTGCTTTGATATCAGACACTTTGATTACACGCCTCAATAGTGCGCTCAATGTGTGTGTGTGTGTGTGTGTGTGTGTGTGTGTGTGTATCCTGGGTGTGGGTTCATGTTTTTCGAATTTTTTGCGCTTCGCTTGTCTTATGCGACTCGTGGCGTTAAGTACTCTGCCGCCCACGAAATTTGCATAGTGCCAGACAAGCAGGCGCACAATCCATTTGGCTAAGAGAATTTTCCCCCAAAAGTCACAATGTCCAAGAGATGACCCTCTTGAATGGGCATGGCGTAAAGTAATGATACCCTGTACCATAAAGTTCGGCCATCTGGGCTCTTCTAAAGTACTATTTTCTGTCGCGAGTCTAATGATCCTTATTTTATTACTTCTTATGTATAACATTCACTCAACGTCAAGCAAATGAATATACTTGCCACTTAAAATGTTGTTTTGACCGTACGAGAATGTTATTGAAATTTCAATAAAAGAATTAGCGATTCTGAATTTTTTATTTTGACCGTGAGCTGTAATTGTTTGAGAGTTAGTTAAGTGAGTTACAGGGTATTCCCTTAAATCATTATTATTTACTTACAAATTAATTTGACATTAATTTCTATCCAACTAAAGCTCTTGATGAAGTCGAACTATATTTTGATACATTATGTATTATTGAATATAAAGCCCCCTTATTATTTTAATTATGAATTTTTAAATATTAAACTTAAATTTGCGCTATAACTGCATTTACAGAGTATCTATCAGCGTATATTCATTTTGAAAACTGCGACTAATCACATTAAAGTAAAACTTATAGATTAGAGCTATAACTGCTTGAGAATTATTCGACAGATTTATCTTTAGTGTGACCCGAAAGAAGTCCAATCAGCAGCCCACTGCAAATATCTCAAATTTATGAGGGAAAAGAGCGAAGCTCTTGCTGATTAATGTCCATAAACCTGTCGACTGTTAAATTTTCTCTCACATATAAGTATATATGTGTGTGTGTGTGTGTGTGTGTGTTTGTGTTTGTGTTCCATCAATTTGCCATAACCCATGCTTATGTCTGACATATGCTCATGTCTCACACCTCGCCCACGGCCACGCACAGCTGTCGTGTACTTTATAACGCATACGACACCGCAACAGCCATAAAGTGTCGTAAAGTGCATTAGAGCGCACTTGGCGCAATACACATACACAAAGCATAAAAAAAAATATATATAACTAACCGGAAATCAGCAAAAGAAACGAAAACACAAACAAAAACAGCAAAAACAGAAAGCAAAAGCAATGCAGATGCCACCCTCAAAAAGTGGCAGAGAAAATGTCTTGCATAAATATTCATGCGCCCACGAGAGACAGAGAAAGAGATAGAGATAGAGAAAGAGAGAGAGGGAGAGGGAGTCACCAGACCGGGCAGAGCCACCAGACCCAGTAGGACCAACACTCGGAGCTGGCGGGGCGACTAACACCTACGGCAACGAGCCATGGGGCAAAGGCGTCGCTGATTCCGCATACTTTATGCCATTTCTGATTGTTTATTATTGCGACACACACACGCACACAGAGGGAACGACACAGTCCAGCAGGAAAAGGGGAAAAGATTGGTTGAAGAGAGGCAAGAAGAGAGGTTCCAGCGGCCAAGGCAGAGAGGCATTTAAATGCCTTGGAACATTTATTGGCGTGTTTTACGCGCCATAAACTGAAATTCATAAACATTTTATGCACTACATGTGTAAATGTATCTTCGTCCCTGTGCACCTATCTCTTGCACCCCCTCTCTCTCTCTCTCCACTCAGCGTTCCTCTCAGCCACTATATTCACTGACTGCAAACTGCAGCTGCATACATGAGCAATTTTTTTTGGGCAGCAAAAACAAGGCACATTTTTAGTCGTTAGTCAATGGGAAACTTAAAAAGTAAAAGATTTGAAAATGCATAACTTCGGTATTCGACTGAGGGATACTCTTAAATTTTTGGAAAAAGGCCATTTTATGAAAATATTAAATTTGCATGAATATTTAAAATTAATTTGAAATAAAATTAAAGTAAATATATAGTTGGAAACTTTGCAATTTGAATTTAATTTTTTTAATTGTTAACTTACATTCTTATATTAAAAGAACTAGTCATACGATATATAATTACGAGTGCAACGGAATGAATTAGCTCAAAGTTTCTGGTAGACTAACTTGTACTTAAACAGAAAATTAAAAGAAAATACAATTGTTTTGTGAGAATGATTTCATTTTCTTGCTGTCACCATTTTTATCCCAAAGCACATATGCTCAATAAATGTCTTGCAACAGAGTTTTGGGTGCTGCACCAAAAGAAAAAATATAACAGAAAGGTAGCATACTTATGTGAGCAATGCTGCAGGCATTGCGAAAATGCGGTATAAAAATTCATTTTATTGCTTGCGTTTTTATTGCCGCCAGGCATTGTTTCAGCTTTTGCCTGTGACTCTGTAATTGTTACAAGCGATACACTTACAGTTACTGTTACTGTGACTGTTAGGGTTGCTGTTGTTGCTGCTGCTGCTGCTGCTTCTTTGTCTTTGTTGTTCTCACACAAAACGTTGCGCATACGCCGCATGGGCCTCATGCATATGCAAAAGCCACAAATGTCGCAAAAGCCAACAGGCAAATGGCAACTGGCAACTGGTAACTGGTAAGTGGCAAGTGGCAGGCTTGGCAGGCGTGGCAAGTGGCAAGTGGCAAAGTGGCAAACGTTGCCTGTGTGCGTGCCACTGATAAGCGCATTATGAGCTTGAATGGCTTCGATTGGCTTTGGTATTGTCCTTTGGCATCTTTGCTTATTTTGTATCGCGTTCTCAGTCAATTTTGCTTGAAAGGCGCGATAATTGCGCTCAAAGATATCGCCAAAGAACAAAACAAAAAAAAGGTCAAAAGGACAAAGGACATACATACATACATAATAGTATTGTATCGCATGTATCTGTATACTGATTATATATTTATTTATGTAATGCAGCACCTGGCGTTCCAATTGAAATTACTTACGAGAATCAGATCAAGCGCCTCTTTTGTGCTATTTCATTGCGTACAGACCATGAAAATTGTTTTCATTTCCAATTATTATTTTTATGTGCATTCATTGTCTCGCCTTTTGCCTCTCACTAACGGTTTGGACCACGCATGTTTTTATAGCCCAATGCTGAATCAGCAGAAAATCACAAGTGCCCTTCATTGTACTTGATTAATTTGATCAAGTTCCAGACAAGAGTCCCGAAAAACACACATTCTCTCTCTCTCTCTGTCCATCTCCATCTCCATCTGCACCTACATTTTCATCTCGGCTCTATCTCAATTACCTTCTTTACATTAACAACAGTCCTGAGTCGGAGTCTCTCCCCTTGTTTAGGCATGACTTCATGCCGCTTACGTGTCGCATCATGTGGGCTGTATAGAATTGAAACAAATTTGATCATACTCCTAGCATATACATACATAGCTATGGCAATGGGATTGCCACAACTGGAAACATACCCCTCCATCTTGACACATCTACATAAAGCAACAACATCAACAAAATCAGAACATCAGTTGCTGTTGCTGTTGCTGTAGATGTGATGAACACGCTATAGGAAAGGAAATGGCAATGGGAATGGATTGGGACATGGGAAAACACTGAAACCATACCAAAGATTGTCTGACTGCACAGTGAGTCACTCTTAGAGTTCATTAACGTATTTAACTGTATTTATTGAAATCAATTTACCAGCCTGTTAAGTGATTCTATTTTATTTAATTTAGTTTAAGCTTTATAGCCAACAAATAAATACAATTGGTTTAAAACTTCTTAATTGCGAAACTAGATATTGCTCTTATTGAACAATATATAATATAAATATAATATATGATAAAACAGTATTATATACTATAATATACTACAATAATTAAATGTAGTAATAATAATTGTCTAGTCAATATGTGTTTATGGTGTTGCTTTACGACAGCCATCAATTTTGGTTCTTACACCTATAATTGTTGGCACATTTTTTTGGAATTGATGTTTAAGAGGATTTGAAAAACAGGGTAAGGTTTTGACTTTTTCCTATAACTTTGAATTTCTATAAATTAATATTCATATTACAACATTTGACAAGTTACCAAAAAAAGCACTAAAATTATTTTTATTCCAAAGAATGTTATATTTTTTTTATAGTTAGTAATCTTTTTATTTGTTAAAGTAAGAGTTTAAGCTAAGAAAAAATCAGAATTCTAGTTTGAATATAAAAGTAAAATTAAGAGATTCATAAAATAAAGTATATTAATAAGATATAATTAATTCATAGCAATAATAATAATCAAAATTTTAATATAGTTAAGACTCCTCTCTGTAATGTATTAAAAAAAAACAACATTATTTACCGAAATTGTTTCAATATTAATTATTACTTTCTTTATTTATATATTTTAAATGTTCAATCAAACTTTTATTAATTATATATTTATAGTGACGAACAAATTAATTTAAAAGACTCGTCTTGAAGTGCTAGAACCTCATTAATTTATTGCCACGCTTTGTGGCAACTGATTTGAGTTGCCACACTGTTGGTTAAATTTGAGATTGGTAGAAGGATTGCCTATATTGGCACCACTGTGCGCTTAAGAGGCGTTGAAATTAGCTCGTCCCTCGTCCTTCGTCCTTCGTCATCGTCAGCGTCGTCGTCGTCTCTGTCGCCAACAGTTCAAGTGGCGCTAGATAAATGCTGAATTCGTGTCTGGCGGGCGCCCAACATTATTTGGTGGGTGGTGGCAGTGGCAACCAACCGAGTGGGTCGTGAATTGTGGGCCGCAATGGATCCTAGTGGGTTACGGGTGGGTCGTTGGCTGTTGGCTGTTGGCTCCGCCTCGTTGCCGCGATGGTAACACGCTTTAGTGCACATTAAGACTTGTTTACGAATTTGCTTGTAACATGAAATTAATTTGTAAATTTAAAGGTTGCCAATGGGGCGCCATCAAGCAGCTTCATCCACATCTACATCCACATCATGGCCCAGGGAATTAACTAACACAGAGCACATTCTAAGTGTGGAGTGTGGATACATACTGAATGGAATTGACGACACATGCACGCAGTTTAATTATTTGTCGTACTTCGACATCGTGACCAGGACGACAAACCCATCAACCAACTGTTGGCTCTCCTTTCCCCACTCTCTTTCTCATCATTCCCACTGGGATCTGGCACTCTCGCCAAGGAATTGCCAACATACTAAAAGCAGAGACTCTTGTCGTCTACTTGCGGTTGACTGCGACTCAACTCGACTCAACTCAACTCAACTCCCATTTCATTTAAATGCCTTGTAGTTATGTTTTTGGTACTGCACGCATTGCAATTTCCTCCAATTTGTATTTCAAGCAAATGACAAATTTCACGACAAACTCACGACATTTTCATACACTCAGCGAAAATTTACTTGCAATAATTTACAGCTAGCATTATAATAGACAAGATTTATAGTCACTTTAGACGTTAACTTAAATTGGTTACTTTTCTCAAGTGTGGAGTATACTGCATACTATACTATACTATACTATTGTGCATACAATTTGATTTGGTAGCTTGATTTAATTTTGCTTGATAAAAAACATCAATTTGATTTCAATGAGTTTATGTTGCTCACAAAACTAAGTGCACTATGATGATTGTTATTTTGAGAGTCAAAAGTTGCAAAACTATCGTTTCAAGTGAAAAAAACCTCTGTTTTAAGATTTGGTAAGCTTCAATTGTTTCCTCAAACCCAACTTTTATACTCCTGAGAATAAGTCTGCATTTAAGCTCTCATAAGTTAAACAATCTACTTATGATTTGTATTTTAAATGTTGATGTTGTTGTAAAAACTGTGAGCTGCAAATTGAAAGGAAATGAAAGTATAAATTTTACAGTAGACATTAGGCATGGAGGATTTGGGTCATTAAGTTTGTATCGCACAGTGTAATAAATCTGTCAACTTGTTGGCATTTACAACTTGAGTATTGTTAATGCTGTTGTTGTTGCAGCTGCTGCTAATGATGTTGTTGTTGTTGTTGCTGCTGCTGCTACTTAGCTCGTGGCAACATCATGTCAATTTTGATCCTTTGTGCTGAGTTCACGATTTGAACTGAACTTCGACTTTGACTTACAGTTGAAGCATTTGACTGTTTCGAACTTGTGGTTCAGAGGGGTAGACTGATTTTGATTTCATCAGCGACTTTGATTTGCTACTGTTACTTGTCTTGGCCTGTCGCTGATTTAAATTAAATTCGTGTACAACAACACCATCAACAGCAAGGACAACAACAAACACCAAATAAAAGCCATTTCGCCATTTTGCCAACTTCCTTCCGGCTTTGTTGGTTGGCCAACTTTTTGGCTCAAAAGTTTATGTGTGTATATGTATACTATGTATGTATATATATAAAAGTACTATATACTATATGGATATAGGGTATATATCTCAGCTAATATATGCGCCCAAAACGCTTCATTAAAAGCGACTCACGGACTGACTTCTGTTCGAGGAGATGATGTGGGTCTGTTTTGTGATACAGGGTGGCACAGGGTGGTACAGTCTTTTTAAAGCCTTTGCCCATTTATCAACTAATGGCCAAGTTTGTGTGTGCCGTGCATAAAAACTAACTACATGCCGTCAAGTTTTTGCTGTTGCCGCTTAAGCTACTTAAAGTGAACTTTAAACATGAAAGAAATCCCCAAGCGAGTGGAACTCGAAAGCAAACTGAAACTGGCTGTTGTTGTTCTTGTTGTTGTTGTTGTCACTTTTATTTTTATTTTATTTTTTGGGGGATAAAAGTAAAGTTGAGACTTAAGTAAATAGCACAGCGAGAGAGAGAAGCTCGATGAGAACACGTTGATACTTGGAAAGAGACACACATCAACATCTCAATTCGTCGTGGAATACGTTAAACGTTTTGAAATTCAATTTGCAAAAGTTGAAAAAGCTAATGATTGTGCCACAACTTAGTAGCCACTTAAGTTGACAGACACTAGACACGGACTCCAGCTGGACATTCGAGATACTTTTGAGATACGACAGATACATTTTCTATTCGCATTTAATAGCCGAATAAGTGCAACTTGAAACATGTCAAATGTCATCGATTCTTAAAAAATATATATCGACTTCCTTGTGCAACGTTGCACAGTTTAATAAATGATTTCAGTATCCGTAAAATGCGTTCACTCAGTTTGTTACACGAACTCCTTCTTTCCCCGCCCTCTCTCACCACGGCATTTCGACTCTTAGCCAAGTTCATGACATTTACAAAACTTTTGAAATATGAAGTTGTGCCAATAATCCCCTATCCCTTTGTCTTCTAACTATCTCTCAACCAGCTCTGAGCCAGTAAGTAAGTAAGCACTCGATGACACAGCAACTCAAC
Source organism: Drosophila neotestacea (assembly GCA_035044365.1). Lineage (NCBI taxonomy): Eukaryota > Metazoa > Arthropoda > Insecta > Diptera > Drosophilidae > Drosophila > Drosophila neotestacea. Next base: position 315,698 of record JAWNMD010000051.1, on the reverse strand, counting down.
GGGTTCCATTTTCAGTTCCGCTCCAAGTTGCAGGTTGCAGGTTGCAAGTTGCAAAGATGCAAGATGCAGGTTGCAGTTCCAGCTGCAGCTTCCCATAATGTAGTGTGAACAAAATGTGCAAGCTATCAAAACTAAAGAAATAAGTAAGTATCTCTCCATAAATAAAATTAAAAAGTATATAAACATTTTGCTAATGTAGAGTATAACATCGATTAAAAGAATTACTCTAAAAAGTCTTGGAAAGTATGTAATTTTAAGTGGATTTTGAATATAGATGTATGTGAAAGTTAAGTACAAAACTGGTCAAAAAGTGAACTCTAAAAAATTATTTTCAATTATCGCTAAAAACACTTTCAATCTAATCTAATTAAGAGTCTTAAGAGGAAAATTAAGAATATTCATATCGAATGCAAGACTTGATTTATATTAAAAATATAGCGCAAGCTAACTTTGGCGCGCCAAAGTTTGGATACTTGCAGTGCCCTGTGTAAGCCGTCAGATTTTTTACAAAATTTGTTGATTTTGAACCGATCGATCCTATGGCAGCTATATGATATAGTTGTCCGACTTACACCAAATTTGGTCAGCCTGTTTAAAACTTAGTCAAACACACAATGTGTATATTTGGTTAAGATATCTTGAGAAACAAAAAAGTTTTTCATACTAAATGTTGTTTTCGATCCGATCGTTCCTATGGCAGCTATATGATATAGTAGTCCGATTTACACCAAATTTGGTCAGCCTGTTTAAAACTTAGTCAAACACAGAATGAGTATATTTGGTTGAGATATTTTGAGAAACAAAAAAGTTTTTCATACTAAATGTTGTTTTCGATCCGATCGTTCCTATGGCAGCTATATGATATAGTAGTCCGATTCACACCAAATTTGGTCAGCCTGTTTAAAACTTAATCAAACACACAATGTGTATATTTGGTTAAGATATCTTGAGAAACAAAAAAGTTTTTCATACTAAATGTTTATTTCCAACCGATCGTTCCTATGGCAGCTATATGATATAGTTATCCGATCCGGCCGGCTCCGACATATGTGCTGCGTGCAGCAAAAAGACGGATCTGTACCAAATTTCATCGAGATAGCTTTAAAACTGAGAGACTAGTTTGCATAGAAACAGACGGACACACGGACAGACAGACGGACAGACGGACAGACGGACATGGCTATATCGACTCAGCTCGTCGCCCTGATCAAGAATATATATACTTTATGGGGTCTGTGAGGCTTCCTTCAATGCGTTACACATTTCGTGACAAAATTATAATACCCTCTGCAAGGGTATAAAAATTATTGGAAAACAATTGGAAGCTATTCAGTAAAAATTATGTTAATACTTATGGAATTCAAAGCATGCTTTGAAAATTGAGTGAAACGTAAGTAAATTTTAAAAAATATTCGAAATTAGAGATGACTTTGTGTCATGTCAGTTTATAAAGTATGTCTAATGTATGAAAATAAATTGCAAAGCTATGAAAGGACTCAAATGGAATATGTGGACTCAGTTGCTAATGTACGAGATGATTATCATGGTTCAGAGCCAAGGACCTAGTGGAAAGGTGGATCGTTGTCGATATCTGATAGCCGAAAACATACTCTTGACACGAGTTTGCTCGACCTATATCGATAATGAGATGTTTTTAACGACAAAATCGTTACTATACGATATCGGGGAGCCCCTGACTATATTTATAGATGAAAGCCATACTGCTATATTTGTCACAATTAAGGAATCGAAATTGCACAAGTGCCTACAGTTGAGAATAATACAATATAATGAATTCCATTGCTTTAAGGCAATAGAAGTGTCGACAATACGACTGAATGACTCCAGGATCTATTGTTTTCCATATCATGTATACCTTGCTGATCTAGCTATCAACACCTGTGACATACCGGATTTAAAAGAACACCAGTTAACCGTGCTGAATACAATTCGAGGAGCTCTTCATTTCGCATTATCCAAGGCTGTCACTTTGCAGCTTCAAGATATTTTGATCGTTGTCATTGTTATTAGTATACTATTGTAAAATTAAGACTTTCAATTAATGTTATCAATATTCTTTGGTCAATCCACTCAATATACACCAACTACTTGTCCAAGTTTTCTCTCATCCTTGCTGTGGTCATCATTCGGTTAGACCGCTCGTATCAATCAGGCAACATCCTGTCTGCATTCTAGACATTCTCGAGCAATTTAATGCAATATTGAAGCATCCGAATCAATTAAATTCAAAAACCATTTTACGTAGATAATAATGCATTTATTATTTCCTATTGGCAGCAATGCATAAAGACCAACTGATGGGGTTCATAAAGTGCATGTCCTTTGTCCGTCAGGTGCAAAAGCCACAACCACACCGACCATTAATTGCCATGAAATTTACAACAGCAATAGCGACAGCCTCAAGTTTATCAAATCTTCTAGTACAAATAGATTTCCCTCCTCCCATACCAATCTCCTACTATGTACAAATGACCCATAATTGTCACATAAACTGAGCCTCCTTCTACCATCTTCGAGTCTCTTTTTCTTTCTAGACTCTACTCTTAGTGTGTGTGGTACACGTTGACTTTTGTTCCGAGTCAACAGTGTGGAATGGCATAGAGCATAGTAAAAAGAAAAGTCTCCTTCCCTTCCCCCTCCATCAACAAAGGAAAAAAAGGCGCTGGCAGCGTGAAAAATTCATTTAAGCAGTCGGTAAACTGCGCTCTCATATATCATAGACCAGGTCAGAGCTGAAGCTATAGGTAGAGGCTGTGGTTGAGACCGCACCCAAAGAGAAGAAAAAAGATAGTAGGCCAGAGATTCCGGCTGTTATAGACCCTGTACTTATTCTGTAAAAACACGAACAAATACATTTTGTTCTTACGCCCGCAGCCGTTCAAAACTGTTTCTTGAACTACTTTCGATATTGATCAAATTTTCTGGTTTAAAAAATGTTTCTGTAATTCAAGTTTTAATTATATGAAATTCTTGATTTTAGCTTGCATTTGTTAAGTATGTATTTGACAATGACTTTGAACTAAAATTGACAAACAGAAAAAGCCGATATAATTGAAATATTTGCCAACAGTGAAATAGTAAATAATACTTAAATAAAGTATTGCGTATTCGGTTAAAGAAAATCCAAAGTCAACCAATCGGCAAAGAATTGAAATTGTAAACTGAATATATTAAAAAGAAAATGTCAGATGAGCTATTAACCTATGTATCATTAACTAATATTTTACACAATATCGATATGATCTTCTAAATTATTATCTTTTATTTGTATCTATTCATATTAAACAAAAATTGAAAAAAATGTTAAAATTTCCATATTTTTCTTACAAGCCTATTAGACTCTTTGTACTTCTTGAGTACAGGATCTGAAAAAGGATTTGGCCAGCAGCCTAAGGCCCACACACAAGGACGAGCACAAGGAAGAGAATGAGGAATAGTTTGAGGTCCTTGTGGCTAGGCGCGCGTTTGGTTCATAAATCATTAGGCTCGATTGTGTGTCCAACACGTTCTTGTTCTAGCCATGTGGATGAATGTTTGTTGGGTGGTTTTGTTTGGGTGGTCACTTACTCTTGTAGTGGGTGCACAATGCCCTGGTCGAGGGCTGGGGGCCAACTCTATATAGTATATTGCTGCCCTCGCACACACTAAATTAATAAAGCATTTGCTATCCGGTAGGTAGACCCTGCCTCTCTCCGTAACCCCCTTCAAACAGACACCTCTGCATAGTCGGCCTTTAGGCACCTCTTCAACCCACCAAAAAAATTACAGCTCAAAAAAGATAATAAGCAATGAATTATCCTACACGCAACGAGTATCAAAATTAACCTGCCTGCCTCTTTCACACACATACACGCATGTGAGTGTGATTATTTGTGTGTGTGTGCTCAGTAGAATTTATCGCACGATATGCCTGATACTGAGAGTTGTAATTTTTCATGAACGCACACTGGGAAACACATGCATGCGTGTAAAAGAGATGGAAAAGGGGAATGTGGTGGGGAACAGGAAAAGGAGTAGAGAGATGGAGATGCAGACGAAGAAAGAGATGGATATGGAGCGACAATGCCAACGATGTGGCTGACTTTGAGCCATGGCCAAGAATGAGAGAGAGAAAGTTCGGGGCACGTCCACCCGACAAAAGTAGCCAAGCGAAAGAGAACCAATGGCATCAAATTTAAATTTATAACAATGTCGTCACTTTCAATTACCCCGACAATTACTTACGGTATAAATTGGAATTGACGTTATCATTAATTCTGCTTTAATTACATAACGTTTAAAGAGAAAATTATTTGAGAAAATTCAATGCATCAATATGACTACTTTATACTATTAGTTACTTGATATCAACTTTGAAATAATTAAAGTATTCACAATTACATTTACTGAAATAATTATAAAATGCTTACATTTTTTTTTGACCATTGTGTAAGAAATTTGCAACTTACAGAATACTTAAAAATTTCAAATTACATAAGATTCAATAATTGAACTTAAATCTTGCAATTAGAAAAATAATTAGGCAAGTCTTCAGAAAACTTTAATTACACTGTAATTCTTCAACACTTATTTATTTTTCTATTAATTATAAAAGCCCAAATATAATTAATTTTAATGTACTTGTTTGCAGAGAACATTAACAGATGAAATTATTTTAACACTAATTTTTGTATGCAGTATAATTACAATTAGTGAAGTAATCAAGTTTAAAATTTGACTTCAGTAATTATGCATTAAATAATGAATGAAAATATATTTCCTTAGGCATTCATGTATATAAATTAAAATTATTTAAGTAATTAAAAACAATTTCTGGAGTAATTACATTGATATCAAAATTTCGATTGGATGTAAAATATACTTAACTTCAAGACACATAGAAATTTGATGTAACAATATGTTATAAATTGAGGGAAGTTTATTAATGTCAAAAGGTTATTAAATTCACAATTAAATTCAATATCCTTAAGCATTGAGAAGTCTTAATTGTTGAATTGTAAGACCAAATAGAGGGTATCCTTAGGGTCTCAATTATGATTCCTTACTGTTGTTTGATTTACATCATTTTAACAAAATTTGCCGCCTGTTGTTTTCACTCACATGTGTTATTTATCAGGTATGTGTGTGTGTGGGTGTACGTCTGACTGTGCATGTGTGTGTGTGTGTGTGTGTGTGTGTGTGTGTGTGTGTGGGTAAAATCCAAGTAAGCACTTCATGAAAGGATAAGCTATTTTGTTTTTATTCTCACCTCTTCAACGTCACATTGCGGATGCAGCACACGGCACATTATGCAAGATTAATTTGTGATGTCGTTATAAATAAAAGCTCGAGCATTTTATAACTCGCTTCAACTTGTCTAAATGGCGGCCACGCACATACAATTGCCAGTGGTTTTCATTTGGCATTTCACTTCCCCAACTCTAGACACCCATTTCCACTTTTTCTCTCCCTTTTATTTTATTCATTTCATTTTTTGCATCTTTTTACACTTCTCATCCACATCCAACTCGACTCCATGTGTAGTGTAGTTCCGCATTCTGACGTTGTCGACATTGCGGTCTGTTAGGTCTGTTAGGTAATATGTGGTATTTAGATGCAAACGGTTGAGGTGAGGGGTTATTAAGGGGTCAAAGGACAACGTCAATGGCCAACGGCATGACCGAAAGAATAATGTTGCAGTTTATTTCTCTCGACAGTAATTCGCGCACGGAACGCGTTTTGTTCACATAATCGGATTTGCAGGAAACATACAAGTACACAGAGAGCAGGCACACACAGATACACACACACAAACACACACGCACACATATATTTGTGTAGTAAAAACACAATGACAACTCTCACATTTGGACCTTTGACTAAGAAGTCACATTTATTTTTTATTCATTTATCGTTATGCTCCAACTAAATGTTTAGAAAGAGTCAGAGTCATAGAGAGAGAGAGAGAGAGAGAGAGAGAGAACAACTTCAACAGTAGCTTCGTCAATATTTAATATATTTTTAAACCTTTGCATTACTCTATTACATTTTCTGTGAAACAAACAACTTACAACAACATAAGTATCTTAAAGTCACGAGTTGTCAGATGTCCAGCATGCTGAAAAAGTGTCAGTTGACAATTTCCTTTATGCTTTCATTTTTTATAGCTTTGAGCAGTTGCCCAGTTTTTAAAATGTATTTTAATGGAAACTCTGACAATCGGAAATGAACTAAAAGGATTGCCTTCTCTTTAAAAACTGAAGTGATGCGCATTTTAAACGTGTATCTTTAAGTACTACAATTAAGTAAAAGAAAAATTAAACTTTTTTAAATATTTTGGTAGTTAATTTGCCACCTTGTTGCCGCTACTTAAATGCATTTATAAAAATAATAATAATTTTATAATACATTTTTTGTACAGCGGGAATATTAAGCCATATATTACAAATTATTATCTAAACGATTTTTTAATAATAGGAAAAGACGTCAGTTAGTTTATTATTTGCAGCTGAATATACGTATAGTAATTATAAATATCATGAATTGCATAAATCTGGATACATAAATCTAACTAATTTGTTATATGATCTAATAAAATTTGAAATAGTTTTCCACTACTATAAAATTAAATATATGTATATATGAAATGAACCAGACACCAGACATATTTACTGAATTATCCATGTGCGCATTGCGTCCACTATCTTTTGTCTGTTGCATTCAACTAAATTGTTTGTTGTATGTATTAAATATGCACTCGGCGCATTCAAAATTTACTAGAATTCCGACAACGGTGCTACCAACAACAACAATATCAACAACAACAACAACATTGCACCATTTAATGGCAGAGCGAGTTGCCACGCTGAAAAATGCAATGAATTTTGAAATACTTATATTGAAATGTGACGGCTAGTCAGAGGGGAAAGGTGTCTGGGTTTCTATCATTGTCTGGGCAAAATTTGTGTATGCATATAAATGAATAAATACACTGATAGAATAAGATAGATGATAGAATAGCTGATAGAAATACAGAATCAAGAAGACTTTTTTGGTCGAAAAATCGAGTAAAAATTATGTTGTTTTTTAATTATGTGGGAAAACTACGACTTCCTTAAAAAAAAAAAGTTAAGAATATTGCGTTGCTAAAATTAGAATTTTTGTCTTATATTTAAATTGTTCAATACATAAAAAACTTTTAAAAATCTAACTGATTTCTTAGATCCGTATTTCCGTCAGTGTATACGAATACACGTATAAATAAATAAACTGAAAAATTCTAAGTGAAAATACATGGAAAGTATAATTTTAATCCAAGGAAAAGGGGAGTACAAGAGTTGTTGCACTCGCGTGTTGCAACAATCAATGTGCAAAGTGCAACGTGCAACGTGCAACGTGCAAAGGCAAAGGCAAAGGTGAAGGACTTGGACGAAGGATGAAGGATTAAACAGGCTATCAGCAGAGCGTTCATTCAATTAGCCCAAGTGAGGATATCAATCAACGCGTGCCCTCAGCAGCATAATCAATGGTAGTAAGTGTGGGTGTATCTATTGGTGTGTCCATGGCTGTATGTGTGAACTTAATGACTGACAGCAAGGGACTTGAAAGGTGGAAGGAGGTGCAAGTTAGCACCCGGCAGCCATTTGTGGAACCACCTGGCGACCTGAAGGCACATTCAGCACTTTTACAATAGCCTTGCGAGGAAACAGCATGGAAGGACAATCTATTTGGATGAGCTTGGCAAGCTGAACAAACGCTATGCTTCCCTTTTGCACTCAATCTCTTTCATTCTCTCTCACTCGATCTCTCTTTCTCTGTCTCTCTTTGGTTAGACTCATTGACGGTGTCTTGCAGCCATTGTTATTGCATCTTAGCTCTCTCTCTCTCTCTCTGTGTGTGTGTGTATGTTGTTCGTGTTGCATTTATCAATTTGTTTGCACACTCATCAATATGTTGCCTGGCACAGTTTCATAGCCAACTCTCTGTCTGTGTCCGTGTCTGTGTATTTTTCATTAACCCAGCATGAGAGAGATAGATAGATAGTTAGAGAAAATGGAGTGAGTGCTAGGTCAACTCAGGTGAGTTTGCAGCGGTTTTAATTAAATGTGCACGAAAATTGTGGCCAATTGTTGACCACAGACAGTCGAGTAATTCAATTCGGTTTGCTATTAGCTGGTCAACCTGGTTGCATTTAACAGTTTCCCCCACTAACTAGGCTTCCATAGTGAAAATATTACTAATACGACACGTTAACACAACAGCTTTGCGTTAGGCTCCCTCGTAGTAACGAGTACAATAGAATTATGGATACAATAGACAATGGAATGCCAAAGAGAGATTAGTATCCATTAAGGAACTTTTTCATTTGCTTAGTTTCCATCTCGTTGCTTAGTCACGCAACAAATATTTCCCAAAACAGAATATTGTATCTTTAAGGACGTCTTCTATACTTAACAATTCAATTTGCCCAAATTGAGCGACAACAACAGAAATAACGGACCATCAGTAAAGTAAGAAAACTCTTAACTTTGAAAGAACTTTAAAGTTTAGACATCATAATAAGTTTTTCTCTGTAGACTTCATTTAACGGTAATCAAGGGTATATATGCAGTACCAGGGAAATATGCTCAAATTCGTAGTTGAGTTTTCCCAAATTGAAAAGAGAGTTATTTTGACATCTCTATTAGTAAGCTTCAGATAATTTTTAAAACTAATACATCATCTATATTCTGGTTCAATTCTTTCAAATAGTTTTTAAATTTATAAAGTATTTTTTAGTATTGTGTGGTTTACTCAAAAAAGTGATAGAAATTAAAAATGTTTCGCCGTTTATAGCTAGTAAAAAGAATAAGTATTAAGACGACTATGGAATAATCTGTTCTGGCTTCATTTTTGGAAACTTAGTTTGGATGTAATATTTTTCTGCTTTTTCTAATATTAATTAATCTAAATTTTGGGGGTTTATTGCACTTCGAATTGGTAAATTTAAATGCAATAAACTAAAAAACGTTCGTTTTTATATAACTAGTAATTAATTTGAAATGTAAAGCCAAAGTAAAGAAACTTCTTATTATATTTATGCTCCGTACAGGGAATCTTTTTGTCTACCATTTCTCACTAAAATACTTTCAGTTGTTTTTGTTTATTCGCTTTTATCGTTTTTATTTGATCATTGAATGAAATCAAGGGGGTCGTTGTGTTTGTTTCTGTGTTTAAGTGCGGCAAATCGCTTGTTATTGTTGTGCATTGTGCAACAAATTCTCAAGCATAGCTGCCCCATCTCCACCATCCCACCATCCCCCACTCTCTTCTCTCCCAATGAGTGCTATTGCAAAAGTTTAATTGCTTGACTTGGCTGGTCCTTTTGTGCTGAAGCTGTCCAGCTTGTTGGCTTTGGCAGCGATTTTAGCCAGCTCCAACTCGATACTGCTCGTGGTCACAAATTGCTCTCTCTCGCTCTCTCTCTCTCTCTCTCTCTCTCTCTCTCTCTCTCTCTCTCTCTGCCCCTCTTTTTCCCTCTTTGATTTTTCCTCTCTGTTTTACTTACTGGCCGAAGCACTTTACACACACTTCATTCGAGCGTTTTTTGGGAAAACTTTTGTGCAGCTGGCGAAAATTAAAAGAAAACAAAATGCGAAACACAAAACGTGACAAAGCAGCGGCAAATGCGAGCAGCAAATAACAAAATAGTAAAATACAAAATACAAAATACGAAATACGAGATATACTATTTTTGTGCAGCATGAAATGCAACAAATTGAAATAATCTAAGTATGTATAAAATATGTACCAGGGCCTAGGCTGAAATACGAGCACTACGATGAGGACAAGTACCGAGTTCGGGTTATAATAAAAACTAACAACTTGCAAAATTTGCATGGGAAAAACAACGCGATGGCCGGCCGACTCAACGGCTGCATGTGAAAAATGGAAAAGCTGGAAAAGCTGCAACAACAACTACAGTTGCAATAACAACAGTAAACAACAAAGCACAAGAGCAACTGCAATTATTTAACAATTTGTACGGCCGAAGTGCTTCAAACTTTTGCTTAAATAATGTGTACTGAATTGTTGTAGTTTTTCTTTTCTATCCTCTTTGTTTTTCTTCTTTCTGTTATGCATTTGTGTTTTTATTTTCGCCATTTTCCATTGACATTCTCATAGTAGGAAAAACTATTGAAAGTCTTTTCATAGTGTTCTGATCAGCACAGCCAATGCCTAACGCTCCGACAATGTGTTTATATAGATGGATAATAGAACTTATACGCTTCCTTAATGTATGTTCTTAAATTTCTTTTGTATATCAATAAATGGCCATGTAAAGAAATCTTAAGCTAGAATATAGATAGATTTTAATGCCTTTATAGAATGCATTAAAAACAACCATCTCAACTTCAAAAATGTATAAATTGTCCTATATTTAAACAATATCAATACACTGGTGAACCCCCCGTAAGTTTGAGCAGAGTTGACAACGAATGTCAATTCTTGATTGATATGTGGTTTTAACGACAGTTTACCAAATTGACCTCTATGTACAATTAGTGGACCCACCGGCAATTCTATTCTCTTACAATATCTTCTTCTTTTAAGCTGTTCTAAATAGTGAAAAGTGTTGTAAATTGTTTTCCGTTTAAATTAATGAGATTTTAAATAAAATAGAAAATATATATAAATGAGAAGTTAAAGTCTCATATTACTAATAGAAAGATAGTATTTTGATGTTAAATGTTAGGAAGTAGATGTTAAATTTAAAAATATTTACCTAAAACTTATCTGAGCTATGAAAAAACACGCCAAATTGTCTCGAATCTATAATATTTACCACACGGGTGTTGCCATAAAAAAAGAAGCTTGTTGATACAAAATGACACACTATTAGACCAGAAAGAAACTTGAACATAGTCAAATATTACCTGGATCAATGTAATATGTTCAACTATTGCTGGCACTTCATATATCACAAGTGTTGAACCCCTTTCGCTACTGCTGCGACACATTTTTCCTTTTCCATTTCCATATCCTTTTTTATTTTATTTTGTCATGCCCCATTGCATTATGCGATCGCACAAATCTTAAGCTGTTGGGTTTGCTAAACCAACTCGTTTGTTTGCTTGCTGCTTGGCTGTGCCTGTCCATGTTCCTGTCTAGTCTCTTGTTTACAAATATTCCCTCTCCTTCCGTACCCTTCCCTACTATTTTATAACCTTCCCTTTCGCGCCCCGCCCTTCCCTATCCTATCCGGACAGAATTCAAACTCAAACTTTGTCCGGCAACGTCAGCTATGCAGTGATTTTGTTATTCTTGTAAAATATGAGCTTGAATTAGGTACACACACTTACACATTGCCACACACATACACACACACGCCAATCAGGTTTGCAAAAACACACAGCGACACACACATGGCAACACAATGCCTCACAGTGTTTCAATGTGTATTATTATCAGGCAAAATATATACATTTTGTAAATTGTCTAAAAAGATTCTCAAAATGTTTTCTTCATGTAATAGAGTCTATTTTTTATCATAAGAATATCAAATTTTTGATTTATTTCTTTCTTAAAAGCATGTTGTAAAACTTAAAATATAGAGTCCACTTCACTACAGTGAATAAATTCATTGCAGACTTTTTATTTTGATTATTGAAAGAGTGAAATAAAGTTAGAATTATGTTCATATGTCAATTAAATTGTAAGCTATTTTATGATAACAAAATGTGATATCTAATAAAATCTTTCTTCAATAATACATGCAAAGGCACTGTTATAGTGACTAGTGCCTTTAACAGAAGGCTTTAATTATAGCACTAGAAAATAAGTTAACTAAATAAATAGTTAATTTAAATAGATTATTAATTTATAACTTTTATGGCTGGATCTTTTTTCCAAGCAAAAATCAACAACTCCAATAAATCAAAAAGTTCAAGCTAATTTCAAATTTTTAAGCGATGCTTGCTGCATTTGAACCACAGTGCAGACTGCAGACCTACAAATTTGTGCAAAGTTTTATATTTTCTTGCCTGAAGATTTTGGCCAGCATTTTCTATATTAAGCCAAGAGCTGATAAAAAAACATGTGAAGTGTAAAACCTACAAGCACCGGCATTTCTCTGCTCTGGGTGTGGGCAAGAGAGAGGCAAGGGAGTAAAAAAAGAGAGGGAGGTAGATGGAACACAGAAGGCTTCCAGAAGGCACATATGTTCTGGTCCTGTCGGGATTTTGCTCTTTCTGGCGTGACACTGAAGGTGTGTTTGTCAAATGTGCACTCATTTTGTTGAAAAATTGAAGTATATGCATGACTGCTCTAGTGCGTGTGCCTAGATGTGTGTGTGCTTGTGAGTGGGTGTGTGTCTCTGTTTGTGTGTGTATGTGGGTGTTAAACAAAGCTTGAGGATGTGTGAATCCTTTTAGTGTCTTTGCAGATTTTCTTAGATTTCCGGTCACTTCCCTAATGAGTTTTACAATGTGAAGCATAGAAAAATTTGTTGACACAACGCCTGCATAGAACAATGTCACGCACACACGCACACACACACTAACACATACACAAACGGTCACATACATGTTAGTAGGCTTAATTTAATTTCCATCTTCATATGCATACAACAAATTGCCATTGAGCCAAGTCCTTGTTTGTCTTCGTCATTGTCATCGTCCTTGTCTTTGTCGTTGTCTCTGTCGTTGTCGTTGTCTTTGTCTTTGTCTTTGCCTGTCCACTTTGCTTTTGTGCTTGTGTTTGTGTTTCGGTTTAGTTTTGTGTCCTCATCTAAACTATCATTTGTGCATATTATGGGGCCAAAACTTTGGCACGCACTAGTCAACGGCATTTAAGTGCTTAATTTACGTTCCTCTAATTCAGTTAGGAGCACTTCACTTGCATTAGTCCTTTTCGGCCAGATGCCCCTTAAATGACCAGCTTGTGTTGGCCATGGCCAGAACAATTATCGCTCGAGTTCTGCCAACAAAATGCAGCAACGTGCTCAGTTAAGTATCTTGTGGAATTTGCTAGGAAGAAGAATTTCAAGTATCTCATAGATAATTAGATATGTTTTTTTCATGTTTGCCATTCAAGTATCTGTTAGGTAATAAGCATTCAAATTTCGTCGCGTGTCAGCTTGTTAACAAAGATTGAGATTGCAATTGCAGCGTATCTAATTACAAACATTGCTCGGTGTTGCCAGATGCTATTTCGAACGACAAGCTGGCAACACTTTAATGGTAATTTGTTTAGCTAATTAGTTAAAATGTTAACTAATTAGAAAGCTTTTATAAACTTTGGAAAAGTCAATGTTAAATTTAATACATACAAAAAAGTTATCTAAATAATAACTAATATTTTTATGGATTTTACTTTGTTTAAGCTTTAAAGATATAATTATAATGATTCAGAGTTACTCAATATAGTTTACGATAAATACATTTGGAATTCATAACGCACTCAAACCACAAATCCTATTCCGATCAGGCAGCCCAATGCGAATGGCAACTGCAATCGATTACCGGTGTCACGCGGCGTATGAGTAATTCAACAATAACTCAAATGGTACGTGGCAAATGGCTTAGTCGCGCACAATTGAGTCGAATAAATGAAACCACCATAACACCCTGCCACTCCCAACCCCTTCACTGTACCACTGTACCACTGTTCCACTGTTCCACTGTACCTCTGCAACGCTGCACCACATTGCGTACAAGTGAGAGGCGATATTTGAAATAAACAATATACCTTTTTGTATAATCGAAATAATTTATGCATTAATATTCAGCATCGAACATTTGCAACAATTGAACAACCGAACATTTTATTAATAAAAGTAATAAATTACAATTTATGGCCGGCATTTAAGACTAACACAAGCTCTGAACTCTGCCCAGTACAATAATTTTCCTGTCCGCATTTAATGAGGTCGATAGGGTGACGAAACTATTGTGAATGAGAAACATTGGGACTTTAAATAGTTTTATTTAAATTGATCATATTTTTTTATCATAAAAACATTAAATATTTTTATTGAAATAAACTTATTTTGATCATAAAAATTAAGTGTTTCTGCTTTTCTTTCCTTTTCTGCTGAATGTCGATAGTAAGTACAAAGCTTAGTATATCTAATTGGAAAGGTGTTTGAATAGTTAAGACAAACATAACTTAAAAAAATGCAGTAAGCTACAGTGGAGCAAGCTCGACAGTAGGAGACCCAGTACTTTTTGCGAGCAAAGCGTTCACTATAGATTGTTCTTCAATGTTCCCTACCATTCAATAGATGGCGCTACTAAAATGAACACAGGGGTCGCTAGCGTCTCTTCTTCCTTTTGCCCGTAACATTGTTAGTTTAATAACTTTCGCGTTTATCATCCGATTGGAATGAAATTTTCTGGACAGGATTGGATTGGAGTGTATATTATATGTACCAAAAATCAAGGGGCTAGCATTCTAGGGGCTCTTGTAATTCGACTTCGATTTTGTATTTCTATTTCCAGGGGCGGAGGGGGGCGTGGCAAAAATCTAAAACAAACTTGATCAATGAGAGATATAGATGAACCTACATGCCAAATTTGGTGTTTCTAGCTCTTATAGTCTCTGAGATCTAGGCGACACAAAAAGGGACAGACGGACAGACAGACAGACAGACAGACAGACAGACAGACAGACGGACAGACAGACAGACAGACAGACAGACAGACAGACGGACATAGCTATATCGACTCGGCTGTTGATGCTGATCAAGAATATATATACTTTATGAGGTCTGCCACGCCTCCTCTGCCTGTTACGCACTTTTTTTTTTGGACAAACTTAATAGACCCATTTGTACTTTTTCAAAGTACTGGGTCTAAAATGCAGTAAGCTACAGTGGAGCAAGCTCGACAGTAGGAGACCCAGCACTTTGAGTGCAAAGCGTTAACTATCAATCCCATTCAATAGATGGCGCTACTACGAACATATCAGTTGATAAACAGAGAGGTCGCTAGCGTCTCTTCTTCTTCCTTTTTCCCGTAACTTTGTTAGTTGAATAACTTTCACGTTTATCATCCGATTTGAATGAAATTTTCTGGACAGGTTTGAACAATAGTGTGTATTATATGTACCAAAAATCAAGGCGCTAACACTAAAGGGGCTCTTTGTAATTCGACTTTGAAATTTTGTATTTCATTTTCCGGAGGCGGATGGGGGCGTGGCAAAAATCTAAAACAAACTTGATCAATGCAAGATATAGCCGAACCTACATGCTAAATTTGGTCTCTCTAGCTCTCATAGTCTCTGAGATCTAGGCGACACAAAAAGGGACAGACGGACAGACAGACAGACGGACAGACAGACAGACAGACAGACAGACATGGCTATATCGACTCGGCTGTTGATGCTGATCAAGAATATATACTTTATGGGGTCTGCCACGCCTCCTTCTGCCTGTTACGCACATTTTTTTGGACAAACTTAATAGACCCATTTGTACTTTTTCAAAGTACTGGGGCTAAAAAGAACTAAATCAAATGAAGTTCAATAAATTAATGAGTAGAGCTGTGTTCCAATGCGTTTTCCAGATGCATTTTCAAAACAGCCATCAAAATTTTGCATTGATAATTCGCTAAATATGTAAGTTGATGGTACAAAATTGGTCTCAGTACATTCCAAAAAGTTTTCATTGTTTTAGATTTCGTTCTGCATAAATTGCAGAGGAAAATCATAAAAAAAATATTGCATAAATCTTAACTGCAACAGCCACATTTAATTACAAAAGTTTCTCCCAAAATGTGGCACTGGTTTTGGTTAGGTGCTAGTTTTGGGACGTGCCAACGAAACGACAACTGCTCCTAAAATCAGCGACATTTTATGCCCCAAAATTATGAGGCACACACATACAGAGGCAGGTACATAGAGGCACGCCCCTTTAGGGACAGTGACATTTTACAGCGCACTGGATTTTTATCGGTTGCCAAATGTCCGACACTTGGCTATTTGTTCCCTAATTCAGTTCTCCATTTGTCCATTTTACCAGTTGTCCCTTTTGTCCAGTGTTGGCCAGCGGCCTAACTCATCTTTTTCTTTACCATGGCCAGTACACGCTTGAAGCGATGCCCCCAAAATCAGTTAACAGCCAATTTCAACTATTTTACAGGCTGCGTTTGGCATGCCAAATGGTCGGAGCCAAATGTCAATACCATCAGCTTGCTCTAACGTAAAATCAGCAACAGCAGGGGCCAAAATCAAAATCAAAATGAGAATGGAAATGGAAATGGAAAATGGGATTGGAATTGAGACTGAGAATGAGAATGAAAATGGGAAAATGACTGGACCCAACTAAGACATCAATACAGAATCCTTTAAACCGATTCTACAGGCCACTTTCTGGCTGGCCGCAGTATCTTTTTGACAAACAATGTGGGAAATTTGAAATGCCAACAAAACATGTTTTAAACACGTTCCCAAACACACGCAGACAAGTGACAAAAAATATATGAATAAATTATCTTTCAGCTTTCAACTATGTTAACTTAGTAGTTTATCAAAAAATTTGATATGCTCAATTTTTAAGCCTTAAAGCCTACAACTTTGAAGAGCATCATTGCCAAATTTATACTAAATTCGTCAGTTATGTTTATCATAAAATTTATCATCAATGTATACAATTAAATATATTTTACTTAAAATTAATAACTCAAATAATAATATAATAATAACTGCCAAACAGTTTTTCTGTTATGTTTCGTAAATCAAATAAATTTTAATTTTTTTTCTAACACAATATGAATAACTACCTATTCGCTTATATTATCTAAGCTACACTAAAGTTTAATTATCTAAAAGAAATCTCATGCAAATGTATGAGAATGCAGTATCTTTTCAAAAAAACTAATTTGTTTTAAAATATGAAAGTATGGACGTGTTGACTGTACTTTCGTTGTAATAACTTTCATTTTTCTTTGATGTCTTTGGAGAAATGTTTGCTGCTCGATTTTCAACGATATTCAAACACTTGTAGTTAATTTGCTAATGGCCATGACAAAAGTTACACGATGTTTCCCATACATACAACACACTAAGCCAAACATGACTACCATTATCAAGTATTTTTGCGCAGATAAGAGCCAAACGGTCGACTATAAAAATCGAAGAGCACATGCAGTCCATCATTCAGTGGAGAAGCTAACGCTTTCAATTTGAAACCAAATTTTTTCAATAGAATATTTGCTAAAATGAGAGCTTGTAAGTTCGCCAAGATTGCGGAAAATCTTGCTCTCTATAACCCCCGGTTTATACCCTTCCAGGCAACCTGCTGCTGTTCACAGCTGTGATTGTACTGTCTGCATTTGCAGCATCTACTGAAGCCCATGTCAGAAATCCACAGGAAAGACCTTGTTCCTGTGAAACAACAACCCGACCGTGTATAACGACACCACCCTGTACAACTACTACACCGTGTATAACGACACCACCATGTACGACTACTCCACCATGTGAAACGACTACCACGCCCTGTACAACGACACCTTGTACCACAACTCCCTGCACCACAACACCCTGTACAACAACTCCACCCTGTACAACAACCACGCCCTGTACAACGACACCTTGTACCACAACTCCCTGCACCACAACTCCCTGCACCACAACTCCCTGTACCACAACACCCTGTACAACAACTCCCTGTACAACAACACCTTGTACAACAACTACACCCTGTACAACCACACCCTGTACAACTACACCACCCTGTACAACCACACCCTGTACAACAACTCCACCTTGTACCACAACACCCTGTACAACTACTCCACCATGTACAACTACAACACCATGTGAAACGACTACCACGCCCTGTACAACGACACCTTGCACCACAACTCCCTGTACTACAACACCTTGTACAACAACTCCACCCTGTACAACAACCACGCCCTGTACAACGACACCTTGTACCACAACTCCCTGCACCACAACTCCCTGCACCACAACTCCCTGTACCACAACACCCTGTACAACAACTCCCTGTACAACAACACCTTGTACAACAACTACACCCTGTACAACCACACCCTGTACAACTACACCACCCTGTACAACCACACCCTGTACAACAACTCCACCCTGTACAACAACCACGCCCTGCACAACGACACCTTGTACCACAACTCCCTGCACCACAACTCCCTGCACCACAACTCCCTGTACCACAACACCCTGTACAACAACTCCCTGTACAACAACTACACCCTGTACAACCACACCCTGTACAACTACACCACCCTGCACCACAACACCCTGTACAACAACACGATGTGCATGCAACAATCCCAAGCCAAAAACACCACCCTGTACAACTACACCACCCTGCACCACAACACCCTGCATAACGACACCCTGTACCACAACACCTTGTACCACAACTCCCTGCACCACAACTCCCTGTACCACAACACCCTGTACAACTACTCCACCCTGTACAACAACACCTTGTACTACAACACCCTGTAAAACAACACCCTGCACAACTACTCCACCCTGTACCACAACACCTTGTACCACAACTCCCTGTACCACAACACCCTGTACAACAACTCCCTGTACAACTACTCCACCCTGTACAACAACACCTTGTACAACCACACCCTGTACAACAACTCCCTGTACAACTACTCCACCCTGTACAACAACACCTTGTACCACAACACCCTGTACAACAACACCCTGCACAACGACTCCGCCCTGTACAACTACTCCACCCTGTACCACAACACCTTGTACCACAACACCTTGTACCACAACACCTTGTACCACAACTCCCTGCACCACAACACCCTGCACCACTACACCACCCTGCACCACAACACCTTGTACCACAACTCCCTGCACCACAACACCTTGTACCACAACTCCCTGCACCACAACTCCCTGTACCACAACACCCTGTACAACAACTCCCTGTACAACTACTCCACCCTGCACAACTACTACACCATGTGAAACGACTACCACACCCCGTACCACTTCAACAACACCCTGCACCACTTCCACAACACCCTGTACCACTTCAACAACACCCTGTACCACTTCCACTACACCTTGTACCACTTCCACAACACCCTGTTCTACCACCACTACACCCTGTACCACAAGCACAACAACATGCACCACAACACCCTGTACAACAACTCCCTGTACAACTACTCCACCCTGCACAACTACTACACCATGTGAAACGACGACCACACCCTGTACCACTTCAACAACACCCTGCACCACTTCCACAACACCCTGTACCACTTCAACAACACCCTGCACCACTTCCACAACACCCTGTACCACTTCAACAACACCCTGTACCACTTCCACTACACCTTGTACCACTTCCACAACACCCTGTTCTACCACCACTACACCCTGTACCACAAGCACAACAACATGCACCACAACACCCTGTACAACTACTACAACCTGTGTCACAACGACACTAAAGCCGAAGAAAGTTAAAGCCCCAATTGCAATTGTGCCTGTAGACATCAAGTCAGCCAATGATTGCATGAACGTCGCTGATGGAACAATCTTCACCGATTCAAAACATTGTCGCCGTTACTTCGTCTGTAAGAACAATCAGCCCAAGCGTAAATTGTGTCCAAGTGGTCAATGGTATGATCGTGAGGTCCAGACCTGTCTCAGACGCAAGATGGTTGCCAACTGTCCCGTCGCCCGCAACTAAATAATGGATGTGAAATGTACACTGGATGCGCTGAATATAGAGAAGGACCCTGTGCATTGGAATAACAGGAACACATTTGTACTGATAACCCAAAGTACAGGGTGCTTTTACTACTGTTCCTCAAGACAAGCGCACGGAGTCCAGTTACATATTCAATTGTTTTCTGCTTTTTTTTTTGTTCAATTAAACTGTAAGCTGAGAATAAATGATCCTATATTGCTGAAAAGAGAGCTAAAATTACTTGACTGCTGATAAATAGTCCCATTTACTGGTATATTAATGTCACTTTGCTAATAGAAATCCAAAACTAAGCTCACGATTAGCTGTCTGGCTGCCAGAAGTGTCAGACAGGCCATAAGCTGGCCCAATTGTCCGCCCATTTGACAGCGGATACCCTGTGGGACTTGATGACATGTGGTTAGAAAAATCTATAGGATTTTCGTAAAGAAATGTTTATGCTGTAGTATTAATTTTAAATTCCCTGCAGCCGGGTAAGCTACCGATTCAGGAGCATTGCAGATACCACCACTGCTCTATTCTGCATAGAATTCGAAGGTCTTGCAACGCTATTTAGGAAATCTATATAGTTATCTGGACCAAAATTCCCACTGGGTAACATTGGGTAGGGTGGGAGTCCATATGAATTGCTTTCAATTTACAGAGCTGCAAAAGTTTTGAAGCTTAAAAGGACTTTCAATCAACCAACAAATGGCAAAGGCAAAACAAGGCTATAAATTTGTCAACACTTTAGGCCAATAGCCGCGAGCGCAATGTGACTCTAACTATAACTTTCAACAGTGACACAGTGTGACTGTGTGTCTGTGTGTGGGTGTAACAAGCGCTCAAAACTGTGCTACAGTTATAGGTTTTTTATAGGCGTCAACTTTTGGGCGCCATATAGTGCGACATTTGTGAGTTAGTGCTTGTGGCATTATAATGTCATGCTATTTGTTATTGTTCAAGTTGTTGTGTGAGCGAAAGCATATACATATGTGTCAAAAAGAGATTAAGAGAGAAAGAGAGAGAGAGAGAGAGGTATAGTCAGTCAGTCAGATAGTATGATTTGTGCATTCAAGTATCAATCTGGAAAACTCTTTCGTGTTTGTTCCCCTCGCCTGCAACAACTTCAAAAGAGACACAAGTATTATCGTATATCCGCTTGTGCTTTATTATTTTCACGTCAGTCTCTCCGTCTCTCTGTCTGCCCGCCTGTCGATTTTTGCTTTTGTTACGCTTTCGTTTACCGCTTCGCTTGTTTGCGGCATTTTTGCATTTTTGTGGGTCACAAACACAAATCAAAAGCAATGCGCTTGGGCTCACTCCTCGCACAGAGTTGTATCATATTTCACTTGGGTATTCGCTGTTACTTTCCCAACTACCACCCCTACTACCCCTTTTCCATCCCAATTTCCCAGTTTTCCCATTACCAAAACAGCCACAGCTACAGCCACAGCCGCAGCCACAGCGAAAGGTTCAGCCAAAAGAGACGAGACATGGCCAGAATCCGAGCCCGTCGTGGTAATAAAATGCATAAAAATCAACAAAACTCCGAGTAACTTTAAATGCAAAATGGCTACGCGAAGCGTTTGTCATCCTTTTTATGTCACTTTTTCTCATACCCTGTAACCTAAAAAGCACCTTAATAGGTATAGCATGCAATGCAGATACAAATACTTTAATGTTCCTATTTATCAGCAAGTCTCTCTTTAAATATTTAAAAATATGATTAGCTGGATTTATTTCTGGCCATGTACAGGGTATTTCTAAGTCGTTTACTTGGCGTTTCGTTCCCTTTTTTTTTTGTGGCGTAAAGTGGCGCGTGAATGACTTCTGCTTTGCACATTGGTGGTATTTACTGATTTTGTTGGCAGCAAACTGTACAGATTTGAGAGTTTGTATTTGTGTCTGTCGTATCATATGAACTGCATAAGAAATGTGAATATACATATGTATATATAAACGAATACTTTGAATGACTTCTTTCTCTAACTTGATCCTAGTAAGAAAATAGAATAGCAAAGGAAATCCTTACAGAAAGTTACACACAATTTAACAGAGTGCGCTTTGAAAAATGTTTTATTGGTAATGTTTAAATCATATACATGAAATCGTTTCAAAAACTTTTTTGACTTTGACATTTATGAGATCCTTTGAACTATGAACAAGCTTCTCTCTTCAGAAAAAGTGCATTTTAAATATATCATATAAATAAAAATATATCATATATATATAAAATATTAATGTAGCTAAGAGTTTTGTAGCCAGCCGATAGAAAGCTTTTAATATATTTATACAATGATATATCTTTGTTGTTAAAATACAAGTTCTTTTGTTTCCCTTAAATAAAGAATCTTTTAATATTAAATATGTTATAATATTTTCATGTCACATTCAATTTAATATTTGAAAATATATCTTTTAACATAATACTATACAAATATCATAATAAAAACTATCACAATTTGTCCACTGTAGCGTAAACTCAATTTGTATTTAACTATAGATAATAATGATTAAACATATACAATATATTAATGCACTTAAAAATTAAATCCCGTGGGGAGGCCAATAGGTATTCAAATATTTGTGTGAATTTTGAATCTTCATTTGTTTTCAAAATGACTAAAAATGTGTTTTATATCTAATTGCAAACGATGCAGCTTAAATTGCATTTGTTCTATGTGATTATTGTTGCAATATAATTATATTGCGGCATGTTTTGAATACGTTAATAAACAATGGAAGGGAGTGTGCTTTCATGGGATGAAATTTTATTTCCTTTTGGTCGACATTTGATAATTTCATTTATAATATTTATATTATATCGGTTGCGGTTAAAATGAGGAATTAAAATAAATGCCGTCCTTGTTTGTATTTGTTATTTAATTGTTGTGTGATGTAAATGTTGTATTTGGTGGTAAGTAGTCCAACACAATTATAATTAATAATAGTTGGTCATTGAATTATGACACTTACCTTAAATCAGAGCGCTTAACAAGTTGACGTTAATCATGCGCCATGTTGGCCTGAGTTTGGTTGCTTTTCATTTATTTTGTTACTATTATTATGATTTTTTTCTTTTATTATTAATTTTTGCAGTTATTATTTAGCTGTTTGTGATTACTTTAACTCACTTTCAGTCGCTTGTCGTGCTATTTATGGGACTGAACACACGCACACATTAGATTCATGCCGCAAACACTTCAACAGCAACAACAAACACTGGGAAAACCACATGGCATTTTCAATTACTCGCACTTAACACCCAGTTGGCTTTATGGCAAAAGGGATTTGCCAAATTTAAGATTTAATAGAGACACACAGAATTATTTGAGCTACGAAGGAGTCGCTTAATCAAGCCAATGAACTTAATCAAAATAAATTACTTTATGTCATTATGCCTATTAATATGCGAATTCATAAGCTTTATTCAAAATATGTGGTAAATAACAAGTCATATATACATAGTATTCATGGCTTGACTGACTATTAGACAAATAATTTGTCAAATTATTTATTATAATTTAAACTGACTTTGCTTAAAGTTACCGCTCGATTCAAGGACAATTCCTCTGATGTCATTCACTTTTGATGTAAACTAATTTGATAGAATCTGAAGCTTAGAAATAAGTAAGAAAATGTTCAACTAATGAGTCTTAAAGTAACCTATAAGAGCTTAGAATGTTAATTATATTTGTCATTCAATCAGCGTTAATCAAATATTCAATAATATTTACAGAATTTCGCTGCCAAATAAATTCTATAGAAATCTTTGTACCTTGGGGGTATTAAATCCAATCAATTACATTTTAATTTATTCATATTTTCAGCAGAAATACAAGTACAAGTTTCTTCAAGCTAGAGTTTAATTAGAAACTTAAGGCAGATAAAATGTCTATAATTATATATGTAGACTCTAAGTTTAAGTATCATCAATTAAGGAGCATGTAATTATTTAAATAAATCTCTAATTTGATTATTAATTTATTGCCTGTGTAACTGTCAGCAGGAGCAATAAATGAATGAAACATGAGGAAGTGAAACTAATAAGCGCAAAAAGGCTTACAGACTAAAGCGAGAAGCGAAAAGCGAAATAAAATAGAATACAACTCCCTGAAGGGCGAAACATTTTTGGCTCATTTTGCAGATTGCGCGTTGAATTTTTAATTACACTCGAAAAATTCTAAATTGCAACTAAAGTTTAAATGAAGCGCAGACACAGATACACACAGTAAAACACTCACACACACACACACACACCCACACAGATGGCAGTTATTTTCATTATTAATTAATGCGACGCACTGTTCAGGCAGACAACTTACATACACATACATACATACTATATATATTCATATAGACATACATGTATGTGAGCACTTCTCAGCCATTTTTCCCCTTTCATTTCGTGCACAGTTACTGAGAAAAGTTTGCGCCATTTGCAAGTGAAAGTTGAACTCAAGGAAAATACTTTGTTGAGCAATTGAAAAACGTTCTGCAAACTTTTAGCGCAGTTCATTTTTAGCCACATCTGCTGACGCTTTTGAGGAGGTGGACTACGAGGTGAAGGAAAAGGGTAGAGGAAAGGGGAAGAGGCACAAGTTGTGCAATTTTGACCCGATTTGTATATGTATTTTTCACATATTTTCAAAATATTCGTTTGGGCAACCAAACAGCTGAATTCAATTAAAACTAACCAGAACCAGCAACTAGTTCCAAATCAGTGCCCCCAAAAACTTTCAACACTTTTCAACAGCGAGAATAGCAAGCGCACAGTGCTTCAATGTCACATTTGAATAGCTTGAAGTACACAAAGTGGTATCACAATAGCTATTATTATTATAATTAATTTTATTATACATAGATATATATTTAACAATCTACCCTACAATTAGTCAATTAACTCTACTCAAAAAATTTAAGACCACAAAACATTTTAAAGTCTTGATTTATGTGTGTTTTCATTACAGTTTTGTTTTATATTTTGGCAGATAATTTAAACAAACATTAAATAATTATATATTTTCTAATTAGGATTTATTAAATTATGTAATGTGTAATTTGAATAAAAAGTAATAAATCTCCACATTTTTTAACTGAACTTAGTTTAATTAATATTAATAATTTAATGTCATTTTGTTTATATATTTATAAATAAAAGTCGAGCTGAGAAATCGTTTCTCAAAATGGAAATTAATGTATAATCAACCTAAAATCATGTATTTTTATATAGGTATATGTACAAATAGCTAATAAAATTAATTAGATTTGAGAAGTTGTTTTTTTTTGTAAACTTCATCTATGACATGTAACATATGTAGGGCTTTCATATTTATATATTATGAATATTATTGCAAAAAGTATTTGTGTTCATTTAATTAGATACCTTCCTAGGGATGAGTTGCAGGAATTCGCAAAATTACTTAACCATATCTGTATCTTAACCGTTATCTATGTTATGGCGAATACGATTATTTTAAAATTATTTTATTGACATTTTCAAAAAATTTGAGTCAAACAAATGCGGTTTTACACCACTGTTTGACCTACGACAAGTGCGTGCATGTGCTCGTTCATTAAAGAGGCACTTTGCCTAGCCTTGGCAATACATGTGATCAGCTATTTGTGTGTGTGTGTGTGTGTGTGCGTGTGTGAGTATTTGTAATGAATAAGAATGCCAAACTTAAAGAATATCTGGTGACAGCTAAGGAAATCGCAAAGGCATTTGACAATGTTAAAGCTGAAGATAGTCAAATGGTGTCAACATTGAAATTGAAAGGCATTGAGGGCTCAAGCGGTTTTTCAAGAGCGCCAAAGAGATTGAGGAAAAGAGAGAGAGAGAAAGAGGTATAGACTATATTGCGGTCTGAAGGGAAAACGTGAAAAGTGAAAGTGAAAAATTTTTGTTACACCTTCAAAAGATGACGCCAAGAAACAAAAATGAAATGAAAAACTAAACGCAAAAGCAGGAAAAGCGTAATAAATAAAAATCATATAAAATAGCAAGAAAGACCACAACAACAACAACAACAACAAGAACTAGTTGTATCTCTGTGAGACACGTTGTTAGTGTTGTTGTGTTTGTTGTGGTTGTTGTTGTTGCTGCTGCAGCGACTAGCGCCAAACATACGAGTACATAAATTCTTTGGCAATTTATTATTAGAAAAAAAGCAGACGCCGAGGCCGCCACAGTGAGAAAAAAGGAGAAAGAGAGTGAGAGAAAGAGATATTGAGCAAGAGAGAGAGAGAGAAGGGAATTGTGAGGCAGACAGCTGCAGGGCCAAGAGGTGGCTGTTTTTTGTATAGTTTGTCGCCCAAAAGCAACAATACACAGCAACAAGATGCGACAGAGTAAGAATTAGGAGAAGGCGGCAATGCCAAGGGGTTGGGGTGGAGAAAACAGTGGCAAGGGGCAAGGGGCAAGGAGCAGGGGTTAGCAAAGCGTGCGCTATATATGAAATATTTGCCATGTTATTATTATTATTATTATTATTTTAGAGCAACATTATGATAGTATTATTTGTATGTATTTCTATATACAAACTGGAAGGCGCTTGTCTTGTCTGCCTGCTCTCACACACACACACACGCACACACATGGGGAACACACACACACACACACACAGTTTCATAGGCATTGCAGACACGCGCGCCATATGCTGAAAGTTTGAGCGTCATGGCGTCTCTCATAGCGACGGTGCCCGTTGCCTAGTCAATATTTCATTTGGCACTTGAACCAAATACTTTTAGTTAGCTGCCGAAGAAACAGACGAAGGTTGCTGAGGACGCTGACAGCGACAGCGACAACGACAACGACAGCGACATTAACACCGACAGCAACGGCCACTTTAATCTTACCTAGATACGCACAAGTATATCTATCTATCTATTTATCTATATGTATATCCATCTGTATACATACATACATACATCTAGAGTAATTGATTTGTGTTTGTCTTTGGCTAATTTAGCTCGTAAATAAACTCTTAGCGACTCTTGGCGGCAACTTGGCGTATGTGTTATATTCAACAATGCAAACAATAAAAACTCTGGCAATGCAATTGTCATACGCGCAAATATTTTCAATTGTCTGAAGATAATAAAAGCATTCTTCGGCGAACTCGTTGTGTTTTCTTTTTTCTCTGTAAATTTCTTCATTTAGTTAGTTAATAATTTATATCTATGTATATAAATAATCCAACTGATAATAGTTTTAATCAACTATTGAACAGAATAACAAATTACGTACACGACATGTTAGAAATAGGAAATTTGGCAAACACAGAATATTTATATTTTTATTTTAATAAATAATAATGTTTACATAATAAACAAACTGATACAAATTTAAATAGCTTTTTGATGCAGGACTGCGAAGTTTGACATTTTCATCGGATATTAGATTTTTTATTTCTAAATTTTAACTGAATAAATTTTCCCTAAAATATTTAAAGTGAAGGCCCAAATGAGAAACTTGTTATCTGATAAAACAACAATTTGATAAATATCCAAATATATCTTTTTCAATATTTGTCTATGAATATTTGGCAAAGTACCCCAATTTGAAACCCATCCAGAAAGCTCACTTGCTAGTCAAGGAGTTTATAGTTTAAATATAAATTGCACACACTCGATACACACTAAAATGTTGGAAAAGAATTTTCATTGAGCTTCTTACTCACATATTTTCATTTAATTCACCCTTTTATCGCTCTACACATTTTAGAGTATGCAAAAAAAAGGAGAAGGAGTTAGGTACAAAACAAAAGACATAGTTCAATGCAGACTTATTTCCGAGAATCGGTTTCAAAGGTTGCTACGAAACAATATTTACTGGCATCCTACCTCAAATACAGATTGAACTTTCATTTTGCCGCAAAACAAGTGCACGAGCATATGATGAATTCGGGTGAAAAACATTTGTGGTCCTTTCCATTTTCTAAATTGATTACCTCTAATTGGTATGTCTGAGTATGAGGTTTTAAGACGTCGTCAAAAGAATGAACGCAATTTAACAGCATTCCTCAATAGTTTCGATTTTCAATTATCAGAAAAGACAAAATAAAAAAAACAAAAACATTACTGCGAGTAACTGGAATTTTCTAAATTGTGAAACCTTAAATTCCTTCTCAAGACTGTTTATGTTCTCTTTCATTTTTATTTGACATTTAATTTCAAAATACTTTAAAATTATTATTCCATCGATAGCAGTAATAATCGATAAAGCAACTTTTGCAAATAACAGGAAGCCCTCAATATTTCACCAGTAAACAAAAGACTTTATCCCAAAACATAATCAATCAATTGTGAATGGGCGGGCGTGTTCTATAAATAGAATCCGTAGGTGTCTTCTTAAGTTGTTTACTATCACGAATCGCTCAAATTTCAAGATGAATTCATTAATTGATTGAATCAGCCAATTAAATTTAAGCATTTGTAGGAAAAACATGATAATTATCCAAGAGATTGCTTAAATTACCGCAACTTGTATTCATTCAGAATATAATTTCCTTTTGTTGCAGTGAAAGTACTACATAAAGAGCTTTAGATGTTGTTGAATTGAATGAATTTCGCAGGCATCTTAATTGCCAGCATTCTTGTTTTTGGCCATAAGCAGATTGTGCAAAAATAGAATGGGATGCAATTGAATAGTCATGTTTAACTGGTTGAAAACCATTCTGGGAATGCAACAGGTTTCTTTTGTTGGCATTTTCATTGTTTTTGTGTTGTTTCCAAATGCAAAACTAATTGCGGCGTCACCATATTTCTCAGACTACAACCAATTGAGGCAGGATTTCAATAAATGTCATAAATTTGCCAGACGACTTAACAAATTGCAAACTGAATGAGCCAGAGAATGAAAATCAAAGTGGGCAAAGTGGAAAATGAAAATGGAAACGCGAATGGGAATGGGAATGAGAAAAGAGAATGGAGAATGGAAAATAAAAATCCTGAAAGAGTACGGAAGTTGTGTCCTACAAAAGGCATTCGTTTTCCCCCTTTTTGCCCATTTTCCTTCTGTTTTGGGGGCTTCGTGAATATCGTTAGTATTGCTGGCGGCTTTCATTAATAGAAGAAGAGGTGGAGAGCGAAAGAAAAAAAAATACAGAAACAGCCGCCACTTCAACTGACCAGAAAATAAAAAGTGCGCCGGTAGAACAAAAAAAAAAAAACAAGAAGAAATCGGAATAAGAGACGCAAAAAATGAGGAGTACAACAACAAAAAAAAATAAGTTTTTTGCTGCTGTGCATGAAAATGGAAAACCAAAATTTAATTTCCATAAGCAAAAAGGAAAAATCAACGCATCAAGAGAGACGAGAACAGTGAACCGAGCAATGGATGGGACAGAGGGACATCACAGATGCGAAACGAGATTTGGCTGAGAAATTTCAAAAGCTTTCACTTTTTAGCCTCTCTCTATCTCCCTCTGACTTTCCTTTAGGTTCTTTTCATATTATTTTTTCTTTTGCATAATAATGAAATTAAATTGCTGCCTTATACACACACAATCATACAGACAAGCATCCATACATACATGTACATATGTATGTATACGATCTGTATATGAAAGTATTTTTATCTTTGCCACTTTGCAGTGGTTTTCATTTCTGTGGCAACTGCAAATTGGGGCACAACAAACCAAAGATGCGCTCAACAAATGCACAAGTGGAGAGTTTGTAATTTCCACACAAAAACATACGCCGTCAAAAGCATATTCAGTAAGTTCTTTTATAAATAGTAAGTACATCAAAATATATAAAAATTAATTTTGTTAAATTTAAATTAAATTATAATAAAAAGTAATTTCTTTACCTTAAATATTTCATTTGAAATTGACTTTTTTTTTTGTAAACAATAACTCTCACTTTATTTCTATTTCTCTCAATGGAGAGCTGCGACAAACTATCGATAGTATTACTGCAGGCTGGAGTCGATATCGATAAATTAAAACATTACCAAAGATCAGAAACTCCTCAGGCGAAAAGTATTTAAAATGTTAATTTTAGTTTCTTTGCATACTAGCAAATACAAAACCAAATTTAAATGATAATGCTTTCATAAAACTAAATGCTCTATGGATCTTGCTACTACTCATTTCACTGATTAACCTGTTTCAAGTTCAAGTCCGTTACATCAACGGAATGAATTCTCTAGGATGTTGTAGTCCCAACAAATATCTGCCTGTCATTCTAGGTCTTGGTCTTCCTATTTTGGCCAATGTAGGTCAAGAATTTACATACGTAAATAGCCACAAATGTTTCAACCGCTGACCAATTTTCGGGCCAAGTTGTTTTGCGTTGGGCTTTAACGATATAAAATTACCAACGTAATCTGCCAACAGTTCCCTGAAGCGTGAAAAATTCCGGTGGTCAGTCCGGGTCAGGTCTTAAAGCATAAATATATATGTATATGACATACATATACCGCAAATTGGTCTACATACAATTTATGGAATAAAAACTATGAACTGCGGATTACATATATTTACTCGTAGGTGCGAGTATGTATTTTGTGCTCTACAAACAAGCAGGAACATTGTTTTGATGAAGTCCGTAAAGCATACACCATTTAATCATACTATAAACTTTCAACTTTTGACTTTTAATCCTAAAGTTTCCACTTTTATTTCCAGTGTTTACCCTTTTATGTTGTACAGTTTAAGTCAGGTTAAAACTGAACAGGTTCGAGTTTATAATTTTAGTTGAATCTTTTAAAATATTTCATGCTTATAATACTATATTTATTATCATAATAACTTGTGTCAAAAAAACCACAGATTTTTTTTAGAAAAGCTTTTAATTAGTAATCAAATAAGTCTAAAACAATTTTCAAATCTACAATGCTCCAAATCTTATTGTGTTTTTGAAACGAACCTACTCTATAGCTTTGGAGATTTGCAGCCTTGTTGGAAATGTGCCTTTCACTTAATTATAGGAAAATTATAAAAAAAGCTTTATTTTTAAATGTTGCTAAAGTCAAACATCATTTAAGTATTTAAAAAAAAAACCAGCTAGAAGTTTAACTTTAATATTCAAGATGTTGCTCTTACTTCTGTAGAAGGAGAATTGTCTTAGAACTTGAGTCGAAATACTCAATGATATACAAAGTAGGCCCAAACTACATATATACATATGTACATATGTATACATATATTAAAAAAGTTTTACTTATCCTAGAGATGAAACAATTGATCCTCTAAATCCAACTAAAGAAGTTTTTATCAATGGTGTTACATTAAACACCGTCTTCTAAGGGAATATAAGGCATATATCTAATAAATAATACTAATAATAAAGGAAATAGTTTTCAAATCCTTTGCTCCACAATGAACAATGTCACTTGTCCTAGTTGCACATACCCTTTGTAACCCTTTTGGGCTTGCAGGGTAGAGAGTAAAATAAATATATAAAAAAAGAAACTATTGAAGAAGATGAAGAATAAGAAGAAGACGGAACACAGTGCGTGTCAGCCTTGAGCTACATTCAGCAGACAGACAACAAAACACAAAATTTTGTACACGTTCATAATGCAAACTTTAGCCAAAAAGAAAATGCGGCAGAAAACAAAAAGAAGAGGCAAAGAGAGTAAGAAAGAGAGAGAGAGAGAGTGGGAGAGAGAAGAGTGAGGAGAGGGGCAACAAGAAGAGAAGAAAAAAACCTTCGTCAAAGTTGCCGCTATCAATTTGTTGTTATTGTTTTCTTTTTATTTTATTTTATTTTATTTTATTTTTCCTTTTGCTCGGACAACAACAACAGCAACAACAATGCAAATATCAATATTAATAATAATAATAATAATACATACACATATGTATTTATGTACATATGTAATAATTATTCGGTAAGCTCAGCTGCGTCGAAAAGGGAAGTCAACAAAAGAAGAGGAAGCAGCAGAATAGAAGTTAAAGGATGAGGTTGAGAGAAGGAGAACATGTATGTCTGTCGTAGATGGATATGCTAAAGGTGGAAGGGGTAAAAGGAGAAAGGGAAGGGACAGAAGAGGGGCAGACAGCAGAAGTTGATGGCTTGTGTTTAATTTTTGCTGTTGTTGTTTAATTTTATTAATGAATTTTTATGCTCAGCGCCTTTTGCTGTCTTCTCTATGTTCTCAGTTCTCTGCTCTCCATTTTGTCTGCTGTCTCCTCTTCTGCTTGTTGTTTTTGTTTCTAATGCTTGTTCTTGTTGCTGTTGTTGCGGTTGTTGTTGTTCTTGTTGTCGTTGTCGTTGTATTTTGGCTGCGTGTGCTTTTTACTTTTGGGGCTTTGGCTATAGCTAAAAATATGTCTGCCAATTCGCTAAGTGGCTCAACTTACATATAAACGAATGCTGACGTCTGTATGTGTGTGTGTGTGTGTGTTTGTGTATACAGTGGAGTCTGCTTATGACAAATGAGCACATGTTTATTTTTGACATTGACAGCAGCGTATTTAGCGAGTGTTCACTGTCTGCATTTGCCTTTTGTTTTCTTTTGGCTAATTGCGAAGTGTAATTGCCTTGCAGTTGTTGCTGTTGTTGCAGTTGTTGCTGTTGTTGCAGTTGTTATTGTTATTGTTGCTGTTGCTGTTGATGTTATTGACGTGGCATCAACATGATTTGCATTTTTGGCGCGCACTCAGAAGCCGGCAATTGCCAATGGCCGCATTTACTCACACTTTGCAATTTTTCTCTTTCTTTTGACAGTCGTCACATTTGGAAACAATAAAAAAAAGAAACATAAAAAAAAACAAATTTATTTTGTTTATTTCAAGTTAAAACTTTTAACTAACTTTTCTTTTGCTTTGCTTTTACAATTTTTTTGTAATATTTTTGTTAGTGTTGCACTTTTGTTTTGGTTTCTTGCACACGCACACGATAATCGCGCATCACGAATCTCGAAGACAAAATGGAAGCGCGTAACCGTTATGCGTTGTTTTGACTCATGTCCGTGCACGTGGCAATCTCGACGCTGACTAAAAATGCCGTAGCCAGCAGCTGCCCCACAACGGAGTGAATTGTGCCGCTTATGGCGTCCGCATCGGTTGCCTGCGTTGACACAATGACTCAGAGCCAAAACAGACATTGCCCAGAGCCGTCGAGCCCAACGAAGACACTACGCCATGACAACACGAAGTGATACGAAGCGACACGACTGCAGCATCACACGAAACGAAGTCTAGGAACGAACGAATGCACACATGCTGACTATTGAGTTACTTTCCCATGTTGTTTGTGTGCGAGTGTGTGCTGCTATTTTTGGCTCACGCTCAATCAGCAAAATTTCCCCATATTTCTGCGAGAGAGAGCGAGAGAGTAAAAGTGTGAAAGCGACTGAGTGAGAGCGACTTGCATAGAAAACGAGTCAATTTGCGAGTGTAAAATGTTTTTTGAGCATTTGAAATGGTTTTTAGTCTCATGCCGAGCTGCCTTTTTGCTCATTTCCGTTTGGCGTGCGTAGGACTTCCGCTGTCTTACAGCCGAAGGAAGTTGTTGCAACTACCGAGAAGATGCGACTAGGAGTGAGGATGTCTGTTTGTGCCTTTTGTGTGTGGAATGTCAAAAGAAGCTACCACGGATCGCAGCAGAAATGCATGCCCTGTAGCACTTAAGAGCCGATTAAAAGGAACCCTTATAAAAATAAAAAACGCGCTTTTCATTACAATTATAACAGCTATAATCAACTCATTTAATATACCAATAAACACATACACATTCTTTATTTATGTGTATGTATTTAATAGGTACAATAGTATTTGCATACTTTATGGTGCAAAGTGCAACTATTGCATTTTTCGTATAAAATTCCATTTTTTTCTCTTGTTAAAACAACAACAAAGACTCCTGCAAATCCATTGTCATTGAGAATAAACAATGCATAACAACAAAAATTAATGCATATTAATCGCTTCAGCCTTTTTTGTGGTCAATTTTCGTTCGATTTTAAATGAATGTTGCATTTTTAACAAATAGTACAATATTTAATTCAATAAGAGAGTTCAATTTAAAGAAACAGACAAAGTTCTGAAGGTTGCCAGTCAATTTGAGCAGAGAATTTGATAGAGTAGCCACTTCTAGGAACTTTCGTAGTCTTTTCAAACTCATAGATTGACTATTTAAACAAGTTTTAAACAAGCTTTTTGTCTCTTATCCTATGACCCTTCTTTTTTGTTTAATATCTGCATAGTTGATGGTTGTCTCATTGTGAGGTGTGCGTGACAATGTGCCACATATGGTTACATAAGGATAATATCCCTTTTCAAAGAGTAGTTGGAAAAAAAGAAGAATAGTATTACAACAATTCATCTCGATTTTGATGCAGGTTCTGTAACCAAGCAACCTTTGCGTGATGCGTATTTCGGATCACACTGTCCCTACAACCAAGAACCAAGGACAATTCGGCAGTCTGAGCCAAGGAACAAGGAACTCAACAAACCAAAGCCGCATTGTGACATTGCAAGAGTAAGGACAACAAAAGCAAATGATAGAGGAGGGTAAAAGGAAGAGCAAAAGAAAAGTGAATGCTTTTTGCTTTGGCAAAAGGCAGCAGACGATGTTGGGATGGCTCGATTGCATTTTTGACAACAGCAACAAGCAGAAACCAACCACAACAACAGCTTGCAACAACAACTTGCAACAAAGACAACGACAACGACAACTTGTAACAGCTAAAGGTTGCCACATTTACCAGGCAGCAGTACCTTTTTGGTTCAATGACGATTGTCTTCGTTCTGTTCCATTTTATTATTTTTTCACCTCTTTCCTTTACCAACTCTCTCCGTTTCGTTCTCTCGCTTTGCTCTGTTAAGATTATGTTTGTCCTCAGTCTATTGTATAATGTCTTCAAATGTGATTAGTGTCAGTCGACGACCAAATAATACCAGCTGATAACAATAAGTATCCAATCTGATAAACACTCTCAACATAACAAAACAGATTAGCAGAAATCTTTATTAAATAAACAAACAGACTAAGTATGATACCGAAGGCTATTGTTTACAGATTGGACTTGAGTGGCACTTGAATATGTTTATTGTCAACATTGTTGTTAACATATATAAGCATGTTTCTCTATTCCTATCTAAAATTGATTATAATCTACGATAATCATCTTCAGCGATCTTCTGCAAATTAAATATTTATGACAATAAGAATTGGTCTAAATACTTTCCATTCTATTTTATAATTACTTCACCAAAATGTTTTAGAAATTATTAAGGTTGGAAAAACACCAAATTGGTAAATTTTTTTCATTGTCTTTGACTTATTCACACTAATAAAATTGAGAGAACTCAGAACTGAAGCTTATCAACCTTATCAAGAACTTACGTATACGTGATTTGTATACCGACCTCTTGACTGTAATAATTCCAGCAACTTAAATCATCTTGCCGTAGTTATTTCCATACATTATTAATTAATGCTTGAGATACTTAGATATTTTCATATTTATCACCTGTCGGCATTCTTAACATGCCTTTTGCCACACACACACACACACACACACACACACACACACACACACACACACACACACACACACACACAAAAACACACTCATATACGCAGACACGTGCTACTGTAATCGTGTTATAGCTATTCAATTTGGTCAAATAAAGTACTCTATAAATTACTAGAGTCTGCATATGAATACGAATTTGAATACTCGAATAGGAATAGTAAAAGTACATAATTGTAAAATTACCTTTTACCTGAATAAAAGACAATGAGTAATGAAATCTCTCCTTCGGATTTAGTAAAAGCCTGAAAGGTGCCAAATGAATAATTCACTCTTACTTTACGTGCAACAACAGTACCTTGTTGCACATTCATATATGTTCAATTCGAATATATCACAGAGTCCATCGATGCCCAAGGAGTCTTTCAACGTGTGAACAATGAGTGCTTAAATCTCTGTGAATACAATGTGCGAGGTTGGCTAAAAAATTTACAAGGTACACGGTGTTTGAAGAGTTTAGACCACCACAACTTTGAAAATAATGAACCAATTTTTAAGCGAGATGACTTTTCAACGTTATTTCCTCTGTTCATTCAACTAAACTCAATTTTTAAAATAACAAAACACATATGACTTAGCTAAACTCAATTGTTTATAGTTTTAAAGCTTATTTATTTGGAATTTCGCAAGCAGCCCTCGTAGAGTTTCCCATTGCATGTGCATGCGAGAAGAGAAATTATTTCAATACATTTTGTGGAAAATAGGGAAGGTAATAGTGCACAAAATCCTCTTCCTTTCTCCCTATCTTTTTTGTTGCCTCTAAATCTTTTCTTAATCCTTTCTCCCACTTTCCCTCACCTTATCTATAAATCTCTGTTGACTCATAGGGACACATAACTATGTACATTTGTCGACCTTCTATCAAATGTCCGTATTAAAATTCGATAATTTTTAACATCCATTCAAATACGTTTTGATTGTTACCCCATTAAATATGATCGCATCATTTATTATACAGGCATTGACCTAAAATGCAATGAAAAGTTTTATTAAATCGTTCAAAAATGATCAACTAATACAGACATAAAGCTACCAATTGAAATTGTCCCAACCCAGGTCCGATTGATGCATAATTAAAGGGACGCTCAATAAGAGAAAAGCGAAATAGGGGATGGAGAAGGAGGGGTGGTCGAAAGTGGCCACAGAACATGGCCAACGGCAATTAAAACAACATTGACAGCGGTAACAAAACTAAAATAATCAAATGTACACGGTGACTATTTAGATTTCTATACCCTTTATGCAATGGCAATTGGAGTATACCTAATTCAGGCAAGTCTATATAACAAGTTGATAAGCTAAAGAAGTTTGTTAATATAACCTTTGGATTATAATGTAATGATACTTACACTTATGTCGAATTAATCATCAACAATGAACAAGTTTCCTGAGAGACTGTTTAAGCGATTAAGTAAATGTGATATGCAATTAAAGATAGGTACCAAACGTAGAAGGAACCTTTTTTCTAAAAATCTTGAAGATTTAAATATGCTAAAATTTTCATTAAGTTTAAATGATAAACGCAAAGAGTTATAGAAAAAGGAAACTGAGAATAAGACACACATGTATGTATATACAGTGGGAAACTAAATGCCCCTATATTTAAATTTAATTTTTTATTTGGTCAAACAATGCATATGTCCTCTTTTACATTTAAAATATTAAGTAATATTCTAGTTATTGTGGATGTCCTTTTGTTATTCCCTATGAAAATTTAATTTAAAAATTTAGATTGGCTGTTGGACATAAGTTTTCCTTTGTATATCTTTAGGTATTGAATGCTTAGATATTTGTAGATTTATATGTTTAGGAATAAAGTCAAGGTATCTCGTAGTCTAGAATACTCTCACCAACCTGATTGTTTATTATTTGAGGACTGTTGTTGGCGAGACGGGAAGCTGAAAGTGAGACCAGTCATGTTGAAAATGAACTCGAAACTGTTAAAAGCTGTAAGCATGCCACAAAACACACAATCTGCCACACACACACACACACTCACACACTCCCTGACACTCGCACATGCAACAACAATTTGGAAAATTGTGCCACTATCGTTGGGAAATGCCAAAAAATATGCAATTAAAAAATGCATAACAGGAAAGGCATGAAATACGCGTCGCGCAATTTGAAGCTCGAATCCCTCAGTCAAAAGCTAAATGAAAACCAAAGCAACCAGTTGAATGGAAAACCCAAAGGCAGCCAATGAAAAGTGCAACAAAAACAGGAAGAAGGAGTATAAAAAGTACAGGACTTTGGTGCCGCATCAGGTGTCCTGCGGCATTTGTGGAACGAATAGAGCGCGAAAAGCGAATGCGACTTACAAAAGGCTTACAACTGCCACCTGGGCATTGCCAAAAAATGTTTTACCAAATGTTGTGCGAATGAATACAACACACATACAACAAACATACTACACACACACACACCTACACTAACACTTTAGTGCAAATGTCAGGATGGTAAGATAAACAGAATTGAAAGCGCATATTTTGCATTTTGCATTTCGTTTTACAATCAAAACAAATTAAGTGAATACTTGAGTGTGATCGACCTCGAAATGTCCTTAAACAAAAATCGCAAAAATAGAAGAAACTTAATGTGGGATCAGATGATATGGTAAACATTATGTTTAATAAATAGATCTTTTGCCAGAAAGAGATTTGTGATAAGCGTTTGATTTATAAAATTTAATTTAATTCTTAGGTATCATAAAATATGAACTGAAATAAATTGTAATATCATCCTAACTATTTTCTTTAGAGTTCAATTTGCTAAAGTTTGTAACAAACTCTGATTTAATCTCTGAAATAAACCATATAAAGTGTTTGTGTGCTATAACATTCTATAAAAGCTAATGGCCTTTTTCTATCTGTTACATCCATTTACACAAAGCTGTACTACCCTCTTCTATACCATTTTCACTGTGTAAAGGTTATTCAAAATAATAACGATGCAGTGCAAAAGCCTTTGTTAACGAGCCCAGTTGGTGGGTTCAGTGAAATATTAATTGGAAATTGTCTTTCAAAGCAAGTTTCATTTGTTATGAGTATTTTAAGTAAATAAAGATTTGCAGCAAAAACTTGAAGCTATTTTGATAACAGCTATTGGCTTTAATCCTTATCCATTAATAATTATTAATTATAATCCACGCCTTAGACTTTCTCTATACATTATTGTAGTATCCTAATACTTGATATTAAGTAACATACTTAGTTACCATAATTAATAAATTCATTCATAATTCTGGTAATAAAGAATATGTATTTATTGTTATACGTAAATTTTGCCCAAGCTTTAATATCACTTCAATCTAGACAAGATCTTTAAATTTGAGCTCAAAGACTGTAAATAAATTTTCTTGCAGCTAATCAATGCAAAGATGTTTCGCTCTGTCAATAACTGTTAAGAATAAATGTCAACACATATAAAAAAATACAAAATTTAATTTAATTTAATATTAAAAACTTTAAGCTAAATAATGTGCAATATGTTAATTGGTTGATTGCCTAAAAGATGAATCAAACTAAATCCGTATGTCATTCTCGTACTCAAAAATTGGTTGTATTTTGTGGGTCTGTAAAAGGAAATCTCACCTGCCGGCTTTTCATATTGTTATACTGTTGCTCTGACCGTTGTTAGAATATCATAACTCATATTTCAATGTGTAACTAACGGAAAAGTCAGCTCGACCGTCAACAACAACAACAACAACAACAAAGATAAAGCAAACAGTTTGTCTAGAATGTCTGACGAACTGTCAGAAACCACAAATTGTTGTTGTACTTGTAGATACAGATGTTGTTGCTGCTGTTGCACAATCATTACCAGTTGACAATGTCACGATGAGCTGCAAGAGGAGGAAATGAATCAGGAGATGGAAACAGAATAGAAGAGTGAAAAGAGTGGACAAGAGGATAGCAACTGAGAAGCAAATGCGACCAAAACGAAACCAAACAACGAAACGCACGGATGCTGTGCGGACAATTTGTAGAATTTTTTTGTAAAAATACGCACGTACATTTTATTGTTATTATTTATACAACAAAATTGTATCCAAGCTCTCGCGTCAAACCAACACAAGAACATCAACAAAAACGATGACAACAGCCACAGCAACAACAGCAATAACAACAACCACAGCAACAACAAAACCATGAAAAAGTTCACAAAAAAGGGATAAAGGACGCCGGTTTTTGGGCCAATGAATAGAAAGTTGTTGAAATTTTTGTAAATCGAGTCTAAGCCCACAACGTTCAACGAGCACTTGGCCATTTAAACATTTACCGTTGTTGCATTTAAACTGTTTATGTGATCGATTATGGCGAATTATGGCTAAAAAAATATTCCACACAATAGACTTAAATATGAAATGTTTATTGTTTACACACATACATAATATTCAGATAAACAACAGATACATGGAATACACGAATCCTCGCCTGAAATTTATTAAATTCCCAGAAACTTGTTGCGAAAATTTGGCAAACAGACATGCCTTAAGATACTTTTGAGAAAGTCAAGTTAGAAAAGAAAAAGAAAATAATTAAAGTATTCTTTTCAATAAATTCTTTTTGTTGGACTTGTCTATTTAAGTAAGGTTAATTGAGGTATACATTAAAGCCAGTACAACAACTACTGGGTGCTGCAAACCATAAACACCCTAAAACCTTAAATATGTTAAATACTCCTCAAGACAAATTTTTTATTTGGACAAAGTATTGCAAATACTTCTCGACAAATAATTAACATGCAGAGACAAATATGGAAACAATGAACGGAATTTGTAATAAAAAATACAGCGCAAGCTAACTTTGGCGCGCCAAAGTTTGGATACCCTTGCAGCGCCCTGCGTAAGCCGTCAGATTTTTTACAAAATTTGTTAAAGGTTGATTTTGAACCGATCGTTCCTATTGCAGCTATATGATATAGTAGTCCGATTTACACCAAATTTGGTCAGCCTGTTTAAAACTTAGTCAAACACAGAATGTGTATATTTGGTTAAATATTTTGAGAAACAAAAAGTTTTTCATACTAAATATTGTTTTCGATCCGATCGTTCCTATGGCAGCTATATGATATAGTAGTTCGATTCACACCAAATTTGGTCAGCCTGTTTAAAACTTAATCAAACACACAATGTGTATATTTGGTTGAGATATGTTGAGAAACAAAAAAGGTTTTCATACTAAATGTTGTTTTCGAACCGATCGTTCCTATGGCAGCTATAAGATATAGTAGTCCGATTTACATCAAATTTGGTCAGCCTGTTTAAAACTAAATTAAACACACAATGTGTTTATTTGGTTGAGATATTTTGAGAAACAAAAAAGTTTTTCATACTAAATGTTGTTTTCGAACCGATCGTTCCTATGGCAGCTATAAGATATAGTAGTCCGATTTACATCAAATTTGGTCAGCCTGTTTTAAACTAAATCAAACACACAATGTGTTTATTTGGTTGAGATATTTTGAGAAACAAAAAGTTTTTCATACTAAATGTTGTTTTCGAACCGATCGTTCCTATGGCAGCTATATGATATAGTAGTCCGATTCACACCAAATTTGGTCAGCCTGTTTAAAACTTAATCAAACACATAATGTGTATATTTTGTTGAGATATCTTAAGAAACAAAAAAGTTTTTCATACTAAATGTTTATTTCCAACCGATCGTTCCTATGGCAGCTATATGATATAGTTATCCGATCCGGTCGGTTCCGACATATGTACTGCGTGCAGCAAAAAGACGGACCTGTACCAAGTTTCATCAAGATAGCTTCAAAACTGAGAGACTAGTTTGCATAGAAACAGACGGACAGACAGACAGACAGACGGACAGACGGACAGACGGACATGGCTATATCGACTCAGCTCGTCGCCCTGATCAAGAATATATATACTTTATGGGGTCTGACACGCCTCCTTCAATGCGTTACAAACTTCGTGACAAAATTATAATACCCTCTGCAAGGGTATAACAATTTGCAAATTTATTTTCATACTGTATTAAATATATGAAAAAATATTTTTACGAAGAATTAAATATAATAGAGAAAAGCAAACATTATACACATAAATATATGTATATGATCAAATCGTCTCTGGTCTGGCCTTCTGTGGGTATAATATTATTATGTCTGGTGTCGTAATTTGCCGCTGATGAAGATGGCAATGTCGTTGACCCCCTTATAATATCCACAATATTTTCAGGTTATCTGTTCCTTTTTTGACTCTTGACTTGTTTCTAAAGGTGCAATTTATCTTGAATCTCTTTGGTTACTCTATTGTGAAATTGCTTGTGAATCTAGCGGGACGCCATATTCTAAAATGCCTTAATTTTATCAATGCCGTCGCCTGCTTTTCGAAAACAATTTAAGACACGATTCCTTTGATAACCTGATTAAATCAAAAACGAAATGAAGTATAAAAATTGAACCTGTGTGCACATTTACATGCACTCACTTCACACATACACATACACTGCATACAAACTTTAAGAATAACTATCTAAGAATGAATAGCAAGTATTTTATGCAGGCAAACTTTACTTAAGTGTAGTGACATTGAAAAGAAATAACTTCCTTGAAATTAATCCGTAATAGGAAGAGCTTAATTGTGTGTTAATTCATGATAGCAAAGTTCGGATGAAAGTTTTCTCTGATTAAGAATATAAATAAAATGTTCTCAATTGTAGCAAGATTTTGTCGTTAAGTTGAAGAAGTTGCTATTACACTATTGCAGTGTAGAAGTGTTTACCATGAACAAGTTAAGCCATACCAACACAGTTATATATTGACTTGGAATATGTACATAAATGCCGTTCTAAATAGTTAAAATGACATACATGTCTACGCATTATGAAATGCTCCTTTCGACAGCATTTTTACAGGGTATGCCGAGCCGAGCACACTCATTTCAATGAACATGTATATAAATGAATGTACATTTATACATATATTCATAGATCAATCGAATCGTCACTTAATCACACGGGCGCCGCGGTTTGCGGCAAAACTGCGACATACAGGTCACATACATGAACACACACACATAATACCCAACTGCCTAGCCGGGCATTACATTAACCCTAACCCAGAGACGAGTCAACTCTGCGTGTTTGGCCGGGTTTTTCAACTTGCGGCTGCTCGAACAGCTTTTTGGTAGGCCGTGAAATTGTATGTAAAAATATTTTAATTGAATTGTCACCGCGATTTTTATATTTATTTCAATATATGTATACATATTGTTTTTTTATTTGAAGATTATTCCTTGATATAGCCACGTGTCGCATACATATTAATACACACAAACATATGCAAACCCGTTCTTTTTTACATGTACAACAATTTTTGCTCATTTCATTATTTGTTGAGCTTTTAACTTTAATTTAATTTTTAAATACCTCTTTGTTTTATTTGATGTTTAACGCTGTCATTGTCGTTGGCATTGTCATTGTCATTTATGTTGTTGTTGCTGTTGTTGTTGGGGCTGTTGTTGTTGTTGCTGTTGCTGCTGCTGCTACTGCCTTTGTCGTAGTGGTTGTTGTTGTTGTCACCACGACAGTTGATGAAATATGCATGACATTGTGCGCCATCAGGCAGAGAATGTAAGTAGGAGAGTAGAGGCAGTGAAACGTGAGGTAGCAAGGGCTGCCAGTGCCAATAATGACGTCCATAATAATGACAATGACACCGACAATGGCCAATTATGTTGGCCAACACCCTGTCCCCATCCCCATCCCCAACACCGTCACCGCATTCTGGCTCGCTAATTGGAAGAACCGCTAAAGCGTTTCCAGTCAACCTCGTAACCATATGAGAAACTCATCTTAAAGGCTGCCTCAAACTTGATAGGCATTGCATATTGTTGACTCAAAGTCTCCGTTATGTCTACGCAATGTTGTACCATTTAATTAGAATAAATTCTTAAACAATGAAGTTGGCTTATTATTAAAATTTATTAAAGCTTTTAGATGTCGAGAAGCTAGAACATTATTAAATAACTATAGCAATATTTCAAGGGCCGAGATGGTTGTTTAATTAGAGACCTTTCTAAATGTTGTGCTTTATTCCTTTGGGTAATCTTATTATTTAATTTAAAGTATACAATGTAATTTGTAAGAACTAACTTAATTCTA
This sequence comes from Drosophila neotestacea, assembly GCA_035044365.1. NCBI lineage: Eukaryota > Metazoa > Arthropoda > Insecta > Diptera > Drosophilidae > Drosophila > Drosophila neotestacea. The sequence goes on along the minus strand of JAWNMD010000051.1, from coordinate 272,371 downwards.
CATAAATTAACTCAACTTTAAGACAGCTTTTTTATTGTCAGTCTCTTGCCAATTATCAAATAGATGTTCAAGTTACGTATACGCAATGCTGTACCATTTAATAAGCATAAATTCCATTATAATGAAGTTAACTTATTGGATACTTTTATGAAAGATTATAGATTTCAAAGAGATAGAAAATTATAAAATAGCTAGCTATTTTCAAAGGTATAAATTATAAATTAATTAGGAATATTTTGAGCTGATTTACTTGTATCTATTAATTATCGTAAATAATGAATTTTGAATTGAAATTTAAGCTCAAGTTAAGTCATCTTTAAGATAACTTCATAATTGACAGTCTTTGCGAATTGCCAACAAGATGTCCCAGTTACATATACGCAATGTTGTGCCATTTAATTAATAGATATTCTTTGCTATATAAAGGTTTCACAAGCTTTAAGGGTCACATCAAATAATCCTGGTGACTGATGTTAAATTTAATTTAAACTTTAAAGTATGCATGAATATTTAATCTTATAAAGTATACTTAAGAAAATCGCTACATTTTTATGTTATTGGATAAAAGCAATGCTAATGGTTGAGCAGAAAGCAAAAGCTTTCAATGGAAATAGTTAAGCTTGAGTTTATATGCATATCATAAAGTTTAGAATACATTAATCCTGTGTACAAATTGAAAAGTATTCAAGTGGCAATATTTAGATCAAAATGGTTCTTTAGAGAGAACTCTGTGTACTTGAAATGCATCAATAGCCACAAGCATCATGTAGACTGCATAACTGAAAAACAAAAGAGCAAAAAGCTTCTTAAATGTACATAGACACATATGAATATGTAAAGATTGGAAAAACCTACAGCTACAGCTGTACTGTTGTATGGTTGCAATACCAAAAAAAAGAAATTGAGGAAGCAAAATTGTAGGAAAAAAATATAGCGCAAGCTAACTTTGGCGCGCCAAAGTTTGGATACCCTTGCAGTGCCCTGTGAAGGCCGTCAGATTTTTTGCAAAATTTGTTGATTTTGAACCGATCGATCCTATGGCAGCTACATGATATAGTAGTCCGATTTACACCAAATTTGGTCAGCCTGTTTAAAACTTAGTCAAACACAGAATGTGTATATTTGGTTGAGATATTTTGAGAAACAAAAAAGTTTTTCATACTAAATATTGTTTTCGATCCGATCGTTCCTATGGCAGCTATATGATATAGTAGTCCGATTCACACCAAATTTGGTCAGCCTGTTTAAAACTTAATCAAACACACAATGTGTATATTTGGTTAAGATTATCTTGAGAAACAAAAAGTTTTCCATACTAAATGTTTATTTCCAACCGATCGTTCCTATGGCAGCTATATGATATAGTTATCCGATCCGGCCGGCTCCGACATATGTGCTGCGTGCAGCAAAAAGACGGATCTCGTACCAAATTTCGTCAAGATAGCTTCAAAACTGAGAGACTAGTTTGCATAGAAACAGACGGACACACGGACAGACGGACAGACGGACAGACGGACAGACAGACGGACATGGCTATATCGACTCAGCTCGTCGCCCTGATCAAGAATATATATACTTTATGGGGTCTGTGAGGCTTCCTTCAATGCGTTACACATTTCGTGACAAAATTATAATACCCTCTGCAAGGGTATAATAAGTGACATGGGAATAGCCAAATCTGAAAGCAGAATTGAACTTGAAACCCGAAACCAAAACCATTTCCTTAAATGCAAATGAATTTTACTGTCGCCATTGAAGCACCTGCTCAAGTACTGTGAGTGTGAGTGTGAGTATGAATAGGAGAACGAATACGCCCGGTATGTATGATTATTCACAGTTGTACCATATGTGTTCTTATTTCTGTTGCTTAGTCCTTTCTGCGAATTTCGATTACCAAACGGATATGACGACATGATAAGTTAACTCAAACGTTTCTCCTTTCTCAATTCTCATTTCTCATTTCTCAATTCTACTTCGTTAGTCGTCTGCATCTTGCGACCCTCAGCGGTTTTCAATTACCAGAAAGGTTTATGAAACGGTTACCGACAACTCCATATACCATGCTTTTGCTGTGTAACGAGCTTATTGGGTGGAAAAGGACACAGAGAACGTTTATACATAAAATGCATGATATTTCAATTTATGAATTGAAATTTAATGTTAAATAAAGCAAGTTTATGCAATAACATAATGCAACTGATTGGGTTTGATTTGTGTTATGAAATTAAACTCATGAAATTAAATTAAAAGTTTAATAAACTGAGTTAATGCAATTAAAGACCGCAATTGATTGTGTTTGATTTGTAACTATTATGCGATTAAACTCATGGAATACAATGAAAGGTTTAATAAACTGAGTTTATGTAATAAAATAATACAATTGTTGTTTTAGCGATGAAAGTCTTAAAGGGATATAGCTACCTATATTTGACAACATATAAATATAAAAATAATTTTATTAACAAATCGTGTTATCTAAATGAAATTAACTTAAGTTTGTAAGGTCTATTTCAATTGTTTTTAAGCGTAAACTTAGTTTTCAATTAATATTTTTTCTGTAGAGGGTATGTCGATAGTTGGGAACATGCTTTAACTGCAGCTGTTTTTTGCCGGTGGCCACATTTAAACTTTTAGCAAACAATGTCAAGTATTATACTTGTTTTTTTTTCGTTATTGTTCTCTTTATTCTGTTTGGTGTTTATCCGTAATTGCAGCGACTACAATTCCTTTCAGTTTGAGTCTTTTTTTTTTTGGTTTCTTGAAATGTAATTTCATTAAATCTTCACGCTAATCTGTAGCAGCCACAGCCAAATATGCAAATAAACAATTACAAAGGCGGCAGCAGCAACAACAACAAATACGGTAACAATTTGAGGCTACAACAACAACAACAACAACAACAAACCAGAAAATTCACATGCAGACAATCAAGAGTCAGACGCAGGTGGCAGGCACCTAAAAAACCGCAGTCATAATTTTCCCAGGCTTAGCAAACGCACAGCAAACATACACAGACGCACACACACACACGCACACACACTCGCACACGCAGTGACAGAATGAGCTGCCTTAAGATGTTAAGCCCATTTGGCGTTTCTTTAATTTGAAGTTGAGAGGGAAATTTGTGGTAAGAGTAGCTTGCAGCATGACGTGCAAATAAAACCAAACATTTTCAGGAACGACAACACCAACGACAACGACAACAACAACAACATACATACACACACACAGCACGCGTAATTACGTAGTCACATCCTCACAGCAACAACAACTACATAGAAGACATTGTCATGCCTTTTGGCTTCAGTTACGTTGGAGCAGCGTGTTAAGCCCCCAGCTCAGAATTTAGATCACACTCTGAGGGTTTCGTGCATCAAAAATAAATATATGTATGGTATAAATATCGTCTCACACTTGCTGTTAGTCAGAGGCCGTGTAATTAAATTTGCCGCCTTGTCAAAAACTCAGTTTCAAGTGATTAAATGGCAATTGTTGTTGCTTCTGAATGCTACAGTAAACGATAGCGATAACGATAACGATTACGTTTATTACAAAAGCTACAAGTTGGCCAGGACAATGCCTTAGTGCTGATGGAGTTCGCCAGCCCAATTGACTTGTAATTTTGCTTAAAAAAAAATAAATAAATAAATAAAACAATTCAATTAAAATTAAAACAAAAATATTAATAATAATAAATAAATTAATTTAAGGACGATAAGGAAAAAGAAATAAGAAATGGAATAACTATTCTTCAGTCATCTGAAGCCAAATTTAGGTTTGTCTCTTTACTCCTATATGAAATGATAATATTAAGACTCGTTTAAAAAATTGTATGGCTTGAATATAATGTTTTTTTTTACATCATTTACAATTAATTATATTCAAAGATATCTCCCTTTATGATCATTATGATATAAATTAAATATAAAAAAAACATATGTGCAAAATGTATCCATCTTACCAATAATGGTTAGCTGAGTTTCGCAATTCTATCAAATAAATGAAAAGGGCATCGCAATATGACATTTTAAAAATATTAATTAAGAGTCTATTTGTATTGAATCATCCTTACAATAATTATTAACATACCATTTGTATATTTAATTAAATAAATGGAAAGAGTATCGATATATGTGATTTGAAACGTTGTATTTGCAAGACTATCTGTATTTCAATCAGTTTAGCTTTCTGTTCACAAGATTTTCATTCAATTACTCAGCGCATATGTTAAGTTGATGAAACGAGTTCACGACTTGTTGTTTGCTTTAAGGATGAGGAAATACGATGGGAGAAAAGCAACACTTAGTTTGCTTTTCAATCATTTGTCAGTGTTTCCCCCCTCTCTCTCTCTCTCCCTCTCTCTCCCTCTCTCACAACTGTTGCCAATTCCCATACTCAATTGATTCCCTCAGCTTACTTTTCTTATCGTCAGAGTTACGCGCGATTTAGTCATTTTTATGTACACACACAACATTGACAAAACGCACACACTCACAGACTCACACTGTAAATGTGTTCCATATATATGTATGTATAAATATATATATTATTTTTCTTCAATTTGCTGTTGCTCTTGCTGTTGTTGTTGTTGTTGTTGTTGGCTCGGTTTATCCAGCCACAAAATTGTTAGGTAGGCGTGTGCAATTTTAAATATTGAATCTTTGATTCAATATAATCAGTCTTGTTATGGCCTTCACGCTTCGATGCCAAGTCAATGGCATACAAGTAACAGAGCACACGTGTAAGCTGCTTTTATAACTGTAGATGGAATCTTACTCTCTCTTACTTTCTATTAGTGTTTTTGTGTGCGTGTGTGTGTGTGTGTGAAGTATGTGCAAACAGCTGTCGCGTGTCACCGGCTGCCGTTCGCTCAAACGGAAACGGAAATTACGTGCACGATGACAGTCTACAAACAGCGTCGACTGCGACAATTCATCGATGATGTTTTCGGCCGCAGATTCAACATCCTTTAAAATAAAAAAAAACCCACAAAATGTCCTGGCAGGACAACATGCCAAGAGGCAATCAGGCAACGTCCTTATACCGCCCTAGTTGCGCTTTAATTAAATCGCAAAAGACGCGTCGCCCATAATGAAACTCATTATTTATATACTTATGTGAGTGTATCTGTCTGCGAGTGTGTGTGTGTGTGTGTGTGTGTGTGTGTGTGTGTGTGTGTGAGTCATATTATTGTATGCGTGCAATGGCCGTGGGCAATTTGGTCGAGCTGATAATTCGAATTCAGAAGTCATTCCGAAATATCAATTCAATAGCCTGCAATTCGCACTGGCAACATTTTTGTAGCATACTTATTGGAGCCAGCTCATTGGGAAAATCGTGAAAAATGTGTCCAAGTAGCGCAGATTTTCTACTTTACTTATTTTGTTTTTCTTTTTTGGGCTTTAATTTTTGTAATATATTCGCACTGTTAAATTATGATATTCAGCACGCGCCGCAAAGTATGTCGAAAAACGAGAGAAGAATCCGTTTTGCAAAGTGTATTTATTTATGGGAGTGTGTGTGTGTCTTTGTGTGTGTTTGTATATGCAAATGAGCCAGAAACAAGTGCACAGCAAGTGGCAAGTAGCAAAGTGGCAAGTGGCAAGTGGCAACAAAGAGTAAATACTCTTGTATTGTAATTTTCATTATTCGAGTAATTTACGAGCGTGCGCTTCCTCAGCGCCACCTGGCGGTAACTGTAAATGGACACAAACGGTATGCATAAAGCATGCTTAAGCTTCTTTCTGTCTCACTCTCTCTCCCTCCGATTCCTCCCACCTCATCCATCCATCCAATCATCCATTTTCCGTTCCCTTTCCAAAACTATTGTCGAGGCAACGCGACGGGGCGTATGAGTAATTTGACTGGGCGCACAATTAATCTAGCGCCGTTTTGCATGGCGGCAATTTAATTGTATCATAAAACACGCAATGGCATGCCACGCCCACTGCTCAATGCTTACGAGGAAGTTGCCAAAGAAAACCAGAGTAACAGAAAGAGAGATAGACAGAGAAAGAGAGGGAAAGGGAGAGCATCATCGTCAATTTGGATAAGCAATGAAGCAAGAACAAACAAGAAGCAAACAGAAAAACGGACGGACAAACAAGACTTGCAGCACAGAAGAAATTCTAAGATGTGAGTGTGCTAGACTACCACATACCCTATACTCATACACTTTTCCAAAATATTTTATTATATTGAAACACGAAATTCAAATGCAAATTATATCAAATTTTATTTTATTTTATTGCTTATATTAAATATAATTTTATTTATACTGCAATTTACATCACGCGAGTAGAAAAAATATCGAAAATACTATAGCCTACTATCGGTATGCTTTGAACAAATTGTTCAGTATATCTCTAAGTTATAAAGAGTCACAACTTTATTATCTATTTACGCTACAATTTGGGTTACAGTAAACCTGCCACATTCTACATGTTCTCATTTATTACAACTTTAAACACTTCTAACTTACAGGGTATTTAAGATAATGGTAGGGAGTTAGAGCTTAGACAAACGACAAATCGCAGTTTCTTGCCGAATTGCGTCCATCTATTCAAGGGTTCAGTTTAATAAGCACTTAAATGAGGTACAATAGATGCACATTGAATGCACAACTCAAAAGCATTTGAGCTGAACAAATCCTAAGTACAATTAAATTTCAAATTAATGTGAGTTTAGTACAGGATTTGAGCAGCGGGCTCATTATCATCTAAATAAATACAATGGCTATACTATTATATATGCGCATATGTATATATTTATGTATACCACTTTAATCAGACAGAAAGTGTCGTTAACAATTTATTTGCAAAATCAGTTTGGCTCTTTGTTGTTTAATATTGTCTAATTTTATTTCATTTTTATGCAAATGCCATTTTTGTCAATTATTGCCAAGTGGCATTAACAATCGCTGAATTCAATGGAAATCAAATTCCATTCGAGTGATTTCAGCTGATTTGCATAACTAATTTCAAAAGAAAATAATACAAATTACATGGGATTCGATTCAGATTGTGTATTTGTGTTATAATATTAGTCATTAAATAATTGCATTAAATTGTTTTTCATAAGCTATAACTATGAGAAGAATAATATATACATTACAATATAGTACGGCTGCTATTTAGAGTTTGATTCATACTTTCATCAATTAACTAAATTTATTATGAAAAAATAATTGTGAAATAAATATTTCAATTTGTTGGAGAAAGTAAGTTGGAGTAAATCAAGGAATCAAATTTGCTATAAAAACTTATAAATGATCATTTTATGATTGATTATTTTCCACGATCTAATTCGAATAACATTTTTTTTAAATAGTAAGTTTTATTTATTTCTATCTTATACTTTTACTTTTTAAATTTTAATAACTATGTTCTTATATTCTACCAGCTCTCCATACTCTAACCGCTCTTCTAATGCACTCTTTAAGGACCTAGATCAAACCTCATTCTAATAATATGACAAAAACCATAAAGGATCACAAAAGTTAATTTCATGTCAATCTCAATCTAAAGAATTTTTTGAAATTAAGTATTCCATGATAGTTCTAGCCTTGAGAATTGAAATTTTATTCAGTTGATTTTATTATTTCATAGTGTTGTTTTATCCCAAATTGAACGCCTGCTTACTTTTTGAATGAATTGACGGATTGAAGTCCGTTTGATAATTAAAAGATGGTAGTTGGTAAATAGTAACTGATTAACTATCACTCGACAATTTATTAATGACAGACTTGCGATTAATTGAAGATTGATTGGCATTTTATTGACAATTGGTTTTATATTGATTGGGTATTTAATTAATAATAACTAATGATTTTTGATTAATGATTGTTCAAATACCTTATGTATTTTTGAACTGAATGTAAATGTTTAATTTGAACAATAGATTGTAACATTTGTACCACTGTGATGTGCTAGACATCTTTAGTAATTTGGCCAAAAGACAGCACAGTAGAGTAAATGAAGCTGCAGCTCAACTTACAGAAATTGAAAGACAGACTAAACTCGACTCGAGGAGAAAAGTAACTGCCTAATGGAGAACCTTGAAACAGTGTAGAATGAAGGAGGAGCATAATTAGCTAAAGGGTCAATCCTTGGATCCCATGGCAGGTCATTTTGTAACTGGAATGAGCTTGTTCTATTGCCTGTTCTATTGCTTGTAATTTATGTTAAACTTTGTGGTTGCCCAGCGCCTCCAAAAAGGGGAAACAGCAACAGCAACAACAAGAACAACTGAATGACCCTTGGACTATACAGCTTGTCTGGCAGTTTGTCTGGCAGTTTACTGTCTGACTGTCGGACTGGCTTTGTTATTGTTGTTTGGCTTGTTGTTACCGGTTGGACGCCATGTTGTCAGTTGGTTTTGGTCTAGTTTTATCTGTTAACCAAGACTGCAACACAGTCAACAGCAACATTGTTGTTGTTGTTGTTGTTGCTGCTGTTGTTGCGTACACTAATTAACAGACTTGAAAAGTAATTAAGTCATTTGTCTGATCCCCAGACAAATTTGCCTTCTTACTCTATCTCTCTCTCTCTCTCTCTTTGTCACTGGCGTTGTCGCTGTCTCCCACTCTTTCTCTGTCTCTTTTCTACTGCAAAAGTGTTTGACTTGTTGTTTTGCATACTTACTGCGGTTGTTGTTATTGTTGTTGCTGTCGCCTAGCCTCGCCCCGCCTCAACTCGCCTCGCCTCGTTTGGTAATTGTTGACCTGAAGCCGTAGATAATCAAAAGTGGAAATCCATGTCTCCACAAGCCAAAACTTCCAGTTCTACGAGTAGCTTCATCTCACAGTCAGCCAGGACTATTACAAGTGCCGCAATGAAGCTGACACTCTTCTATTTGTTGTTGTCAACAACTTTTTGGTACTGCACATTGGTTTCATATCCACATTATTTTTTAAGAAATTCGTTGGATATACATATGAGTGTGGAGATCTGGAAACTGAGGAGTCAGATATTCATAGCTTATTAAAATTTATAAAATATTATTACTTTTACAAAACAGCGATTTACAAACAAGTTTACATCTTGTGAAATTTTCCATCAAAAACATCCATCAAAGACATATCTTTAAATTGTAGCGGAGAGATTTTCAACTCTGTTGTATTTTCTATTATAAAAATACCCTGTAATGTAGATAACTGCTTATAGTAATCATTCAGTCGAAAAGAATAGCATACTTTAAAGAAGAAATATTCTTAGAAATATTTGAAAAATGTTGTCAAATCGTAAGAAGTTCTACCAAAAAAATGTTAAGTTCCAACCAGTGTGCACGTGTGTCTTCTTCTGTGTTGGTGCAGTTGCCGAAAGAGTTTGCTCACTTTGACATCAAACTTTTGCGTTAAGGCTATCAATTTACTAGTGCTCCTAATCCGACCGTTGAGATCAATTGGTTGCAAAAGCACAGAGAAGCAGGAGTAAACTTTGCCTTCAACTCATCCACATCCACATCATCTCTCATTTCCATCTAAATCTCCATCTCAATCTTTGGCTCCACCTGTCGACCCATAATAATAGACCCCACGTGACACTTGTCGATGAAGTTTCAAGCAGGTCGCCGTTGCCACTGACGACAAAGACGACACAGATGACACAAATCGTGGCTAACATGTGGCAGGGCTTAGCTGGCCCCAAGAAGTCATTGGCATTGACACACTGCCATAGTTGATGAGTTGAAAAGATGTTGTTGTTGTCGTTGTTGCTGTTTCTGTTGCTGTTGCCTTGCCCCCTAATATATTGTGTAATACCCGAATATGCCCCACCAAACACATGTCTACATACTTATACTCCGAGACAAATCCAATTATACCCAAAAGGATATGTTTGGGGGCAGGTCGAGTTGACTTCTGATTTGACGGGAATCAAACACATCATCAGCAATTTCTGAGCTGCTTACAAATTATAACAGCTAATGCTGTCGAATGTAGAAAAATATACCTAGAAACAACTAAAGCATACCCTGTGTTCCTATGTACAAGATGATTACATGGATATTCATTAAGTGGAACAGCTTTCAAAGATCTTTGTGGTCAAACTACTATAAAAGTTAGCTAACATAAGAAAAATATTTCTAGACATTATGGATTTCATTGAATAAATGCAGTTGTCCTTTATATACTCCATACTATCCTCTTGATCTTTAAATGCTTACAGGGTAAGAAAATGTAGTCCTTGAAAATAAATGTATTATTACTAATAAATAGTTTCAGTCTAACAGCAAATAAAGTGAAACTAGGAAGAAATTGGAATCTGATTCGATTTGGGTTGTTGAACTAACAACAAGAAGACAGTATGGGAAGTGTAATCAACTTCTCTAAATAGATTTCTAGTAACAGTTTATTAAAGACTATTAAATTCAACAAGTTAAAAAACATTGCAGTCTAAATTTCAATTCCAACTAAACTCAAACTTCTTCAGTTTTGAAACAAATTTAATTTAATTTAAACAATTTTGTAAATGCTTTTTTTATACAGCTACATATCAATGGAAAATATTAAATATATTAAGAAGACACCCGCAAAGGTAAGCAATTTACCGATTCCAGGTAAATTTTCATTATCTGCTATTAAAATTACTTAAAAACAAGATTCTTTGTAAAGTTTACACTTGTGGATGGCAATTGGGGAATTGTTGTCTCTCATTAGATTCATTTTGAATGCCCTATAAAAGCATGTCTAACAAAATGAATCTCCTTTATTGTGACAACAACATATTCAGATTTCAACTGAAAGCTTTTGACCAAGGCTTAGAACGAAATGTCCATTTATGAGTCCAATTATTTGGCATTGTCCTAGAAATGAAGATTGTTGAGTTTCCAGTTGAAACATACGAGTATACTACATTTGCAGCATGGTAAATTGCAATTAATATGTACCAAAATTATATGCCATGCAAATCGGTAAGTGACAATGTGGCAAGCGGCAAGTGGCAAGTGGCAATGTGGCAAAGTGGCTTGTACAAAACGCTGCTTGTCCGATCCAATACAAAGCGCATTAAAAAGAAGAAAGAAAGAAAAAAATTGAAAATCCCATAGCAGACAAAATGCTGGCATGACTGTGGCACTGTGGCAATGTGGCCATGTGGCAATGTGGCACTTTGGGGTGACGTTGCCACATAGGCCTCTAACTAAGGGGGAAAACTGAGAGTATTCACTCAACTGCCCCATTGTTCAGACGGGCTGCAGTGGCAAACAAAGTAACAAAGTGGCAACGACGAGTGCCTGTTGATGCTGATGATGTTGCAGCAGCAGCTAGTGCCACAAGCAGTGGCAGCTGCAAGCGCCATTGTTGACTTTGGACTCGACGGGCGCAAATTAACCGCAAAATGCCCATGGAGGGATCGGGGTCAAAATCATAGTCGGAATCGGAGTCGGAGTCGGACACTGACCGACAACACACGTGACTTGAAGCGTTAAGCAATTTGTATGTGTGTGTGTGTCTTGCCACAAAATGCTGCTGTTTCATTGTACTTCATTACTTGTGCTTAAACAATCGAATTAGCCCCGAAAACAAACAACAGCACGAGGCGTCAGCATCAAAGCAACAAACCAACTTCTTGGCCATAAGAGGAGAGGAAAAGGAGGATTCGGAAAAGGACTTGAAGCAGAAGCAGAAGCAGAAGCAGAAACAGAAGTCGAAACCATAGCCAGAAAATAGACCAAATGTAATTGCAATTCCTGACCTGATCCCATCAGGCAAAGTTCATTTTCCTCCTCATGAAGACAACAGTTGACAAACTGATTCCAAGTCTTTGGCCATGTCGTGGTCATTTGAAATTTGCATTGTGTATCTTCTTGATTAGAGTTACTTTTCAAGTTCCTTAAGTCTCCCGCTCATTACTTCAGACACCAAACAGCTGTGGCTGCCCCTTAAAAGAAGCACACAGATACAGATACAGATACAGATACAGATACAGATACAGATTCAGATACAGATACAGATATACTTACATACATACTTGCTCAATCTACGCTCTCAAGCATTCAAATGTTCAATTGTTGAGTTGTTCAGTTCTTCATTTGTCTATTTACCACTCGGAAAGTCAAGTATAAAGGAAAAACAGTAAAACGCCCCATTAGACCTGTGGGAGGCTAACAATGTGTTTCCACCAGTCGACAACTTGTTAAATTTCCCACACAGCTTCCAGTTTAAACTGCTTTAAGCCAACTTTTACTTGTATAGACGCTTCTGGCAAACGGCAAAACGACAGTACAGGTGTCAGGTGTATTGCCTTCTTTTGTTGACCGTTTCACTTATGTTCAGATATCACTTAAACTGCTGTTCCTCCTCCTGTTTGAAAACAGTTTATAATAATGGAAAATAAAACCAAGTTTGTGGCAATTTCTTTCGAGATCTTGAAGCTCCTTAAAATTAACTGCTTGAATTATATTTAGGCACATTTTTCCGATTTGCAAGCTTTTTTGATAGATATCTTTTAATTTGACGTTAGTAACTATACATTTTATGTCAGTTTATCATTCTGAAAGTTATTTGAGACCATATATTGGTTTTGAAAATAAGAGCCTTAATATTGAAAGATTATGTAGGTTTAAAGTTACTTTTTAAGAATTCTTATAGAAAGTTACTTAAGAACGTTCAGAAACGCTAATATCAAACATTTTTAATATCTCTATCATTTCATGATTTAATTTACACAAATAGATTAAACAACTTTAATTCGAATGACATATTATTAAATATTCATCATCAATAACACGGAGCATATATAAGATATATATTTCGAATTCAATTTAATAAAGTACTTATCATTCTGATTTTGAAAATAAGTAATTAAAATTTAATTTTTAAATATGAAAAAGCTAAAACATATTTTTAACAGACAGAATTTGTTTTAAATATCCCCAGAATCAACTTTGAGAAATATCTATTGATTGAACTTGGAGGTTAAACATTTATCAAATCTGTTAATTGTAAAATGTAGTCCCATAAACTTGATATTATTTTGAATTCGTTACGAAAAACTGCAACGAAATTGTAGTATAATTTATATCAATTTAACCAGACTTTTGGCTCTGATTTGATGCTCAATCTTTTTGATTACCTTTTTTATTTTTAAAGACAAGCGAACAGGCTTAGCCAGGGTCAGGGAAATGATTATGAATGGACTTGAGTAAATGATTATGAATTATCTGAAAGCGGAAAGTGAAAACAAAACATTAACTATCAATTTCATAATCATAATTTAAAAAATCAAGATAGAATTTCGCACAATTTCTTATGTTAAATATTCATAGTTTTATTTTTAGAAAACAATTTATTTAATTTATCTCTTGAAGTCAGTTTGTGCTCGTGCGCATTTAAGGACATTGTCAATGGGGCGGCTACGTGACTTGTCGAGCTGCTGACATATTGAGTCATCAACTTCAGGCTAAGAATGGCGAGAAGTCAAATTGGTAATGGTAATGACAATCGCCAAGAGCCCAACCCCAACACCAACACCAAACCCAACTCGAAACCCAAACCACTGACCAGTTTTCCACTGCCAATGTCAATAAGCAAAAGGCAACAAATACACAAAAGAGAGAAAAGTGAACGCGAAAAACGAAAAGCGAAAAGCGCACTTTTTATGTTAATGAACATCATTTTTCTCTGTTTGCTTTCACTTGCGTTAAGTGTCGCAAATAAATTCATTAAAGTGGCATTTTTCAATTTTAATGATGAGACGGCTTCTTTCTCTCTCTCTCTCTCTCGCTCTCGATCTCTCTCTCTCGTTGTAATGACTTTTTTGGTGCCATGGAAAATGTATACAAATACAAATACAAATACAAAGGGAAATGAGCATTCAGTCAATGGCTTTCGCCCACCAAGTAGCAGGACTCTCAATACGAGTACTTTGCACCACATTGAACCACACTCTTACATTTCGAGCTGCTTAAATGCCACATTAATAAATGAATTGCAGTTTATTTATTACTTATTACTTGCTACTATGATTGTCATTATTATTCCTCGTCCTCCCTCCGTTTTCCCAGCCAGACAGCAACTTTCTGCACAGTGGTAATAAACATTCTTATCAGTTCGTCAACTGGGAATTCCGTGTAATGCGAGTTGAGATTTTATCACTTTGATGTTTCAAATGTTTAATGAGCCTGCATTACAACTCGTGCATTCGTGAATTAACCCAGTTCCATTAATCATGCAACTCATTTCTGTTATACCCTGTAACTTTTCAGTTTTCGTAGGTGAATATTATAAACTTATGGTACTAAATGTAACAGACTGAATATACAAATTCAACTCAATTTAACGTAAATTTATTAAACATAAAGTTGACAAAAGAATACAAATAATATCCATTTAAAATGGTATATTTTTCATTTCGCTAAATAAAGAGTATTCGCTAAGTCGAGGTCTATTTAGAAACTAATTAGCATTTTTAACATTTCTGTTTAGGGTTAGTTTATTTTGAAACATTACACTTTCAATTTATTGTCATATCATGTAATGGAAGGTATTATTAAGATACCTATAATTTTATAGGTATTCTTTATATATGCATTTTCTCTACTTAACTAATTTTTGTACCCTTTTTATATGAGCTTGCTTGGTACACGGTATATGAATGTAAATCTGAAATTAAAAAAATGCTCTTATTTGCGAATTATTTGACTTTAATACACGACACTCGCTGAAATTGGAAATACAAGTAGAAGGTGATAATTACAAACTTATTACTTCAGCTTGACTTTCTCGCCTTACAGACAGATTTCATAGGGATTGCGGAGGGGAGGTGGAAAAGGGAAAGGGGAACCAGGACCACGGAGACATCGCAACCGAACGAGCGAGGCAGAATAACCCTTAGGCCGTAAGTCACAAAACGTAAGCTGTAAACCGTAACCCTTTTGCGGCAACGTAATTCTTATCTACTTATCTACCTACACATACGGTTGCCCCCATGCTCTTAGCCGTACTTTTGGCCGTACTCAGAGCCCGTACTCTCAGTTTGCAGCAGCATTCTAGTGAGCTTATCCAATTATGAAACATTAAATATACGCGCATATAAATCGCTTCATTTTTATGCGCAATTATCGCACGGCTCTTACTACGGCCGTAGTCGTTAGTCCTTCATCTTTCATCGTTCATCGTATACTGTTTACTTGACTGCGTCCTCGGAGTTGGAGTCGGACACAAAGACAGGGACACAGACAGAGACACAGACACAGACAGAGACAAGAGAGACAGACAGAGAGACAGCGTTTGTTCCACTCCTCATGCTACTCAATTAAGTTAATTCCCTTTTGCATAAGCCAGAGTCGGGCTAAAAATAACAGAGAGAGAGAGAGAGAGAGAGAGAGAGCTGTTGCTCATTTAGCTCGAATCGCATTCCTCATGTATTTTTTATTTATTTTATATTTAAACGATTTTCAGCTCGCCCGCGTAAACTACTCAACCGTGTGCACTTTGGCCAAAGTGTCAAATGTAAGTAGGCTGTTGAACGTCGTCGGTGGGGAAGGTGAAAACTGGAAAACAGGAGGTGAGGCAAATAGCAGGAGCAGGACAGGGGCAGGAGGAATAACGGAAAAGCGGAAAAAGGCAAAACGGTAAATGGACAAAAAGGAAAATGCAAAATTAGCTGGCAATGTTGCCCGCCCATTGTACAAGTATCTCCGGAAAATGGAGCACAGAAAACAGCAACAGAGAGAGAGAGAGAGAGAGACAAAACAAGAAAGAGACAGAGAAAGAGAGGGGTATACTTATACATATATATATATTTTAAATGCTCTCACTATGGAAAATGCGTCCGTTTGGCTAATGCGATTTTAGACAACGGCCTTCTATCTCTGGGCTGGCAAGTTGAGCAGGTTCCCAACTTCCAGTTTACAGACCGCTTGGGCCACCGTGTCCTGCTCTAATGGGATTACGACGCTGCAAACCATAGAAGACAACAAGAGAAGAAGAAGTTGAAGTCCAACGTCTCGACTTTGTAGCTGATTATCTGGCCACGCTGACAGTCAAATCAACGGCTAAAAAAAGGGACAAGGGTTTGGGGGTAAAAACCGGAAAAGGCCAGAGTCTACAGACTAGAGACAACCGCAGACAGTGAGAAAGGGGGAAAGAGGGAAAGAGGGAAGATAAGGCTGATAGCGATGGCAAGACAAGACGTTAATATTATTATACGCTTTGTAAACAAATTATGAATTATGTTGGATAAATAGAAAAACTTAATAATAACTTGATTGCGGCATTTGGCTGCCGTTTGGCCAACACTGCCACTGCCACTGCCACAGCCTTTGCCAGTTGGCCTAAACTTTATTCATGGAAGGTCTTTTAAATGCACGGCAGCAGTGTGTACACTAAAAGAAGTTGACACTACTTACAAAATTTTAAAATTAAATTATATTAGAATAATATAAGATTTTTAAAGAAATATTTTAGAGAAATATATAGAGATTTTTGTATTAAGAGAAATCATAAAAACTTACAACAAAGGGAAAAATATTATTTAAAAATATGCCAGTAGTTTGTTATTTCGGAATTTATTTAATTATAATATTAAAAATTTAAGAAAGGTTTAAATAATTTAAAAAGTGAGTTATAGTTGAATATAAATTCAAAACTTAAATTCTAATATTTTTCTTTTTGTTGTAAATAAATTATATTAGATGTATTAATAAACATACTTAGTTTAAGTTTAATCAACCTAAGAAGTTAATACTTTTTACGTAATATAATAATTATTTTAATTTTATACAAATCAATTTTAATTGAATGTTTTTCTTTCACCAATTTATCTGGAAATATATAAATAATATGTATAAATAAATAATATGTTATATAATCTAATCTAGCTTTGAATATAGTATCAGCCTCAACAATTTATCTAGATAAATTGGGATAGGAAGGGTCTGTAATTAGAACCCTTTCATTATTGATAATGTTGTTGTTATTATAATCTAGTCACAACAATATATCTTGCACATACATATCTAAAAAATGATATCTATAATTGAAGTAATTTTATTAATATAGTTTGTAATTCATTTAAAGAATTCTTAGTTCTCTTTTGGCTTGTGTTCATATTTTCGCTCAGTGTTTTCGTTAATATTTGTGTTTTGTCCGTAAACTGAGAAGCACATACACTTTAATGCCAGGGATTGGACATAGACGTAGGAGTTCCTATGTAGGAGGTAGGGAGGAGGGTGGGATGGCTCGTCCTTGGATTTCCGTGGGTCTCGGCCACGGCCTCGGTCTATGTGGCAACTGTGACAGCCACGAGCGCTCGCGGTACGTTAATTATGGCCCAAAAAAAAGTCCAAATTGTGCAGGCAAAAATACAAAATGCTTACCGGCAGCACCATGTTTAGAGAGGTAAGAGAGAGGGAAAAAGCGGAAATCGGTGGAAAGGGGAAAGGGGACAGGGGAAAAGGGGGCGTGTCCGGCTAAAAGATGTTGCACGGAACGTTCAGTGCAGGTTGTTGCCAGCGACGAATGAAAGAAAAAGTAAAAACAAATTGAAAAGTTTTTCACGATATAAATTTGCATTAATTTTGGAAGCTCTTTGCTAGATTTTTTCCCTTTGTTGTCGTCCGTTACGGAGCTGCCTTGACAACGAGAGCTCTCGGCTCTTAGTTCGTAGTTCTCAGCTCTGGCATTAGCAGATATACATAGTATGAATACCAACTTCCTTAACATATTTCAGCTACATATTTACAAATTGCTTAAATCGAAAAAGTTTTTCTCAATTTTTAATAGCGCACAGTAACTGAAAAGCAAAGGGTATAATAAAGTGGAAGGTAACTTTGAGTGAGTCGAGCATCTAGTCAAATACCTTAACATATCGAACTCAAACTTTTAATATCCCATCTTTGCTTCTTATTTATTTGTATCTTGTATCTTGTAAATTTTATAATGCTCGGAAATGAACAGCACCAGATATTTCGAATTATAAAAAAGAGAGTAGAAGTAGCAACTACCTTAAATGATACCACCTAACGTTTGACTGCATAATTCAGTGTAGGACTCTTTGGCATCTGTGTATAGGGTATCTACAAGATGAGCTACTGTCACTACAACATTCCATTATAATTCTATATAGTATGTATATGTATATATTTTGGTAAAGTGAATTCTACGAAGGCGATAACGAAGACTGAGCTAAACTGAACTGAACTGAGCTGAGCTGAGCTGTGCGATGAATGAGAAATCCTCTTCCTTGTAAGCGGACCAAAAACTCCATAAAAGCTGTGAATAAAAGTGTGGGACAAACAACAAGGACAACAACGACAAGGACACTAACAATAGCAGCTGTTGTTGTGGCTCTTGCTGTCACATTGTTGTTGTTGTTGCGCTACCTTTTTGAATATTTATGAAAAATTTAAACGTTTTAGCGCACGGCCTGGTCTGCCTGGATTTGTTCCCTTTGTACCCTGTGCTATGGCAATGCCACACAATGACCATATACAACTAAGGACGATCAGAGAATATCTTTGAAATAAGCCTCACATATTGTAAGCTGAGCTGTCTTAAAAGACAAATAAGCTTTGCACAAATAATCGATATTTTCGATAGGTGACACTAACCACACAATCAGTAGTTCTCTCTTTAAGTGTTCTAGCTATATAACAAAATCATATATTCATTTAGAAATAGAAATAGAATGAAAGTGAATCTTTCAAATATTGTTCACTGCTATTTGATAATTATCAATCTCTTTGCAAATTATTAAAATAGGCAAATTACCTAAGTAAGTTTCTCTATTCTCTATAATTAGATGACAACAATCAACTTTCAAATTGCTTAATATACTATCAACTTAAAACGTATCGATTAATTTCCAACTATCTCCAATTGCGTGATATCTGTTAGTTGATCATTTGGCATTGCAACTGTGTTTTTTTAATGCCAGTTGGTGCCATTCCCGCTTGTTAGTTAACTAATTGTAATTTTTTTCTCAACTTTTGCTCTTGCTCTTATGGTTGTTGCTGTTGTTGTAGTTGTTGTGCTGTTGTTGCTGTCACTGTTGTTGTTGTTGCGGCTGTTGCTGTCGCTGTTGTTGTTGTTGTTGTTGTGGATGCTTTTGTTGCGTTTTGTGTTAGTGGCAACCGCCCACGCACAAAAATGATTTAAGTGCGCCTTCATTAATTACGTTTCACCACTGAGGTTGGCAATGGTCTCGGGCTGCAGGGTATACAGGGTATATGCAGAGGCAGCAGCTGGATGCGGCAGACTAGGGGGTTGGTGGTGGTAGTGGATACCGCACCACCCGTGGTTCCTGAAACTTTAATAGACCGCATTTCAGCATAATTAACACGGCAACCGTATGAATGATGCATGACAAATCGCTGTTGGCCAGATAATGTTGCCAACTCTGGCTGTCATCAACCTTTCTCTTCCTCTTCCTCCCAGTCCATCCCCCAACCACAATTTTCTTCTGTAAAATTCACATTCTTCTCCATGAACGCTCTAATAATTGCAAACGGTTTAATGTAAATTGAGATTAAGTTAGGGAACCCTCCACAATCCTTCTCACCCTCCCCACCAAGAGCTTTTTTTATTGCGTTTTTCTAAAGGGTCAACATTTCCTTTCTCTTTTTTTTTTAACACCCCCGTCAAATGAGCTGCGAATTGGCAGTGGGAAGAAGAGGAAACAAATGAATAAGAGGAAGCAGAGTGAGCTAATGGCAATTGTAAAAGGATAAGCTGGAGCTCAATTCCCCACAACAAGTTCTAATTTCATAAAAAACAACTTTCTTTTGCAACATTTTATTGCGTTTACAAATTATCATTCTGAGTTACAATTTAAGATATTCAAGATCATAAAGCTGAGAAATATATAGGATTGTAAATTGGCTTTTAACTAATTTCGTTTGACAAAGAAAATTGAATTTAATTTAACTTAGGATGCTGAGATTAAAAAATATATAAAGTGAGAATTAATAATATACACAATGTATATTAAATGTATATTATACATATCTGTTTGGCATAAATACATTTTATTATATGCATTTAAATAAAAAGTGAAGACTTGATGCTGTATTGTTAGCAAGTAACTAAATAACAATTACAAAATACTTATATTTTACCAAAACTACCTTTACGTTTAGTATCTTTTAGAAAATACTTAAATTTGCTTCTTTTTAACATTTTTATAACATATTTATAATGTAAATAATTTATAATTATGTATGTATAAGAACTGTTTTCATGTGTTAATTCAAGTGCCTAAAAGTGTTCGACAGTTTCAAGAGTATTGCCCAGAATGTGGTGATACCGACGCCTAAAAGTAAACCAAGATACAGATATATAGAAAGAGAGAGAGAGAGAGAGAGGGGAGAGAGAGAGAGATAGAGGGATTGAGAACCGGTCAATTGGCAGCTGACCCAATTAAGCTGCCAAGTTTACCGCATGTTTATTAACGTGGCCCACACAATCGAATTCTCAATCTTAATTTCGGCAAACAGAACCAAAAACCAGTCCCATAATTTCTCAGCGCGTCATCGCTGGTATCTGCATTTGGCAGATACTTATTTTATAGTTAGCCAACTGAATGGCAATGCAAATGCAAATTGTACTTGTCAATACCACTGATGAGGGTGGCACATAGATTTATGCCCATTGTTCGATTGATTTGTTAACTTGACTTGCCTTTATCTATCTTCTATATAAAAGTGTTGCAGTCATTGCTATGAGACGCATTTAATGCTGGCCACAGCACAGGATTAGACATAACACCTCATATTCATTCCACACCACCACCACATCCCTTATTCCCCTCTTCTTTTTTTTTTGTGATCATGATTAAACAACTGCTGCTCCTTTTCATCGGATATGGTTGCATTGCCATCACATTTGGACAGAGATTGCCAACACGTCGTCTGATGGCACCCAGTTTACAATTTGCCGAGAGCTTCGAGCGTTTCGATGACGAGGAGGAGGACAGCACGCAAAGTGCGGGGGAAGAGCTTAGGGAGCTCTTGGGTCAACAGTTCACCAGTGCGGTGGCTCCGTTGACAGCGGTTCCATTCCTGAGTTTAACACGCCGTCAGCCAGGTATTGTGGCACCTCGATCTGGTGCGGAGGCGGCACTGCGGTTTGCCGACTCCGGGGACTCCGACTTTGGACAGGAGCAGGAGTCCAGCGAAGAGGACAGTGATGAGCCAGAGTCCGAGACGGAAGCAGACACAGACACAGACACGGCACAGCCAGAGGTGCCGGTGTCTCAACCGGAGCCTGAACCACAGCCTGAGCCACAACCGGAGTCGGAGGAGTCACAGTCGGACTATAATCCGTATCGCGACAATTTCAATGACCAAAATGTGGATGGCAGCTATGCCTATGGGTGAGTCACTGTCACAGCTGCTCCTTCTCCTCTTCCGGACTGACATCCTTCTCCCTTCCCAGCTACTCCCTGCCAAATGGCGTCCGCCGTTGGGAACGAGGCTTTCACTCGGAGCAACAACATGGCCTTGTCGTTGAGGGCTTTTATGCTGAACCTCGACAATTTAGCAAAGGTGTTCAATACGAGCTGCGTTGCTATCGGGCCGATTCCCATGGCTATCAGCCTCTAGCAGGTATGATGGAGTCATCAGCTCTCAGTGAATCTGGTCTGGTCACACTAATCTCTATGTCTATTTTCACAGTCGAGTATTTGCCACAGCCACCACGTGTTCGTCGCTTTGAATTACCCAATCTACCTTGTTTCAATGCCAATCGATTGCGTCTCTGACAACGATTACGATAGGTGTGAATATGTACATATATAATGAGAAACTCAGCTGGAGAACTTTTTTTATGAACGTAATAAAATGAAATAAGCTAAAATTACAGCTCTCTTGAAATTTAGATAGAATTATGTTCCTATACACTTTGAATATGCTTTAAAAGGGTACACAATATGGATTTTAATGATGCAACTTGGACTATTTGTACGTTTTATTGTATCAGTGAAGTGCTTTAGAATAACTAATAGAATATTTCTTAGTCTGGAAGTCAGCATAATGATAATTATGTTAAATCTATAGCATTGCAATTTCAAAACTTAAATTCTTACCTAAGTACACAAGGTAATGATTATTAAAAAATACAGAAACCAGGATTTATTATTATAATTCATTATAATATAAACGAAATACAGAGTATCCCATAGTCTCACTTAAATGTTTAATAATTTCATTAATATCAATTAAATTCTCTTGAAAAGAAGATAAATATTTAGCCCATTTATTTCAAGACAAAGAAAATTACTCCAAGTAAGATTATTCGCACAGAAGATACCCTTTAAATGACACCTTAAAAATAGGAAATTAACCGCCTTGCATTCTGTAAGTTTACGTAAGAAATTTCAGCGAACTGAACCCGGTTCCCTTTTTTTTTTTTGGAATATGCAAATGGGAATGGAACAGTGAGAAACGAAACGAAATGGAATGAAATGATGTTACGTCTATGAAACAAACAAAACTTGCGGCAATACTCGCCACAAAACTTGGTTATTCTCTCTGTTGATTTAGGCAAATTTGTATGTACAAGATGTACATAAAAGAGCAAGAGAGACAACTCAACAAGAATATTGACAATGGAATAGCGGATGTAACTCTTCCCCTTAACCATAGAAAACACCGAAAAACAAAACAAAAAATCAAGAAATAGAACATGAAGAGAAACAATTGCTTAAAATGTACAGAGCGAGTTGTACCGCGGATGCGGATGTGGATGCGGATGGGAATGGGATGTGGATAGCACAAAAGACGCCTCATCAACGCAACCAGCAACAATGACAGCTAACAAACCGTTAAGTGCCGCAACAAATCGCCAAAAATTGAAAACTGTGGGAATACCACACACCAGACACCAGACACCAGACGCTAGATGCCGGCCACAAAGCCACAGAGCCACCACACAGAACCACAGTCTTCTCCTCCTCTCTCTCTCTCTCTCTCTGTCTCTGTCTACCCTTATCTAAGCTCCTCTTTGGCACTCCCCCACATTGATAGAAATCTCGGTGTCCCAAAACAAAAACGCAAAATACAAAATACAAAAAAAAAGAACATACACAAACAACACAATCAACAAAGACAATAAAAGTAAATAAAATGTATTTTGAAATGCCATTTGAATTAAACTTGAAGTGATGCTGCAAACAGGGCTACTCAAACAGGGAAGTGTCCTATATTAATCAGGGCTGCAAGCACATTGAAAGTGAAAGTAAAGCTAAAAGAAGATTATAATAATTATTCGAAATGTGATTTGGACTTTTAATCGATGTTAATCAAAGTCAGCAAACAGATATCGACTATAAGATCATTTCGACAATAGAATTGTGTATTTCAAAATTAAACTGGTTGATAACTAAGATACAAAAACTTGTGGTCAGACATTTAATTTAAGGCATTCATTTGATTTATAGTTCTATGAAGTTCTTTTCTCTGTTGAAATTCACAATTTAATTAACTTTTAAATAGAGATATTTAGGCTCTTCATCGCTTTTTTATTCATCTATTTTTATATTAAATCTCTTATATCTTATGATTTATTAAAAAACAAAAAAAATAGACCATAATAATTATTGTAAAGAAATAAATCAAAGAATTATTTTCACCTCGTGACTTTCAGCGTGATTCAAGATCCGGTGACTTTTTGGGAAAACATTTGTCTTATGCTAAGAGGGATCACGTTCAGGTGGAACGACTATAAGCTCTGCTCTTCTCCATCTCCTTCTCAGTCTCTCTTGATTTTCTTGCAAATCAGTAAATCCCAGAAAGCAGTAGAACAGCATAAACGCTTCTCGGTTCGCACTTGTTGTTGTTGTCCATTGGCAAAGACCAAGCCCAAGGCAAAGACCCCACATGCAATTTGCATAAGCTGTGCCGAAAGTTTTGCGACTGGGACAAATTTGTCAGATGACTTTGGCCTAAACATCGACATCCCCTCTGCTTTCCCTCTCTCTCTTCCCGCTTGGGCTGTTTTAAAGCCAAAGCAGAAATTTTGAGCAAAGTGAAGCGATTGTCAACTGACAAAACATGTTCATGTTCATGTTCATGTTTTTCTCACACCCATGGCAAACGGCCTATGCTGGTCGAGTCCCTCTCTCGAAATCCATACATATACAGAGTATATACTCATGTACACTGTTCAAAATTATTGCAGCATTTTAAAGAATATTTAAATACATTTAAATAATATATTTAAATGATTTTGAATTACTTAAAAGAGTTTGGAATCAAGTCAGAAAGCTTCAGTCACCAGTCTGTTTAGAAATAAATTTGAAAAATATTATTTACATTGCTATTAATTACAGTGAACACTAAAGTTACATACCCTAACAATTTCAATCTCTGATCAGTCCAACAGCCAAAATTGACAAAAGTTCAAATACGCCTTTTAAATTATAGAATAAATCTAGACATTAAATGAAACAAGGTTTAAATTATAGAAATTGTGTGTGATTTTGTATCTTTTGCTATTTGTTTTAAGGGGTATGTTAAGTATAAATTATTGTTTGTTTGTCAAGTTTTTTGCCAAGTCAATTTATCAATAACACATGGACATTGATATGAATGCAGTTATTTTGTTCAGTGAAGTGTGTTGCATGTATGGCTTGTGTTGCAAGTGTCGCAAGTGTGGCAAGTGTTGTATTGTCTTCTTGCCCAAGTTTTCGACTAAAAAGTGTTTGACTGATGTGCCAACAAGAAAATAACTCAAGTTGCTGCAAACTGTTGAAGCAAAAATCATGCCAGTAATCAAGTTAAAGTGAAACTTTCCATTCCATGAGTTGTAGATGCGTCTGCGTCGCTTGGCCCATAATTGAGCAATTTACACCACAAGATGCCAGAGAATCGAAGAGTAGCCAGGAACAGGAGCAGAAGCAGAAGTAGAAACAGGATCAGAAACAGGAGCAGAAACAGGAGCAGGAGCAGGAACTGGAACTGACCCAAGTCGACACTCAAGTCAGAACTTTTGACTCTGCTTTTTTATTGTGGGTGCGTCGACATTGTTGGAATGCGATAAAAATGTTGAGATTATGTAACCGAAATACTTTCAAATCGAAATCGACCAATATAAATTCATGGCTTAGACACTTGCACATGCCAACATGGCCAACTGACATTGTGGAGTATTGGCTTTTGGTCTGAGAATGGTTTCCCTATGCAGGGTTGGTTGGTTGGCTGGTTGGCTGGTTGGGTCTCTCAGCACGGAAATGCTGGCAAATGATATATTGTGGAAAATGCCAGCGCACAAACAAGCTGAGTTGCCATTTTGGTTTTGTCCATTGTCCCTGACTACATACATATGAAACTAGGGGTGAACTAGGGAACTACTACGGATTTGTACACAGGCCACAGGCCAGAACAGGCCGCAGAGTAGCACAATACTTGAAACAATATATTATGCTTATATGGTTAAAAATATTTATTAGTTTGTTGTTTTCTCTCACCCTATCGCTGTTTCTCTGTTCCTCTCTTTCTCTGTTGACATCGGATTTGCAGCTGCATCCATTTGAATTCCTTTTTATGGCATTGCATTTCGCGACATGTGAAATGTTTTAGCCACATTTCAAGTGTGGGAGCCCCCTCTCAATAAAAAGGCCAACTGAATGCCCGTCTTACTAACCTAACGGTGCCTCATTCTCTCTCTCACTCTCTCTCTCTCTCTTTCTCTGATGAGGGAACCCAACTGTCAAAATGCCTCCGAATAAACGTTTAAATTTATTAATTGCGCTTTCAGTTTGACGCGCGGAATTTAATCTGACTAAGTGTGTGTCTGTCTGTCTGTCTTTTGGACTGGCGGTTCTCCCCACAGTAATTGCAGTCGTTAACTGACCAGACATTAACCGGTATATCCCTCAGAACAACTCAAAACACTTGGCACCTACGCAAATATACATAATGCCCGTCCCAGAAAGAGATAGACATCAAATAAAAACAGCGGACGAGACAGAGATGAAATCAATTCTGAAATTCTCAGTTTCTTACCATTCATCCGTTACTTGTGTGGAAAAGCTTTTAAGTGTAACAGTTTATTTGCAATTATATTTAACAGAATTAGGCATTAATCATGAACTCAAAAAAAATATGAAAAATTTACAATTTTTAATCAATTGTCAGTACCAGCGAGTGTTAATTAATTAACTATTAGCTCAGCAATCAATCAAACTAATCATTAATCACTTCTATATGTTATTTAATACTTAAGTGCATATGATTAATTTTTTCTTATTTTAATAAATAAATAAATAAAATATGCAAAAAGGTAAAAAGTCAACAGCTTCATTTGATATTCATTTCAGTTTAATTAATTTTTTCAAACACATTAACATTTCCTCCATTTCTACTTGAACAGACAGACTGGCATTCAAAGTAGCCATAATTGTCAGAAAAAGGAAACTTAGGACATTAATGAATGTTTAGACAACAAAATAATTTATCTAAGTGTGAAAAATATGTTGAGAACTCTGCAATTCATTATGTATTCGTTCGGCTAACAACATACACCAGATATCTTATTATTATATTGGTTTGGTGTCCATATAATATATACACAACAAAATTTCAGAAATTGTAATATCTCTGAGTATAATGTTTTTGCTCATACTTAACTGTTATTCAAAGTAAAGTTCAACTTTGTTTAATTCGAAATTAAAATTGTTCTACATTTTTCGAATTTATTCTTGGTTATATTTAAAGCTGATAACAGGGCATCCTATAGTCGAGCACTTACAGACAAAGAAATTTTAATTGCTTTTTGAATACAATTTAATGCGTGATGTTTTTCAAGAAGAAGCTCTTTATAAAGTTCAATTAAGCCAGGTTAAAGGCATTTAAGCAATTCAATTATGAAGAAAATTATTCAAAAGTGGTCAGAATACCAACAAAGTATGTAGAAAAGTTAATTAGACATAAAATAGAATAGTTATGCATTTTATTAGATTTAAATGAGATTTCTGTGTATTAATCAAAATTGATTGCTAAACCTATTGATAAAGCAGTTAACAAAAAGGTAGCTCGTAAATAATAATTGTACTGTTATTATTATTGTTATTATTATTATTATTATTACTGCTGTCCCGTTGACAGGCAATTGAAATGTATGACATTTTAGGACTGCTGGCAGACGCCTTTTTGTTCTGTCATCGATTAAAACGAATGCACATCGATAATAACAATAACGATGACATTGATTGAGACCTCTCCGGGCTGCCTGGCATTTATCACCCATTGCTGCCGTTGGGTAGCCGGGTAACATTGTCAAGGACACACACAAGTGTTAAACAATACCAAGAACAAGAACAAGAAGAGAAAACAGAAAATAAATGAGCAAAACAATAACAAAAAGTTAACTAAAGAAAGGCAAGAAATGGACGAGAAACGTTGCACTCAAACATGGACAGAGGCAGTCAATATCTTCGAGCCATCTCTGAGACTCTGGAATAATGATGCGACTCCGACTCCGACTCCGACTCCGATTCACTGCCCTGGTCAATGAACCGTAAGGCTTTTAATGGCGCTATTCAGGGGTACAACTTAAGAAACACTCAGAGAAAAATAACGCAATACAAACTTGTCGTACAAATTAATTCAAATATTGATATAATAACAATTTAACTGTACAATTTTAAATTTTTAACTTGAATATGGACTTATGGTATTTTTCTCTAATTTCTCTACATTATTCAATTTTTTACTAACCTCATTTTAAGCTTATCCACCATTAAATAATTGTTAAATCAAATTCTGAAAATAATCCACTTTGAAATTATTTTATATTTATTTATTATATAAGCTTTATTTGATAGATATCTCTGAGTTTGACATTAGATTCCATACATTTTACGTCACTTTATCATTTGAATAGTTATTTGAGACACTACATTGAAAAAATTGACCTAAATCTGTATCATATATCACTAGTTTTTAGTTTAATAATATATAATTATAATTTATTTCATTATTTTCCAAAAGCACAAAGAGTTTTAAACTTAAAAGTGTACATATTTTTATCGTGTCTAAAAGCAGTAGTAATAGATTTTTAGTTTGAGATATTTACTTAAGCAGTGAAGTATTACACCTAATCTAGTGTTGTCAACATTTAAACTTGAGCTGTGCTTTTTTCTCTCAGTGTATAGCTGCATCTGTGACTGACACACATTAGAGCCTTCGGCGACGACACAACAAATGAACACAAAACACATGCCAAAATAATTGAAATCAGAATCAAAATCAAAAACAAGACTTCGTTCAAATTATGGACTCCATTCCCCCAAAAATGCTGTCAAAATCAAAAGACTAAAAAGGTTCGGAGTGAGAGAGATTTTGGGATTGGGTATGGGTAGGGATATTATGCTTTAGGTAAGGGTTTGCTGAATGCCAAATCATCGTTGGCATTTACGTGCAAGTTTATTATTTGGCTTTCTTTGACTTTTGCACATTTCTCATCTTATACTGGGGCCAAAAAGCTTTAATCTGGGGGTATAAAAGGCCGTCTGAAAACTGCAAAAGTTATCAATTATTAAATTTGCAGTGAGGCATAAAGGTGTCTTGAGTGTTCACAGAGAATGTTTCGTGTTGCAAGGATATTGTCGTGGTTGCAACTGTTGTTGGTGCTTCTCGAAATCAACCTGTGGGTCGTTGAGGCGCGTTGGACAATACGTCCAACCACCTCAACCACAACAGTGCAACCAGACCGACATCAGCATGTGCATCATTGGCCACCATTGATAGCTCCAAAGGTGCCACAAGCAACTTCGACACTGCCTCCGTCTCCATCTCCGCCTCCATCTCCTTCCGAGTCCATTCGCTTGATTGAAGACTTTGATCAACGTTCGCCGGATGGACAACATGAATACAGGTAATGTTGTTGCCAAATCATTTAGTTTAACATCTTGACTAGTGTTGAAAATAAGCATCGATGTTTTTTGTTGAAGACATTAAAATCTACCTAAAAGTATAAGCGTAATATCCACAAAGTGCCAAAGGCTGACTCAATATATTACCGGGACATAAATAAATAATAATTATCTACTTTAACTTTTAATTTTCTTTTCGAATTTGTCTACATCATGAAATCTTTGACTAACCTATTAATACCAGACTCGCAAAACCGATTATATTGTTAGAAAATCTCGACTGTTGGTTTTCTTTCCCAGATATCAACTAAGCAATGGAGACACACGATATGAACGCACTTATTGGCTGCCTGTGGGCAAGAATTGGGTGTTGGCCCGAAGAGGTTTCTATTCGGTGCCTTTGCCTAATGCACAATACTCGACTGTGTTCTATAGGGCGGATCACCATGGTTACCATGTGGATACGCGTAAGTATTGAGGTCCAATTGACGCTTCAGTGTGTGTGACCGAGCGTAAAATTTTATGCCCAAAACGCAGACACATTATCCGGGGAGCAGCCGATGTTGCCCCGCACTCTGGATGTGGATGTGGATGTGCCCCATGATATGGTGGATGCCACGAAGTCAGCTAAACGAAATTCAATAAGCGTGCCAGAGCGTAACGAGGATGTTCAGATGCCCGTGGGCAACGCAACTCCAACTCGAACCCAGACCCAAACCCAAGCCCGAGGACCAACCAAAGCCAAAGTTCAAGCTGTTGTCCAGAGTGTAAGCTCTCTCTATCTCTCTCTTTTTTCCTCTATATACTCTGTCTCTCTCTGTCTTTCCCTGTGTTGACTGACAATATACGAAAACCATGTTACAATTGCAGAGCCAAAGCCAGAAACTGAAACAGAACAAAACCAAGCCATCAACTGTGGCCAAAGTCGACGACATTTTGGCAACTGAAGTTGGAACAGCAGCAGTTGATGTTGATGATGTTGCTGATGATGATGATGATGTTCATGATAATAATGATGATGATGTGACTGAAAGCCAACAGACTACAAGGGCGTGGATGTGAAAGCGGATAAGGATGTGGATGTGGATGTGAATGTGGATGGATACTTGGTCGTAATCGTGGTCGGTAAAGTGACATCAAATAGCTGCACGTGTGACTGAGAGATGCTCCTTTTCCCGATGCTTCCTCCCTCTCCCTCACCAACTCCCACATCCTCCTACTGTTCCTTTTCCTACTCTTGCCATGGCCACTGTCACATCCAGTGGCTTTCCGCTTTTCGCTCTACTCAACTGCCAGGCTTCAGTTGCTCCAAATCAAATTGAAACAATTGCCGCAGCCCCAACTTGCAATTGAGCACAGCTGAGTTAGACTGTCGAAAAGCATTTTATTTGAGCTACGTTGGTAACACAATTTACCACCACAGACCAGCAGCAACAACAACAACAACAACAGCAATTGACAGCTCTAAAGACCAAGTCTCCGATACCACATCATCATATTGCCATCAGACTTCAAATTCAAATTCAAATTCAATTTTAGTCAACAGATAGAATACAAATAATGTCACATATTTTCATAAATACTTCTCAAACAAATGTCTAATATTGTGTTTACAATTTTTGTTTCAATTCAATTATTCAAAATTTAAACTATTTTATTTGGCTTGTGTTTCATTTTAAACGAGTCGATTACATTTACACTCTCTTATCGTGTGTAAATCTATCGACACATTATCGTAATCTAAAGTGAAATATCTACATTTCGTCCTTATTTTCACAAAACAAGTCTTTTAATATTTGCGATAAATATTTGATTGGAATATTTGCCCAAATTTAAAAATTGAAATTTAAGAACATGTAAAATTTATGAGGTTCTTTACTAAATTTCAACTTGACCTTTTTCAAAATTCGTCAATATGATTTTGACTTTAATTTGCACAAAACTGAACACAACAATAATTACACTGCAAACAAAATGTAATACTTTTTTCAGTCTTTGACAAACTCACTTGATACAATCTTCTGATACAATCAAAAAATCGTTTAAATACCGCACAATCATAATTTTCTTAATTCAGAAATAAATAGCTGTAAAGGTATTTATAATCATTTAAAGCTGTGTTTGACAGATTACTATATATATCTTCTTTTAGCTTTAAGAAAACATTTTAAATCGCTTGCGACATTCTAGACAAATGGTCAGAAAATATATCAAAAAAATTCAATTAAAAAACAAAAAGCCCCCTACCCAATAGAATATACAAATTATTGTTACCATAGAAACTTTGAAGTTGTAGGTTTTGCCAAAGTTAGAATCTGCCTAACAATGTAATTTGTTTAACACTATTTATAGATATGTCAAAAAAAACGAAATAATTCAATACCTTTTCAAATTCTACAAAAAAAAACTATTGTAGGCAATATGAAAGAAAAATAAATAGAAAAGCGACAAGAGCAGCTTAATTTCAGTTCTCCTTGAAACACCATTCACACACCCATCGACACACACACACAATCATATACACACACACTCACGAAAATATACTATATGAACAGTTGAAAGAGAATTTTCGAGTGGAAAATGTGGACAAAAGAGCGGATGGTTGTACTGTACTGTCGTTAACTATAGAGGGATTGTATTCAAAGCTGGCAATTTGGGATGCTCATCATTATCAACTTAATTATCAGCATCGTTATAAGTGTGCTCGACTCTGGCATTATGCTCATGTCCAGTGCCAGCATATGACATATGGTCCAGTGCTTCAGGGAATTCCCAGGACCAAAAGCCACAAATCCAATAAGAGGGATTGAGTGGAAAGGGGCAAGGGGTTGAAAGAGGGAAATTGTGAGTTGGCAACTTGCTGTAAATTGAAAATACTGTAAAGTTGCTGTAACACAAACATTATTGTCATTGTCATTGCCACAAAATTTCTTATAATTTAACAGCAATCCGAATCTTCGTCCGCTTCTGTAATTTGTACTGCCTTGTGGACAACTCAAATATTTTTGATGCATTGAGGAATGAAAATTCAGGACATTCGTCATGCAATCCAAAGAGTTTTTACTCAAACTGAGCCATGTTCTCAATTCCAATTGCACGGAATTAATGTGCAGTTCAATTGATTATCCAGCAGTTAAGTTCGTATTAAGTTAGTTTTAGGTATTTATTTATTTAAACCATATGAGCATTTTCAATTCAGATTTATTAAATTGCTGTTGGGAAATCATTTGAGGTCGGATGTAGAGCCGACAAAGAGGAGAATGTTTTGGAAGTGATGCTAAATTACTTTTGAAAAGTAAGCGGAAAAGAGAACACAAGGTTGTCAGCCAAAAGGATTGAGAGATGACTACTGAGAGTTGGGGCATTTAGGTTGGAATTGGAGGATTGGGGTTGGGGCTGGGGTTGGGGTTGCGGCTATAGCCCGCACCTTGAATTGAGGCTGCTTTTAACTACCATAGCAACATTGGACCAAAGCTAAAGCTGCTGCTGTTCGGATTCATTTGCGCAATTAGAATTCAAACTGTATAAGAACTAACTGCGCTTTTTATGGCACCAGACGTGGCCCATTCCCCACAGTGCCTTCCCTTGTGCCTTCCCTTGTGCCTTCCCTTGTCCCTTTTGCCATGTACCGTGTGCTTCAGCAAATTCCAGTTAAGGCAACGGCTCGTGCATGAAAGCCAAAGATGCCTGGGGCAACCCATTCATTCCACCATTCGTTCATTCATTCGTTTAGTCATTCACACTCGTTATGTCGCACTCGTTCCGGTTTTTTGGGACTCAGGCAAAGTGTTGTGGGGGAAGGGGAGGGGAGGGGAGAGTTTCAGATTCGGTTTCATTTTCAGGCATCTTATTCATTAGATGGGCATGGACGACGACTCGTAAATAAACCGACGACGCCCGCATTGGATTAGTGGCAAAATGAATAGTTGGAGCATCAGCTTCAGATTCTGCTTTAGCTCCAGCTCTCCAGCTCCAGCTCCCAGTTTCAGTTTCATCTGCAGCTGCAGCTTCAA
Source organism: Drosophila neotestacea (assembly GCA_035044365.1). Lineage (NCBI taxonomy): Eukaryota > Metazoa > Arthropoda > Insecta > Diptera > Drosophilidae > Drosophila > Drosophila neotestacea. The sequence goes on along the minus strand of JAWNMD010000051.1, from coordinate 239,544 downwards.
GTCTGTGTGCATTTTACGAGCATTTCCCTCATTCTTTCCTCATTCTGGAAGGAAGGACCTAAAAGGATGACAAAGGTAGGCACTGCACTCGTTTTATGAAAGCACAACGATTTGCCGCTGACAAACTGTCCGCAACCAGACAAGAATCTTCCTTGTCCCCCTCATATATCCACACTGAGAAAAAAGACTTGCTTCTTTACAAACTATTATTATATTATCTTTTATTATAGCTTTAAATTTAACAAAGAAGCAGCTCTTAATATTGGTGTCATATTGAAAATTTCAAAAAACATGTAAGCTATAATCTTATTGAAAATTTTCCCTTTATTGCAGTGTTTTTACAATGAAGATGTGTTTTCTAACTTTAAGAATTTTCATTTCTCTCAGATACCAAAGTCATAGTTTTTATTTTATGTTTTTAACAATGTAACACTCTAACAGTTCCTCCCTCACCGAGTAAACGTTACCCAATTTGTGTTTCTTTAAAAAGATTTAACATTTAAATGCAAATGCAAATGCAACACTTGATGTGCAGTTTTTGCCATTGCCGCATAATGTCATGTTCCGGGCATTAAATGATGGCTATATGCCTGCATCTTTCTCATGTCCTCATTCACTGAATGAGCTGCAATTGCTTTACACTTGGCGTTGATTACGGCCCATTTGGATTAGGCCCATTAGGACCCATTTGATAACTGACAACCAACTCAACTCTATGATTACATATCAATCAGGAGAAATCTGTCGCCTCAATGTTAATCATCTGCATTTTTCGCTCAATCTGATGGTCACATAAGGATTGAATTTCAGGAATTTGCAGATCAATTTTAAAAGATTCAATCACTTTAATTTCAAAAGTAGTAGAAAATGTGAAACATTTTTACTAGATCACCATTTGCTAATCCTTTTCGTTGTGAAATGTTGAGTAATATAGAATGTTATCAAGGATTTGTGTCATGAAAATAATTATCGAAACATCAACAAATAAAACATGATGCAGAAACCATTAAACATTCTATATATTTATTAAACTAATAGACATTTAATTGGGCTTAGCTCAGTTGAAACAGGGGGTTAACTTAGCATTACATTAAAAGTACCAAAAAAGATTATGGTCTCTGGCTTAACGAAAGCACATTGATTTATTTAACATTATCAATAAATATACATACTTAAAATATATATTTTGTTATACATATACTACCGTTAATCAATAGAAACGACTTTTTGTCAATTCAATCCAGTTCAATTCAATTCAAACGCTTCAACAATAGAAACCATTTGAGGGGATCAATAAACTCGGCATTCAAGTCAACAAAACAATTTCAATTTGATTTAAATGCTGTCAGATAATAATTTTCGGGTAGAAGGGTTGCCATTCTGTTGGCCGGGTCACTTGTGGCTATTTATAAGCGCAGATCCCAAGGGACCTCGTGGATGGGAAAACGGACACAAAAAAAAGGGTCAGCAACAGGCAGAGATACTCGTATGCATACGACGCGTCGTAAGCACATTGATGAAATCTATTTCCAGATGGATGCTTAACCCCATCATTAATCTATCTTCAAGGGGTTTAAATAGGCATCCAGGCATTGACAGCGGATTCGGTTACATTGTGTATTCGATTCCCAAGCGTAACATTGCCTTTTAGCACGCCATTGCCAGAGGAGCAGAAAGAGCAGAAGGAGCCTAAAAGGAGATAGGGGAGAAAGGTCAAACGCAAGTAGAGTAATTCATAAATAAATAAACGTCCTACAAATAAATAAATAAATTGAGTAATAGCTATAATTGACGTGGCCAAAAACAAAATGCGCCAAATGCCAGCCAGGAGGCCAATGGGGTTAACTCAATCACGTGGAGCTTGGAGCTTGAATACTTGGAGCTTTCCCATTTGGATTCTGACATCGTCATCGTTGCGTACGTGCGATTATCTCATGTTGCCGAAAAAAAAATAACAAATAAAAAAGAAAAAAATACAACAAAAAAAGAGCATACGAAAAAATAAGCTGAAAACGTTGACCCGATTGTTGGTACTCCAGCCTCAGTTCCAGCTTCAGTGCCAAAGTGCGGCGAATATGTGAGTGACTTGTGCCTAATCTAAATTTATATCGGGTTATCAAGACGGAAAATCAAATAAAAGCGACTAAAGAATTGAGAGAGGGTTGCAATCTTTATTCCTGCTTTTTTTCTACTCTTTTTTTTAGTACTTTACAGACTGTCCATGTTGGTAAACTGGGCACATACCATCATCATCATCAGACACTCGGTTAAAGGGCAGAGGCAGAGGACGGGCAATAGAAACTAAACGTCACGATTGCACAATAAAAAATTACAAACCGAAAAAACCTATAAAGAATAATTTTAGCAAATATTTCAAATACCTTACTCTTCAAAATCAAATACTTAATAAAGAATTGAATATATTAATCGCCATTTTCTTCAAATTGTTTGTTGATTATCTTGATTTAACCAAAATTAAACTTCCCATAATTGTAAAAAAATAATTTAAAAAAGCTCTTTCATTTCTTGTTAAATGGTATTTTTGGCTTTAATGGGGAATTAAATATTAAGTTACATTTCATAGAATTCAATTAAAGGAATTAACAATGAGGTAGTGACGTAAATTGAAATGAATCTTGATATTTGTAGATCTGAGAAACATTCAAATGAAATGTAATAATAATGAAATTCGGTTCACCCAAACTTTAACTGCTTTATGAATTAAGAAATTAAGCTTAATTTAATTTCAAACAAAGAGAAGTCTAAGACTCTTGTTTTGCATGTCATAAATAAACTCTATGTATATATTTAACATGTTGTTTTCTCTTTGTAGATTCTCAGTGTAGTCAGGCCTGGTAGATATTTTAGGCCGATGTCAGACACACGTCCTAGATACAACAGATACCAGTGTGGAACATAAACATTCGCATGCTTATCAAAAGCACACTCAATCTAATCTTGAGATTAATAATGTGGCTTTTTGTAAATTTCAATTGCTGCCAACTCTGGCCGCACTTTTGCACAAAATGGCAATCAAGGTGTTTTTTTGTATGTTTTGTTTTTCGACTCCCCGAAAGCAGCCACAAAATGTTCATTTAATGAATATAAAGAGACAAAGGAAGGGGAAAGGGTAAAGGGCAAAGGGAAGAGAATATGGAGGAGCCTGGAAAGTTCTATGTTTTTGGGCCACAGCTGCAATTGGCCATGGCCAAAGCCGTGCTGCAGTCAGTAGTAGCCAGCAAAAGCCTTTTATAGTTAGAAATTTTATTGACTCGGATTAGTTTGCCATGTACTTAGTTACGAGTGTGTGCAGTTGAAGCTGGCACCAAAATAAAGAGCCATTTTCCCATTTCCCATTGCATGAATGTATCTTAAAGATGCAGCATTGCCTGTGGCCTGTGGCCTTATTGTTCAAATTGAGCATATTTGGCCATAATTGGCAATTCGCAATTGGCAATTGGCAGTTCAAAATTGGCATTTGTGTTTTGGCTAACTGGTCGGCTACATAATAAATCTATGCATGTTTAGGTACTAATATATCTATAACCATTTGTATACATATTTGCATGTCATGTATCTGCATGCCATACGAGTTGTATCTGCAGCTGTAAATGTATCTGTATCTGTTTGTGTTTATGTTTGTGTTTGTGTTTGTGTTTGTGTGTGTGTTTGTGTGTGCTTGTGGCAAATTTGTGCTTACGCAGCAAACCTGCAACAAGCATGCGGCTTTTATAATTTATGCAAGACACCAAACAAGACACAACTTCAGTCTTACAAATTGTTTTCAAGATGCTCGGCATATCATAAAACCAAAAAAAATATATATACAAAATAAAATAAAATAAAACAGAAAAAAACAGAATAACAAAAATACAACTCTCTCACACACACACACACGCACACACACAGAAAATGCGGCTAAATCTGAATCAGTTTTTGAAGAGTTCCGCAAGAGAGCGACGTGATTTGATGCGAATTATTCCGTGCCGAGCCCCAAAACTCAAACTCAAACACAAAACACAAAACACAAAACTCAAACCAAAACCAAAAGGAAGGCAACAGGCAACTCTCTGCCAACTGACAACTGGCAACTGGCAAAAGCCACAAAAAGTGGCCAACCACATTCACCGGTTGAAGGTGCTGGCCAAAAGGGAGGTGCTGGTACTGGTGCTGGTGCTGGTGCCGCTGCTGGTGGTTGGGATGTGGCCAATTCAAAGACGGAGATGGCAACAGAGACGAAGACGGAGACGAAGACGGAGTCAACTTTGGCTGTGAAGCACAAACAACAAGTTGAATCTCGAGACGTCATGTCACGTAGCACCGCTACATGGACCATTCATACAAATTTTGTTTTATAAGCTACTTTTATACATTATTTGTGTGTAACTTTGCCCATTCCTCTCTGTTCCGAGTGTTTATCTGTTCCGTTCCTCTAAATGTATCTTTCTCTATATGTATATACATACATATACATTTATACTGTACTATACAAATATATATGTCTCTGTATCTGTATCTTTAGTTGTAGCTATAGCTCTGTGTGCTCTTTTTTTTGGCGGGTGTCATTATTTGGTTGGCATTGTTCTTGTTCTTGTTCTTGTTGCTGTTGCTGTTACCGTGGTTTCACGCAATTTCCAGTGCGCACAGTGGAACGGTAAGTGTCTAAAATATAGTACTTATTATATACACAATTTATTTGGTCCGCATTTTCTTAAATTAAAATATATTGTTAAATACTATTAGCCACAGATCAAGATATTAGTTATGAAAAGATTTGATTTCAAAATACAATAATCTGACATTTTATTCGTATGTATTTTCAATTTAAAAAATAATCTACCAGGATTTATTTAATATAAACCTATTATAGAAAAACCCTCAACTATTATAATACTATTCTTATTACTCAAAGCTTCTTCATATTGTAAAGTAATATTTTATTTTGCAAATTACATAAAAGTTTCAAATGTTAGAAATAGAGTAGTTTAAGAAAAACATTTTGTTTTTAATACGTTAAAGAATATCTTTACTTATTACATTTTTTTGTTATTTTAATGAAATACAAAACCTTTTTATTTTAAAGTAAACTAATTATAATTTATATATGTACAATTAACTATTATATACTTACTTTCGTACAGATAATACATGCATATACCGAATCTTCAGAAGTAATAAGTTAATTTGTAATAATAAGAAATGAAATATTTCAATTGCACTTGTCCCACTGTGCCAGCAAGCTAAACTGTGGCACGTAACACGCTAAATGCAAACTCTGATGATGGGACAACGACGAGGACGAGGAAGAGGACGAGGGCAAGGACGCCACCTACAAAACCATTGTGGTTGCTTCTAGGCTATACACGCAGCCAACAGCTAACTTGACAACAGCCACATCAGCTACTACAACAACTGTTGCAACTGCGATCCCAAAAATAACTGCCGCCTGCAGGTAATGACAAACAGCGTTCCTATAACACAAGGGACACAAGACGGACAGAAAAATACACAGCATCAACAGCAACAGCAACAACAGCAACAGCAACAGCAGCAGCGGACACGGTACCGAGAAACACTTCCTGTCACGCCGCCAACAACGCGACAGCAGCAGGAACAACAACCAGCAACAACAACAACAACAACCAGCAACAACAACAACAGCAACATCTTCGTTGTCTGCTGGTGCTTTGTGATTTTTTGGGCCGTTGTCTTTGTCATCGACATCGCAGAACAAATGACCTTGCCAGCAATTGTTGTCACCAACAATTGTGGTTGTTGTTTTGATTTTGTTTTTTTATTTTGTTTTTTTTTTTTGGGTGCTGCAACAAGTTTGGCAAACATTTAATTTTATTTTTGGCTTTGTTCAAATGCGAAATTAAAGAAAATTGCCAAAGCGTCGGAGTCAGAATCAGAATCAGAAGTCTGGAGATAAATTGCGTTTATAAATAAATCAGTTTACGAGTATGTCATTGCCTTTGCCCAGGATGTCGACGACAGTTGCTAATGTGCTTGTTGCCACCAACAATAGCAGCAACAACAACAACTGCGACACTTACTGACTGACTGACTGACTGACTGACTGACTGACTGACTGACTGACTGACTGACTCACTTACTGACTGTGTGAGTGACTGCTGTCGCTGTCAGAGACGCTGTTGCTGTCACTGTCATTGTCGCTTTAGCTGTCACTGTCACTGTCACCAATTCAGTGAACTGTGACTGTTACTCTAACAGTGACTTTGACTCGCTTGGCGCGTTATAAATTTCATGTTGCTGACAGCAACAGCAACAGTTGCAAAAACAAATAAGATAAACCAACAGTCAACAACTTAAAGCAACCACAACAAATCAAAATCTGAACTTGCCACTTGATTTGCAATGCATGTGGCAGCATCGATGCCACCGATGCCACCGATGCCACCGATGCCTTGCCCCAAAGCTAAACAATGACCTTAGAGGTGTGTGCAAATGAATTCATCGATGATAAGAGCACCTTAAATGGGGGGAAAGGCAACTTCAACATCATTAACTTTGGCCGAGTGACCAAGTGTAGGTTCAATCCTCCAGGCGTCCATTTGTCCACTTGTCCATCCTTTCGTTGAGTGGCCTGTTCGCTAAATCGCTGCACATTAAATGCAATTAAGAAATGATTGAAATCATAAATTATCCCTAATTGGCCATAGGAGGCGAACGCTGTAGTTCCCTTCCTCTCGCACCTCCTGTTGTTGCTGTTGTTGCTGTTGTTGCTGTGGCGAATGCAGATGCCTCAATGCCTCACTGTGGCGACTCATTCTTTAACTGCCACATGCGGCACGTACTCGAACTCGTTGCACAAATTGTAGGGTGTACGGTAGGGTGTATTTTTAGCTACCGGCAAATACAGTGGGAATTTCTTTACAATTATTGTTGCGATCTCTCAAAAAAACTGGAACCATTTTTTGTTTTTGTTTACAAAAATGTTAAATTAATTAGCATTTAAAGAATTTAATTCCATAACTTGAATCGCTCCCTTTTTTATCTTAAAGTTTTAATTAAATTAATTGTTAATCATTAATTAAAATTTCATTTATTTTAATTTAATATATAGTATAATTACTTTTTGACGACTGCTTCAAATCGTCATAAAATAAATCATTAAATAAATCAATCTGATTTTTATAATGATCGTTTTTGCAACAACTAGTAAAAAGAACAAACGGCATAAACGGATTTACTAATAATAATAATAATATCTGAGCTAAATAATGAGTAAAGTTATTAAATTTATAATTAGATTGAAGCACTTTAAATTATATTGGTTACAAAAAATATATTGTCAATAAAATTACAAATATATGTACTACCTTATCATCAATTACGGATACATTTAAAACTTATTAATGGAGAATGTATTTATCAATTTTAATCTCCTCCATGGTCACTTTGTATACTTAATAAAGAAAAAGAAATTGATTTATACGGTTAACTACTTAGCTTGCAAATGTTTACAAAATCAAATGCTGCTCTTTCTTAATAAATCAATATCTTTAATGGTCAGTTAACGATAACTACCTTACTTAATAGCTATGATTACAAGTTCATGCTCATCTTCTAAATAGAATATCCATATATTGAGTAGTATTGAAGTATTAAAATTCTTGTTCTTAGTATTTATTTGGTGAATAAAGACTATTTATCAGATCAAATGACTCATCACTAAGATAGACAAATTAGCCTAAAATATTTTCATTATAAAATTCTTTTTTAGAACCCCGATAATCAAAATAGAAGCTGAAACTGAGATTGAAATAAAATCCTTACTTAAATCAAGTAAGTATTTCGTACTCGGCTAAGGAATATCCAAGCTCGGTTGAATATCGATTGAATCTATCTTCAAAATCGCGTATTTCACTTGATCTGTGTATTATTACTGGTTCCTCTTCGTCTTATAAATAGATAATCCAAATGATGGCTTATTTCTTTTGTCTCTCACCACCATTGTCCATGGGAATAGTTGGGGATCAGTTAAAAGCGATTTGGCAGCGACGGCGCGAACAGATTCCAAAGCAAACATGCCGAAAGAGAAGGCGCAGCCTAATTGCCCAGTTGGCAACCTGCCGATGCTCCCTGATCCGCCCCAGGTTCCGCCCTTGGTCACAGCATGGGTTGGGTAACAACAACAGCAACACCAGCAAGTACATACAAATATGTGTGTAAGTAGATGAAATTAAGATTTTTTTTTATTTTTCTTTTCTTTTCTTTTATTTTTATATTTTTTTTGATTAAACGTTGAGAATTTTTTTGACGTTGCCGGCTTCGTTGTTGCCTCTGCTGCTGCGGCTGTTGACGCTGTCATCCCAACTGAGCCGTCTCATGAATTGTTGCCGCGGTCAGCCGCAGCAGCAGCAGCTGAGGCAGCAGCAGAGACAGCAGCAGAGGCAGAAAGAAGCAGCGACGTCGGGGCTATAAAAAGGCAATGTTACGCAGTTTCCGAATTAAACAGTTAACACAGCAAAGCGACGACAGATCACGCACCACAAACACCACCACCACCATCACCGTCTCCACCACCACCACCACCACCTTTAACATCCCCACCATCAGTTACACCTACGCATCCTCCAGAAATCTGGTTGCTCTTCATTTCCTTTCACCCGCAAAACACACACATTTAAAGAATGTCTCACAACTTCAGATGCTATCTAATACTGGGTTTCGTCATGCTCCTTGAATTCAGCACAGCAGCGCCACCTGTCAGAGAATTACCTAAAATTATGGAACAGGAAGCGGAAGGAAGGGAAGCACGTTTATTGGATCGTTTCAATCATCGATATCCGGATGGAAGTTACGAGTTTCGTTTTGAATTAGATGATGGAACAGCGCGTTATGAACGTGGCTATTTCGCCTACATCGATGATATTAAAACCTTAATGGTTGTTGGATACTACTCCTATCGCATGCCCGATGGACGATATATCACAGTCTTCTATAATGCGGATCAATTCGGCTACAGACAGAATCAATGTAAGTAAAGTCAAAAAACGGCAAACGACAATAGATAGACTTTGTGTATTCATATAGAAACGGAGCAGATCAGAAAGTAAATTAAATAAACTATATTTTCATCGTGAAAGCCTGACAAGAACCGAATATACTATAAAGTTCTTTCTTAATCGAAAAATGTCAATTCGGATTTCAGACTGAGACGCCTTCAAAGCAAAGAATAGTTTAAATAATACAAGTTCACTTATTTTTCTTATAGCTCATTAGATACAAGCTAAACGTCCGATTGAAACCTTCTTATCTTACTCATATTTTAAGATTCAAACAAACCTACAATTCACTCACTAGTTTCTTTCTGATCTTAATTAAATTTAATGAGCTCTTAGTTAAACTAAATAAAAACTTAAGGTGAGTAAAAACTGACAGCAACAGGTTGTAAATACTTATTAATTGATTTGTTAAACTAATGCGAGACTGAAACTTAACCAAGTATTTCCATATTTCAATAATTTGCCTCTATACACATCCCTACTTTAAACAGTCTCAGTCTCATTTGATGTATCTGATAGTTCAAGTTAAAGTTAAAGTTAAGGTAAAATCGTAAAAAACATGAATATTTTATTGATCGAGAATACAAAGTAATTTTCTCAGATATATGTATTTTGCACTGTTTTTTCTGCAAGAATACAAAGTAATTTTCTCTGATTTATTTTGGATTCAATTGTTTTTTCTGCAGCCATAACACCTGAAACCTATCCCAATTTGCCGCGTTCCATTGAGGTGCCTGTGTTAAAGGAGACGACAATAACAAAGGTGCGACAACCACAACAACAACAACTGGGAACTATATTGACATCCTCTTCCTTCTCCCCATCACCATCAACATCCACATCGACGCCCAGGGCGCCAACTCGTAGGGGTCGGTACTGAGATCAAGTTGCCCCATAATTACAGCCTCTCTCCATATATATATATTTTTTCTCCTTATACTACTTATATTGTATTATTATGCTTTTAAAAAGTGATTTTCCGTATTTTTTGTTTTTTTTTTTGTTGCTCTTTTTTTGTTGCAATGAAAAGGAATTAAAAAATAATAAAAATTTATTAAGGCAAAGCGAAAATTATGAATTTATTATTGACGACGCTGTTGTTATAATTGGTGTGGTTGTTGCTGTTGTTGTTGTTGTTGTTGTTGTTGTTGTTGTTGTTGTTGTTGTTGTTGTTGTTGCGACTGTTGCTTGCTTTTTTTATGGCCACTGGGCCACAGGGCCTGGACGGGGTCCCACACTTCACCGCACCACCCTGAACCACCGATATATCCAAAGCCAAGCCGTGATTTCGCGATATTTCGAAAGCCGCCGTCGACAATTTGGCAATAAATTCACCGCAAAGCGACTCTGGCAATAAAACATACAAGTGCACAAATCTCCGACTGTATGTGTGTGTGTGTGTGTGAGTGTTATCGATGGCATATATATCGCAAATTACTAGTAAAATTAAAGGCAACATCAAAAGACAGGAGATACACTGACAGAAAGAGAGAGAGAGAACGAGAAGCGCCAAACTCAAAAGCGAATCTCATGACCAAGTGTGAAGGTCCATCATAAATTTATAAGTGCAGACAGTTGCCAATTGGTTAACATGAGTCTGTCTGTCACTCTTTATCTCTCTCCATCTCTGTCTGTCGTTTAGACCAAAAACTTACATACTTACTTCGCGCCTAAACGAATGTTGCGATAAAGCCATAAAGCAAAATTATGAGACCCTTATGTAGAGACAGTTATGATGATTGTCCGTTTAATTGCAATCCGAAAAACCACATTAAAGCCAACAAGCACTCGTTAAAACTGATATCAAATCAGATTACACTCTGATAATTTATGTGTGCGAATATTTCCATAAAATATGGAATTGTATTGTGAGATGTCATTTGATATGATATGATATGAAATGATATATTATGATACGATTCGCAGCCAATCAAGCAATGAAGCTGTTCAAGGTTCTGAAATCTTAAAGATCTCTCAAATCAGAGGGGAAACAAACAATAAATCTAAAGCTATAAGTTAACTCTGTATGCTTAAAATTAATTTATAAATATAAACATTCAAGTTAATTTTAAAAATTAATGAATAAATTTCACTAATACTTATAGAACGTTGCATTCGAGATCTTAAAGTTTTTATAGCAAACGGTAGGAAAATTTTTAATTCATAATGACAACAAGTGTTATTAAAAAACTTATTCAATTTCTTTTTATTCAGTGCAAGTTATAAAAATTCAATAGAAGTGTATCTGTTGTTCAGGCCACCACTGTACTCATCTATCCACAATACCATAAATAAGAATCTCTAGCCACATCTATACTTAATATATATCTATATCTACATCTATATCTATATCTACATCTATATCTATATCTATATCTATATTAAAATCTAAGCTTCTACCTACATCAATGTCTATTTTGAAGCCTTTTGTTTTAAGTAACTTTTCGAATTAGACAAAGTGAGTTCATTAGAGAATCAGGACTGTGACTGCGCGGCATCTCATTTAAATTAGTGTTGAAATTAACTAAAAAACACAAAAGTATGTCCCCTTGTGCAAGTTTGTTCCATTAAAATTCGCTTTGTCACTTAAAAAAAGATGTTAAGGCTAGTGAAGAGCTGCATGTAAATTCCAGTGGGTCCCACAATAAAATTAAGAAATGAAGTGGTTCAACAAGGAGCCTTCCACTCGCAGATTTGCTTGGATTACCCTCTGCCCAGGGTGGTCCTGGGTATAAGCGGTATAAGGATGAAAAGGGAGATGCAGTGGTTAAAAGGATGTTGCAGTCAGAGCGAGAGGCAAAAACTTTTCGCGCACAAAATGAACAAAAATGTCGCCGTCCGCTGCCAAAAGACAAAGCTGTAAAAATAACCAACTAAATAAAAAAAAAATAATAATACAACAACGGCAGCATAAAGTGTAGCTAATCAAAAAAATAAAATAAAAATACAACAAAAAAAAACTTATTGAAGGAAGCGCTCAAAACTCGCTGCCATAAAAGCAACACTTGGTTCTTCTGTGGCAACAGAGGAGCAGGGGGAGGTGGGATGTTCCACAACAGAGTTGCATTGGTAAAATAATGAAAACTCAGTTTGAGCTGTTGGAGCTGATAAGCCTTGAGATACTATGCAGCTAACATAAGAGAAGAATCACAGCTGTACTTACTGATCGAAAATCGGGTCTACAAATTAGGGAAAACTTATAAGAAAAAAAGAATTCCCAAACAACACAACTTTAAGAGAAAAGAACAATAAAAACAAAAGAAATGTTAAGCTTTCTTAAACTTAGAGAGTAGTGCTTCATTACCAGCTGTTTTTTCTGTATCTTTCTCTAAAAGTTGAATTATTAAAAAATATATAATTTCGGGAATCTTTCTGACTTTCTGGACCAGTTTTAGAGATATTATTCTAAATCGAAAACTGTTCACTTTTGTTTTACAAAATAGGCATTTGAAGTGACCGTAAGTGCATCTACCCCCTCAGTGCAGACCTTGCAGGGTATTCAAAGGCAAACCTTACAATAAAAGCAACTTTGAAAAGTGCTAAAAGTGCCTTTGAGCTTAGCACGAACTCTATGTAGACCCTGCTACAGGACACAAGAAAGAGGAAAGGGACGTTGACCGGACGGACGGACGGACGGACACATGTAGCTGCAGTAGTTAAAATTATCAATGAAACTTTACAATCACGACTCGAAAAGAAAAGAATTGAAACTCAAAGTTGCAGTTTTTTTTTCGTTTCTTTTTTTTTTGTGGAAGGATGGATGATGGAGGGGGAAACGGAAACGGAAACGTGGAGATTTTGAAACTGACTGAAATGATCCAGCGCCAATGAGCTGAAAGTTAAAAGTGCAACTTTGTTTAACTTTCCAAAAGAGAAAATCCCATCTAAACAGGCAAAAAGATGGTTGGCAAGGGAAAGGGAAAGGGGAACCGGGAAAAGGACACTAACGACTAAGGATAGCGGCAAGTTTGAACTTTGGCAAGTTTGTGTTCGGCACACAATTAAAAAACTTGTGGCACTTAGCAAAGCAAGTCCAGTGGCAATGTCAAGGCCTTTACCTATTCCCAATCCACATGCTTATTAAATGTGCATCAGCTGTGGGAGGACAGGGGAATGTCACGGAAAGGCAGGAGTTCCCAAATTTCGTATATTTTTGGGTATAATCAAAACGCAATAAATATTGCAAATGCGACAAAGCAGCCAAAAGTTTAACGTGGACAGCGTCCAATGCCCATGAAAGTGAGAGAGGACCAAAAAAAAGATGAAAAAAACCCAAAGAGCCGAAATCATCCCTACATCTCTCCCTTCCCCTTTCCACCCCAGCCAGCCATAATCCCCCAGACTCCTTCATGGAAAACAACGGCAGGAAATGGCTGCAAAATGTTTGCATGCTGCGGTAACACGACAGCAACAACAACAACAACAACAACAGCAACAACAACAGCAGCAGCAGCAACAAAAATCTAGCAAAGGATAAAGAATAAACAAAGCGCGAAAAAAGTGGCAAGCGCGTGGCACATGAAGGTCCTTGTCGGGAGAAGGAGAAGGAGAGGGGGGAAGAGGGGATGGCACACCGAAAAAAATTAAATATAAAATGCAAAAATGGCTTTTAAGCAGCGAAAGTCGCGTTTAGTGCTCGTTTTTTTTTTCATTTCTTTTTCTCTTTTTTTTTTTTTTTGTGTAGTTGCTGCGGATTGTGGTCGGAGTCTGGGTGGAAAGAGGTGGCCAGTTGGTTTGGAGCGTATCAAGGGACAGAAAATACCGCCTCCAAGCGGCAGGATGTGCTAAAAGGACATTGCTGTTGTCCCAGTGTAAGGGTGTATGTGTGTGTGTGTGTACACTTCATCAGCGACCGCAGCAAAAGGCAACGGCTATAAAACAAAACATCAACAAAAACAACAACAACAAATAGCAACAACAAAATTTATTTAAATTATAAAAAAAGCGAACTAAGCTGTAAACCATCAAAAATATTATAGGGCTGCAGTTCAGTTCAACTTAAGTAGTTCTTTAACCTTTAGAATAATCGTACACTTTATGAGACGAGCTCAATTTACAGTTAAATTATCTTAGAAACGTTTTTCAACAAAGATTTTAACGTCATAGAAGAGAGCACATAAAATAATTCAAAAATAAAATAAAACTTAAAGATTACATTTAATTAAATATAAATAAAATGTAATATAAATCTAATCTGAAATAATTCTTAAAACTCACAAAAAAATTATACAGAGTTTAGTTTGAAAAGTTATTAATACTGCTAAAATAAATATATACAAAATATCAAGATGAAATTAAAATATTATTATTACAAAAAAGAATACTTATGTACATACTTATGTACAGATATGTAGTTAGATAGAAATAATTATTTGTACACAATAAGAATTATATAAATATAAATAAGATTTAACCCTTTAAAATTGTGCTTTCTATAAGTATCCCTTGAGTTTGGAACCTTCTCATATATTTCAAAATAGCTTCATATCTTACATTTATATCTAATAAAGATCCCAATATTATGTCTGCACAAGTATATGTACATAATATTCAAATGCGTTTGGATTGGTCTAATAGTAATTAATAATTTTGGAGTATTTTGTTATATTTACATAGTTACTTAAAAAATGAAAACATGTTTAAAACACTTAAATGGACATTTATATAAATTTAAATGCACATGCGTATACATAATTTCTTATATTTACACATTAGCTGCATAACAAAGTTATCAATAGACAAGTGTTGGTGATAATTGAATTAACATTAAACTTGTATAAATAATAAATAAATCAATTGTTAATATATTTTTCACGATGCTCATTTCAACTTAACAACCCTTTTTTGCCATCCCTGGATAAATCCGTGGCGAGCCTTTGCAATGTGCGACGCGCGAAAAACACGTGCCTCAACGGCGCCTTTGCCCCCGGATGCCTGAAAAGCTCAGCACACCCCTAACAAAGCTCCCTCTCTTCCCCTGCCTTCCCCTGCCTTCCACTGCCTTCATCTGGCCACGCCGCTTGCCTCGCTGACAACTTGTAATGAAATTTGCAATCCAAAGTTGTCCTAAGTCGCAGCTAAGCCGCGCTTCCCGAAAGAAGAAGCTCGACCCCATGACCATGCCATATTCCTGGTTGCATGACAGTTGGTAGTCATAAGCTGGAGACGCGGGTTATACTCCATGTGCCACACCAAATAACCATACATACGTACATACATAAAGGGATAGAGGAAGTAGAAGAGGAGATGTGGCAACTTTAGCTAACTAACAGAGTAACTCACTTTGTTTACGGAAGCGGAAATTAATTATTTTACGTGCCCCTGCGCAAATTATACAATGCATTTCAACATTCCTACATTCTCTATGCAATTTTAATGCCACAGATGGACCTGACGCTGTCTTCAGCCATTGGCTTCAATTAAATAACAGCAAGTCCAATAGTCAACTAAGTACTTCCGATTAAAAGCATAGTTCAACATGTTTTAAATTGTATTAAGCGCTTTTCCGGTAATTGAAAACTCTTTGAACTCTCATTTTCCACAAAAAGAAAACTCACTTTATAATAGCTTAAGGCACTTATTAATCCCTTGCCGCTTTAAAGAGGAATATAGTCTTAATTAATCAGATACACCTATATAAAGACATTATATTTTAAATGATTGTTTTATCTAATTGCAAAAGAGAGTGTATAAGTTGGTACTACTTAATAGCTACTGTAAAGTGCTATATTATCACTCATATTGAAACAAAGTTTTTGATAAATTAAAATCTTCTTCTGGATTTTCTAACTGATATGGACTTTGTTACAGTATTTCATGTGCGTATAAGCTATTGACTAGGACAATAAAAGTTCTAAAATAGTTTAAGTTTAAGAATAAACAATTTTTAAAAGTTGATATCTGCCTTATGACTGATACCCTGTACCAATTGAAAAGCGTTAAGGACACAAAATTATTTTCCAGCATCAATTAAATAGAATTCAGTAAAATTTAAAACACTTCAACATACCATTAACCTTAATGAATTAGAAATCGATAGCTTTCTGTGGAAATACAAAATAATTACTTTGACGTGCTTACACCCTTTTAAAACTGAAATCTTTGTTGCCCTTTTTTGCTTAAAGAAAATACAAAAGAAAATTCTTGAATTACAGCAATTATTAACGCATTACAGTGGTCTCTAGACTTGTAGAACACTGTTCTACAGTTTGTTAAATAAATAAGTAATTAGGTATTATAATTTCTGACATATGTAAATCAATATTTTATCTTATACTATCTAATGAAAATTAATATCACAGGAGAATATATAAAATGTATTTTATTAATTAAAGCGTTTGTTCTTTGTCTTAAATTGCTGTAATTTAATCTACATAAAATTTGCAATTTTAAAGAAACAGAAGTGAAAACTGTTGCAGCTAGCTAGTAAACGTTGAGTCTTCAAGTGAAATTAAATTTTATTTCAAATACAAAAATATACATGTTTTTGTACTTTACGATACAAGATGCATTATAAATGCAATCTGAAGAGGAAAAAGGGGTCTGGAGGGCTTTTAAGGCCGCTTCAGCTTTCAGTTTTCAGTTTTTCCTGCTGTTTACGGCCTTTGTAATTATCACTTTAATGAACTTTGCTATTTTGATAGCACCCAACAAGGCAAACAAAGGCAAGTTGAGCGGAAGATCCGTGAAAGGGTCCAAGTCCGAGTCCGAGTAAGAGTCCGGGAATGCGAATGGTCTGGGTGTTGATTTCACTGAAAGATGCAGTCGAAGGGGGGTCTAAAGGATGTGGGAGTCCTTGGCTTACTACGTGCGCTAACTCCTTCATCCTTGCTGCTGACGGTGTCTTGGTTTTTATTAAGGAATAAAATTAGTAAGCGCGTGCCAAGCACGCCAAGTAGCAAGTTGCAAGTAGCAAGTTGCAAGTTGCCAGTTGCAAGTTGCATGCTGTTGTTGCTATTGTTACTGTTGCTGTGGCTGTTGCTGTTGCTGTTGCTGCACACCAGCAGCAGAAAGTAATGTGAAACGAATGTGCACAAAATAGTACAAGATAAACGCGAAAATTTCCAACAACAGCAAAAACAACACACTACAGCAATCAGAAGATACCTTCTCTCCAAGGAAGCGTCAAGGCAACGACAGCTAAATAGCCAAAGGCGTTGAATTTGTTTGCTACCAACAAAAAAAAAAAGAAAAAGAAAAGGAGGAAAATCGACGAGAAAGAACAAGAAGAATTACAAAATAGACCCCCTCCCATCCTTAAAAGCCAGCGTGAATCCATCTATCAGCAAGTTATATTTATAAAACTTTAAGCAGTTTCAAATCTTGTTGAAGAAATTATCGCAGTGACTGTAGAAGCTTGTAGAACTTGATAAATTATATAGTATGTAATTTAAAACAGAGCAAATACATTTATACTAGAAAAAATAAATAAATACGTTTAACAGAAATTAAAATAAGAAGTTTATAATATTAAATATTTATTTCTGGTACTACTAAGTACATATTATCATATTTTTATAACCACATACATATACATGTGTATTTCAAAGTTAAAAAGGTCGTTATTTGCAACAAAATTGTGCAATTTTAAATAGAAATTATTTTTGTTCTTTTGGAAACCAGTTTTTGCAGATTTTTATACCCTTTCAGAGGGTATTATAATTTTGTCACGAAGTGATATTAAAGGAGGCGTGCCAGACCCCATAAAGTATATCGATATATCGAGCCTTATCTGCGAAAATACCGTAAGGGCCATGAACCAACTTTTCAGAAGAGGGCTTTTTCTGCTTATATGTGCAAAGGCTTGCATACTTATTGGCATAATAAACAGTTCATTTTTTGCAGATCTATAAGGATTCAAGCTATAATATTTTAACAGATGATGTGTTTTGGAAAGTTGAACCAATTTGCATTAAAAAGGCGCCTACGTTATTATCGCCAATAAGGCTCGATATATTCTTGATCAGGACGACGAGCTGAGTCGATATCCGTCTGTCCGTCACATTGCACAATCGTGCAACAACAATAGGTTCAGAATTGAAAGACTCGTTTGGATAGCAATTGAAAGACAGACAGAAGCTCACTAGCTTCAGAATTGAAAGACTCGTTTGGATAGCAATTGAAGGACAGAAGCTCATGACTACATCGACTCAGGTCATCGCACTGATGAAGAATAAACACACTTTATTTGGTTTGCAACGGTAAAATTCTTGCAAATATTATACATATGTATGTACATATATACATAATAAACAAGTGTGAAGTAAAAAGTATATAACGAAAAGATTTATAGTCAAATAAATAAAAGAAGGATCATATAAACTTGTTGTGTCACTTACCTATTTAATCTTTGTGATAGCTACGAATTAACTGCAGTTATTGATGCAACACAAAATCAAATCACAGAAGTCACAAAAACAAAAATACAAAAAAAAAATGGCTGAATATATGAACACTTTAGGCATAGATGTAAGATATGCTCGCGCTCGCTCTCTCGCACACTTCTCTCTTTTCCTTTAGCACTTTGCAAACCCGCTCTCGTAGACGGGCGTTACAACGGTTTATGGAAAAGATAGAGAGACAAAATTAAACTAAATACGCGAACGATTGAAGGATTTCAGGCGCTTTCTAACGCCGACAATAGCACAAACAAAAAAAACAACAAAATTTCACTTTTCACTCACTTGCCCATGGCGATCTTGTTGCAGTTTTACTGCAATTTTTCATGTATTTTCACTAATGCTAACACAACTTATTGCCGGAGTGGCAAGCACAAGAAAAAAAAGAACAAAAATTAAATATATTTACATATATGTTGGTAGATATGTAAAACGATCCCGTTTAAAAGTCTGCAGCTCCCCGACACGACGCGACATTTATTGTGGAGGCGCGAACTAGAACTAATTTGGCGCTCAGCGACGTTCTTCTCTCTCCGTTGCAAGTTGCAAGTTGTCTCCTTTTTCCTTATGCACTTTGCAAACCCGCTCTCGTAGACGGCGTTACAACGGTTTATGGAAAAGATAGAGAGACAAAACAAAACGAAATACGCGAACGATTGAAGGATTTCAGGCGTTTTCTATCGCCGACCAAAGCACAAACAACAAAAACAACAAAATTTTGCTCTTTCTTTCACTCACACACACTCACTTGCCCATGGCGATCTCGTTGTCTCTCACTCTCTCTCGCTCTATTTTCCTTAAGCCGTTGTAACGCCCGTCCACCAGAGCGGGTTTGCAAAGTGCATAAGGAAAAAGGAGACAAATTACAATTGCTAATTATCTCTATTTAGACAGAGAGATCAATGCGCCTACTGCAAACAACCACTCAACTGACATGAGTACAGCTGTTCTCTTTATTTAGATAATTGCGCTCTTCAAATTCGGCGCTCACACAAAGGACGTCGCTGAGCGCCAAATTAGTTCTAGTTCGCGCCTCCACAGCAAATGTCGCGTCGTGTCGTCAAGCTGCACAATTTTAAACGAAATCTTTGTACATATCTACTAATATATATGTAAATATATTTAATGTTTGTTCCTTTTTTTCTTGTGTTTGCCACTCTGGCATTGTGTTTGCATTAGTGAAAATACATGAAAAAATTGCAGTTAAAGTGCAACGAGATCGCCATGGGCAAGTGAGTGTGTGTGAGTGAGTGAAAGAGCAAAATTTTGTTGTTTTTGTTGTTTGTGCTTTGGTCGGCGATAGAAAACGCCTGAAATCCTTCAATCGTTCGCGTATTTAGTTTAATTTTGTCTCTCTATCTTTTCCATAAACCGTTGTAACGCCCGTCTACGAGAGCGGGTTTGCAAAGTGCTAAAGGAAAAGAGAGAAGTGTGCGAGAGAGCGAGCGCGAGCGCGAGCATATCTTACATCTATGCCTAAAGTGTTCATATATTCAGTCATTTTTTTTTTGTATTTTTGTTTTTGTGACTTCTGTGATTTGATTTTGTGTTGCATCAATAACTGCAGTTAATTCGTAGCTATCACAAAGATTAAATAGGTAAGTGACACAACAAGTTTAATATGATCCTTCTTTTATTTATTTGGCTATAAATCATTTCTTTATATACTTTTTACTTCACACTTGGTTATTATGTATATATGTACATACATATGTATAATATTTGCAAGAATTGTACCGTTGCAAACCAAATAAAGTGTGTTTATTCTTCATCAGTGCGATGACCTGAGTCGATGTAGTCATGAGCTTCTGTCCTTCAATTGCTATCCAAACGAGTCTTTCAATTCTGAAGCTAGTGAGCTTCTGTCTGTCTTTCAATTGCTATCCAAACGAGTCTTTCAATTCTGAAGCTATTGAGCTTCTGTCTGTCTTTCAATTGCTATCCAAACGAGTCTTCAATTCTGAAGCTATTGTTGTTGCACGATTGTGTAATGTGACTGACGGACAGACGGATATCGACTCAGCTCGTCGTCCTGATCAAGAATATATCGAGCCTTATTGGCGATAATAACGTAGGCGCCTTTTTAATGCAAATTGGTTTAACTTTCCAAAACACATCATCTGTTAAAATATTATAGCTTGAATCCTTATAGATCTGCAAAAAATGAACTGTTTATTATGCCAATAAGTATGCAAGCCTTTGCACATATAAGCAGAAAAAGCCCTCTCCTAAAAAGTTGGTTCGTGGCCCTTACGGTATTTTCGCAAATAAGGCTCGATATATCGATATACTTTATGGGGTCTGGCACGTCTCCTTAAATGTCACTTCGTGACAAAATTATAATACCCTCTGCAAGGGTATAAAAATAAACTCAGTACGCGTATATATAATTGAAGGAAAAAGAACACCTCCTAATATCTTAATTTATACAGGGCTCTGCAAGGGTATTCAAAATTTGGCCCTCCAAAGTGAGCTTGCGCTATATTTATATTTAATTTTGCAAATAATTAATTTTTTTGGTTTCTATATTTGTTTACCAATTTTTTGTACATTTCATTTACAAATGTAATTAAATGATAAAAGCAAAAATACGTTAAATAACTTCAAAATCATGTTAGCTAATTGTTATAAATACATTGTTTTAATATAAATTTACATAAGTAGCTGCGACGATTGTTTATAGATTGACAATAAGTAAATAAATGTATGAAATAAATAAATTTCCACGATTAGATAAAATATCTCACAGCTTTAAATAGAAAATTATAATTTTATTACTATTATTATTTACAGCTTACATATAAAAATGAAAATTGTTTAAGAGTATTTCTGATAAATATACTTATTTAAATAAGAAACTCTGCTGTCTAAAGATTTAATAATTATTATTAATGCTATTAGAAATTGTTTATTGAGTTTCCAAGTTTCCTGCTGGTCGAAATTATGATTCATGACTCAAGCAATTCATTGACTTAGCATATCCCATTTGTAAAATATAGGGTATGCAATTTAACAATTGATTCAGTGTTAAAGCAACTCAAGCTTTCACCTGTAAAATTGTAGAATTGCAAAGTCAAATAGAAATAAAAGTGTGACCCTATAACATATGCATTTAATAAATGTACATACATAAATGTATGTAGGTATACACATGTAAGTATGTGTGTGCATTGTGTAAACACTAAAGCTGGGATGACCATTGACTCCCAACGGTTTTCATTTTAAAATGGCGACCAAATGAAATTGCTGAAAAATTAAAATGCACCCGGCGGCATTTTGTTTTTCACACCACGAGGCGATTAATCATAAAAACAGATTTTAACATGGCACAGCCAGAAAATGCCACCGACATGTGTAAGAGTGTGTGTGTGTGTGTGTGTGTGTGTGTGTGTCAGATATATCTGCTTGTTCTGTTCTGTTCTGTTCAATTCAGTAGAGTTGTGTTCTGTTCTGTTTCGGTTGGGTTCGGTTGGGTGAGCATATAAAATATGCAAAATATCTTGTAATGTGTTTATCAGTGTGTATATTTAGCATACTCACACACACACACACACACAGATGCACACTCTCACAGTCAAAGATATAAAGTGAACATTGGCTGACAATGTTTCGTATGGGCATTTAAAGTGCTCTATTAAAAAAGAAGTTTTGACTGCATTGGGAACCTGTTCCGCAGTTCTTCTCACTGCAAAATAAATTCATTGAATTAACAAATAGCTTTATGTTCATTTTACACCAATTTTCCTGACGCTTTTGCGAATTTCGTAGCATTTACCCAATGCCATCCCATACCTCCCAATCTTCCCTCCCCCCTTTTGCCACGCCCCGTTAACAAAGCAAACAAACAAACATACAACGTGGCAAAGTTCAGTTCACAATGGGCCTATTTGTTGGTAATGCTCTTAGTGGATTTTCGTTAAAAATTTATATAGACACAGACACAAACACATACACATACGTACGTACTTTCATCCAGACAAAGAGAGAGAGGGAGAGAGAAAGCATTCATACGTATTTCGACAGTTGTTTGCGGTTTAATTTTTGCCACCATTACTTATGCACACATTTATACATACATACATATGCAGTTCACTGTGTAACTGTAACTGACTTCATCTGGGAGTTTTTTTTAAAAGGGCACCGGAACTTTCAGTAGCTTCACCGATAATTTGTATTATAGTTATCCCAACGGAAATCACTTTGCTCGGGTTAAAAATTGTTTCAGTCACTGTTAAGCTATCGATGGTATAATACGATAATCATTTCAATTATAGTTTTCAATAACTGGTTCTGACTATAATAATTTCTTTCATTTATTAAAACATAGCTAGATTGTTTAGTATTTCCCCTCACTAGTTATAACAATGATTATTTTAATTAACGATACTTTCGATAGTAGTTTTACTAGGCAGCTTCAATAGTCCTTAAGCCGATAACTTAGAATTCTATCATTAAAGTTAATAAGTCCCACCTAATAGTAATAATATAATCTATATAAACATATTAATTTTCCAATAATAAATGAATATTTTATTGAATAGCAATTGGAGTAATCAACACAGTTAAAAACATAAATGTGTTAAGGTAAATATATAAATTCTAAATTCACTTTTTGCGAATAAATTAAATTAAATTAAACTATACCTTTTATATGTCATAGAATATGTACCTTTTTACTACCAAGTTTTTGGCAAGACCTTGTGAATAAATGGGCTTAGAACAATTGAAATATTTTACTTTCAACACGCAAAACTTTAAGAAAACATAGTTGGGAATGTGGAAATGAATGCCATGGAAATACACTTAAGGATGGACATTATGAATGCGAATATTTATCTATGCAGGAGAAATGCCTTAAATAATAAGTATAATAAAAGAGAAAACAAAGTTTCGATTGGTGCCAGCTGCCACAAACTGACGAACAATGAAACTTTGTGGCGTAAACAACAAAGGAGGCAAAGATTTATATGTGAATATTGGAAGTGGTGATGGAACGGGTGGAGGGAGAGGAAGAGGAAGACAGAAGCCATAAACTACAATCGGAGCAAACACAAGCAGAATCAAAGACGAGAAAAACTAAATAAATAAATAAATATGCACATCCTTTCGATACATATGCAAAAATTGCAAAAGGATTGGCCAAAAGTGAAACACTTTGATATGCATCTAAATGGCATCATCAGCATTGACTGGATCCCCCAAATGCGACGACATGGCACAACAACAACAACAACAACAACAAAAGCATCAACATCAACAGCAACAACAACAACAGCAGCACTGGCAACTTTTAAGGATAACAACAAGGACCAAAAACTAGGAAAGCAATCAAGTGCCGTGCGATTGAGAAACAAACAAAAGGCAAAATCCTAGTTCCTAGAAGAAGGCAACAAGACAAAACAAAACAAAAGAAAACAAAACAAAATAATAAAACCAAATACAGAAAAACAACTGCGAAAACTGCAAATCATTTTGCGGGCGTTACATTTTATTTGCCACCCAAGACAAAGACAAAGTCAAACCAACAACAGCATTGATAACGTCTAAGCCAAGAACAGTGGGTTAAAATCAATAGTATCCTAATGGTAAGGTGTTCAAAATTATAAGGTGTTGAAGCTTAATGTTAGATTAGTTAATCGTAAACTAAAATTTTAGTTTTCACAATTTATATATGGTCTTTTTTGACATTTACGTAAATAGCACTTCTGTTTAACAATATTTGGTAAGAAAGATATATTCAAGTTACTCTTCTAATCAAATAATACATGCAAAAATAAAAAATGACGCTACGTAACAATTGCAGAAGTTGGTTTTAAATCGGTCCTGTAAAAAATGAAAGACTCGGCAAATTGGGCGAGTCCTTTATTGTAAAACCTTTTTTAAAATTTATTTCAACTAATTTAAGTTATTTTTTTAGGTTATTTAAATAAAAAGCTTTTCTATGTTGTTTCTTAAACTTAATTTGACAGGCTACGTTACACAGAGCAATCTATTTAAGCAAGACTTAAATCGAAACACATGCAAATATAACAACAAAAATTAAACTTGAAACAAAATTAATTTGAATTTCAACTCTAAACTGGAATTTGCATCTGTCTACATCATTAAGAAAATTCTAAAAATCACAATCGATGTCAAACGGATGTCAAACTTAATAAATTCGCTACCTGTTAAAAATTTGAATATTTCAAAGAAAATACCCTTGAAACTGTGATGGATACTGAGAAGAATGTGAACTCAGTTGAGCTAGGATATTTCTTAAGTAAATATTAAGCAAATCTTTTGAAATATTTCAGATATTCAGATATTTATTTCATAATTAAGCCTACATTACTTTGAGTTAAAAAAAAATGGAATAAATACAAAAAAAAGGTTCGTTTAAGGATGGCAAATGTCTACGTCACACTGTGCAACAGTTAGTTCTCCATGCTCACATATGTGGCTTCGGCTTCGATGTTGGTGCTTTTGTGGGTTTTTGAAGGACTCGATTGGGCCAAAGCGACGGCAAAGGACTCCGCTCAACTGTGGAAGGAAGTGCAACAATGAGAATGATGACGATGATGATACTGATGATAAAGGTCATTTAGGCTGCCAAATGGAAACTCACTTTTGTAGATATTATAACCACGCTCATCGGCTATATAGTGAAGAGTCTGAATCAGAGGCTTAATTCCAGCCACGGGCACCGAGCTATAACCTTCCTGCACATTGATCACTTTATCGTCGACAAGCTTTCCATAGAGTTTCATGTAGTTGACCAGGCCATTACTGAGTACCAACCTGCAACAAAGAGAGAGAGAAAAAGAGAGAGTGGAGAAGGGAGAAGGGAGACGTTAAATCAGGGGATTTTAATGAAAAGGGGGTTTTGTCATCTACTTATGTTCCTCGGTGCCATTGGCATGCTTCTTGCGGAAATTCTCCACCACATAAACTGGTCCCGTTGTGGGTTTTGGCCTGGTTGTTGTCGATGTTGCTGCTGCTTCCAGCTCATCAAAGAAATAATCAAAATTTTCCTCTTCAAAATCCATTTGCGGAAATACGGCCAATTGATCCTCATACAAAGGGAATACGGAAGGTGATTTTGTTGTTGTCGCTTCAGTTGTGGTCGTTGTTGTTGTTGGTTTTGCTGTTGTCGTTGTTGGTCTTTTGGTTGTTGTTGTCGTTGTTGTTGTTGTCGTTGCTATTGTTGTTGGCCTGCTGACTACAACATCCTCAATACCAGCTGGCCAAACAACCAATTGTAATTCATAGAGAGGCTGACTGCTGCCACCAGACATTGAGTGTCTCAGGGCACTCGGCTCCTGCTCCTGTTTCTGTTCCTGCTCCTGTTGCTGCTCCACATTTGTTGGCTTATTAGTGTTGCTGGTGTGCGGCACGTTGCAACCATTCGCCAGCAGCAGCTGTTGATGCTCCTCTAACGAGCCCATTGTTGCATCGAAAGTCAATTTACAGTCAATGCGCTCCGACTTTGACTCCGACTCTGACTCCGCCACAGACTCCGGCAAATCCTTAAGTACCATTTCGGTAGTCGTCAGCTCCTGTTCCTGTGCCTGTTCCAGTTCCTGTGGCATTGTTGTTGGCATTGCTTGAGCACAAATCACGGCTAGCAAAAGGATTAGTGTCAGCGACTGTGCGCCTTCTTGCCACATGTTTGATGACATTTTCTGACTTGGAATTGCGTCGGGGACTCAGACTCGGTTTTCGAATTGGACTTGGGCTTTGATTCTCTTTACGGTTTAACTTCTGTTCTGTTGTTGTTCCCTCTCAAATGGAGCATCTTATATTTATACCCCAGTATACAAAATCGCAACAGCGACTGCGGCAGCGACTGCGACTGCGACGCCAACAGCGACTTAATCAAGAACTTTTTTTTGGGAATCGCGACCAAACACTTTTAAATATTACCGTTATGTGATAAATGCGAGAGCACCCATAATAAAAACCATAAAAGCAAGCAGAGCAAGGAGGACAGACAGTAAATGCAATCAGTGTTGTCATGTTAGCTATTTTCAGGCCTTATCTGGAGTTTTACTTGAACCATTTTTGTGCAGCAACTTGCGAGAATTACAGCTACAGTTTGTTAAGTATTTGTTTTGACAAAATGAGAAATTTACATGTTTTATTTTGATATCAAAATAAAATTTCCTTGATTTTCTATTTGGCATTCTTATTAGTTTCTTATAAACAATTATATATATCCTTCATTTTGTCAAAACAATTACTTGACTAACTGTATATTGAAAATTACAAATAACATTACATATAATTATTATTTATTATATAGTAACTTTACTTTTAGTCGAGAATTGCTGCAATAAAAGCAATCAGTGTTGAAAAACATTTTACAATTTTTCTTTTGCCAAGAATCCCCAAAGCTGAATACAATTAAAAATCTTGAGTGTCCTGGCCTCGAGATTCCCTTTTAGGTGATGAAAGAATAAAATTGTTTAAAAATAACTATTTCAATTTTATTATTAACGTAAAGTGATTTGTTTTACAATATAGCGTATAGTTAACAGGAACCTACAGAAACAGGTCCAAATCGGGATTGCTTCCTTATAAATTTGGTGGTCCCTAATGGGAGCAGGGTATAACAACATCCTTTAAAAAAGCGAATGACTTTTTATATGGCTTTCTGATACATTTTTAAGCTACTTATTTTTAAATTGTAAATCTAGCTACTTTTGTTTTTGGCCCTCAAGAGTTGGCAACACTGAATACAGCAGGCATAGAGTAACAGCAGATATTTGGGAAAGAATGAGATATATGTATATATGCCTGTGCACATACATTTTAGGTTTCTTAGGAGACTGTTCACTGGGTATCTCGTAGTCGTGCACTATCGACTACAACGTTCTTATTTCTTTGACCATGGTATGGCTAAGAAGCTTTTCCTGTATTAAATTAACAAAAGGAACTCTTTTGTCTGTTTGAAACATATTTACTTTTATGGCTTTTCCGCCATCAGCTTTAATCAAAGTTAAAATTCTCTAAAGAATTCACAATGCTTTTATTTTTAATAAATTATCTTTAGTTTCGAGTGCTTTTAAAAAGTTTGTTTAATACTTACTTTCAAAGTATGTCACAAGTGAAGTCAAACGAAAAAGGCTACAAGCAAAAATGTAGCATTATGTGTATGATATTTATATACATGTATTTTTATGTACTTACCTATGTACTCAACTGCAAAGTACATACTTGAAAAATGCAGTAAGCTACAGTGGAGCAAGCTCGACAGTAGGAGACCCAGTACTTTTTGAGTGCAAAGCGTTCACTAAAGATTGCTATTCAATGTTGTGTACCATCAATAGATGGCGCCACTTGATAAACATAGAGGCCGCTAGCGTCTCTTCTTCTTCCTTTTGCCTGTAACATTGTTAGTTGAATTACTTCCGCGTTTATCAACCGATTGGAATGAAATTTTTGGGACAGGTTTGGACTATAGTGAGTATTATATATACCAAAAATCAAGGCGCTAGTCTTAAAGGTTCTCTTGTAATTCGTCTTTAAAATTTTGTTTTTCAATTTCTAGGGGCGGAGGGGGGCGTGGCAAATATCTAAAACAAACTTGATCAATGCAAGATATAGATGAACCTACATGCCAAATTTGGTTTCTCTAGCTCTTATAGTCTCTGAGATCTAGGCGACACAAAATCGGACAGACGGACAGACAGACAGACGGACAGACGGACATCGCTATATCGACTCGGCTGTTGATGCTGATCAAGAATATATATACTTTATGGGGTCTGCCACGCCTCCTTCTGCCTGTTACGCACATTTTTTTTTGCACAAACTTAATAGACCCATTTGTACTTTTTTAAAGTACTGGGTCTAAAAAGGTAGTTTATTTAGTTAGATTTGCAAGTCATGCTGGGATATTTTACCAAACACATTTCTTAAACACCCAAACACCCTTTCTTCCTGTTAGTCAGCTGGGTTAACTATTATTTATCTGACACGATCTTTAGAACATAAACTTTTTACTCTTGCTCCCCCTCTCCCCTTCTCTCTCTGGCTCTGTTCCACTCTCTTCATCTCTTTCATTCCCTGATTGTTTAATGACAGTTTTGCTCCTTCTTCCACTCTCTCCCACTTTCTCACTCTCTTTCTCTGTTCTTGCACTTGCCACTTTTTAGCGTTGCCATTCTTTTGGTTATTTGGACAACATCATTTATAATAAGATTTTCATGCTGGACAGCGAGCTCAGCTAACGCCTGCAGAGGCAGCGGCAGATGCAGCAGCAGCGACAGTGGCAGCGGCAGCGGCAGAGGCAGAGACGTCGACGACCCTTAACGAGACGTTGCTTTTGCTGTCGCTTAGCTTTTGTTATTGTTGTTGTTATTGCAGTTCTGTTTTGAGTAGCCATAAAATATATTTTATGTTGAAAAGTATTTTTAAACTTTACTTTTGTGCCGGTTTTTCGGTACATATGTATGTATGTATGCAATAATTGCATTTGTCACATCACTAAAGCTTTTGTGAGTCAGCCTAGGTGGCAACGCTGGTTAGACTAGAAGAAGAGATACAAAAACTGTAGTTTAGCTTTTTTTACAATTTTTTGAAGTTATTTATACATAGTATTAAAAATGTGCTTTTGTTGCTTATAAGGATTAATATCTTCAGCATTTATCTTTATGTTTCTACTTTTTTTTCCTTAATACTATATTTTATTTGAATTTTCAAATCTGGATATTTGTAACGGTCACATGTTGGCAACTGTGGATACAAAGCCGCCATAATTAATTGAGTTATCAATGGATATTTATAAGCAAATAGGCAAATAGTCAATATATTTAAATGCAGCCAAGTATATAGTATAATGAATATTTACTTACAATGTACAAATACATAAATCATTGTTAATCGTTGTTCTAAGATTAGTTTAGTTTCGCAGTTTCAAGGACAGGCTGCTGTTTTGCATAATATTTGTGCATACAAAATTTAATTTTCAACAAGAACATAACACAATATGCGTCTTTAATGTGCAATTTGTCAAAACTTATTTGATTTATGAGGTCCAGCAGCAACAGCAGCAATCGCAATAGAAACAAGAACAACATCGACCGACCAACCGTCAAACAAACCAAAAACAACAACAAAGTTACGCCCTGTCCCTAATTCCCTTTTCCTTTAAGTCCTCCCCCTCTATCCAAATCCCTATTCCAATCGCAATCTCAACACCCTCCCTCTAGTCACAGTCGACATCTCAGCACGGTTGCTAATCGTCCATAGAAGTGAACTTTAAAGCACAACAAATTGAAATTCTCATCCACAAAAATGTTCAACGTTGCGAACGTTTCTGTCCAGAAAAAATACAGTATGTCAAGTAATTGTTTTGACAAGGGAAAAATTTCACAAAATAACTATATCATTTATTAGACTTACTTATGGTTCTTAGAACCAATTTAAAGAATTTATATTGAAATTCTTTCGGCTGGACTATTTTTAAAACTAAAAAACAAGTAAATTTGTAATTTATTTTGTTGACTAAGCTACTGTTTTTTATTTAAACAAAAAATGCTTATTATTTATGCTATTTCTTATTTTAGTATAGCTGTTTATGGTTCTTAGAAGTTAAAAATATATATAATGAGAACCATTGTGTTTAATTTTTAAAACTAAATAACAAATAAGTGAATTTATTTTTATTTGTTAAAACAAATATATAAGGAGAACTATTAGACATGACAATTTTTGTTAAATAAAACGTAAATTAATGAATTTATTTTTCATTGTCACAACAATTACTTGACATACTGTATGTTGAGGTCGTAGAGCATTTGGGATTCGGGGGAAAAAACGTTGTAGTCAGGCGATAAACAAGGTGGCACGGGAGCAACGCTTTAGTCCCTGGTCTGTGGCACATGATTTTTGCCTAATCTAATTTATCCTCTTTGGGGGGCCGGAGTCCTCGTTCCGGCTTTAATCATGTGACTGCTGGCGATTTGTCACAGCTGCTGGACAGCCTCAAAGGAAGCAAGGGGAGCAAAATCAGTGAGCACTTAATTTCATTTACATATTTCAATTTGATTGAAATTTAATTTCACTCGAAATGACAAACAGGCTACAACATTTCTTGTGTTTTTGAACATTATAAGTCATAACTATATACATGGATTTATTCAACTTAATTGCAATACTAAATTTACAGGCAATTCATACAGGTATTTCATTGTAAAACACACACACACACACACACTAACATATAACAACTAATAAAGGAAGGCATCTTTCATCCATTACTGCTATTTATTTACATACCTTAAATGTTACGAATAAATTCATTCTATCTTTTGAGAAATAAATTCAACAGCAAATTACTAACTAATCATTGTTTACCAAAAATTAATTCTATGCTGGGTGATTTCTAAAGTTGAGACAGTTTTATCGATTGAAGTAAGTACTTCTGGTATGCTTCTTTTGTAAGTCGCCTTTTCGGCTTTTTCCTATAATTAACTTGATTAATACAATTCCATTCATCAATATGGCTTAAGATGTTTTCGTGCCAAAATAAAGTACATTCTATTCATCAAGCTATCTTATAATTCATTTCCTGAAATATAACAACTCCTAGAGTTTTCTATGTAAACACAAGTTGATTTAATTATACTACTTTAGATGACAAATAAAATTCCTTGCCCAGAATCATTCTGAAACCGCTTCATTCGGTTTGACCCACATTTGAGGTAATGAAATTCAGAATTCAATAAAGAATAAAATTATGGGTAACTGACAACTGGTTTCAGAACCATTAAAATCATGAAACGTTGACCATAAAAGAAGCTTAAAATCGGGATTACTCAGAATGCAATCGCCATGGCATTGGCATATAAAAGACCTGGGAGTTTTGGGCAATTGCACAGAATTGGAAGAGCACCAAAGATGAGAAGCTATCTGGGTTTAATTTTTGTTATCAGTGCAGCTGCTGCTGCTGCTGCTGTTGCTGTTGATATGACGACGACTGTGAAGCCGGAGCAACGTAATAAACGTCAGCTGGTGAGTGAGAATGGACCTTAAAAAAGAGTTACTTGGCTGATTTGAAAATTTCTATCCAATCAGAATACCTATGCCATTCCCATCTACTTTGACAATGTCAATGTGAATCCCGGGCTGGAGCCAGTGCAACCATTGCAGCCACATCCACCACTGCAACCCATTACGGTGGTTACACCCGTCGTTAGCAATACGGCGAATCTGCAATCTCCCGGATTTTTGCCTGCCTTTCAGAATCTGCCTCTTGTGGGTCCACTTTTAACCAATCTGCCGCTCCAGAATCTGCTCGGTGGTCTGGGCACAACTCTTGGCGGTATCAATCTCGGTCCCTTGGGGAATCTCGGAAATCTGGGAAACTTGGGACAGCTTGGCAACTTGGGAAATCTAGGTGGACAAAAGCCTCCTGGCGGTTCAACGCCTCAGACATGTCCTATTACCCAGAAACTCACTTGTCGCTGCGATCCTCTTTTGCCTTTGCAATTCCGTGATACGGAATCTCATCTACTAAAGATTGTAAAACAGAATATCAGAAGCAATGAGGATGGTTCCAGAGAGCTGCGTCTGGTTATTAGCAATGGAGTCATTCTCTACCATCGCAATGAAAAAGGTGCCATCAAGCAGCAAGGATATTTCGCCTTACCCTTTCAAAAGGAGCATTATTTAAATGTCCATTACAACATCAACCAGACCAATTACACGGTCAAAGCCGACATTAGTAGTTCTCCGCCAAAATCAGATTTTGAATCCTGGACAGCAACTGAATTAGACGTTGTCTAGGATAACTTTGTATAGTTAAGATTTCGATTATCATTGTACAATTTTTTTTATTTATTTTATCCACATCATTTTCAATAAACCATCTGCTTTAAATAACAATGAAGGAATATTTCTACATATTTAACTGTGCATCAAGTGATGGATCTTTGAAATACTATGTTCATATCATTGAAAATAGTTTTAAAGCTAATTTAAATTATAAGAGAAAGACTTCCACAAATATTCCTTTCCCCAGGAGTAAAATCATGAACACAACTTATCCGAGTAATTGAAGCAGATATGAGACAATAAAATAACTTTTACCCAAATAGAACTGTTGCTTACTTTCGTTATGCCTTTCTTCAAACCAACTTTCTTTACCCTGTAGTCTCATTTCATTAATTGAACTTCCTAATTTGCCGTATTTCTTCGTTTACATTCAAATTTTCACGAAAGCAAACAAGAATTTCCATAGCACGCTAGACAACTAGTTGAATTTGGTATGCCAAAAATGCAACAGGAAAAACATTTTCCCCAATGCACACAATTTGCGAATGGCAAATGGAAATCAAGCTGCAATTTTGCAATGCCAAGTTCGAGTCAAGCGGAAGGGAATAAACGACAACGACAACGACGGAGTACGACGATGATGACAACTTTGGCAATAAGCAATTTTGACAGGATGCCCTCGAAACTCAGCTCAAATTGCCACCGTTGCTCAACAGTTGACGACATGACGATTTCCTTGCCATTTCCCAGCCACGCCCGGGAGGGAGTCAGTCGATTGCCGCCTCCTCGGAACTCAACTGGGATACTAAACGTTAAACATACAAATACTTGTAAAATATTATGTTTTATAATAAAACAAAATGTATAAAGATATTTGCCTGCAGAGATACATATAGTTATACCAAAACTAAACCGATTTCCAAGCGAAATGTCTTTTTCATCATGAGTTGCCCTCTATTTTCCAACTATACTCAATTTACTTTAGTTTTGCTATCATATCTTGCAATATTTTTGGTTTTTAAAGAAGATTAACATTTATAAAGCAGCTTTGGCAGTCGGATCTAATGTACTTTTTTTGAAGTTAATTTTTTTGTAACACAAATTCAAAGGAAGCTTTGTCTTAAAATCAACAATTTTGTCATAGTTTCCAAATTTGGAATGCACTCAGGCATGGTTGTATGCATCGACTTCGTAGGTAGAATACATCAGGTGGTTTTCAATAAATCCGATTAACTGAAAATCAAAGGAACAAATTCAGAATTACCATCGAACTACTGCAGTTATTGTAAATTAGAGACCTTTTGGAATATCGAAAAAAAATCGCTTTCCTACTTTGTGGCAGGCAAAACTTTTGTTTGGCTATTGCCTGGGAATAATAAGTGTTGGTTGTTGTTGCCCCCTTGTTGCATGCATCTTTGTGTGCTACACTTTGTAGAGAGAGAAAGAGAGAGAGAGAGCTAACCGCAAAGGCAACAATTGAATGCGCGTTTGAGATTGGCTTTAAACAGCAGCTGGCCCAGGACACTGGCTCCAAAGGGGGCGGTAATTACCCATTAACAGCTGACTGGCAGTTAATAGTCACCCCCCATTCCTACCATTTTAGCCATTGTTGCTTTAAACGCGGTCAATAGAAAGCATCTTCAAGTGTGGCGCTGACTCGAAGTACGCATCATTAATTCGTCTGAATGCTTTACATTTTGTTGCTCAGCTAAAGTGTTGCTGCAATAGCAATTGCAGTTTTTGTTGTTTTTGTTGTTGTTGTTGTTGTTGTTTGTTGTTGCAGCTGGAGCTGCAGGTCCCTGCATCCATTAGCAGATATGCCGTACAGCTGGCGCAACCGCAGGCCAATGTGAGTGACCATCGTTGTTGGAGCCAACGTTAGTCCCTTTCATCCGGCAGAACAACAAACCTTCCCCATATCTCCACCAATCCTCCGACTGTTTTCCCCTCCCCCTCTCATCATGGTAAGAGAGTTACGCAGTTTGTTGGTCGGTGGTCGGTGCACCAAAGTAAATGACCGAGAGACCCACCGACCGGGACTCCAAAACTGCCGCATTGTGTGGCCAAAGCAAAAACCGCGACCCAACTGAACTGAACCTGGTCATGACGTACCGACGGATGTGAATTGAGAGCGGAAAAGCGTTACAGGTAGACCTCGCTTACATGTATACAGTGCACAATGCCCACAGTGGGATGTCTATTAAATATGCACTTTTATCCCGATTTCAAAAAAAACTACCTATATTCCAAAATATAATTTTCTCTTCAAGGTTCGATATTCAATATAAAACTTAAAGCAAGTCTTTAAATTCCTTTCATTTTTATTTGACTGGATATTTATTTGGCAGGTTTTATTTGCAGTAAATATTTATGTTTTTTTTTTTAAATTCAATTAAGAGTTTAAACGCTTTAAATTAAAAATTTAATTTGATTTGATTTCAGTTTGGGAAAAGTTTTGTTAATTTATAGTATATATTTTATATAATAAATTTGGTTATCCTTGAGTTGTTGACCCATTTTATCAAAGTCTTTTTTATTATTTTTTATTTCATTGATTGAATCCTAGTTTCTTACAGTTTCTTAATTGTTTATAACATTAAATAGATCAAATGAAAACTCTTAAATATTTATTTACCAAACTTTTATAACTTAAATGGAATAAATTTTTATTTTAAATATATACTGAATATTAACTTTCCGACTTTTTAACTTAAATTATTTTATTAAAAATGGCTTAAATAAAGACATTTTTTAGATCAGTTTTTTCTTCTTTTTTTAGTGTATCTACACTTTTTAAAAACTGTTTATATTAGTGTCCAGGATCGTATTTAAATTGAGACTGAGCCATGGCTGTTCCTCACTGGTTTCTCACTTGTGTCTCTTTTATTGGTTTAATTCAGAACCACTTGAAACCACTGTGCACAGGTGCATCCATTGAGCACATGCATCCTTCCAAATCGCCCAAAAATAGTTGTAAATTGTTGAAATCGCCAACAAAAGCGGCAACTGTGTGGAAAAAAAAATAAAAGAAAACACAGTGGAAAATCTATGGACATCAGCAACAGCAACAACAACAACAACAATATTGTATAGCAAAAACAAGAAGAAGGAAAACCGTAAACGCAGCAACCACTAAATAAGTGGAGTGCGTGGAAAAAAAGTTGATACAAGAAACAAACGCAGCCAAAGCGCTCCAAACAAATAAAGGATCAACAAAGCTTTGCTTCCCACTCGGATTTTCGGTTACAAGACTGCGCTACATTCAAGTCGATAAGCATTTCAATTGCCTATTAACTAGAGAATGTGTGAAACGACATTAGGTAAGACTTTGTTTACGTGTTTCATATTTTATAATACAAATATTTTTTTAGAGTAATTTCCAATAAATCTACATGCGAAACACGTCTGTAATGTATGTCTATTGTAGGAATTTAAAAAAAGAGACAATTCTATCTTCTTCTTTACATGAAAAGTGTTCTGAAATTCAATAGTTTCCTTTTAAAAATGGCCTAAATTATAAAACAAACCAAATTCCAATGCATTCAATTAATTTTGGATTACAAAAGCAAGCTCATAAATTAGAAAAAAAAAGAGATGAAAATATTTCAATTTTAAAATATTATATTATACATATGTGACTTACAAATCTTCTGCAGTTGAAAATCCGAAAATTTATTTCAATTGTAGGAGATTGGTGAGTCACCTATGCCTACCCTTTTGCCCTTGGTGATTCCCCGTCTTTTGTCACAACGCCTTTAGCGCACGTAGCCGACTTTAACCTACTTTTCACTCCGTTTTCGCGCACCAAATAAAATCAACAGCAAATAATTCATTTTCGCCTGATTGTTATCTTTTTTCCGGATTTTGTTGTTGTGTTGTTTTTTTTTTGTTTTCTACGCTTTTTGTTAAAAGTTACAAAGTTTAAGGCAATTTTTGTGGCGATTTGTTTCAACTAAACGCTGCAAGTTGCCGCCACAATAAGGGCTTTGAATTAAACTGGGTGTGCGTGTGTGTGTGTGTGTTTGAGTGGGTATGGTTCTGGGGTCTTATCTGCCGACATCGGAGTGATAAGAACATAGACCAGTTATCGGTGATGCGAGAACACGGAATGGCCATTAAAGGTGTTGGCATTGCAGTTGTTGGTTAGTCGCAGTCAGTCAACGGCAATGTCAGGTAAGTGACGGCTGAGACTCACTGTAAAATAGAAGATAGATGCATTATACATATGTATGTATGTATGTTTCTTTCCCTCCTCCATACAGAACACAATTGGAGTCACTTTAGCCATGGAAGTATACCACCCAATGCGGTGGTTGCTGGACATGATTCGGATGGGGATACGATTTACATTGGACGCGCCTTTTATAGCAATGACATGCTCCCAGCGAAGGTGATACCAAATAAGGGTAAGGCCTATGTGGCGTATTCCGGTCAGGAGGTTGAGCTGGACAACTATGAGGTGCTCAGTGGTCACAACTACGAGTGGTTGTCGGCCGAAAATGGGCAAGTACCGCCCGGTGCTGTTAAAGTCGGTCAGACTGTGGATGGTGAATATCTGTATGCGGGACGTGGTTATCATGCTGGCAGCTTAACGGTCGGCAAGGTTCATCCCTCCCATGGTTGCCTCTACATACCCTACGATTCCGAGGAGGTTAAGATTTTTGCCTATGAGGTACTGTCGCAACCGGAACGGTGGATCGATACGACCGCATCAAACATACCCGAGGGTGCTGTGCTCGGTGGTCACGATTCCAATGGAGATGCCATCTATGTGGGTCGCGTATTTCGCAATGGAGATTTGCTACCCGCCAAGGTAGTCCCAGCCAAGGGTACCGCCTATGCCGCCTATGCCCAGGCCGAGCACGAGGTAAACGATGTCCAGGTACTCGTTGGTGCTGGCTACCAATGGATATCCGCCTCCCATGGCAATGTTGCTCCCAATGCGGTTGCCTCAGGCCCCAATGTCGATGGGGAAACCCTCTATGTGGGTAGAGCCAACCATTGCGACAGCCTGACCGTGGGTAAAATTCATCCCTCCCATGGCGGCATATACATACCCTTTGGCGGGGAAGAGGTTAAGCTAGAGTTCTACGAAGTTCTCGTACGCACCTAGACAATTGAAATCATTATTCTTACATACCCTATACTATATATGACTAATTCTGTGTTCCATTTAAATTATCTGGTGTGAAATATGTCAGCTTATCGATACTTGAGGCCATAAATTGTCGCCCTCTAAATGTGTACAACAAGTATTTAATAAATTGTAATGAACGAAAACGTCTGGAGAATGTTTATTACCAATATTGATAAGAGCTGCTAATTGTGATATTGTCTTTAAAGGTGTGCATGGATTGGAATTTCATAAAAAATTAAGCAACCACACACCAAAAACATCAACTAGAAGTTCATTCACAAGCAGTTCATTCACAACTGCATTGAATCTATTTATTTAACCAACTATTTATGTCGGTTACAAAATTTCAAATTTAACAGCGCCAGCTGTGGGCATTGCAGCTAACTAAAACTACAGCGCCATCTGTGCTTAATAATTGAACAGTCTTGCCAGACAGCTTAGTTGGCAACGCTGCAGGCAACCTGTAATCGAGTATTTTGATTACCACAGCTGATTTCAAATGATAGGCGCACAACTTTTAAAAGCTTCGCTTCGTTGCTATAACATATGCAAATGTAGGCTAAAATGTGTCCAACAATAAATTTCAACAACAAGTATCAACAAATAACAGCAGTGCCAGCAAACAATGCAAATAGAAAAACGGAATGCTGCCACCTGGCGTTCATTATTGCGCACCTAGCGATGTGCGGTTGCCACCTGGCAGCACTTGCAAATCAGCTGTCAATGCTAACAAGTAGTCGATAGACAATCGATAATGTTGACATTCGGCATGGTATCGAATGGTTCGATAGCTTGCATATTTATTCAGTAGATTTTTTGCGGCTCAAAAAGTCGGACGTGTTTGTGGTTATTTATTTTTATTTTTTTGTAAATGCAAACACTTGCAAACATTAAATACGTGTACTGCATTTGTTTATAAGTGCGCGTGTAATAAATGCACATACAATTGATGTATTTGTGATCGCAATTAATTGAGTTACCAAAGGAGCAACAATAACAAGTGCAAGTGACAACTCTTTTAACCAAAACTCATTTAACTCCTTTTTGACACGACAACAAAGCAACGCCAAGAGCAACAATAACAACAAAACACAACACAACGGTGTTTGTTGTAACTGCTGTTGTTATTGTTATTATTACGCTGGCAGAGGAATCAAGAGAACAAATCCACAATTTAATGAGCCAAAAACAACACGCACGAGTAAATATTAATTTTATATATCAAATTTGTTATGTTTACCTTATCTAGTTGCAACACACAACAGCGGCCATTACCAATAACTTAGGGCATTAACGTATTAGTGACTTTAATTAAACTAATATCAAGATAATAACAAAACAACAACAACGGGTGAGGGAGGGAATATCGATATAATATGATTGGGAGGGAGATTGTGGATGGGGGGAACCTCAAAAGAGGCATGGCAACGTCATCTCATACAAGCTTTAACCAAGTTTGCTGTTACTTCAATGTTGTTGTTGTGGTTGCTGTTGTTGTTGCTGATGTCGTCTTCAGCTGCCGTGTTCCTACTGTGGTTCTTGTTGTTGTGCTTTGCACTGCTTTTGTTCCCGCTGCTTGCAACAGTGCTGCCAACATTGGCGTTTTACGGTCAGATCTAGCGTTTCTTTTTTGTTTTGGCGATCTGTAAAAAAATATATAAGCTTTTAAAGTTCAGATAAATAATATCTGATTGATTAAGTTTTCGATTTGACATTAATTTCTAGTTTATTTGGTTTTATGAGTTGCCATTTCTTTTAAGTAACAATTGTTCAAATTATAGAGTTCACTATAGCGCGTGTTGCCTATATCCACACTTGACTGTAATTTTAACATTTATTTAGCTTTTTTTCTAGCCAATCTGTAAGTTAAAATTAAGCTTTCATAGTCTAGTTAACGGTTATCAATTGATAGTTTATAATTTGGCATTAATTTCAATACATTTCATGTCAAAATAGTCACTTTAGTTACATGACTTGACATATGTAAGTGTGTGTTCATTGTTGTTGTTCCTGCTTTTTATTCTTCTAAATAACAATTACATAAATATAAGTATTTACTATATCGCGTGTTGACATTGTACAGACTATGTATGTAGACTGTAATTTATTATTTCTTTAATGTGCAAAGTAACTTAAGTAATTTAGAAATACACGCACATTTTCAACTTGCTTATCTTTTTAAGTGTTTTTTTTTCGTTTGACTGAACTTCTTTCTAATCAGTTTTCAGTTTTACTTTGCCATTCTGCAATACAAATTGAAAATCAAAATTAATTGTGTTTAATTTCAGTTCTTTAATCAATTTGATTCTATTGAGCAAAACAACAACACATTTGATTTCTTACTTTCTCTTTGAAACAGAAAAAAATGCTGTTTCTATTCATAAAGCTGAATTAATTGTGTTTAATTTTAGTTGAATTCCATAATTAAATTCTACCGAAAAACAACAAGCTTAGAAACGGGATTTACTCTTCATTTATAAAATTTTGATTAGTTTTATATTTGAATAAACTTGAATTTTAATTAACTTGAATTTATTGAACAACTTTAAGAAATAACTAGCTTTGAGTTTTAATTTCATTCTTATTGTTTTTTTTTATTTTTGTCTGTTGGCCCTACAAATATTGGCAACACTGTTGAGTCTGCAGCCGCATAATGAGAGTGCTTCAATTTCAATGCACTCGCTTCTCGCGCCCGCTCTTTTTTTATACCTTCAAAATGCATGCGAGTGTGTGTTCGTGTTCGTGTGTGTGTGTGTGTGTGAGTGTGTATGACGATTTGAAGTTTCTGCCGCTTCAACTTGCAGCACTTGCTGGCGCTTCATTTGCTCGCCACCCACGACCCTTTGCAACACCCCCGCTGCCATCTATAGCTCCCTTTGGGGCACACTTTTTTGTCTTTAGACCCTGTGTTTGAAAAAGTAAAAAGGGTCTATAAAGTGTGTCCAGCAAAGATTTCCGTAACTGTTAGGCCCTATAATATTTTAAATATTCTTGATCAGGTTTAAAAACCAAGTCGCTATAGTCTGTCTGTATGAACACCCTATATCTCAAGGACTATAAGTGCTAGAGACACCAAATTTAGTATTTTAGATTCCTCTATATCTTTCAAAATTGTTTTAGAAAATTGTCACGCACCGTTCCACATCGGAAAGGGAAATACGAGCACTTTTATGCATACATACTATATAGTAAGTATGTATACTGTAGTCCGTAAATGTTCTGATCTTTATCTAAATCAGAAAACATATTCAAAAGTTATTCACAAACAGTTTAGCCCAGCGTCAGGTCAAAGAAAAAATAAATGTAAATTATGTATGTAATTACTTTGGCTAATATAAATGAAATTATCACAAACATTATTTAATTTTCACTTTTATTTGCTTTTTTGCCACAAGTTGAGGGTCCCCCAAAGTCGAGAATACTGCACTGTGGTGTTTCCTTTTTATTTTTTATTATTATTCTTTTTTTTTGTCAAAGTTTGTTGCACTTTTCACAGTTGCACAAAAGTCACACATAGAGCGGGTGCTACATCAAAACTCTTCAATAACCAGCATCACCAGCTGTGTCGCAGTGAATGTTGTTGTCATCATCATCATCATCATCATCATCATCATCATCATCATCATCATCATCATCAGCAGCAGCAGCAGCAGCAACAATTAGTCGCCCCGAAAAGCAGACAAAAGCTTTCAGAGGCGCAGTTCAGAGCCTCTCTTTCTCTCTCTTTCTCTCTGTCCATGGAAATGGAACTTCAAAATTCAACTTTAACTGCAATTGCAACTGCAACTGCAACTTGAAACTTCAGCTCGATTTCCATGCATATGTCGTGCCACCATCATCCATGTCCATGTCCATTTTCATGTCCGTATCCACAACCATTCCTCAGCGTGTTCATTTTATTTATGTACATATTTCACTTGGCACTTGTTATATTTATACTCGGTGGCATGCCACATGCGGCATGTGCAACACGTCACTTCATCTTTGAAGAAGTGCGAAGCAGTCAAACACACACACTTGCACTCACATAGGGACTAAGACACACACACACACACGCACACACTTTTCCATCTCCCAAATGAAATTAGGGTGCAACTCAACGGCCGACAGGCAGGAACCTCAACGAATAACTGAATAACTCAATAAGCCAACTCATTGCCATGCAAATTGAATGTCCAACAGACACATAAATATAAATACATATATAGGTGCATATACACATACATCTTACATCTAAATATACATATATAGCCATGTTCAACTTGAACTCTCTAACCAAATTAGCTAATAATCTAATCGCGATTTTCGAACGTATCAAATTTCCATTTTGTGTCCCCAACTTCAGTCTATAAGTACGTGCCCTTGACAACATGATATGCAGATACACCTACACACACACACATATATATATATATAGATCTGTACATATGCATATATTTTGTCTTAATGAGCATTGAAAAAAAAAGAGCGTTATTTGTTGTACTTCATATTGTATTTCCATGCTAAGAGCACGTTCTCAAATATCTCATTTGTTTTTAAATAAGTATTACATAGGATGACTCATTCTTTTGGCACATTCATAAAAACTTCATTTGAAAAACTGCACTTACTAAAACCAATAGGTAATGTTTTTAATTCTTTATTCCCTTTTCAGATCGGTTGTATGTGCTAATTTGATATTCCCTTTGCTCTTGCAATTTGAAATTAAAGTTTGGAGCTCACACAAAGTTCATTGACTAATAGCTTTTTCTTCTTTTTGGCAAGGAACTTTTCAAAGTTTTTAATATATTCTAGTAGGTAGAATTTGGCGTTTTCCGTTTTATCTTTTACAGACATACAAATTGGGATGCGAATTAAAAACATTTTTTAGCTTTCACTTAAACAATCTTGAATGGAAAATGTTCCATTTTGTTGAGCTTAAGGCTAATCGGAAGAATAATAATAATTCCATTCCACAATTTTATATACATTTCCCTGCTGGGGAATTGAGTTTTCCAAAAGCTAACATTACAAATGAAAACTTATGCTTACAAATTTAGTTATTTGGACTTTATTAAAACTCTTAAATTCATTGGACATATGAAAAACTTTCAAC
Source organism: Drosophila neotestacea (assembly GCA_035044365.1). NCBI lineage: Eukaryota > Metazoa > Arthropoda > Insecta > Diptera > Drosophilidae > Drosophila > Drosophila neotestacea. Next base: position 197,121 of record JAWNMD010000051.1, on the reverse strand, counting down.
ATATTAGTTTATAATAATGTTTTCTTTTGTACCCAATTGGGGAACGCACATTATAAAGTTCCATATTTATACGTTAACGAGACAATTGCAATGAACTGTTACAAAAAGTTCTCAACTTTGTTGTGTATTGTAAATGTGTTGGTGTAATTACTTTGGGATTTTGCAGGGGGGACTGTTTTTGACCATTTCCTGGTCGATTCTAAACAAAAAGCATGTTGGAAATTAGTAAGCCAGAAAAGTAATTTCCGGTTTGTCATAATGACACGGAGTAGAGTCATCCCGTTGGTTGGGGTAAGAACCAAATGGTCTGTAGTAGGCCACGATTTAAGAACTCTTCTTCTTAGCCAATTACATAATGAAGTAAGCATCTTTCAATTGAAAGAATTCTCGTTACTGACGTTTAAAGTTTTCAAAACTACTTTGTAATGGATTAGAATGGAATTGAAAATGATGCTGATTCATATTTTGAATCATTAACAACCAGTTAACACGAGTTACATTTATCCCTACTAAATGTCCACATCTCAGATATTTTTACTCATTGATATAATTCATACAGAGTCTGAAAATATTGGTAATTAAACGACAGACCAACTAATAAAAAGATCTTAATTATCTCAGCTCTTAAAGCTGATCAAGATTACGTATACTTTATATTATTAAGTTTTTAATGTCAAAGATACTTTCCAAAGCCAAAGGATATACTAATAATTCAGTTTCCATTTGCATCTAGATTTCAGCATAATTAAGTATAATCACATTTGAATCCGTTGCATGCCAAAAAGTTACCCCAAAAAGAATAACTTTTGCAAAGTTTTGATATTATACGCTCTGAAAATATTAACACAATGATAATGTTTCAAATTGAAATTGTTTTAGTAATTAGTAAATTTGTTTTCTGTTTTCGGGTTTCTGTCTGTTTTCCGTTTTTATATGCGAATCTTTTCTTTGTGATTAGGTTCGTTTCCTACAATTGTGTTGCCCTGGGATTTATTTGGGGGCAAGTTCATAACGAATTATAAACTTAAACCCAAAACGAAACGCTTTTTCACAGTTCGCTTTTAACATAAATTAGTTTGCATTAAACTTGGCTTTAATTACTTCATTAATTATGGCAGTTTCATCAACTAAACTAAACTGCTGAAAAGAATTAAGAAAAGAGGACAGACATGTGAGAACAGCTTAAGTTATCTTAAAGACAATTCTTCTCACGATATACTAGATGTTATTATAACACCCACAGATACATTTCCATTTATGTATATGTATATATTTAGTTCCAATGCGAACTTGACCTTACTACCAAAAAAATTACTACCAATTTAAGCTACAACTAAGCTGACAACCCTGAACCAGTTGCAAGTCACACATTATCATTCATAAATGTGTACAAATAATTTAATATGACTCGGCTCAGTTATCAGCACATTTTTGATCAATGGGCCCCCTATGAATCGAGGCCCATTAATACATAGGCCGAGTGAAAAATGAAAAAGACGTATTAAAATGAAATGTGCAAACGTTGGCGGCATTAAAAGTCAAAGTCGCTGCGTCAGTTGGCCCAGTTAACTGCATTTCTGCCTAGCCAATAAAATGCAATTGCCCATGTGTATGACTAAAATAAGTACACAGAAAAAAACGAAAAGTTATTCATAATTTCAGGTTTAAACTTCTTGATTTTAATTTGAATTTGTAAGTGTGTGCAGACTGTATTTAGTAAATTTAACCTTTACAGTGGAATCAAATGACAAAAAACTAGTAAGATATTTGATTCAATAATCCCCTAAGAAACAAAATAAATGCTGAGGGTGCAATGATTAATTGTACTTTGTATCTCGGCTTAAAAAAAATTCCAAGATCACACAACTTTAGACTTTATTAAGATTGATTTATTCTGGAATTCCCAAAAGTTTTTTTCCTGTGTAGATGAGGAAAAAGTTGTTGCTGTGCTGTTTGCCTAAATTAAAATTTTTCCCAACATAGATTAGAGCAAATTGCTGAAATTCCTTTGCGCGTTGATCCAGCTGGTGATTGTGGTGGTCCTAGCTACCAACTTCTGTTCCCTGTTCCTTGTTCCGTATTCCTTGTACCGTGCTCCCTGTTCCGTGTGTTCCTTTCTGCTTTGTGGCCCAAAAGTTTTAATGGGCTCTCATGGCAACGCGCGCGAGTTTGCTGCCAACAAAATGGGAACACGTAGCTCTTTAGCATTTCGATGTCATCAAAGCTGCTTCCTCTTCCTCAATGTCTCTGTCCCTATCTCTCCCTCTCTCAATATCATGATGATGATGATGGTGATGACGTAGTCGAATTGAGCTGGTAAATGATAAGCGAACGAACGCGAATCTAACGATTGAGAGCACATAACGCGAAAATGTTCAAATGAAATCAAAATCTAGCACGCTTATCAATTTAAGTGCTGCACCCTCTCTCATAGCCCTTTGACCCCTTCCCACTAAATCCCTACTACCCTATCCCCTCAAAAGCCCTTTTGTGTGCCCCTCCCTAGTCATGTCTATGCTTTTGGTTGGGTTTGGTTTGGTTTGGCGTACACACAATGCCAACGGAAACTTTGTTGGCAATTTGCATACAATGCAGTTTGCAGTTGCCAGTTGGCAGTTTGTTTTTTTGTTGTTATACATTTTGTACTTGCACTTTTTACACATTTTTTTATTTATTTATTTATCGAGTTTTGTTGCACAATTTCAAAGTCAGTTCAGGCCTTTGTTATTGTTATTGTTGTGCGGGTGGATGATTGGCCTTTCAATTTCCTATATATATATTTTTTTATTTATATATACATATATAAATATATATTTTTTTTTTGAATGCAATAAAATAGCTGACGTTGTTGTCGATGCCGCCAATCGCTGGATCAATCCACATCCAACAGTTGTGCCATCCCATGTTTTTCATTTTGTTTGTTATTATTGTTGTTAATATTGTTGCCAGTGTTGTTATTGTATTGTTATACTTGTTGTTGTTGCTGGTTGGTTGGGGTTCATTGACTTTGAGCATTTGTGTTTGTGTTTGTTTTTTTTTCTCCATATTCTTTGCAATGCTCCGTTTGGTGCTGGGGGCGTCGTTGTCTGTTGCCAGCGTGTTAATTACTTTTTGTTTTAATTGTCAATTTATCCAGAAAGAGATCGAACAACAAAAACAACAAGAGCATCAAAACATCTGATACTCGTAAAAGGCGTTGCAGATAACGCTAAATTAAATAACATTTCAAGTCCTTGCGGCATTCTCATTCTCATTCTCTGGCTAAAACTAACAACGACTTTTGTAACTCAATAAAAGTCATTCGATGGCTAAAACTAACGGCATTCGAACTCAATGGATTTTCTCATACTTTGAAAATGTTCTTCAATAGCTCAAGCTAATTGCTTTGCCACCCAATTGATTTACACCCCCCCCCTCACCACAAAAAGTTATTCGAAAGCTTAAGCTAGCTGCTATGGAACTCAACCTGTTACCAACACTAAATGTAGTTTGATGACCTAAGCTAACAGCTGCACACGTGATTCAATTAGTTTAGTTCCTCTAAAGGTCTGCCGCTGAATAAAGCTGACTGCTATGTGAACCAAGTCATTAATCCAACTCCAAAATTCATACGACAGTTTAAGCTAACTTCTGTGGAAGTCAACTTGATATCAGTTTCTCACTTTTTTTTAAATTATGACAAAATTATCAGAGCATCCTAATTTTCTCATTTATCATTCCCGCCTTTGTTGTTTAATTTTTGACTGAAAAGCTGTTTGACTGAAAAGCTATTACACTCAACAACAAAGCAGACCAAAAAATTGCTGTCAATAACAAGTGAAATTGTGTTATTGTTGGGAGATCCTTAGTGCGCCCTTATTAGGAGTTCATAAAGAGATGATTAGACATTTATCAATTATTTCTTATTCAAATTGTTAATTGACTTTTAGCTGGAGACCTGATTGATTTACAGCTCCACAAATGAGTATCAAATGTTCTAATCTACAGCAATTGTTTCACAAAGAAAATCTATATAATGTACCTTTTATCAGTGTTCCCTTTATCGAAGTTTATAATGAAATGAAAGTATTAGCCATTTAGTCTTAATATTTGTATATTCTTTCTATTGAACAACTTCTGGGAAACTGTTTTACAACTCAGCAAGTAAACAGAACAAAAGCTCTGATCTACTGCACTCATAGCTCATGTCTCTTACTACATACATAAATATATCACTTTGAATTCAAGTTCAATGCACCCTCTAATTTTATAGCTCAATTAATATGTATCCATCGTGGACACAACAAATTGAATTATAACATCTTCTGGTATCGATTCATGTTCGTTTTCGTGTTCTCCAGTCATAGTCCCAGTCCCGTTCCCGTTCTTGATCTCATTCTTGTTCTTGTTCTTTATACTTAGTATTCCAATTTTTTTTTTCATATTTCTTTATTTTTATATTTTGCTTTAGCGACAGTGTATGCGGTGAAACGTTAAGTTTTAATTAACACATTCGTGGTTCGAACTTTCGACTGATTCACTTTAAAAACTCGGCACGCTTCACTGTGCAAACGTGGAGTACCGCGAACCGAGTACCGGGTACCGAGTACACTGTGTGTGTGTGTGTCTGTGTGTGTGTGGATTCAGTGGGTTCTGTGAGTACAAAAAGTGTGAGGGGTGTTTGCTTGGGGCGTTCTGCGCTTCACTGCATATCGAAGGGCGAATTCCCGGCGGTCTGGCCACGTCAGATAACTTTACTTAGGGACTGTAGTTGAAGCTGTGGCAACGCCAACAACTAAAACAACAACTGGCAACAGCTGCTGCACGTCGCGCATATTGTCCAAGTAATTTATAATATGAGCGACGTGCTGATAAATGAGCTGTCGCAGCCGCCAGTTGCTAAATATTAACCAAACCAGTCGCGTTCAGTTATCCAATCTTAACCAGAAACCAGAGATAGATTCAACTAAGAGTTAGAGACAGATATTTTGAGAGTGTGGTGTTGAAGAGGAATAAGAGACTGAGACTGAGACTGAGAAGTGTAAATCGGAGAGTCCAAGCCACGTTTCGGTTCGCTGCGCCGCTGTTGAAGCCTCCAAAATGCTCTACCCTCTTTCTACCAACTGCAATTTAGAACAAGGTCTTTAGACTGCCATTAAGGCACTTTACGTTACGGCTCAGCATTCCGTATTCGCCATCAAATCATCAACACTTCCCGGCTGCAGACCCCCGAGCGTGTCGCAACATTATTTATGCAGATTTTTGTTTTTTTGAAACAAAAGCTTCCAACTTAAACTGTCGCAAACGTCCCCGTCAACGCACCGAGCGCAACAAGCGTGAGAACTAATGCCAGCCACTGCCGGCACAGTGGTTCAAGATACAAGCAAAACGACAACAACAACAAAATATATAAATATTCGTAACAAACGTGGTTAAAACTGTGTTGCAATATGACGGGTAAATGTACAAATTAAAAACATATTATTAGTCTAGTTCCAAGCGAAGATTATTTTAAAGTAATCTCAACTATACTAACTAAATTTATCGTTGTTAAAGATAGAACTGGAAATAGACATTTCAACATATAAACAGTATGATATATATATATAAACAAATGGAGATAGCAAATAGACTATCTGTCTAAAAGATAGAATAGTTAAATATGCGCGATATACACAGAAATATTTACAGATTGAAAAATAAAGAAAGAGAAAGAATTTGATTAATATTCCGACACGTACATATAAAGAAATATATTTCGAGCTAACTAAATATCAATATATGTTTGATTAAGAAAGGAGATAAAGTAGAAATATATAAATAAGCTTACATAAAAATTAAAATAGATTAACATAGAGATATTGTGATTATATTAATAAAATTATGGCTAAATAAAGGTAGATGAAAAGATTAGCGAGTATATATAAGGAAAAAGATTAAAGTTGATAAAGAGATAGAAATAAAAAAATATATATATAGTACGAAAAGACACAGATATTAACATTAAGATACAGACAGAAAAACTTGTACATATATCTACCTCTATATACAACACGATTCGAATAGACAAGAGTAATAAGTAACGAAATTTAGATATCATGATGGGAATTATTTTTATTCCCACATATGTAGATAAGATATGAATAGATAAAAATAACAATAGATAAATGGACAATTGTAAAGGGATAAAGAAGGATTCAATTCGCTAAATTATCTAGATACTTAGTGAATAAAAAAAAAAAAGAACTATTGATATAAATATAAGTAAACACAGAAAAAAAGTATAAATAAGCAAATTGATACAATAAAATTTGAGATAATAGTTCTTTTATAGATGGAGACAGACACCAACCAAAATAGCTAGATACTTGTCAAGATAAATAGAAAGAGACAGCATTACATTAATACACTCCATGTTGGAGATTCCTTTGAGAGTTTCTCGTTGAAGTGCATTTGGTCGTTATTACGTGTATATATGTTCGCTTTAGGGACACTGTGTAAAGGGCCAAAACAGAATGCGATGCCATTATGCTTAAGTTGGTGAAAAAAATATAAAAAATATAAAAAAAAATACACAGAAGTGGGTGGAAGAAGTAGAAAACTGCTAGACGAAAACCCATCAAATAAAGCAAAGCTCTTCACATGCATAAAACTTAATGTAGATGTGTGCGTATGTGTGTGTGTGTGTGTGTGTGTGTGTGTGAGTGTGAGCTTTGTGAGACTGGACTTGTGTTTGGCAATACAATAAAATTTACACGCTTATTAATTTTTACAAGACTTTGTCCGACACTTGAGCGAACTGCCAGCAACTTGAGCGATGAACAACAGCAACAACAACAACAACAACGCTGCCTTTTGTATGCTACCACCGTGTTTACCATTCACACACACACACACCACACTCCTCTAAACACACACACACACACACACACACATATTTATATAGTACCTATTGAAAAGCTGTTTGTAGGTAAAGAGAGACTGAGAGAAAGGGAGGCACCTCTACAAACAAAAATTCAACTTATATTTTGTTGTTGTTGGTTCATATATTTTTTTTCTATTTATTTTGTTTTTTTTTTCTTTTTGCTTGAGGGTGAGTGAAAGGAAGGGGGAGAGGGGGTGCTATTGCTCTAGTAACTTTAGTCTAAAAAGTTTTCGGGGCCCTTTGGGCGTTGCTTTGGCTGAGAAATGAGCAGTGATGAGAGCAGAGATAAAGAAGAAGGAGAGAAAGGGAGAGACAAAGAGTAGGAGGTCAGCGTTGTGGCAAAGCTATTGCTGCATTTTAGGTTTACATGTAAATATATAAGCCACATTTTAGTATGCAAAATATGGCGAAAGCAATTTTTCCTTTATTTCGAAACTTTCATCAGACATATAGTAGAGACAGAGACGGAGACAGCCAAAGAAGATGGTAGGAGCGAAAGAGAGAGAGAGAATGGGATAGGGACAGGAAGTATATGACCAAAAGGACCTGCTGTCATGTGTATTGTATGTCATGTGTATGTGAGTGTGTGAGTGTGTGTGTGAGTGCTCGCCTCATAACATTAAAAGGGCCGAACACAGAGTCTCACCGCATACTTTGAGGTTTGTCCTACGGATGATGTCCATCATCATCCTGCTGCCCAACTGACCAACTGCCCATCAGACAGCATTGAAAGCCAGCTGCTCTTGTTGTTGTTTTTATACATATGTATGTCCAACAAGTAGACGGAATCCGTTGTCCAGACACCCGAACGAAGCATATGTGTAATCGGGAATAAAGGCATCCCACAGATAAGGTGTACAAAAACGAAACAAATTGGAATGCTTTCACAGTGTGCATTTGGGGAATGGCCAAAAGAAATAGTTCACAAGCTTAAAAAACAAAAATATGAAACTACAGTCAAGTTGAGAGTGCACGACTGGCATTATAGCCTGTATGTACAATGTACATATACCGCTTTGAGAGACTCACACTCTGCATTATTAAATTGAAAGTCCAACAATACAGAAGAAAACTGCTACAGATTGAAATTCCAATTCAATTCAAAATCTCACAAGTGCTAACTCTTAGAACATGTAAATACACAAAAAAAATATTAACCCTTCGGTTTTAATTTTGCAAGGGAATTCTAAGAGCTTTCTCATCTCTTTTAATTTCTTTCACTTTAGTTTGTTTGTATTTTACATCAACGAAAGGAAGTAGAAATTTCCAAAAAAAAAACACCTATTTGTTGGTTTGAATTGGATTAAATATTAAAATTAAAAATCAACAGGGGCAAAATAATTAATATATTCACATAAATTCATAATTAATTATTGTTATTTTAATATATTATAATCGGGTCGAAATAAAACAGTTTCAAAAATTAAACCAACTATTTATCACATTAATTAATAATATTCATAAAAATAAATTATTTTTGCAAACTAAAATAAAGCTTTTAGAAATTGCATACGTAGAGTATATGTACATCAACCTACACAACAAATTTGCCTTCATCCAAACTTAATCCTTGCACACTTCATAAAATAAAAGTTCCCCTTTCTTTGCCCCACTTCATAAGCTTTGGCAAATTGAATAATCCCCTTTCTGCACATACATATATCAAATGTGTAGAGGGTATAAAAACATTGCATTTGCATTGAAAGGATTTCAAAAGGCACATCATAAAGTTGCCATATGTAAATGTAAAAGTCAACTTAAGCTAGTTTCTGTTTCTGTGCTTAATGCAAGTCTTAGCTGCTGAATGCCAATTAAAAGATTAAATATACTTAATACAAGTATTTGCTTGTGCTGTGGTTACGTTTCCATGTGATAAGAAGTACACACTTCAAAGTTTTACTCACATCTTGAAAGGCGGCAAAAGAAAAAGATCTAACAACTGGTTTTTAGAATACATATACAAATGTCACAAAATTAGGTAAATGCTCTTTAACCCAAAATAGTAACTATCGTAACTATCTGTCTATATCCTAAAGGTTTGAGAGTTAAAAGCACGTTACTCGTCGAATTTATTAGATATATTTAGTACATTTTCAAAGTTAATTCTATGTCGCACTTTACTCGATTTTCATTGTGTTGCCAACACGCAGAATTATAATTTTTGTTGTCAATTATATAACTACATTTATAATCTCATTTCGTGTTGGTAAACAGCATTAAAATGTCATTGAATAAAACGTCAAATTACATTTAAAATAAACGTTTTGCATTCCGCTCAATTTAACAATCACATTACAACTTTAGTTCCCCAGTTTATCGATTGTCAGCGAATGTCAAATGCTGCGTTTATTTTATTCGAGGTATTTCTGAAATGTAAATGAAATCGTTTCAACATAAGTATAATCAAATAAAGCGCGATTAAAATGAACAACAGTTGACAAGTGCAACATATGTATCATTTTCAACTTTAATTTGACATTTGTAAATTTAAAAAATGTCCATCTATCAGAATTGTTGATTGTCTCTTTACTCTACTTATTGTTCCAAGTTTGTTCTTAATCGGAAAATATATCGCACAATTTCTTGCCCATAAAGATATTTTTATAAATGTCGATTAACTTTAGCTATAAGTTCTATGGTTATGAATAAGGTTATTTCACCCAGGACCCAGGAGTGGAATTTGTTGTAATAAACCTTCAGTGAAACCAGCTGCCAAAGCTTTGCCAATCAATCAATCAGTCAGCCAGCATATGGAGTTCGATATATAAATTTATAGAACTTCAGTTAATTGATGGATTGGAAATCCCTACTCTATTCCAAGCTTATACCACACATGATTATTCACGTAATTAAAAAACTTCAATGAATTAAAATTCAATTCATGAATTGAGTTTGAATTCATGGCTAACTTTCGTGATGGCAAAATTATGTGTTCATTGTCAATGTTTAAACATTTTACCAGTTGTAGTAGGCCTAATCTCCATTCTGTTGAGTCTCAGGAATTCAGTTTTTCCTTCGAAGCATAGACATAATAACAAGCACAACAAAAAATTCCAGTTTTTACTAAATTTCTTTGAAAAAAAAACACATTTTACCTTTATCCAAGATGAGCCAGTCATCTAAGCCAAGTCCATCCAAGATGAGCCAATCATCTAGGCAAGTAGGTTCGGACTATTATTACAAAGGCAAAAGTGAAGACTTGCAGTGTTTAGTTGCCCATCGAATGAATTTGAAGATGGAAAAGTTTCAATCAAAGTTCTCTAAGGCCTATAATAAATTGGAGAGTGCGATTTTGGAGGATCTGATGCCAAGGCTGCAATGTACCGAAGAAGAAAAGGATCGTCTATTGCGCAGGGTAACGCGTCGCTTGGAGAAACTTCAAAGATTTGCTCAAAATCCCCATAAGGAATCAAATGAGCAAATTATTAAGGATTGGATACATGCCACGACTAAAACCCTGAATGACTACAGGAAGAGAAACAAAGAGATGGAAAAAGAAATGAAGGAAATTAACAAGATTGCAAAGGAAATACGCAAGCAAGAGAAAAATCAAAAAAAACTAGACGAAGAGAACAAGAAGGCTGATGAGTATTTGAGAGAAGCAGGTCTCTCATATATACTAAGATCTTCCTTCGCTACCTTCAGCGACATCAGCAGTGTGGAGAAGATACAGCCAAAAGAAATTCACAGCAAGGACATTAATATTACCTTCAGCGACATCAGCAGTGTGGAGAAGATACAGCCAAAAGAATGCCGCAATATTATGTATAAAAACAATACATTCGCTGATCAACAAAACATAAGCGAGTGCACTTATAGTATTTCAAGCTGTCAAGGTTCTTATTGTGGATACAACAAGTCTTCTCTGTTCTGAAGTGATCTCTTCTGTTAATAGTTTTGTTAGGATCGATTTTTAAAAAAAAAAAAAAAAAACATAAAGGCAATGTCAAAATCAGTCGTTTTTAAAAGGGATTAGTGACTTTTATTAATAGTTTTTATCAATGTAGTTGTAGATTATTTTATAATAAATAGTTTGAGGTATTTTTGAAGCTACTCTCTTCGTTCCAGGATCGTTGATTCAAGTTCGTTGGCTTTAGTATCTGAACAGTAAACTTGTAAGCTACTTTCTACTGTCCAATTGAAATTGTGTGTTGATTACGATAAAAACTGTCAATAGAAAATATTAATTTGGAAAAAATAGAAATTTTTCTACAGTTTTCTTTACTGAATGGTTACTTAGTGCTTAATCCAGGTACGCTGCAGCTTCACATGTGTGTAAGTTCAGAGTGCAACTAGCTATTAGGATGTGTGTGCGCGTGTGTGTGTGTGGGTGTAGTGGAGATGTGGGGGAAGGAACATTATGGTAACATCTGATAAGTAACTGGCCAACTGAAGCTAAAGCTGCAACAAGATCTGAGCATAGTGTGTGTGTGGCAAGTGGCATGTGGCAAACATACTCCTTTAACCAGCACACCAGAGAAAAAGGGAGGGGGGCTAGTGACGAATGTCGCACCAACATTATGCACTCAACTATATGGCCAATATATGGCCGACACTTGAGTAGCAACTGTGGGAGAGATAAGCTGCTTAAGTTCTCAATAGGATGTAGATGCTTGCCACAAGACGACACGTTGTGTGTACACACACACACGCACACACAGACGTACATATATGCCATAAATTTATAGATGTTTCTAATCAAATATCCACAGCAAACATAATAAATATGTTTCTATTTATTTACACACTCGCACAGCACACACTCCATAGTATAGTACATAATAATTCATTGTTGGAATATAATTCAAGTTGTTTCGGGCTTTGTTTGTTCAAGTTCTAACAACGGCAATTGTCTTAGATGTGTGTGAGTGTGTGTGAAGTGTATTTCTAAGTATCTGTGTGTTGTATCTGTTGCCTGTCATCAAACTATATTTCTATTTTTCTTTTTTGTTAGATGTGTTCGATTGTTTGCATGTTGCCAATTGTTCTAATAGTTCTTCATTTGCTCTATAAATGTGTGTGTTTATCTTGTTTTTAATTTTTCTTCTTCTCTCTTGTCTCATTCATAGCTATGACGGAGGAAATAACTGGGAATTGGAGCTATTATGTGTATATATCACTAACATTGGTTCCAGTCTATTTGGCATTTCAGCTCATTAAGTTTTTGGGCTGGCAGCTATTCGTGAACAACTGAGCAAACATTCAACAACAAAAACAACAACAACAACAGCAACACAAGCAACAACAAACAGCAGAGGAGTACGAGTTCAAGTTGGAGTCATAATCAAAATTTTGAAATTGAAATTGAAGATGCTGTTGCAGTTGTAGCTGGAGCTGGAGCTGAAGCTGAAGTTGCAGCTGGAGTTGTAGTTGCATTTGCAGTTCTAAAAGGTGCGTAGTCATTTCATGACAGTCGCTGCTGTCAGTCGTGCAACACAGAGTCAAGTGCTGAGTTAAGTTGCCAGCAAATAATTTGAAAACTATTTAAATATGCTTATGACTGAAGTTTTTCACTTTGCAGACTCGCAGTCACTGACAAGGACTTGTCCCGAAGACATACCAGTTCCATAAAGAAGGAAGGAAAGAAAGGGAGACGGACGGAGATTTTCCTGAAGCGCATGTCCCTTCCCACTTTCCCCACTACCCACACACACACACAGCAAGGATAATATAAAACATAATTCGCCTAAGTAAATATGTTTAAAATGCAATAAAAACAGCGAAGAACAAAAAAGAAAATATACAACGGAAACGATAAGCGGCACATAAAAATAATAAACGGAACTAAAAGTGGAAGTGCAACTAGAGTTAGAATTGAAAATTGCAGTTGAATCTGAAGCTGAAGTTGGAGGTGGAGTTGGAGTTCACTTTTTCCTGATGGCCAGGCTGACCGCAGTGAATCACTAAAAAAAAGAAGAAAAAAACAAGCGTTGGATGCAAACAAAAGGCAAGGAAATGCAAAGCAATCAACGTCATAAACAGCAGGAACAGGAACAGGAGCAGCAGCCGCAGGAACAGAAACAGAAGCAGGAGCAGAAGCAGAAACAAAAACAACATCAAAAGCAGCTGAAAGGCAGCCAAAGTAAAGGAAAAAGCATCTAAGTGTAAACAGAAGAAAAACCAGAAGCCGAAGAAAAACAGCGGCCAAAGCAAACTAACATTTTTATCGTTGCCGCAGCTCAAGAAACCAATTTACATATTTAAGCTTGCAACGTCCGGTTGCACACACAAGAGTGGCAGAAGCGAAGGCATCGTCAATCGATAAGACTAAACAAATAGACAGCTTCGAGCTCAAGCTCGAGCTCGAGTCCAACTCCAAGTCCAAGTCCCACTTTGATTGAAATCAAAAAGCAGTTAAGAGACCTCACACCTCTCTGTTAACCGCTAAAAGCATAAAAAAACAACAACAACAAAACCAAAAAACCGGCAAACGACAGCTGTAAAGATGCGTCTGCCTTATCGAAATAAGAAGGTCACCCTTTGGGTTCTATTCGCCATAATTGTTGTCACCATGTTCCTATTCAAATTCACCGAGTTGCGACCCAACTGTCTCTTCAAGTTGGATGCCACAAACGATTTGGCATCGCAAATGGTGCACGTGGAGGTAAGTGGACAAACAACACACAATTACAGTCAAACTTCGATTAACTGAATTTTGTATCACACAAATTGTCATGGAAAGCTAATAGGGTGGAATTCATTTGATCATTAGAGTCACTTTGTTGGCTTTAATATCTATAATTTTACCATGTACATTTGAATAATCATCAAGAACTTTTCGTGAAATTCTCGTATACTAAATCTATATATATAAAACTCTTTGTCCTGACTGACTGACTGACTGAGTCATCATTTAATATAAAATTACGTTATTAATGAAAATTGAACCTTATGCCACCAAGTCATCACTTACACCTAATACAGAATTAATATCTTCCATTTTATATCAGCTAAATACTATATAGATTCTAGAATATGGAGAAATTGCATAAAGTTTGGTTACAAATTACTTAAAACAACTTTAAATCTAGCAAACATTTTCTTATAGTACATAGTTAAAGTTTCATTATATAAACTAAATTATAGATATGAGTATATATACGACATATATAAGAACAAAGAATATTATAGAATATTTCCAACAACTTCACAGATCGAAAGATCTGTATACTTAAAATCAATTTAAATTTGAATTCAATTAAAAGTAGTTCACCATAGAGTAGCTTGACTGTAGGACACCTTTAATCAAACACACGTACAGACACAGAGATCAACTCAAGTTTATTTACACTTGAGGGCATGTATTTAGAAACGAACGCTGACCAGGCGACGATTGCAGTGATAAATCAAATTGTGGCAACAGCAACAACAACGATAACGATAACAACAACAATGTCTACTACTACATACTGTAGAAGTCTTACTGTTTCTGTCTTTTTGCACAAACACACACATACAAACACACACACACACACACACTCATTTTTTATACACTCTAGAGATTCAGGATAACTAATTTCATGTTGACTGCACACGCTGACCTAACCGCAAGCCATGCTAAGTCATTGGGGGATTTGCTGGTTATCGGATGGCCGAACACCATTTTGTAAACATTAGTTGGCCAAATGCCATCGGGACTAACAGTTCTTATTATTCTTGTTCTTGTCGTTCTCATTCTGATTCGGATTCGAATTCTGATTCTGATTCTCGTTGTTCTTGTTCTTGTTGTAGTTGTAGTTGTGGTTGATTTTGCTGGTTGAGAGAGATTGTTAGTTGGATTTCCATCCATGGCATCCATGTCTGCATAAGGAAATCAAATCAATTGAGCTGATCACACATGCATACAAATTCGTACATATTAATTTCACTGAACGTTACTTATACTTCAGCTGCACTGTACTGCTGTGTTGCAGTCTGTTAAGACCTTAATGTGAATTTAATTAATTTGCAATCCTCAAACAATGCCAATTGAAAATAAATCACTTGAATTCATACATAGTTTTAAATATTCATTTCGATATGCGTATGTTGTTTTTCAATTGCACTCTATGATTAATAAAATTATTTTAATATTATTATTATATTATTTCGATTAGAAATCGTTCCATTTAACTCTCAAAGTATTAGTCATCTTATTGTGATCCATAAATCATTATACCCTTGCAGAGAGTATGTTATCATAAATTTGTCACGCATTGAAAATTGTTTAAAATCATGCCAAAAATAGCAGAGAAGTTGGCTTGTAAAGTTGGCAGTCCCAAAGCTCAACAGATTTCAAGCTTGCATAACTTTATCGAGTCTAATCCGATTTTTATGTGGAATGTCATTTTATCCATGGTTTGGTCTATACAATGATTCTACATTCAAAACTAGTTCGTTTTCATAGTCATTTAATTTTTCAAAATTTTTGGAAGATATAGTCTCTTTATTAATGTTTCTTGAGCTATTCTCAACTAAACTCGTAGATCGTCTTATTCCACAATCTTAAAATCTTATATTAATATTATATATTTATCTATTAGATATGACATCTTGTCAAATATTTATTTAAATGTGGCTCATTGTACTTGTGTCTCACTGTACTCTACCACACACTTTTTTGAAATAGAGATATAGTCTCTTTATTTTTGTTTCTTGAGCTATTCTCAACCAAACTCGCAGGTCGTTTATTTATCTATTATATATGATATTTAGTCAAATATTTCATTAAATGTGGTTCATTGCACTTGTGTCTCACTGTACTCTACCACACACTTTTTTGTACGTTTCACTGTTAACGTATGTCCACAACTTTATAATAATTGTCGAGTGGCTTAGCGCTGATCAATAATTCATTAGTGGGTCAGAGTTTCTTTGCGAGTGTCTCTCCCTCCTTAAACCTTATCAGGTTTTTATCGCTCAAATGACAGGGTAGAGCACATACATACATACATACGTTAATGTGAGCATACGTGTACATATGGAATAGTTATCGAATCGATTGATAAACGCTGACTAATAGAAAGCGAGTTGGAAAATTCACCAGCTGGCAAAATCTGTCGACAACAATAGCACATTTTTTTCTCCTTTTTTTCAATCTATTTTTTCGATTATTTTCTGCGAACTTGTTTCTTTTTTTTTTTGCAATTTTCACGCAAATTTTGCCACAATGAGGCAGCGTTTTAAGCGTCTCGTATTATGGGCTTAGATTCTCGAGTTTGAACGCTTTTCCTTTTTTGCATTTATAACTGCGTAGGAAAATCCTTTTAAATTGACATTAATGCGACAGACGCCCCAAAGGTTAAGGGGCAGCTCTTTCACACACACACAAACACACACCTGTCTCTTTTTCACACACTATGGATATACGTGTATGTGTGTGTGTGTGTGTGTGTGAGAGAGTTTTCATTTTTTTTATATACATTTTTTTGCCTACGCAAATTCAGTTGGCATCAACGTCACCTTCCTGTTGGCACCCGACATCCGTTATCCGCCACCTGCCACCCTAAAATCCTACAATCCCATCTGCTTCATAATAATTATCATCATTATCAACATAATAATCATCATGATTGTCATCATCTGGGTGCCACGTAATTTTTACCTACAACTTTTCTCTAATTTAATTTTTTTTTTCTCTCTTCTCTTCTCTTCTGTGCTCTGCTCTGGTCGGCTCTTCTTCTTCTTGACACGCCCATACAACCAGAAATACGTCACAGATGACAATCAACGCGTCTATTCATACAACCGTGAGATGCCATTAATATTCATAGGCGGTGTACCCAGATCTGGTACGACATTAATGCGCGCCATGCTGGATGCTCATCCCGATGTGCGGTAAGTTTTTCCACAACCTCCCCTACACCCCAACCACCCTACTCATCTACCTCCATCTCACCCTACACCTACATACATATTTCGCTGTAATATATACAACCAGTTCGAGCTTGTTTCATATACAATTTCCCCAACAAACTGTCCTGTAATTCAACTTATTTTTAAGTATAATTTTATACTGCATTCAAATAGATCGTTCTGACAGGACCTCTCTTAACAGTATTCAGTTTGAAAGAACAACTAATATATTCTCTCATAGAAATGCTCCTTAATTCATGCTATACTGTAGATTTAGATAATTAAACTGGTTCAAAAAGGACAAATTTACATTAAACATGTCCTTAATATATTAATATTCCAAAGAACTTACCATATGCTATAATACTTATAGGTTACATCATTTAAATATCAGTTGTATGCATTTGAATATCTACATAAATAATACATACTAATAAAAGACATTTCTTAACTATATTCCAATAAAAGAAGAGCAAAGATTGTTCCTCAGCGAAATATATCTCAGTTATTATTTTATTTTCGATACAAAAGTAGTTTAATTGGTTTCCAAAATAACATTAACTTTCAGTTATAAATATAATAATTACTAATCTAAAGATCTATTCAATTATTAAACACATTAAACATAACATAGCTGTTATATCACTTCAATCATTAGAAAATATCGATATATAGATTTCAGAAATAAGTTATACTTATAAGATATTGTAACGGTTACATCGACATAACTATTCAACTAAAGTGAAACACTTGAAATAAATGATTGATAGGAGCTTAAAAATGATTTTAACCTGTACTTTGGAATTTGTAATTCGCAGAAGTAATTACATTTTGTAAATAATACTTTACAGTAATTAAGTGGAATCTTTTATACAACAAACGTGCCAAATTGTCAACGCTTTAATGCAAGTTTGCTATAGAAACTGAGAGATAAATTGTATGATATTTGACACCTTTTGTTGATGTAATCGATAAACAAATGTGAAAATGAACCGTTCCATTTTGCGTTTAGTCTAATTTGTAGGAAACTCAAACAACACACGTAATACAAATGTATGGATGTGTGTGTGTGTAAAAAGAGCACAGATTGAGTTTGAAACTTTTGAATCAAATTGGGGAGGGAGGAGAGATGTTTATTATATGACATGATGGATGACTGGATTCATCGTCTGGCCAATTGGGTATCTCTCTCTCTCTCCCTACCTCTCTAACTGTCTCTTTCCCTATGTGTGTGTGTGTGTGTGTGTGTGTGTGTGTAAAGGTTCTGTCCCTGTCAGGGAATGAATTAGATTATTAAGTTTTCGTTACGCATGAGTAATTAGCCACGAATTTTTCGTCCTTTGTGCTACAGCCAGATGTGAGTGTACAAACAGAGACAGAGAGAGTGAAACAGAGAGAGAGAGAAAAATATAGATACGATAGGAATATACGTAAAGCTTTGCCTGCTTATTTTATTAACAATTTCGCATTTTTTTTACACATATATATATATATTTTTTTTTTTTTTTTGCCAGTTTAGACTCATGGTTGCTGAGTTCTGGCTTCTGACTTGTGGCTCCTAGCTAACTGGGTTCTGGGTCGGGAGTCCTTGATTCTTGGTCCTTCGGTCCCTCGGTCCTCGGTCCTGTCGAGAGCAGTCAACGCCACTTTTTCTGATGGCTGCACAGCACAATTTCCGCTATTTAAAAACTTACTTCCGCCGCTGCAGCGTGGCAGCAGCAATGTATTTAGTTAAATTTGTGCCACCATTTACAGATACATCTACATCTACAGATACGTCGAATATCTATGTATTTGCGGATATATCTATGCATATATATATGCGTATATGTATGTGTTTGTATATCCTCTGTGTGTTTGCAGATAGCTTCAGTGTTTTTGCGCTGGCCTCGTTAGCTTTTGTTCAGTCCGATTTGCATATAAAACACGCTCATGTAATAGCTCCCAAGATTATATATATTTGTAGAGCTAGTATCCCAGCCCCTTTGTGCCCCTTTGAACCCCCGACTCGACAGCGACTTTGTGACTCATGCACTCAAAGGCTTCGCAGCAGATGGCAGATTAGCAGGACACTCGAGGGCGAAAAGCGAAAACGAAAATGAGAATGAGAATGAAAATGCGATTGAAAAAGGAGAAGGAGCTTGTGTCTCTAGAAATGCATATCACATGGTATCAAAGGCAACACTTAATTTCTTGTAGCTATGGCAACAAAAAATAGCCAATTAAAGTTAAAATCTTACAGTAATTTCAAAATGTAAAGCATACTTGTTGGCGCATATTCTAAAGATATTCTAAGATCATAAATACTGCTCCTTTTAATCAAAATAATTCAGCTCTATCTCTATACGATTAATGTAGAGCTTTAGTAATTGCTAGATATTACAACGACTTACAGGCAAAAATAATTTTAATCTCATATAATTCTTATTACAGCAAATAACAAAGTCCTTTTCTTCAAATTTGAAAATACAATTCGATTGCCGTCGGCATTAAAACTTATATAGAGCCTTGTTTTCATCCATTTGAATAAACTGACATGAAATTTGCATTTTTGACAAGTCCTTGACCTCAAGTCATCTAAACTACAAGATGCGGATTGACAAGGTTGCTAAAATCATCAAATTAAAATGTGTATATGTTTGAAAAAGTCATTAACACACACATTCTTATGTTCATATGTATTTAAAGGAATTACAAATTCGAACCAACTGCAATCAATAATTGTATAAACCGTGAAACGAAATGCGCTGTAAAGTATGCTACTAAATATGTGTATGTTTGAAGATATCTTTTTAGATGCTATAGGAAGAATCAAGCGGAAGCGTAAATTCTACTAAAAACAGTATACAAAATTAATTCTCATTCAATCTGAAATCTTCAACAATTTTACTAAAATGTAAAGAAAGAATATTAATGAGGTTAAACTAGATTAATGTAAAGTTATGTGTAACAAACCTGAGATAATCTCATTAAAGTTCATAACAGATTAATCAATTTATCTGCTTGAACAATCTTGAGTTAATCCAGCAAATTGCTTAAGCAAAGTAAACAAATGAGAAATGAACTTTGTTGAGAATTTGCAGCTGTTTAATTTGGAAAATTAAATGACATTGGGAAGCAAATCAACTGAGAGTCAATATGGTTCACTGATTAAAGCCTCCACTCAATTTCCTGTCCTTGTCCCTGGCCTTGCCTTTTAAGTGGTTTAAAGGAGAAGCGAGTTGGAGAATAGGTTGAGAACTAAAACGCGACAAGCAATTTCGCAATTTCGATTTGATGTTGGCATGTTTGAGTTGTATTTGTAGTTATAGTTGGAATTGAAATTGAAATTAAAATTGAGTTGAAGCTGCAGCTGCAGCTGCGTCTGAAGCTGAAACCGAAGCTGCAGTCGGAACTGGAGTTGAAGTAATCGCTTCCATTTAGTCGATTGCATTAGCGAAAGGCCCAAAAACAGCTGCGACCGGATAAAAGCAGGCAACAGGCTACATGCAACGTTGTGGGGCATGCAATGTGGCAACATCCGTTGGAAAAAGCCAAAGCAATGCGATATCAAACATCATTGTGTTGTGTTCGCTATTTTTGCCATCTCATCCAGACATAGCCACACTCACATTCACATCCACATCCATGTTCATGTCCATGTCCATTTTCCATGTCCCTCTATACTCTATTCCTTCTATTTCTCCGCATCATTTTACCTTCCTTTTCATGTTTCCGGCATTGTTTTGCTACATGTCTCATCCATTTAGTTGCGGGCAGGAGACTCGCGTCATTCCGCGCATTCTGCAGCTGCGCTCACATTGGTTAAAGTCCGAGAAGGAATCGTTGCGCCTGCAGGAGGCAGGCATCACCAAGGAGGTCATGAACAGTGCCATCGCGCAGTTCTGCTTGGAAATCATTGCGAAACATGGTGAACCGGCGCCTCGTTTATGTAACAAGGATCCCCTCACACTCAAAATGGGCTCCTATGTAATCGAGCTGTTTCCCAATGTAAGTCACATACCAACACACACTTGCATACATAACAACTACGGTCAATAAAATAGAACCAAAGGTAACAAATGCCTTTTACGAGGTGATTATTCTTTTTGTAAACACACTGCGGTAACCTTTTCTTTTGCACAAATTATATATATATATAATCACTAACTTTTTAGTTTAAAAACTTGCAACATTTCTTAGTTTTTTCCCATTTTCGTAAGCTAAGTCTGCAGTACCTACGATTTTTGGAAATCCTGCACTAGAGAAAATATACAAAGAGGAATTCCCAATGCGAATTGTGCAGTTTTAATTGCTACCAAAGTTCATATTTATATTTATATTTCTAATTTAGGTAAGAAATGTTCCCACGTAAATTGGAAACTAAAAAGTATTACAACTTTTGATGGTTTTTTTTCCCACATTTGTGAATTCTTTTCATTATGCTCCTAGTTTGATTTCCAAGTCTGTTTTACAGTACCTACGATTTTGGACAAATATATTCGAAAAAATTATATGTTTTATTTTTTATATTTCATTATATTTTAGTTATTTATTCTTTGTATATATTCTGTATCAAAAAGTATTTATAAATTTATCTTGAGTCGAAGTCCTAGGTTAGTAGTCGTTAATTAGCATTATGTATATTTTTTACTATACATAATTTAAATAAATAAATGAAATTATTTTTTTTACTTAAAGTGAAGGGTTCCTCTTTATATTTTGTGCAAAAAAAAGTATGCACGATAGCCCGCTGATAAAGAATGATTGTCTCTGAAGGCATTTGGTTTTTATGTTTTTGGCACTATTTTTTTCACCTTAGCTGTACAGACATATATGTTCAACTACAGAGGAGTATACCCGTGTTCTCACTCTTTCTCTCTTCACACAGGCAAAATTCCTATTCATGGTGCGCGACGGACGGGCGACAGTTCATTCGATTATATCCCGCAAGGTGACAATCACCGGCTTCGATTTGGCCAGCTACCGTCAGTGCATGCAGAAGTGGAACCACGCCATCGAGTTGATGCACGAACAGTGTCGGGACATTGGCAAGGAGCGTTGCATGATGGTGAGTTGAGTGACAGGAACAGGTGGACACCTTTATGAAGGTGTTTTTTGTTTGTTGAAGGAATGGGAATGACAGCCCTGTCCAAGTCCCTGTTGCTCACCCTATAGCTTGTCATTATTAAAATACCTTCATAATTGCATTTAATAAAGATATGCCATAGGAAGACAGGGACAGGGAAATACTTAAATGAACCGTTTTTGACAACTAGAGGTGGCAGCCCTGTGCACCCTATCAGATTTCTTTAGAAAAATATCCAAGTAATTGCATTCTCTGCAAGTATTTGTTGAACATAAGATTAGTTTGAGAAATATGACACTTTTGAGCACTAAGATGGCAACTCTGTTCACACTTTTAAATGCCTTGCAATATTAAAATAATCGGAGTTGAAGAGATAAACTATTTTTGACAACTAGAGGTGGCAACCCTGTACAAAGCAGACAACTTATTTCAAAGTTGAGTTAATTAATGGTCCTTAAGCATAATAACTTTAGCTCCAATTAAATCATCATTAGTAGCAAATGATTCAATTTGAAAAAGATTTAATACGATAGGTTGCCACCCTGTCTTTCATATTGCGATGCTTTTGTACACCACACAAGTTAATTCATTTAACAGCATGAATGTGTACAGTACTTGCATTTAAGAGTTCAAATTAATCAACTGTTTCCAAGTTGTTATACTTTAAAGGAAACCTTAGACCAAAACATTTTTAATCTCAAGTCGCGAGCTACACATTAGTCTCGAGCTATATAATTACACATTTCGGAGAAAATGGCAATAATAAAGACTTTGGTATCTGTTTGTCTTATGTTTTAAAGGTTTACTACGAGCAGCTGGTGCTGCATCCAGAGGAATGGATGCGAAAAATCTTGAAATTCTTGGATGTGCCATGGAACGATGCGGTGCTGCATCATGAGGAATTTATTAATAAGCCCAATGGAGTACCGCTATCCAAGTGAGTACACAGACATGGACATTCCACTGTGTTTTTGTGTGTGTTTTGGTTTGCAGCAGCATTAACTAATTGCAATTGTGCACACACAGGGTGGAGAGGTCATCGGATCAGGTCATCAAGCCGGTCAATCTGGAGGCTCTCTCCAAATGGGTGGACCAAATACCCGGCGATGTGGTCCATGACATGGCCAACATAGCGCCCATGCTATCCGTGCTGGGCTACGATCCGTATGCGAACCCACCGGACTACGGTAAGCCAGATGCATGGGTGCAGGACAATACATCTAAGGTATGTGCAACAAACATTCAGACAGACAGACAGGCAAAGAGAACAAAAGGAGAGAAGGAGAAAAAGGAGAGAGAAGAGAGAAAAGAGAAGAAAGGAGATAGTCAGTCAGTTGGGCAGGCAGTCAATCGGGCAATACAAACAAACACACACACACACAAAGGCAACAACAGCGCTTCTCACGCTTTCTCCCCATCCATCTTTTTCCATTCATTTCCCAGTTTCTTTTCCTCATCCCCTATTCCACACATCTCCACTTTCCAAACCGGATATCCCCAAAGCATTCAACATGGCGCCCATCCTTTTTGTTGTCGTTCCAGTTAACATTTTGTGTTGTCATCTTCATTGTCATTTTTGTGTGCTCCGGTTTTGTGCCTCACATTGTTGTTGTTGTTGTTGTGGTTGTTGCAGTTGCAGTTGCAACTGTTGTTGCCGCTGTTGGCTTCTGTCATTGCCATATTTTGCACTTTTGCTTTGTGGCAACGCATTTCAACCATATTCATAGATACCTTTTTGTCCTTTCTCTTGATACTCTGTAACTGCAGAGTGTTCAGTGTTGTCCGTGCATTCCAAAGCTAGCAACAGTGCAGCGTTTTTATGTAAAGGGTATACATTTTCTTTATACATATACACTATCAACTCTTTAGAATTGTAACCAATGCAGTTTGTACATTCGGGTTAAGAATCTAAAGCAGTTTTAGCCTTTTTAAACTAAAGTAATTGTATTTATAGGGTATATGCTAGTCGGCCCAGCTACGGTCTATCGAATTCATACGTTCTATTGAGCTGGTAGATGTAGCAAATATTGATATGAACTTTTGCGGATTTTGTGTATGGCAGTTACTATAGAATTGCCATGGTATGCTCATGTCTGAAATACCCTATAAATCACATAAAATAGTATAAAGTATATTATGTATTCTTGCTGTGGGTGGATTATAAATATACATATGAGCTATATTATAGGATTGATTTAAATTACTTTTGTATATAAACTGTTTATTAACTTAAATAACAACGTTAAGTATTTAGTTAGTATTTGCTAGTCGAGCATGCTTTGACTAATGCATACTTGTTACACATGATTTTGTATATGGCTTTTATTGTTTTGTTTTGTTTGTTTGTTTGTTTGTTTCTTGCACTCACCTTTTTTGCACTCTGCATTTTTTGCATTTATCTTTTTTTCTTTTGCATTTTCTTTTCTTTCTTTTTTGTGTTGTTTTGTTTTTTTTCTTGTATTTTTCTTTTTTTCAGCCACTTTAACATGCATTGTTGTTGTCCTTGTTGTTGTTGGAGCTGTGCTCCCTGGGGACATATGCATATGTACATATGTATATGTATGCATATGAGGAGACATACGAGTGCACAGTCATATCGATGACGATGATAATGATGTTGAATACGAGTACAAACCTACCCCTTACCCCCTACCCCTTGGTGGGGAGTGGATTTTAGATACATAGCTTGGGGCACGTTTAGTTGGGGAATATATTTTGAAAACAATGGCGGCAAGCACTTAGTTTGGTTGCATGCTCATTTGCCTGTTGCAAAGTGGCTTCTGGCTTCCATTGCAATCGCATTTTATACCAGATATATGTTTTTCCTATTTGTCTGTTCCCTCCTCTTCCCTCTCACCCTATTTGTGTCCCGCTTTTTAACATCCTTAAATAGCTTTTCTGCATACCACTTCGAAATCAATTCCTCCATTGTGCAAGGCTTAACATAGTTTCTGAGAAAGCTTATAATAAGTATAAGTAGAATTTATGATTTTAATGATGCCAAAACTGCTAAATAATAGTAATTATACTTATACTATACAAGTATCTTTACGATCTAGAAATGCTGATTGCATTCAGCACAAACGCAAGCATGCTTGTGTATTTTTTAAGTCATTATGGTATTTGTTGAAATGCATCTGAACCTAAAGAGCGCAGCAATGTTGGTTTGTACTGATAACAGCAGTAGAGTCTCATTGTATCTCAATTCTGATAGTTCATTAGCTGATATAGCTTCCCATAGCACTTTATATATATAATATGTGAAAGATTATAAGAATTGTAGAAATATTTGTAAAGTGGCAGACTCTGAAATAAAATACCTGAAACCCCGTTGAAAATTCTTTCATACTGTACACCAAATAGTATGAAGTATGTGCTTTAAATACGGATATCTCAGAACCAACTCATTTATGCAATTCAATATTGTTTAAGAAATGTTTAAGAAAATAGTTCTGAATAGTTTTAAAACAAAAACTGTGCTACTATTAAGAATAGTTAAATACTGTCTTGGTCTCCTAAACAAGAAACTGAAAAGTTGCAGAAATCAAATTTATTGCTAAAAGTAAATAGAAAATTACTGTCCTCTAGCTACTCTATCAAGAATAGGTTTTTACCCAAAATTTATACAAATTTACATTCATTTAAGAGTTATTTTATTTTCATGTTTACATCATTTAATGTTCATAATTGTTATGCTCATAGAAATGCCAACAAAAGTTAAACGAATTTAGAGGAACCCCAAAAGGGGAATAACGTGGTAGATAAAACCTTGGCTAAAAAGTGCTTGATTATTGCATAGACGACAGCAATGGCAAAACTAGAAGATGAAGTAGATGTAGAAGAAGAGGATGCCTCTCTCTCAGTCTCTTCATTTACATTCTGTCTAAAAGGTTGGTGAGGAGAGGAGAGGAGGGAAAGGAGTAGGGAGACCATTGCACATCCTGTTGAGTCCTGCACAGCTGCTGCTTCACACGGCGCGTTAAATTAGCGGCTAATTAATTAGAGGCAGAGCTTTGAGCCCAGAGTTGAGTCAAGTTGTGATGAGTGGTTTGCTGAGAGCTGAGTGGAGTGGTGTGGAGTGGAAAGCTGGATACGGTATCCTTTTTGCACCACCACCAACCTGTCTCATTCAGATGACATTTGCTCGAGGACTGCTCATAAATTAAAATTGCAAGCAAACTGGCAAGCTGCTGTTGCTGTGAATGTTACTGTTACTGTTGATGTTGCTCTGCTCTGTTTTGTTGCCCTTAAGGTGGTGCAAGTTGTGCAGATGGTTCAATGTTGGTTAAAAGCACTGCTCTCAACTACATTTGACTGCAACTTTGATTTTTCGTTGCTGTCATGTTGCTCTACGGCTGTCACAACTGCAATTTCTGTTTGTTCCACACAACCTGACAGTTGAAATTCCCAATACCTATACATGACTCTCTCTATATGTATGCGTGTGTATCTCTGTATATGTGTGTGTGTGTGGGTAGATGGTGTTGGGCTATTGCGCCATAAATGCCAATTTAAGCTTCCAACAAACGAGAGACACGCCTGGCAAACTCACAGACACTCAACATACATACAAACTCGCATGTCGTGTACATACTCGCAATTGAAATGCCAACAACAGAGTGGCAAATACACAAAGAGCCTCGAGTTGCATGCCCCACTTACCCCTACCCCTACCTCATCCACCACACATACCATACTATATATGTATGTATATGTTGATGGCGCCCAACGTGTGTCGATTTGTCTATTTGCCGATCTGTTAAGGCATCAAAGGCAATTATAATCAATTGAAATGCCGGCAATTTTATTTTACGCGCTTAATTTATGTTAATTGCAAATATTTTTAAAAATTGCCATTTTCTGTCAGCCAGAGACACGATAAATCAAGAGAGAGAGGGAGAGAGAGAGTGAGGGAGCGACAGAGAGAAGAAGGAGAAGTCAGAGCGACAGAGTGAAATTAATATAGTATAAATATTATTAACGTTCTACGTTTTTGGCATTTTAATAATATGCATAAAGCGAACACAACACAAAAAAGAAATGAGAAATGAAATTAAAAATTAATTAAGCTAGCAAATTTAGTGGAACGAAAAGCCAATTTGTATCTATTGGGTTCAATTATGGTTGTCACCTGCATACACTACTATTTATTTCTATACAATGTGAAATTGTCTGCATCAATTACCAATTGCTGTAAATAATGCCTTCAGTAATGCTGTCATTTCCAGATTCTGTTTAATTTTTCAATTATTTATATTTTATGGAAATGTTCGTTTTGTTCATTTTATAACAATCGATTTATTGGCTAGATGTTAGTTAGTACACACTTTAATAGACTCTGATGGGCATTTTAATTTGAGTAAAAAATTGGAATCTATTTTTCCAATTTCACTTTAGATTGAAATGAATAAATTACATCAAATAATTTGAAGAGCAACATGGAATATGGATTTCTTATGTCTCCAGATATTCTAAGACTGTTGAAAATTCAAAAATAGATAGACTCTCATTACTGTTTACAAAATGTCCGTAAAATGCTTTCAGTTGGATTTAAGACAAAAACTTGAAATTTCTATAGCATACTTTTTAGAGCAACATGATCGAATATCTCTGAATACTTTGAAGGCATAGTAGTTTATTGTAAAATCTGCAGACACTAGTCTCATTTAGGACTACATTTTAGGGCATTTCTACTTATTTCAGCTTATTTTTCAAAGGTTTTAGGTTAATGTTCCCAATGTGTCTGTCCTGTTATGAATAAAATTTTTTCAAATGTAGTTTTATTTGATTTTATTATTTATATCAATACAATACAATAATTCCCATGTATTATATACTTTTTAGGACAGCAATGAAAATGAATTTTTATATGCCACTGATTGTGAAATATTTCGAAATATTTAAGTTATTGCAGTCGCTTTGAGAACAATATAAGTTTTTAGTTTTTGCTCTACGCGAATTGAAATCCAGTTATAGCATACTTTTCAGGGCAACTTAAAATTAACTTTTCTGGTTACTTCAGTCTATAGTTTATCCACCTGTTTTTTGAACAAAAGATTAAATGCAGCAGTAAAAACTAAACTCAAAAAAGCTCTGCATCATCTCAAGTTTGCTTGAAAGAAAGAAATCCTTCAGTCGATTAAGAATACCAAGAATAGTTCAAAGTTCGAATTTTGAATCCCAATGCAAACCTTAAGTTTATTGCGTGTTTGGAAACCTTTAAGATGTTGCTTGGAATTGATGCAACCGCATTGAGGTGTTGCAAGCTGTATGAGTCAATGCATAACGCGGCATTTTGTGGCAAAAGCATAATATACATAGTATAATAATTATATCTGAAATGTTCGATGGGGGTCGATGTTGCATTTACACATAATGTGCATCTGCTGTTTGCATACGTGATGTGGCTGGTGGGTGTGGCACGTGGCATGTGGCAATGTCCATTGCTTAATATGCAACATCAACAACAACGACAACAACAATAACAACAATCATAATAATAATAACAACAACAAATAATGACAGCTTATAAATAATGCGACCAGCGGGCATTGGCAGCTAGACGCTTGAATTACGTGAACATACATGTGTATACATACATACGTATGTATGTGCATATGGATTTTTATGATATTAAATAGCATAACATGTGTGTGTGTGTGTGGGTGTGTTTATTTTTGCAATAACTCATTTGTGTTTGTATATTCTATAAATTATATATATATTATAGCTAAAAGCCAACCGCATGCTGTGGGAAAGTAAAGCGAAGCAAGTGCTGCAAATGGATGCTAAGCCAGACGAGGATAACAACGCTAACAACGACAACAACAACAACAACAATAATAATGAAGATAATGCCATCGACAACAACAACAACAATATCAATAAAATAATGCCAGAACAACAGCAACAAGAGGAGCAGGAGCAACAGCTGCAGCAACAGGATCTGGAGCAGGAACGGGAACAGGAGCATGAGCAGGAGCAGGAGCATTCACAGCTGTTGCAACAAAAACAAAAGCCAAAGGATGTCATTACGATACAGCAGCTGACGTCTAACTACAATAACAACAAAGACAAGGACATCAACAATAGCAAGTTAAAGAAGAGCAGCAACAACAATGGCAAACAATATGTCGGTGCAGTTGAAGATACATGATATCCACATATACCAATAAGATTGCCACGCGGCAAACATTGAAAGGACACAGGACAACAACAAAAACACTTACATCAACAACAACAACCACAGCTACAACAACTAGAAGAAATTTGAAATTTTGTATTGACAACACACACGTCAATGTACTTTTGGCCTCTACTGTCAGTCATTGTGTTGTAACTCTAAGCTAATTGTACCAAAATTTTGATGATCTTGACATCAGGATATACAAATACGAGTACATATATAACTTCTATGTACATAAATGCATATATGTACATACATATATGTATGATGAGTATGAAATGTTCAGATGTTTAGCATGTACCACCAAAAAAAAGTCTTTAACGAAAATGAAAATAAAAACTTAATAATAATAATAATAATTAAGGCAAATGTTGCTAAAGCTCCCCTATGGATCCTAAATGTATTTTATATATTTTAGCTCTTTTTTATACATGGCCTTTGGCACTTTTTTCAAAATGTTTCTTTTTTATACATGTTCTAAATTATACTATCATTTATTGATTTACCTTTTATGCATTTTTTTTCCTACTTGTAAGTCACAATTGTAACTAAGTTTTCTTGTACAGAAAAATCATTGAGAGTGTTTTTTTTTAAATAAATAAATGGCTAAACTATACACTTATGGGCAGATTCAGTTTTTAAAGTAATTTCCGTTTTCGGGTGCATTATTATACTAAGAAACGAATCTCAAAAGTGAACCTTTGAGAAAACACTGCAAGCTCAAAGAATAGTTTTTAGATCTTTCCACGATTTAAACTGATTTTATGGAATCTAAAAGTAACAAAATATATACATACATATATAATGAAAGAGTGTGAGGAAGAGCTTTTAAATTTGAAATATTTCGAAACGATTTACATATAGATGTTATACAAAGTGAAAGTTTTGCTTGGGATTTTCGAAAGTCTTTAACTTTGTTGTTTGTTTTTTATAAACTTTTTTGTTGCAATAAATTGACTGAATGTATAATACATGGATATAAGTATCTAAATATATACATACATATATAAATATACTGTATACACAAAAATATATAAATGTCTAAATGTAAATTAAAGTTGTATTGTGCATGTACATGTGAGAACACACACTCACATTAAAAGAAAACAAAAACAGGACTTAATTATAATTAACACAAAAAGAAGAAGACGCCTAGGCTTAATATCTAAGAGCTGTTGACATTTTAAGGCTTAGTTTAATTTAACAATAATAGTACGAGTATCGTGTGTGCGTATTGTTTGAGCAGGCAGTGTGACTCGCTCTCTCACTCGCACTTGCTTCACACCACACACACACACATTGCACTGTCCGTCCTCGCACACACACTCGTGTGCGTATGCGTGTGCTTTGTGAGCGTGTGTGAAAAAGAGAGGATAACATGTAATTACCGTTAGCTGTTAGATTAAGCAACTATTTTTTTTCTTGTCTTAAACTAAATAATTACCGTTTCTTGCGCATTGTTAAAAAAAGAAAGAAAAAGAATTGCTGACAATAAATGAAAGTAAAACAAAATATAATAATAATATTGAAAGGTGACAGCAGAAGAAGAAGAAGAGGAAACTGCTATCTATGGTATTCCTCAACTCTTATAAAATATGCAACAACAACAAAAAAATAGAAAAGTTGTCTTATAATTATTGTATTGTATAATGTATAAACTACGAGTAAATGTGAATGTGAATGTAATCTATTTTTGTTAGCTTCCATGGGAAATTATGTTTTAAATATTGACCCTACACCTACATACATATGTATAATTACAAACAATTTGTTAGCAGTTGCTGCAGATAACAAATATACATAAACAAAACTAAATATATAATATACAACTTAAATAAATGAATAAGTTAAGTAATGTCTTAAAAATTAACAGTGGGCGAGGGACAGCGTACTTGCAGCTGACAGACAATCAAAGCTCAAAGATACTAAAATGAGAAGCAAAATAAAACAAAAAACGATAAACGAAAAATAAATTAAATAATTACAAATAAATCTTAGCAAATTTATAATACGTATGTTTATCAATGTTATTTAAAAAAAGAATTCAACCAGTTTGTTTGTGCTGCAAGATCCAACGAAAATGGAAAATACAATACCATTTAAATTACAAATGTCATTAAATTGATGAACAAATTTTGTATTAATTAAATAACAATATACATATAGACATAAATTATAAATGCATTAAAATAGACTCGTAAGTAAATTGTACAATATTTATTAATGACAACAAAACAAAACAAAACTAAAGAAAAAATTGAAAGTAAACGACAACAGATAAATCAATAAATAAACAAAGATATATGAAATATATTATAAAAATTTAAAACGAAAAAATAAAAGTTAAACATGATAGAAATTGATAAGCATTCATTTTCATTGAAATCATGGGTGAATTGGCAATTAATTACATATGTGGACAATTCAATAGGTGCGTTGATTATAATACAAGTGATTTTAGGTCGCAAGGATCAAATCTATCGATTGGCATTCTCACCCTAGATTTGTAAGGACGAACTCTATCGACCAGCATCAGAAAATTCTGGATCCTGCAGGATATGGTCAAGCTATGAGCAAAAGATCAATAAAATATGATATCCTTCGAAGAAAATTAGCTCTAGCTCGGTCATATCCCTGCGCATTTTGACAGGACATGTCTTGCTAGATTTGCAAGAACGAAATCTATCGATCGGTATCAAAAAATTTGAGATCCTGCTGGAAATGGTCAAGCTAAGAGCAAAAAACTAATAAAATGTGTTATCCTTTGAAGAAAATTAGCTCTAGCTCGGCCATATCCTTGCGCATTTTGACAAAACATGTCTTGCTAGATTTATAAGGATGAAATCTATCGATCGGCATCAAAAAATTATGGGGTTATCTAAGAATCCGACACTTGTAAAATTTCAGTCTCAAGTCGCTAAGAAACAGGACGAAAACAGAAAATCCGTAATATCTCGGAGACTACAAGGACGATTTGGATGTCCTTTGGCCAGATGATAGTCCTGGATGAGAAAATTATTTTGACACAGGACTCGTCAGGATACGCAAGGATATAGCCGAAATATGGGCAATTTTCTCTATACAAAAAAGTTCTTGTAACTTGGCTGTTTCAAAGACTTTCGTCCTTTTTGTTACTGATTCTGACTGAGTACAACAAGGACTATTTGTGGGCCAAAGGACATCATGATAGTCCTTCAAATGGCGGAGATACGCCGTCATTTTGGCCTTTTGACCAATTTTTGCATACTTACCCCTTAAGAAAATTTTGGGAAATTTTTTTGGCAGATCCTGGAAATCCTTGAATGCCAATCGATAGTCCTGCCAACGGTGATTACAAAAAGGTATGTCCTTTTGAAATCCTGCAGGATATGGCCGAGCTTGAGCTTAAACAAATCTAAAATATGATGTCCTTTAACGTTTTTTTGCTCCTACTCCGCCATATACTGCAGGATTTTGACAGGACATGTCTCGTTCGATTCGCAAGGACGAAATCTTTCGATCGACATCAAAAAATTCTAGATCCTGCAGGATATTGTCGAGCTAAGAGCAAAAAACTAATAAAATGTGTTATCCTTTGAAGAAAATGAGCTCTAGCTCGGCCATTTTAAGGACGATTTTGATTTCCTTTGGCATACACACTGTCCTTGCTCTCTTTCATCGGAATATGTCATCAAAAGGACGAAAGTCCTTGAAACAGCCAAATTAGCATCCTTAGAGATCATGCAACTTTGCTGATCCTTGCCGTATCCTGTCAAAAAATGCGCCTCAATCAGGACTATCAACTGACGAAAGGATATCAAAATAGTCCTTCAAATTTAGCGTTTTTTCTAAAAAACGCTTCGCTGAAAAGTGGCGCCATCCATGGTTCGTTGTCGAAACTATATTTCTAAGTGGCGCCATCCATGGTTGGAAACCGATTACAGTTACAGCTAAAGAAGAAACAAGTAAAACGCATTTTGTGATATCTTTTATATGCCACTTTTCCGTGTTTATTATTTTTGCCTGTACGAGGACGTACTTCATTTGTATATGTATTGTATCTGTATGTATGTATGCATTGTATTTAATCGTATATGCATATGTATATGTATATTAACACCTTTAATGGCTAAACTTAAATTAATTATTACAGTTAGAGGACCTTAATTACAAACTGCAGTTTGACTTTTCAATTTCAATTTAAGACTATGACGCAAAAAAATCCCTTAACTTGTTTTCATTATCATTCCTTCAGTTTTTCTTCTACATATATATATATAAATATATATATGTATATATATATTTTTTTTGTAATTCTTTGTTTTTGTTTTGCATTGTTTTTCCTTCAACAATCAAAAGCTGCACGCTGCGCTGCAGCCTCACATAAAAAATTAAGTGGGAGTAAAGGGGAGAAAAAAACGGAAAGAGGATTACGTACGGATACGTAAGCACATCTTCTGTGTCTGTGTGCGAGTATGTGTGTGTGGGGGTGTGTGTGTGTGTATATAAGAGTTGTGTTTACTATCATTTATTTTAAAATTAATTAAATTAATTAATATGTAAATCATTAAGAAGAAAAGTCCATTGAATAAGCGTTTCCATTTGTTTTCACTATATCTTTTTTTTTGTTAATGTCGTTTATGTATGCGTGCGTGTGGGTGTCTGTGCGGTTATATATATGTTTATATATGTGTGTGTGTGTGTGTGTGTGAGAGACGCAAAAATAAAAATATATATACTTGTATATAAAGAAATATCTGCCTATCGTTTCTTCTATGATTTTTGGATTCTTTCTTAAATACTCAACTTATGTACGATTACAACTAATTTACATGATATCTAAAAGGAAAAAACTAAAAAACAATGAAAAAAAATTTATATATATAGAGTTAATGAAAAGTCCTGAAATTGTATAACATTGTCTTGTCTATATCTATTGTATTGTTGATGTTGTTTCGGCTGTGTTATTGTTGAATTGTTGTCCTTATCTGTTGTGTGTGTTTTCTGTTTTCTGTTTCATTCATCGGAACATATTGTGTGAAATCAGCATGTGAATAAATGGATGAATGGTTTTAATGGTTTAAATGGTTTTTTTGGCCTAATAGTTGAATTCTTCTTTCTTCTCAGAGTCGCTGCGCAAATCATTCATGAGGGTTTCATAGCATGATTTGGGTATCATGGTGCCGACAATCTTTTCACTCTCGGTTGTCTTCATGCGTATCACCTGCATCTTACTGTTGGATCGTGTATTCAATATGTGTTCAACACGTCCCCAAACCGACAACACCGAACCAGCCAACACATGATATAAACGTTGACGTAAGCCCACCTATCAAAAATAAAACAGAATTTGGGGATTATAATCATGGATACATGGATATACATATGTTAAAGAGTATTTGACATTAAGTACCTCACAATCGTTGCCCAGACTGACATTGCGACAATTGCCATTCCAATAGGCATGGGAACATGTATGCACCGAGGCATCATATTGTTCCGTCCAATGGGGTTCGGCCTCCTCGCTGGACACCTTGCGATACTTCTTTTCCAGCTCGGCCAGTGATTCATGCCGTACCTGCAGACCCGTATTTGGCCTGTAGATCTGGCACATGATCTCCTTTTTGCTACGCGTTTTCTTCTGCTGCGACTTGCTGCTGTCGGCATCCGACGAACTGGAGCTGGAACCTCGTGTCGGCTGTTGTTCAATAACAACTACCAGAATTGAGGTGCGTTTCTGATTACGCAGATGATGCGACGTATAGAAACCCTCATGTTCATTGAACAGATCCGCATATCTGCAAATTATTTGGAAATTGAAATTCATTGAAAAAACAATACTACAACAATTGGTTTTAATTCAATGCTTACTTATCGATCGCCTCCTGCCAGATCATGCCACGTTCCACGCGCACTGTGTGCAGCTCTGTGGGTGCCACGCCTGTGGCATGCTTACGCATAAAGCGAACCAGACGCACCCGTGTCACATTCTCGCCAGCAGCCCCCAAATCTGTGCAAAGAGAAATAAACAACATTGAGATTAGTAAATCACACCAAAAGAAGATGTGTTTTTAAATAAGTTTCGATTCCTCAGGATTGTGCGAGGAGTATCTCGAAATCAAGCACTCTTCACCAGATCGTTCTCCTATAGAGTGACACGATTCCATGAATTAAATTAATTCTATTAACTCACCCACAATGCCAAGATCGAAGCGACCGCCACGTTTGGCCTGATTGATAATAGCCGTCATGGTATCGGTAAAGTATTTGAATAGACGATTCTGCAGATCGACGGGACAGCCGAGGATGCGATTGAGAAACTTGGATATGTTGTTGTAGTCCTTGTCCAGACTGAGCACACCCGGATGGCTCTCGCTGTTGACAATGATGCCCACACCGACCAAGGCACCGGCAATGTCCTTAAAGAACTCACCACTGTAATCGGTGGGTGGTGGCACCAGAGGCGTCTCATAGCCCATTATGGTACGCATAACCGTCTCAAGGGCCTGTCGACCATATTTGTTATCGATATTGAATTGTGATAGATCCCGGGTCTCGGTGGCACGACGATCACCGTGCGTCAAAGCGCCCAATGATTCCAGACGCTTGGCAACCGTGGAGGCAAAACGCCGCTCACCGGCCAAATCCGAGATGAGAAAGATATATTCGGGGGCATTCACTTGATTGGAACGATGTGTGCGTCCAAATTGCTGTATGGCCCGATCGGCGGACCAGGGCAACTCTAATGTGATATGAACGCGTCGTCGCTGATTGAAGACACGACGATCGCTTTGCAGGGAGATACCGCTGGAGGCAGCCTCCGAAATGATGGCCACATCCTTTTGTCCGTCCATGAAACGTTGCTTCTCCGTAATGTTGAGCGTCTCGAGCGGCACATCGGATTCTGTGCGTGATTCGTATTGAATGGACCCATCCTCGCTCTGCACAACACGTCCACGTCGTCCTGTCATCTCGGCCACATTATCGGTTCCGCCCAGCTCATCGATCAGCTGATCGAGTGTATTGGGCGGCAATCTTGAACCTAAGCGTTCAATTTTACGCAATAGCTCCTCCTTCATGGTGCAAGCACGCTCAATGGCATCCTTTGGCGGTGGACCGTAATTGAGCTTGACCCCATTGACACCCACTGGGGTGACTGTGCCCTTCATTTCCTGTTTCTTTTGCAACAGATCCTGGATCCTGTCCTGTGTCGACAGCTGCATTGATTTGCGACTTTTGGCAGCATTCAATGCGGCCACAACTGTTGCTGACATTGACATGTTGCTGCTGCTGCTGCTCGCTGGCGTTGTTGATGTTGCTATTGTGGAGCTGGAGGTGGAGGTGGCAGGTTCCTTTTTAACCTTGGACTCCTTCTTGACACTCTTCTTCTTGGTCTTCTTTTGGGTCTTCTTGCTGCCTGACTTTTTGCTGCGTGCGTTCACCCAAGGATCAATGTCACTGTCGCTGCCCGAGAAGAACGGATTGAAATCGGAGCTGGCATCGCTGGCAACACTATGACGATCACTGTCTCCATCATGTTTATCCTCATCATCATCGTCCTCGTTGTCATCGTCATCATCGTCATTATCCTCATCGTAAGCATCATCGCTATCAGCTCCGCTATTGCTATTATTATCAAAATCTCCTCCCGATGTATGAGCTGCCTCCTCATCGCTGTCACTAAATTGCCACGATCCACTGCGCTTCTTCTTCTTCTTTGATTTACCACCCCCTCCACCGTCGACACCCTTTCGCTTGCTGCGATTGCCACTGCTTGTGCTATTATTATTATTATTATTGTTGTTCAACAATTGTGGCTCCGTCTTCACCGACGGCGTCTCATCGTAGAGTCCAAGAATGCGATTGATACGATTGCGATCAGGAGCAGGAAAATGACGCTCCACAAACGATTGGAAGACTCCTCTGCAAATTAAATTGAAAGTTTATTAGTTCATTAGAAAGGTATGTATAATATAATTTGCCCTTCTCTTCTAATTATGCTAGTACGTCTCTTTCTAATACATGTAACACATATGAAAAGCAAGCAAGAGATTCCCATTTGCGATTGTTTCATAAACAATTTTTCAAATTTCAAATTACATTTGAACAACTTTTAATTAAGAAACTATATGTAACCTTTCAACACTAACTTTATACTTTTCTCTGAAATTTAAAAATTAACATTTACCACGAAGTTATCAATACACACTTTAAAGC
The DNA here is from genome assembly GCA_035044365.1 of Drosophila neotestacea. Classification (NCBI taxonomy): domain Eukaryota; kingdom Metazoa; phylum Arthropoda; class Insecta; order Diptera; family Drosophilidae; genus Drosophila; species Drosophila neotestacea. The sequence goes on along the minus strand of JAWNMD010000051.1, from coordinate 159,933 downwards.
TTAAGCCAATTGTATACTCTCCCCAGAAATTTAAGTAGTACTTATAAACTTTTTAAATAATTTGTTTATCATTAGCAATAACATGTAAACAAGAATGTATCTCTTCTAAAAGCTGACTTTCAATTACATTTATATTAATTTCTTATACATACTTTGTGAATTTGTTTACAACATTTGAAACCCTATTCACATTTGAATAATACCTTTTAAAAGCAAACACACATGAAACTAATTTCTACTAATTTTGGAATGTTTTCTTTCGCATTTGACATGATTCTCTTCAGAATTCAGTTTTAAGTAGAGAAGACTATAGAAAGTAAAAGCTGAAGACTTACATTTTGCACATCTTGACTAGATAAATATGAAACTATAACTAACTGTATAACTAGCCAATTATATTATAATTTGTACATAAGCTGACATATCTAAAACTCACTTGGCTGTGGACACAAAGTCGGTGAGTTCGCCATCATCACGCTCGAGCTGATCGAGAGTGCGCGCCTCGCCAGTGGATTGGAGACCAATGACAACACATTTGCCATATTTGATGGACTCGCGGGCAACGGTCACCGCATGATTGACCTTTGCAGCAATGCAAAGATATTTAAAGAATCGTTGATGCGATGACCAGAATTGTCCCCACATTGTCTTCTTCATGCGACTCTCGGCATCGATGAGTTCAGCCGCCTCGGTAAACTTTTGCATTGCCTCCACCCAGAGTTCCACGGATTGATCGTAGATCTTACGAAATTCCTTGGACAGTGGCACCTCCTCAATCTTAAAGCTGACGCCCTTAAAGCTCAGCTGTCGAGCAATATACATGCCACGCAATTTCATGTCCATCGCAACAATTTCCATGGCTCCGACACCGCTGTGAAAAAGTCAAAGAAAATTATGATAGTTAATATTTGATTAAAATGAGCATTTCATAAGTTGACTTACCGTCTTTCTACAGCTGTTATAAAGTCACCGAAATTACCAAAAGCCGTACCCTGACCCCATAGACCTAGACGCACCATATAGGCCATATTCTTTGGCTCAGATGCGCCAGTTGCTGATGCATAAACAACACGCGCTTTTGGCAACTTATTCTGCAGCTCGAGGACCGTTTGGCCCGTCTTTGTTGGCTTGCCGGATCCCACCGGACACAAATTCTTTGCCTTGTGACACTCATCGAATATGATGAGACCCTCAAAGTCCTCGCCACACCATTGCAACAATTGACGGAACCTCGAACGATACTTTCCCGTCTTGTTGTTGGACTCGCCAATCAATGCTGAATATGTGCTGAAGATAACTCCGCGTTTGCAGTTGTTGTTCGTATCCGAACTGATCTTTGCATATTTGAACTGCAGAAGAGAATAAAGTTACCAAAAATTACTCGGAATTCGTTTTTTTAATTAGTATTCTTATCAAGGTTAAATGGGAACAATTACAATTACTACTATTTCCATCATACAATGTCAATCTTTTCTACTACTATTATCATAATTTCTACAATCATTTCTAACATTTACTTAAGTAATTACACTTTACAAGGCTTATAGTCCGGGTTTAACAATTACTTAAAAACCAACTATATTTTTGCTTAATTACTCCAGTAATTTAAAAGTCGGTTGCACAATTACTTTAACTATTAAGTAGAGTTTTAGAATGAAGCTCACCTTATTGAGGGCATGGACATCGATGCGTGTGGCTCCAATGTCGCTGAGATCGCGTTCGGCATCGTATTTGAGATCATTGGACACGGATATCCAGAGAGCCTTCTTCCTACCCTTCAGATAGTTCTCATAGATGATGCCCGCAATGGTGCGACCCTTGCCAACACCAGCGCCATCGCCAATGAGGAAGCCAGCGCGACTGCCATCGGGCAAGAGATGATCATGGGCTTGCGATGCATACGTGATGGACTCCAATTGAAGAGCACTTAACTGACCGCTGTTGATCGTTTCGGCGGGTATCGATAACTTGTAATAGACATCGCAAGGTTCCACAGAGCTGAGCGATGCGGTTTCCACCACCGCATCTGGATGCTTCTTGCCCAGCTTGACTGTTCAAAACAATAGGACATTAATCAGAGATCTATTTAAGGGAGCAGTTAAAACTTACGCTTTGCTGGCCAATAATCGGCATATGTCTCGGCCACACCCATCTCCTCGTAGTCAACCTCATCCTCCTCCTGCTGCGTAAAGACGGCTGCCGAGGCAGCTGCCGCTGCTGCTGCCGCTGCCGATGCTGCATTTGCACTTGCCACGGACGCATTTGGCATCTGTTGTTGTGGCGGTGGCATGCGAATCGGTTGCATGAAGAGCTGCGTCATCACATGATTGGGAATGCCGCTGGTCAAGTATTCCGGATTCAGAGCAATCAATTTCTGCAATTTATCCAGCATCATTGTGTTCACCTTCATGCCACCGCTGCCTCCACCTCCAGCAGCAGCAGCTGCTGCTGCAGCTCCTCCTCCTCCAGCCCCTGCACCACCAACACTGGCTGATGTGGTGCTGTTGGCCTTAACCATGTTGTTGGCGGTGCTCACAGCGGCAGGCGGTTTATATTGTACCCTCAAGGGTGCGGCAGGTCGGGCATAACCCACTGTAAGACAAGGTAGGTGTTGTAGGTGTTGTGATATTTTGTTGTTGTTGTTGTTTATGTTGAGGTGTTAATTGTGGTGTGTGAGAATGAATTGAAAGAGATGTAACGTACAAAGACAGACAGAGAAGAGACGAGGAGAGGAGAGAAAGAAAGAGAAAACATTCAAGTGATTAGTAGGATTGAAAGCTAAGCTGAAAGTCAATATGGTATATATGGTACGAATTTGAATCAACGATCCTAAATCCAAGAGTGTAGCTTCAAAAAAGCCCAAGCTATTTCAGATCAAATAATCTACAACAATATTTATCATGCGAATCCTTCAAGTAGACTTGATACCATCAATAAAAACCATCATTCTCTTTAAAATTGTTTATTAAAAGCGATCCTAACAAAACTATTAATAGAAGAGATCACTTCAGAACAGAGAAGACTTGTTGTATCCACATTAAGAACCTGGATGGCTTGACATACTATAAAAGACCTCGCTTATGCTTTGATCAGTGCATGCATTGTTTTTATAGATAATATTAATGTCCTTGCTGTGAATTTCTTTTGGCTGTATCTTCTCCACACTGCTGATGTCGCTGAAGGTAGCGAAGGAAGATCTTAGTATATGTGAGAGACCTGTTTCTCTCAAATACTCATCAGCCTTCTTGTTCTCTTCGTCTAGTTTTTTTCGAATTTTCTCTTGCTTGCGTATTTCCTTTGCAATCTTGTGAATTTCCCCAATTTCTTTATCAATCCCTTTAGTTTCCTTCCTGATTTTAATTTCGTTGTCATCCAGGATTTTAATCGAGTCATTTATGCAATTGTTAATCATTTGCTCATTTGATTCCTTATTGTGATTTTGAGCGAATGTTTGAAGTTTATCCAAGCGACGCGTTACCCTGCGCAATAGATGATCCTTTTCTTCTTCGGTACATTGCAGCCTTGGCATCAGATCCTCCAAAACCGCACTCTCCAATTTATTATAGGCCTGAGAGAACATTGATTGAAACTGTTCCATCTCCAAATTCATTCGATTTGCAAATTCGCTTTTGACTTTATTAGAATAGTCAGAACCTATTGGCCTATCGGACTGGATCATCTTGGATGATCTTGGCCTAGATGACTGGCTCATTTTGGATAAAGGTAAAATGTGTGTTTTTTTGTAAAGAAATTTAGTAAAAACTGGAATTTTTTGTTGTGCTTGTTATTATGTCTATGCTTCGAATGAAATACTGAATTCTTGAGACTCAATAGAATGGAGATTAGGCCTACTACAGCTGGTAGAATGTTCAAACATTGATATAGGGGGCATTTAGCAGATAATTCAATCAGTAATCGCTCCTTTACTTTTGATGGATCACTAATCAGTACCTGCTGAATGGACATGATTGGACATTTTGTACAAATCCGCCTACTATATGCAAGTATAAGTATATATGCTTTTTTTTTAAATCGATCCTACCAAAAACATCAATAGAAGAGATAAGTCATCATCATAGAAGACTCAAAGGGTCTAGATATAGGATTTTTATTTATATAGTTATGTGAATCCTAAATGGAAGTCTAGAGAAAACAAAGAGCAATCGAATTGAAGTAAAACAAACTAAATTGTGTATATCTTTTGGAAACCTCGGTTCATAGATAAACCATTGAACAAAAGTACTTTGAGGGACACCAGGAAACAATTTTAAAAACAGTGCAATCTATTTTCCCTAAGATTTGACTTTTAGGATTTAGAGATGGGCTTGTCCTTTATCTTGTGATCATGACATTCACTTTTTGTATTATTTGTTGTATTGTTTATATTAAGTAATTGTTGCGTCCATCCTGTGGATCTCTTTTGGCTGTATCACATATCTGTGAGATCTTCGTGAATCAAAAACTTATCAAACATATTTTCCTCTTTCTCTAGTTCTTTAACCTTTTCTTAAGCTTGGGTAATTTCTTTAAAGTCTTGTCAATATCCTTACTGTCTTTTTCAATCTCTTTATCGTTCTTGCAGTTTCTTCCTAGGTTTAAATAAAGTCACGTATCCAATCCTTAATAATTTGCTCATCTAATTACTGTTTATGTTTTATAAAATGTTGATCACGTTTTATTGTGCTCGATCTTGGAATTAAGTGTAAAAGAACTCCGGAAGCTAAGTAAAATGAAAAATGGCTCTACTACAACTGGTAAAATGATTAAACATGACAATGGATGAATCACAACGAATTTCTATCCGAAGAACAAACAATAAACAGAAGATGTTAACTTAACAGGCTAACAGTTAATACAACTTGCGACTTACAAACGCACTGAAAACTCAGTCACACACATACTCGGGTTTATACGAAGCCCACTTTGTAAAATCATTTCATGCAATGCTGTCAAAAATCAAAATCAATCATAAATTGAATTCTGCGTTAATTTCTAAAGTTTTGTCAATATAAAAAGAGGACTAGTTTTGATTTTGTAATTTTGAGAATTCATTAAGCAAACAGCACTGCGTGTGTTTTTGGGATCTGCTTTCAACACTAGCGTGAACTATGCACTCTTATACACACACACACACACACCTACACATACACACATATACAGAGAGAGTTTATTATAAGGATTATTTAAAGGCATACTCTTGGTTGTTACCAACATTACAAGACTTACTCTGCGCCAATAAAGACGCGGCCATATTGAAATTGGCAGCAGAGGCGGCTGATGTTGAGGCGCCTCCCCCACCTCCACCTCCACCACTCCCCGCAAAATAGTTCATATTGTTATTTATATTGCTGTTGTTGTTGTTGGTGTTGGCGGGTATGTTGGAGTTGGGTGCATTGCCCCCTTTGGAGGCAACATATGCGGCGAGGCTCATCAGGTCGTTGGTGCTCAAACTGTTAAGATAATTGCCAGCACCACTGTTTAAATAGGCGCTGGCAGAGCTTAGATTGGCAGCGTTGCCAATGCCGCTGCTGCTGCTGCTGACGTTACTCATGTTGGCAGGGTTGCCACTATTTGAGTTGATCCTGGATGTGGCGGTCGCCAAAGCGGTGTTTGTTGTTGTACTCGAGGCGGCGGCGGCGGCAGCTGCAGCCCCAAAATGGCCAAGTAGGGGCGGGGCGGGGGTAGGGGAAGTAAAGCAAACGAAACAAAACAAAACGCAACGAAAGAGCAAAGGAACGGCAACAACGAAAACAACAACAACAAAAAAAAAGCAGGAGAGAATAGACGTAAATGAGAGAGCGAGAGCAAGCAAGCGATTGGGTTTCAGTATGCAGCAGCAAATTGTTAATGAGAGAGGAGAGAGAGAGAGAAAGAGAGAAGAGAACAAGAACACAGCAGTATTAATTAAAGTTGAGCTTTCTTTTTATCGGTCTGCCTGTCCATGTGCGTGTGTATGGTTGTGTGTATGGTTGTGTGTGTGTATGATGCGTGTGTATGGTTCTGTGTGTGTGTATGATGTGTGATGTGTGAGGATATATGTGTGGTATTTTTGCATTTACCAGCATCTGGTCACACTTACCCGACAATTTCTTTGGCATGTTGCTTAAGCTTTTATCAACGATCACGTTTGTTGTTATTGTGGTTGGCAACGCGGTGAATTTGCCACTCGCTGTTGTTGGTTTTGTTGTATGCGTTACAATTGTTGGCCTCAACCCTGCAATTGTGTTGTTGCTGCGGCTAATAATGCTGTTGCCGTTGCTGTTGTTGCTATTATTATTGTTGTTGTTATTATTGTTGTTGTTGATTATGTTGCTAACGTTGCCATTGTTGCTAAGCAGCAACGATGTTGGCTTATTGCTGTTACTATTTATTTTACTTAGATTGTTGTTGCTATTTATATTGTTATTATTATTGTTATTTAATTTCATATACGTTTCGATAATATTACTGCTGCTTGCCCCACTGTTCGCCTGTTTTGCAGTGTTGATCCCAACACCACTGCGTATATTTTGGGCGTAGGTAACTGCTGTGTTCAGATCACGACCACCACCTGCAATAGAAAGTGAATAGCAACAAAGTTACAATAAATATTTAGATAACAAACATTTGTATAGCATTAAAACTGTTCTATTTCTATGATAATCACAGTGGTTTCAAAATACAGTGGTTGTTCCACTGTGCACTGCACGTGTCAACTTTCTGTTACTTCCTAACAAGTTTGTTTTCTTTGCTGATAAGAAATGCTTTCATATTGCCAATATATGCACATTTAAAGAACATCAGTACAATACACTTAGAGAAATATATTTAGGCTAACTGAATTGGACGTACAGCCATTTATTTAGCTCAAAAAACTAAAGATTAGTTTCTATAAAATAGCCAATTAAGCTATTAATTTGTTTACGAATTAACATGAAATACTTTGTATTAATAATGAAATTCCATACATTCACTTTTGAGTTTAGCATATCAAAAATAAATAGTAAATTAAAGAAATGTTTCTTTAATTAAAGTTATTTCTGTACATGATTTACCGTAATAATCTTATTTGTTTGTATCTGATAAGAAAATGATATGAGACTCTTAAAAATGAATAAATTATCTATAGAGTTGAATATTGGAATAGTAATCATTGTGCCAAAAGGCATTAATTGAAGACTTTTTGATAGGTCAGTGAACAGTATGCAATCTCAAGTATGTTGAGCTAAAGTTATGACTATGTCTCGACTTGTATTCATTATAATCTCTAAAGATGCAATTTCTGTCCAAGAGGCAGACGCACAACGCCAACAAATCGATTTGTTTCCGTTGCTGTTTCAATTGCGACCCCCCCCTCCCCCTCCCCCACCCTCCTTTATCCAACTGCAGTTGTTGTTTTAAATGCTTGTTTGCAACGCTATCTACATTATGTGTGTAGATCCATCTACCTACCCCCACTCGGTTTGTATATAGTATAATCAGTACATAATTAGCAAATGGCTGTCGTTATGTGTGTGTGTGTGTGCATAATTGCAAACTCATGCATACATAACTGAAGAAGAAGTTGGTGGAAAGGGAGGAGGTACCTGTCTTTTACCTGCCATCAAGGGTGCAGTTGGGAGTACCTTAAGACAAGGACCAGACCAGTGGATGGGGGGTTGGTTCTTAAACAACCCCTCACGGTTGACAAGTGGCCAGCCCCATTTTGTCACTGCTTTTGACATTGAAATGAAAATTGAGTCGCGTTGACTCCACCGAGAACGGTTTATTATTTATAGCTCAATTCCTTGAATGATTACATAAGTGTACTTGAACCTATAGTAAACTATACACCTCTCCATAGTTTCACAGTTGAGGACAAACAATATAATTATAGACATTCTTTCAATTTCCTAAACAAAAGGAAGGAGGGCGACATTAGAGAATGTTACCCCTTGAATGTAGTCACATAAACTGGGAACGGAAATTTAATATCTTTATTTCACTTTAATTGGAAACAAAATGAAAGAATGTTGGAAAAACATGACAAAGGAAGCAAATATAGCTAAGAAAACTGTTGAATGTAATTTGCTTTTATATTTTATGTTATCTTTTTCAATAAATAACATAATATTGATGGAGATATTTGGAAATAATAAGAGTTGTCGGTTCTTCATTGGTTGCTTTAAGAAATTACTTTTAACAAATCTTTCCTTATCTAAGCGGCATTTGTATATACAAATATACTTATCTATAAGTGAGAATCGCTTTTTAGAATTATTTTAATTGAATTTTTCAAATCTTTACTATCATAAAAACCAGTTAGAAAAACTATTATGGTCGAGATTCTCTATATCGAACTTATATTCATTGAAGCTATCCATTATATTAATTAGATAATTTAATGATTGCGTGTACAGCTTTTGAATCTATAAATATGTAGAGTTTCTGTATAAAGAAAAGGTTTCACTTTAGAAATCTTGACTCGCTGTTTATCTTGTCTCCAAACTTGATAATGATCAAAAAGGATTAAATTAATTGAATTTAATGAAATGAAAAGACAAGGACAAGAAACCAAAGATATTCGACTGGCATATTGAGATTGATTTAATTTGGTGAAATGCACACAAACAAGTTGCTGTTGTTGTTGTTGTTCATGTTGTTGTTGTGGTAGTACTCATTCATAATAGATTGTTAATTAATGTATCGAAGGGCCTGTGGCATCTGCTTGGCCCTGTTTGATATGCATTGAAGAGAGCATCAGTAATAATGCATTGAATCGAAATGGAATTGAATTACAAACGACAACGCTAATGATGACGCATTGGACGATGATTTAATTCGACAGTACATATATATATATCTATATATATTTGGAGAACTATATATGTATATATATACCTGCTATATATATGAGAGTATATCTATCACATATGTACTATGTATGATTGATGTGGCTTAAGCAGCGCCTTTCATGAGATGCAGCTTGAATTTGCGTCACAGCGCGATTCTCATATGAATAAGTTGATATATGTATATGTATATATTCATATATGTATACAGATATCGTAGATAGGCACATGTGCATAGATGGATAGTGTGCTGTATGTGTACCAATATTGTATCTATCTGCTGCACATAGACCATATCGAGCACATCTAATGCAATCACAACGCAAATATGATTATCTATCTTCTGTCACCCTCCATAACCACAGCCAGGTGCACTATATGTGTGTGTGTGTGTGTATGGGTGTGTGCGGAGGAGGGACCTTCTTCTAATTTGCCATACTGCTAATTCCTTGCTCTATTGTGTGGTTCTCATTCTTTGAGTATCCAATTGCATATCATTAATGTTTCAGTTGGATTTTCATTTAAAAAACAACAACTAGAACAATTATCAGAAAGATCTACAAATTTCTAAGATGAGAGATTTGATAACACTTTAAAATTATTTAATGAAGGCCCATTTTGTCAATATCTATATAAGGTCTCAATTAACTATCCGAATAATAAACTGATGTAAAATAATGTCAAATGTCAAAGATATGTACACATCAAATAAAGCTTATACGAACATTGAAAAAATGGGCCTAAACTGCATTGTTTGAAATTCATCAACACCTTTGTATTCATAATTAGCTTATGAATACGACTTCAATTACTTTGAGTGCACTCAAAATACATTTACCTAATGTGAATATTCGTTTGAAGCTGCAATTGCAACGCCTGTCGTAACCAACTGGACACAAGTTCCTACAAACCTTTCGAAACTTTCGTTCTCTCTGGAGATTATAATAGCCAAGTGAATAAGTTTCGGATTGAAGTGCTTTGAGGGGGACGAGGGAGTATGTGCAACAGAAAAGTTTGCACCAAAACAAGAAAAAGGAGACAGACTTTAGTTGAGTGTATTCGCCTCACAGATACTCTCTTATTTAAATAAAAGAGTTATGTTTATTTTAAAACACGATAGCAGTCTACATTTAATGCAGTCCATTTACATCGATAGTTTTACTTCCTGTTAACTAATAAGAAAAGTAAAAAATGTAAAGCTCATCATATATTTATAGCTATCGATAGTTAATCTCTACTTGATATACACACAAGTTTAAATGTGTAAATATGCAAATATACAAATATGTAAAGATCTAAACCTCACAAAGTGCACTTTAGCGCTTTAGAAATAAGTTAGTGTGAATTTAAATTATATCTAAATTATAAATACATAATAATACACACAACTTCAGACTACTCTATTTATTTAATACATCGTTTCGGAAATAAAAACTATTCTCATTCTAAGTAAGCCATTTTGTGTTTGTAAACTTTTATTGTGCAGAGCTTGTAGCTGACAACACAACGACAGACTGTCTACGGTTTTGTCTAAAGTCATGAATATTTTGCACTTTACATTAAATGTAAAATGTGTGTGTGTGTGTTTGAGGCAATTTAAAGCTCATTTATCAAATATGTATGCATGTACATTAGGCCGGAGCGAAAAACACTTTTTATTTAATTTCCAGTTTCTTGGGTGCGGAATCGTTGACCCGCTATAAAATAATAATGTGTGCAAAAAATCAGATTTTTTGGAGCCCATCCTGAGGTGGCGCACCGACGTTCTTTTTGAAAAATCACGCAAAAATTGATTAATTTCGGGAAAAATGTGATATAAACAAAAATCATGGTCGTTTTCCACAAAAAGCTTATTTTTAATACGTTGACCTAACATTTTTCTTTATAAAACTGTATCAACTGTTAAGATCGGTTTAATAATGTAGAAGCTAGAATTTTTTTTATGGATATCAAGTTTTTTTTGTAGTAACCGTCAGCTTGCATGTGGCTATAACAGTGCACTAGTATACAATTTGAAATTTTTTGCCTGCCTCAGAGATCTTTATATTTTTTTCATATAGATTTTGGCCTTCTAAATACGAAAACGAATTTACAAAAATTTTCCCCTTCTTAGTTTTCAACATAGAATTTTTTGAAATTTTGTTCGAATTTTTTTAAAGATGACTCAGCGTATTTGAGCATAAATAATAAACGCGATTGGCGTTTTCAACAAAGAAAGTCTCTAACTAAAGGTAATAAAATTTCCTAAAACGTTTCTTTACAACGTTTTAAAATCAGCATGATCGTTATGATGTTAGAGCCTTTTAAAGTTAAAAAATTTGAATTTTTTGTGAAAACAGCACGGTTAAAGGTACAAAGAAAAATTCAAAATGTTTATAAATCGCAAAAATATCTTTAGTTTGACAAATTGAGCATAGAGTTTGGACTTTCTCGAGCAAAACAAGCCATCGTTCATAAAAAATCGGCTGACGAATGACGAACTTATTTTATTTTCCCCTAACAAAAAAGCTCCATACCATACTACGAAACACATTTTATTGTGTTCGCTTGCGGACGTTTTATATTCAAACTGACGGTTATTACCCAATTTGAGATCCATAAAAAAAATTCTAGCTTCTACATTTTTTAGCCGATCTTAACAGTTGATACAGTTATATAAAGAAAAATGTTGGGGCTACGCATATAAATAAGCATTATATGGAAAAAGATCAGGTTTTCTTTTTATATCACATTTTTCCCCAAATTTTTTCAATTTTTGAGTGATTTTTTAAAAAAGAACGTCGGTGCGCCACCTCAGGATGGGCTCCAAAAAATCTGATTTTTTGCACACATAATTATTTTATAGCGGGTCAACGATTCCGCACCCAAGAAACTGGAAAATAAAAAAAAAGTGTTTTTCGCTCCGGCCTAATGTACATAGCTAAACAACTTACCGGGCACTTCTATTTGATCTGGATCTTCGTCATCATCAAAATCAGAGCCAGAATCGTCATCATCAAAGCCGTCGTCGTCATCGCCGTCCAAAAAGGTTTTACGCTTTTTCGACGTCTGCAAATAAAATTGTACATGTTGATTATAATGGAGAAATTAAATTAAATATTTAAATTGATGGAAAATTAAGTAAACACAATTTCTGACTGTGTTAAGCACACACAACCACCGCAATCTCACAGCTGTGTCACAAAAAAATGCGCACAAAATTCCGGGGAATCACCGCCGAAAAAAAAAAAGTACCCGGATGAAGCACAACAACAAAAAATGTAGCACACTTTTTGAGCGCGTTCAATTACACACAAAAAGAGCGCACGAGAGAGAGAGAGAGAGAGAGAGAGCGTCACAGTTGTTTAGAAAAAACGGCACAAAAAGCACGAGCCGAGAAAAAAGAGGAAATCGCGATGGAAGCACAGAAAATGAGGGAAAAAAGCAACGAAAACAAAGTTGAGACTGTCAGAGAACTTACAGAATGAGAACGAGTCGAGAGTTTGGGTCAGTTAAGGTTAGAGGTCAGTTCAGGTGGCACCACTTGACACTTTCCACAGTTTTCAATAAGAGCTTTTGATGCTGCTGCTACTGTTGCTACTGTTGCAATTGCGACTGTTCCTGCGCTCGTGTTGGAGGCAACTACGCTGTGCCGACTACGACTCCGACTCCGTAACTCCGTGTCTCTGGCCGGGAAATTTTCGAGCCAAAAGCGCTTGCAGTTTTGTATTTCGGCGGCGACGTGTGCACAACCCTATCCAAAAACCGAAAACCCTAAATCCAAAAACCCAACCCAACCCAACCCCAATTCTCTCTGCCTTCCTCACATTCTTCTTCTTCTTCCTACCTCTTCATCTTCCTCCTTCCCCGGTCGGTCGTGTCAAACACCCCTTTCACTCACAAATTGTACGTTTTGGTGTTGGGGGGGAGGGGGGCTGCGGGTGGTTGGCCCAACTTTTGAACGGTCAGGAGCGGGCAACCACCATTTGAATAACAACATTCAACTGGCACTGACTGCACAGTGGTTCAAAAATCACTCATTATAACTTAATTAAAATTATGACATTTGTAAAAATTAAAATGTATCTTAAAGATACTTTATAAAAGACATTTAAATAACGATTTCTTAAAACGTTATTTCCATCGATCCCTATTGATAAATATACACAATGTTGGGACTTTGTAGACAACTATTAGCATCAAACTTTCATTGATGTTTTAAGAATATTCAGCATAATTATCGGTGCTTCAATATTTTCTTCTTCTCACATAACTTCTCAATGTGATCTTTGATACATTTAAGTATATTTCTTTAATCAATTTACAATAAATCAAACAATGTTGAGAGCGATCAATTTGTTAACATATTTCGATAAGTTTTAGTATAATTGATTTTAACATATTTCCATATAAGTTATCTATTAGCCGATTTTCCATCTCGCCGATAACCATTCACTTGAGATAAACTTGCCGATATAAGAACTACTAAATTCAGAATCTATTCAAAATATAAGGCTATCGGCAAGATCTGAAAGAAGTAAATGTAAAATTCCTAAAGATAAAATAATGATTATGGTATCGAAAAAATGTATTTGGTAAATAATTATAGATAGTCCTACAGTCACCAGAAATCGACAATAACTAGCAATTTGTAACCAGTGTACTGCCTAGCTATAGAAAGGGTTGAATGTTATATTCCACCTTACACTCACACACACACACACACTTACTCAGATACACACACGCACATTCACTTACCCATAAAGCAAGTCAACGAAGCAGTTGAAAATGTTTGGCATGCAGATATACCGAACACTACGAACTACGAACCACGAACAGGAGAGAAACTACGTAGTGCAATGTGCCAACCCCCATTGAACCATCCCCCTCTCTCTCCCTATTCCTCTCGACAGCAACAGCTACCCCCAAGAGTGGTGGCAAAACAAAAGGATTGCCTGGTTAACTAACAGCGGGCCTATATATTATGGTAGAGTGAGTGAGGGAGAGGGGTGCAAGCTCATTCTCCGGTATGAGAATGAAAGGACGACAGGACGACAGGACGAGGCATATACCGAGTACACAGCGGCAATTAGAGCAAGATAGCAAGCGTTAACTGGTTGCCTGCCAGCCTGGTTGGTTGGTTGGTTGACTGGCGTTGGGCCAAAACTTAACTGGAAATTCCCATTGCCGCCTGGTCTATGGGATAGAGATAAATCAATGACGGAACTTGGAACTTTCGGGAACCCACAGGGCCAACAACAACAACTATACACATTAGAGCCAAGCAGCAAATGTGCCAAATGTTTGCGTCAACCGACACATAAACTGCACCTACCCCTTCAATTATCCAAACGCCTTACCAGCCTACAGTAAACTCACGCACTATGCGCCAAATCGAATATGGGGATAACTCCAATCGTTCCCTAAGAGAAAAGCTCAAATTTCTTAAGATAGTGAGATAGTATATATAAGTATAATCATTGTTGCCAATTTATCAAAATGTACAATATCAATGTTTTTTGACATATACTTATATAAATAACTTAAACTTTAAATTCGTTGGCCTTAATTATTGTACGTCTATTCGATAACTCTTTGAAAGCTCAAGGATCTTGCGCCCTAAAGCTGTACAGTTTTTAATTTCTAATAAAAGCTCTTCTTAAAGTTATCCGTTTACTAAACTTAAATTAAGTAGACTACAACTTTTCCTATTTGCGATGAGCAATTCAAATAATGGTTTAAGAAGCGTTCAACATTTCCCGGAAGCCAATTAACATATCCTGTTATTCTGCCATTATCCTATTGTCTGTTTCCCTCTCCCTTCTGCTTCTTCGCCCACACATTTTTCCAAGTTTCTGACACACAAAATAAAACCAAAACGAATGACCTTGCAAACGAAGCGAATATTTTGCACACAAAAACATGTGTTTTTATCAAATGTCTGTGTGTGTGTGTCTGTGTGTGTGTGAAGGAAATACATCAACACGTTGTTGCCATTGCCAAAAATAGGAGAAAAATGTACAAAGAAAAAGGACAATGACAAGCAGGACAAAGAGACAGTGAGAGATAGACAGAGAGAAAAGTCTTATGGGGGTTGCAAGCACAATTGAAAACGAAAATTAAAACGAAAACAAAAAATGATGGATAAAAGTGAAACAAAAACAAACCGACAAACGATATTCAAATGAAAAAAAAACAATGAAAAATGCAATTGCTGTGTGTATGCACTGAACGAAACGGGGACGAGGGATAGAACGGAGGGGTAACAGAGGGGATAATTGCATTCATCAACGCATGCGCTTAAAGTCAGCGAATGCTGTGAAATGGAAAAGACAGCGATAAATAAGCTCAAGGAACTGGGGAAATTGAACGTTGCAACAGAGTGCGTGGGAGTGGCATCCACTTCTGCTACTGTTGCTGCTACTGCTGCTGCCTCTGCCACTGCCACTGCTGACGTTGCATCTACCAAATGTGCAATTTGTTGTTGTTCAAGCTGAACTTTGAGTTGCAAGTTGCGAGTAAATACAGTGAAAGCATGCCAAGGACAAACAGTGTGAACATTTAGTTATGGCTTAGTTATTCACTAATCAGCATCAATTTAGCAACAACTGGTTTGTGTCCACGCTTAAATCCATCCATTTTTTATCTTTTTTTATTTAATATTTATTTTTACATTTATATATCAACAGTCTTAATAATAGTATGCCAACTCTTACTGTTTTTAAAGCAAAATAAAAACTTGTTTTTAAGAAAACGCGATATCGTCTGATTTCAGCTTAATATTTAAGTAAAAGTAATTATGTATATAGAGGTAACTACAAGATTGTTTTTTATATAGTTATGTAAAGTTCTCAAAATTTAAAAGAAAAGGATTAAGAGTTATTTAATTCGTTTTTATAAAATAAATGTGCTTAAATCGCAAAATTATATAATAAAGTAATCGTTTAACTTTAGTAGTAAAAAATTAACTTTTTTCTTTCTTATTTCTTTAATGTCAACGAAAATCACTCGCCAAGAAAAAAATTTTCAATTAAAAATAAAATTAACATTCGAATTTAAATTTCACAATTAAATCACATATCAAGAAATGTAGACAATTTATTTGAAAATTCTGGAAAATTCGAAATTGCGCATGTTTTAATAGACATGTATCTTGTGGTAAATGCCTATTCAGCGTTAAAATTTGTATTTTATCGATTAAACAACATATTATTAACAAATCTGCATGGTTAATCAATTGAATTTGAAGTAAAATAATAAAATGTGAAATAAAAAAGCGTGGACATTGCTCTATAAGGGCTAAGGGGGGAGCAGAGAGGATCGGCGTGGTTTCTATGGCAACAGTCGCATGGTCTTAACCCTAACCTAGCACAAATTTATTAACTTTGTTTTTGATGAAAGAAGGGGAGAAGGGGAGAGTTCTAGAATCTAAATGAAGTGTGGTCAGTAAAACGATC
The DNA here is from genome assembly GCA_035044365.1 of Drosophila neotestacea. Classification (NCBI taxonomy): domain Eukaryota; kingdom Metazoa; phylum Arthropoda; class Insecta; order Diptera; family Drosophilidae; genus Drosophila; species Drosophila neotestacea. Next base: position 143,687 of record JAWNMD010000051.1, on the reverse strand, counting down.
GAAGATTTCAATAAACAAATCCATCAGGCAGACAGAAAAAAGAGAGAAAACAAATAACACCAAACATGTAAATAAACAATGCAAATTAATTGTGTCGTATCTAACGTATTAACAGCTGATCAAAATCAGAATGGGATTCTATATAACGTGCTCTCAGACGCATGTCTTCTTCATTTCCCTCTCCTCGTTGCGGTTTTGTCACATTGAAATGTTTTTGTTTTTGCTATTGGGCTTTTTTCTTTTTTTTCGGTTCCACCATGTGGCTGGCCACGCATTTGTGTGAGTGCGAGCGAGAAGACCGTTGGGATGGTAAGAGGGAAGGAGTCCATTGATATTTGACCATCAAATGTGGCGATTTAGCAAGCAACAAAGAAAATTCAAAAGTCATGATAGTATGCACCATGCAGAAACAACAACAACAAAGAAGAAGAAGAAGATATGAAATGATTGCAATAATTTAAAACTTACCATTTTGTATTGCCAGTTGTTGTTATCGTTGTTGCTTTTCGTATCGCAATTTACTGTTGCTGCTGCTGTTGTTGTTGTTGTCGTTCGCTGACGATTGGCCGGAAGAGGAAGAGGAGCAGAGAACGCGCGCGCTTAGAAAACAGGCGACGAAACGGAATGACGACGATGTCGATGACGATGACGATGACAGACTGTCGGTCACCAACAAAAAAAAGAAGTGGCAAGAGTCTCGCAAACGCAACAAACGCACACACACACAGAGCTCAGCAGCTATTTATTGAACAATTGTTCGTCTTCAGGCACCAACAACTCGTACTGAGCTCCGTCTTTTTGCCGTTTGCTATTAGCTCCCCGCTTCAGTTGCTGCTTCGGCTCAGAGGCCCACAACACGCGTTTTTCCTTTTTCTTTAGTCTATTTCTTTTGTTTGTTTAACTTTTCTGCACAGAACGCTACGAATGTAATTTGGTTAGCAGCAAAATTGTGGAAATTTCTCAATACAATTGATTGAAAATACGTAAATTTTGTTTTTTGATACGACTGCTTAGCAGCAGTCACGCACACGCACAATAACAACAAAAAAGAGGAAGGAAACAAAAAATTAACAAGCCGAAAACACACGTAACATACGTTCGCAGCGCACGTCGCACGCTAATAAAAAAATATTTATCGATATGTTTGCAAATGTGGGATACTGGGCGAAAATACTAGTTTGGTATTTGCAAAAATATGCCAAAATATACTAATTCGTTCTTAAATAAATTCAAAAGCTTTTACACCGCTACTAAAAATTTTGTAATGTCCATTTTGAAACGCTGACATAAAGAATTACAAGATGTACTGAAAAAATTGTTTTACTACGAAAAGGAATTAAATACCCACATATGTTACATATCGATATTAAGTAAGACCGCCTTTTTGTGCTATCGTTGACAAATACGTTTGCCAGACGACAATTCGCTTGGCAGTTATGATTAAATTGGGAAGTAATAATTTAAAATGTAGGTGCACTGCTTAATTTATATCTAATTTGTTGTTATCTTTAAGAAAATGTTTTATTGGATTAAAAAAAAATTATGTGGCAACGCCGGATGGAATATATTTTGTGTGCCGGTTACTTTTTGAATTATTTTTTTTTGCTAGTTTTATCTTAGCATATAGGGACAAGATAAACTAAAAATATAGTCAGCAACCTTGGAATTCAATGGATTCTAAAAAATAATTCGTACGAAAACTCAAGTCAATTTGTTTCAGCCGCAGTTTTGAGTCCCAAATATTTTTAATGAGTTTCTTCTGAAAATGATTCATTTCTGGAAACCAACGCTGCCACGGTTCAAAGCGGTGGTGGCGCCATCTACTTTTTGTCAGCGCCGCGCCCTACAATGTTGTTTACTTTTAGAACTAGATTCTTATTGAAGTCTGGCAATCTTCTCAAATAATAAATATATTAGGCTATTTACTGAGAAAAAACACAGTCACTGTTTTCGGGCTTAATTGCCAAAATGTGCGCGCCAACCTAATATTCAGTAACATCGTCTGTTCAATAAGCTACAGTTCAAATATCGCTCGCACAAAAAAAAAATCAATTTGCAACAACGTCGCGCTCATCATAAAAACACACAACCGCACAGCAAAAAAAAAAACGAAGGAAAATCTACAAAGTAAACGGAAAATACACTTTAAGGAAAATCGATCGATATCCGTTGTTATTACGGCTTGTTGTGGTAAAATTAATAATTTAGCTGGTGTTATTTTTTTGTTCGTTTCGTTATCGAAAAGTGAAGAAGCCGAGAAGCGAAAAGAGTTGTAAGAAGCACAGAGTGCATAAAAAAGTCGCATGCTCGTTGCCGGGTGTGAGGTGTGAAAAGAGAAGAGTGGAGCGGAAAAAATTAGCAAGGCATATTTAAAATTATATGTGTATGTACATACATACTTATGTTGATATGTATGTACATTGATTTCAATAAAAATCGCAAATATTAATGAATTTGTTGTTGCTGCACGCCAAGGAAACATTGAATCTCTTGAGTATAAAAATAAACCAAACAAATCAACGCCGCCGTCGTTAGCACAGCTAGCAACAAGAGAGAGCAGCATCGCAGCATCTAAAGCAGAGAAAGAGAGAGAGAGCCCCAAAAGCCCCCCTATACATTCTCTCTCGTTAGAACTTTGGGCGTCATCGATATATTCACATATACGTTTTGTTTACGCGAGAGCAAACCCGACACACCCTGCGTTAAAAAAGGAGAGGCTAGTCGTCAGCGCCTGTTTCCCGCCCATCAGCCCTAAAGTTGCGTGTGTGCGTGAGCAAGACCGTGCGAGTGCCTGCTTGTCTGGCGCCTTATCGTCCACAAGAACAACAACAACGATTACTGACCGGGGACCGCTCCTGCAACACAACCCACAAAAGACAACAACACGCCATTGTCATTGCCATTGCCAGTGTTGTTCCTCTTCCTTGTTTTTGACAGCAACCATTAGCGTTTTATGTGACCAACAGCATGGTAAGTACAACAGAGGAAACAACTGGGAGTGGGAGAGAGAGAGAGTGAGAGCTTTCTAACGGACCTGCACCTGCACCTGCGTGTACATTAGTATTAGCACTTTTTGCCGTTTTTCTTTGCCCATCGTTCGCTGAACACAAGGCCGCCGCCGACGCCGGTCCATTAGTTTGAATAGTATGTACATATGTATGTATATGCACAAGTCTCTCTATAAGTGCATACATATATCGTATACCTAGCGATGTGATTTTGGATTAATTGTATATTATTGTGACAACATTAAATAAGGGAGTAGCATGCATACGTACATTCATATATGTATGTATGTATGTATGTATGTATGTTTATCAAATAAGGAGTGACTCGAGGGTACACGTTCACATTCATGGGAGTGCTTTATTACATTTGTTCATACATATATCTTTGCATTTGCATTTCTGTTGAAGTTGAGTGCATCCTAATTTATGCTGACTATCAACATTCATACTTGAAAATCACTGGGGTCAACATTTGATTGTTGAAAATAGCCAGATTTAACAATATAAAGAAAAAGAATAGAAATTTATAAATAAATGCTGAAAAAATCTTAACGTATAAGCACCCAAACACACATGGAAAAAGTAGTGGCCTACGTGCTTTTCAAATTTAAAAAAAAAAACGTTAAAAAATTGTAAAAATAGCTAAATTGGCAACAGTTATAAAAATGCAACTGCAGCTAAACAATTTGAAGTAATACCATGACTGACATCGATACTTTTTGCTTTAAAACTGTCACGAACTTTTAATCGATAATTAAAGCTCACAGGGACACACTGGCTACCGCCAATTGCCGCATTTTGTTGCTCTTTGGTGGTTTTTATTTTGTTGTTGTTACAATGTTGCTTACGCTTTATTTGTAGGCATAATTAACGTGCCTTGATTGTGTACACGCTGGCGCTTATCTAGTGATACACACACACATCCGCACCCACAATCCAGAGTGTATTTGCACTTGTGTGTGCGTGTGTATGTGTGTTTGCACAACCTAGTGTGATAAGAGAGGGGCGGCCTCTTGTACTCGGTAAATTGTACTCTCATCGCATCGGTAGCGCGTGACAAATAACAACAACTAAAACAACAGCAACGATAATGGTAACAGTATTCCAAGTGGGACACAAGTGGACACCTGTTAACCCCAGAAAGGAATGTTTAATAACATTGACTGAATGCTCATATTTTCTTCATACTTATTTTATTAGTCATAAATGCAGAAATTTTAAACGCACAAACACACACGTATGTATGTACACACATACACATACAATGTGTGAATGTAAATGTAGCCGGCGTTTCAGCGTCGCAATCGATGCACAAATTGAATCGAAAACGAAAGAAAGATAGAAAAAAATGAACTTGGGAGTATAGAGAGAGTACTATAGTTGAGTTCGCGTAATCAGCGTAGTGTTGTGTTGTACTTTGATAACATATTTAATTTATTATTATGACTGCGTCTCACAAACACAATCATATGAAGTACACTTATTATGTGTACTACAAGAAACCCGCAGTGCACAACACAACACACACACAAGCACATGCCCCTCTCACACTCTCAGTTGGTAGTTGTTGTAGCCCACTCGCCATTTTATGTGTTTCTCTCTTCGTCTACGTCTCAGTGTAACGGCTACCTTCGAAGTTCAAGCTTCGAAGCTCCCCACAAAACGAACGAACCTAAAAAAAAATAAATAAATAAAAAACTGAACGAAGCCCGCGAAAAGTTAACGAGAGACAAACAGACAGGCAATGGATTATTAACAACAACAACAATAACAACAGTAAGAAACATCAAACAACAACAACAACATGAACAGACAACACAGTGCACGGGTGGGTAACCGTAATTCGGAACTCGTATCTGGTAACTGGTAACATCTGTATGGGGCCTACGTTAACTGGCCCTCTACTAAATAAAAATCTCACACTTTAAGTACAACACGACATCGTCATGTGTCTGTGAGTCTGTGTGTGTGTGCATGTACTCGACATGTACCGACATGTTAAGCGTACACATGTATTCAATATGGTCTCCAGTCTGGATTTCAATTTCGATTCACACGCATTAACCAAATGGGCTTTGTGCTCTTGCCAGCAAAAATACACACTTTAGTATATATGTAAATATATACTAAATACAAATGTACATATCTGATATGCAAATATAAAAGCTGGGTACGTTTTTACGATCGTCTCTCGTTTAATTGCCTGCCTGCCCTGTTCTTAATTGTTGGGAGGGAATTCCATAAACGGATTCAGTTGCAATTCTCAGCTTATGCAATTACTAACTATATCTATAACTACGAGTATATAGCACTTGATTCCTTTTGTGTTATCGGTGCAATATAACACTTTACACTCACACACTCATTCATTTGTGTTTTTTTTCTTTCTGTTTTTCTAACAATGTGTTTTGATTTGTTGCAAGTTTTGTTTGTTTTGTGCGAAACTTCAAGTGAAAAGCAATGTTTTTGTGTTATTGTTATTTGACAACAACAATAGACAATAACAATAAACAACAACAACAACAACAAACAACTGTTGGCCTGTACTCAGTGAAGCGATACGTTTTTCTCACTGCAATTGCTGCATTTACAGGGTATATTTGTGAATATCAAAGAAAGAACTCTACCCCTGTATTAACAATCTTAACTAATCGTGAAATAACATTATCTTTATAGGAAATATCTGAACGTACGCCTTAAATAACTTTCCTCGACACAATTGCTAATCATTCTTCATTGTTAATAATTTTTGGTTTATGAGTCAGGGAGCTCTTATATAAATTTCATTTGATAGAGAATCCATCAAACTTATCTATAACGAATGTCTTCATAGTGAGTTTCCTCATTCTTCGATTGCTTTCCATTAAGGATTGTTGCCCTCAATATCATTTATCAAATCTGAGAAAATCATAAATTAATTAATTAATGATTGTATTCAGTGTACTTGAGTTAATGGAAAAAGCCAAGCTGTAAAAAAGGGTATACGTTTAGTCGAGCTGACTCAAGAACTGATTAAAGCATGCACTTGTTGCTACTACTATTATTATTGTTATTTTCATTGTTCTTGTTATTGTAGTTGGTAATGCACAGTAAAGTCTATTGTTGAAAACGATTCCACTTGGATTTATACTATATATATAGTATATACATGTATGTGCATGTATAACGAGAGTGCTTATCGCAAGTGATTCAGGTTCATTACGCCCCCCAACAGCACAGATTGCAAGTGTTGAGCAATGTTGGAATGTGTAGAAAGATGAGGGAATGAAGAGGGTAAAAAGAAGTGTCCATGAGACATTATTCCAGTTATCTCGCCGGAACTTGCGCTCAACTTGCGAGACGAATCATGTGAATCATCATTTGTCGAGACTTGAATACGACTACTGATAAACTTTGACTGGTATTACATATATATACTAATCATAAATGTACATATATCTATATATAGTTTAAATGCTGAGGATTGTAATTCTTCTATTTAACGTCATCGACATCGTCATCGTCAATTAATCATTAAATTATAAATACTAGCACATGCGTATGTAGTATAAAAGATATTTGTACATATAGTCGTATATTTAACTCGACAGAAAGATCTTGGTTTCTAATGGCCGTTATCAGTAGTTGGCTATAGAATTGTATGAACACCTTTCGTAATCTCCAACGAAACGTGCCAATGAATTCCCAGTAATCATAATCATTTTTCCAGCGCCTCTCAAGTACCAAACCAAAGGTTCGGGAACAGTTTAGGTGTGGTTTGGGATATAGTTGTGATTGTGATTGTAGTTGTGACTCGAGTTAAGATTGAGGTTGAGGTATTGCTGTTCAACCTTGTGCCATCTACCATAATTGATTGGTATTAATATATTAGAAAATTGCAAGTGTCAAGCGATCAATGTACACTTGTTATAATTAATAACTATGACTTAATTTATATTGAACCCTTATACGAACTAAAATTGTATAATAATAGTGTATGTGAATTGATGTAAACTTGGATATTCAACAAACCTATCTGAATTATACAGTATGCGAGAGATATTAATAAAGACAATATAGAATTAGTTATATTGTTATTATAGTATTAATTAAAAATACCCCCTGATATTGAAATTAACTTTACGTAATCAATCTGGATAAATGAACACAAACATACCCATTAGGGCATCACGTTTTGAATGAGCATATCACAATACTTAGTGCCAAGTAGGGTATGACAATTGTACTATCTTGACAAGGACAAGCTGACTAAAATCTGGGATAGTGGTAACCGAAATAGAATTATATGGAAACCAGCACATTGGCATTAACTTTGCTTAGTCACTGCCAATGAGTTGGACAAGTCTTTGGAATATTGGTAAATGTATCTACATACATATATGTATGTGTATATAGATACATATATACAATTTCTTTTGTTTCTTTGATATCATAGTGTACTTAATGTCTCAAAATGTCAATAGGCAAATAGAAATTTCCCCGACAGTGTTGATAGGCTCTTAGCGTTTTCTGTTTTCTGTTTTCTTCTTTTTCTTTTTATTTATTTATTTATTTTGGGTTTTGTCGGGGTCTTTCCCATGTTATGGACGTACGTCATGCTTGTTTCGAAATTTATGCCGAGTTAATTGTATTGACTTGACATGAAGGCTAATTGCCCGAATACCCCTATACCCTGTACATATGTAACGCTATCTCCCTTTTTTTCTCTCTCTCTTTCATACTCTCCAGAGCGGCGTCTCTCAACTGGCTGAATATAAACTATTTAATTGTTAATAACAGTCACAAATACAACAATAACAATTACGACAATTAGAATCAAATCGATGGCTCTTGAACTTTTATAATTATTGGGGGCAAATAGCACTAGACCTCATGTAAATTGATATATGTATATTAAGTATACGCATGTGTGTCTCTGTGTGTATATATCTAAGTATGTGTGTGTGTGTGTGTGTCCACTCTAGTTCTCCAATCTGGGTGCAAACAACAACAAAAACCATAAACCAAAAACTGTTGATGGTTGCTTTTTGAGAGCGTTTGAAGCACTTTGGTTATGGCTTGATACACACGCGATGCTTCTGATAAATAACCAAACACACACTCACACACACACACAATTACACTCTCTCATACTCTTACTATCCATGTGGGTTTCACACTTTACAGTTGTAAATTTCGCCGTAAAATTTAAAGCTATTTCAAAGCGTTTTAAGCAATTGTTTTTAGCTTAGTTTTGTTTCTTCTTTTGGCATTCCTTAAACAATTTTCTGCGTTTTTTGGATGACTGACTAATTGGCAATCAACACAACGCTACAAAGCTGCATTTTTTCTACAGCAAATTTCCATTTTTCCATGACGTAATTAAGGCAGCCTTAGGGTAGAAAAATCTATATGTACATATCTGGATGGAAAGTTTTTTGCTTTTCATTTGAAAGTCATCTGCAAACATCTAGGCCAAAATTCTACCCCTCATCTGGAATGTCTTGGAACTAAACGTTTTGATTTCTGTCCAGTCACAAGTCATGAAAAAGATTCATATGATATAGATTTCTTGGAATCAAACTCATTTGCAAGCTTAACTATTATTGTTATGAACATATCCAAAGAGCATAGTATAAGTATGAATATTATATAAGTATATATATTTATTTATTAGGTTATATTACAACTATAAACTTAATTATAGAGTACTGGCTGCTGAGGCCTTCAATTCTTTTGTTATGTCTAGATTTTATTTATAATATTTGTTTGTTTAAGGAATTTTAAAAACCTGATACATTTTTTGGTGTGGGTTGGGAAAACAATTGTATGGAGACCCCATTGTTATTAAATATTTATTTGAGCGTAGGATGTTCTGAGAGATGGACATTCCTTTAGGATATGGGCTATTGTATTATAAGTATTTATATATATATTACATAATAGGTCAACATGTGAGATTCATAAAAGTAAAATAAAATAATAGATAAAGGACGAATAGTACTATAAAAAAATACATACAGTATATTATATTCCCAACTTAAAATAGTGGTCCAGTTATCTATTTAAAATTGAAAAGAACTTAATTTTTGTCTTATGATTTATTTAAATTGAAGTGTGACTTTATCCTGTTTGATACAATTTATACATACTATATACTAAAATGAAAAAATTGTAATCTACTTAAAATTATGTAATATGATATGGTCAAAGACCAGGCTATCTGGTTACTAGAAATAGTAATGATTCTAATATTTAATAATAAATATATTTAAGGGTATTCCATGACGTTGGCAACCCAAAATCCTAACTAACTGACAATGAGAGATAAAGTTGCAGGTTTGATAGGCCAATTGTTGAGGTATTATCTAAACTTTACTAATGTCAACTAAATATATTTATTTGTAACAGTGACTGTAACTAACTTTTATCTTTATGTACATATTTAGTATAAATGGCGAACAGACTTAATTAAATTTGTATTTTCTTTGTTATTCCAGAAATGACTGCCTCATCAGTGTCCGTGACGGTTTCGAATCTAAGCGAATTAACAACGGCAACTGCCAAAGGCAACAGTTGAAGAAGTCGAACAACACACAATACACAACAAATAACTGCAACAACAACAAGTGGGTGTTGTTTGCAAATCGAAACGAAGAAAAAAAGAAACGAAAATTGCAAAGTGCTTGCTTTCTTTTAAAGAGCATAGCTTAAGTAAACACACACACACAACAACAACAAAAGATACAGTATATAGAATCTAGAAGATACAATCTATAAGACGGAAGATTGATAGATATACAAGTGCGAACTTCCGCCAGCACAAAAACAAAACTCTCTGATTCTCTGATTCATTCAGGCACAAAAAATTACGAACAAACAAAATAAAAAGCACACGCCCTGTCCCTCCTCCAACCCCTCCGCCTACCGAAGATACACAAAAGAAAGGAACACAAATATTTCAAACAAAAATAAACAAATAAGGATAAAATTAAGGAAAACAAATACAACCCCCAGTGAGAGAGAGAGAGATAGAGGTTGAAAGTTGAGAATAAGAAAAAAAAAGAAAAAGAAAAACATTAAGATATATATAATATAAATATATATATACATATATATTTAGAGGTAGACAGTGTGCACTCAATATGATGAACTCGACCACAAAACATCTGCTGCACTGCGCACTCCTCATCACTGTGATAGTTATTTGCGAAGTATTCTCTGGCGGTATTAAGATCGATGAGAACTCCTTTACGATTGTCGATCCATGGACTGAGTATGGCCAGGTGGCCACCGTATTGCTGTACTTATTGCGATTCCTTACGCTGTTAACATTGCCCCAGGTGCTCTTCAATTTCTGTGGATTGGTCTTTTACAATGCCTTCCCCGAGAAGGTTGTGCTCAAGGGCAGCCCCCTTTTGGCACCCTTCATCTGCATTCGGGTCGTCACCCGAGGCGATTTTCCCGAACTAGTCAAAATGAATGTGCTCAGGAATATTAACACCTGCCTAGACACGGGTCTCGAGAATTTTCTCATCGAAGTTGTGACGGACAAGGCCGTACATTTGGCCCAGCATCGTCGCATTCGTGAGATTGTTGTACCAAAGGAGTATAAGACCCGTACTGGGGCTTTATTCAAATCGCGTGCCCTTCAATATTGCCTCGAGGATACGGTGAATGTGCTCAATGACAACGATTGGATTGTCCATCTCGATGAGGAGACTCTGTTAACCGAGAACTCGGTGCGTGGCATCATTAATTTTGTCCTTGATGGCAAACATCCATTTGGCCAAGGACTCATCACCTATGCGAATGAGAATGTTGTCAATTGGTTGACCACGTTAGCAGACAGCTTTCGTGTCTCCGATGATATGGGCAAACTGCGTCTGCAGTTCAAGCTCTTCCACAAGCCCCTGTTCAGCTGGAAGGGCAGCTATGTGGTCACCCAGGTGAGTGCAATCTCTGAACTATAATCCTCAAGAATGTCGAATAATTTTTAAAGAATACCAAAGACGCAAAAAAACAAAAACAAGGAGACACCACGTCGCGACGTTGGAGTCACCGATTTGGCTAATATGTAATTGTATATAGGTTGTAGCCCTATAGGTCTATTTAGTGGGCGTGTATAAAATTATGATGCGACGGCCAAGGATTCGTCCTTTGATTGAGGAAATTTCAACAGCCAAGGCAGCCTGCCTAGTAGGTTGGTCACCAGCAGTTGAAGCGAGGGTTCTAAGGTTCAATTCCTCCATGCATGCATGCCTTTCTTATTTTTTCACACTAATTTTAAATTTTTGAATATAATTTTGACTTTTCTCTTCAAAAATGAAATAGAAAAGATGCAAAAGCTAAATAATTCAAATAGCAAAAACATTCACAGTGCAATATTGGGAAAATTCCATTAAAATCATTTTTATTGTAAATCTAAAGGAAATCAAATTTGTTACTATTAGGAAACAGGGGGTTTTATTTTTCTGAATTGGGTTTAATTCACTTTTCAAATCCTTTTCAATATATACGTAAATGATTCTAAATAAATGTTTTTTTATTTTTATTTTGTTAGTTTCTCATTTTTAGATTTTACTGAAATTGCAAAAGCCTCAATCAAATATATATATATTTAAGTTAAGTCATAAAGATTTCGGTTATGTTTCCTAATGTCTAATTTCTTTTTCCTCAATTGTTTCAGTTTGCAGATTAGAGTTTTCCGAATTAAGCTTTCTAGTTTTATGCTTTAGGTATTCTTAGTATTATTCGTTAGGAGCACTTGAAGAAAAACAACAAATTTGTATTCGTTTCCACTTTGCCTGCTAAGTTGCTTTTCAATATTAACTTGAATTTTATTTTATTTATTTTGCAGACCGGAGCTGAACGTTCCGTGTCCTTTGACAATGGCATCGATGGATCCGTGGCGGAGGATTGTTTCTTTGCAATGCGGGCTTTTAGCCAAGGCTACACATTCAATTTCATTGAGGGCGAGATGTACGAGAAGTCACCGTTCACATTGTTGGATCTGTTGCAGCAACGGAAGCGTTGGCTACAGGGAATACTCCTTGTGGTGCACTCCAAGATGATACCGTTCAAGCACAAGCTGCTGCTGGGCATTAGCGTCTATTCGTGGGTGACCATGCCATTATCCACATCGAACATCATTTTTGCCGGACTATATCCGATACCGTGTCCCAATTTGGTGGACTTTGTGTGTGCGTTTATAGCGGCCATCAATATCTACATGTATGTGTTTGGTGTCATCAAATCCTTTTCGCTTTATCGCTTTGGCCTGCTCAAGTTTTTGGCGTGTGTCCTTGGAGCTGTTTGTACGATACCCGTCAATGTGGTCATCGAGAATGTGGCTGTCATTTGGGGACTTGTTGGCAAGAAGCACAAGTTCTATGTGGTGCAAAAGGATGTGCGTGTCCTAGAGACAGTCTAAAAGGATAACAAAGCACAGCGCAACACAACACAACACACAAATTGCTTTGACAGTAATTAACTGTAATTAACACAAATCAATTAATCAACAAAACAAACAAAAACTAAAAACAAAAACAAAAACAAAAATGGGAAATTGAAATGCAAACCAAATGAAACAAAATAATCGCACAACCTGATGGCAACAGCAGCAGCAGCAGCACTTTATCATTTATCAACTGCATCATCAGCATCTGATCTTCGTTATTTTGTAAGCTTAAGTTGCACACACACCTACACACCTTGCACCTATTGTTGTTTCGTTTTTATTGAGAATCCTTTGGTTTCTGCAACAGAAAAACAAAGTTAAGAGAAATCATCATGAAACACAATTGCCAAAATCGCTAGAACAAATAGATGATACATAGATATACTTATGTATGTATGTTAACATGTATGTATGTGCTATATACAATTTATGAATGTATGCACCGCACACACACACACACATCTATGAGAAAGCAATGTTAAAAAAACCAACAACAAATCAAACACGTTCTAATCGTACAATACAAAAACAAAACAACAACAAATTGAAAACCTCTCCATTAAGTGTAATTTTTTTTTTGATAGTCATTAGAAGAAGCAGAGAAATAAAAGAACAAGCAGCAGCAGAAAATCATAAAAGGAAAGAAGCAGAGAGTTGAAGAAACGCTATATATTTATATATTGTATGTACTATATTATGTAGAATTATTATTATTATTATTATTACATATTATTATTATTTAAAGTTTACATTTAATCTGTGTACATTAATGTATTGTAAATTGATAAACTGTTAAATATCATTCACACCAAAATACCAAACAACAACAACAACCACCCACAACAAACAAACAAACAAACCTTAGACTTTTTTGTGTACTTACATATATGTATGTATGTTTTATGTATGACCTAATTGTATATGTATGTATAGCTGTAAACACACACACACACACGCACATAAACACGAACATCGCCATAATATTAGCAACAACAACAACAACTATGTACAACATTTTGAGTTCGTCCTTGCGTTGTTTGAGCAAAAACCAAAAAAAAAGAAAGAAGAAAAAAATAGGAGCAAAAATTGCTTTTCATTTGTTAAACATTTCGTATTTATTATAAACACACATACATAACATACACAAACTATAATGAAACCGATCAAAGTTGGCTTTAACTTTACGAACACACACACACACACACCTACAACTACACCTACACCTACACCTACACCTAGAAGCGCACGGTGTGAATGATATTTTATATCGTGTTTAAGATCTGTTCTGGTCGCGGCCTGTCGAATTTTGCATTCATTTATTAACTTATGTACTTATATACATAATCTGTATATATATATTTTTTTTATGTTACTGTTATTGGTGCTTTTGAGAGAAACACATACACGCTCACTCACACACACACAACATACACACCCCATACACACTTGCTTAGACAACAGCCCAAAGCCGCCACCAGAAGTGAGTCGTGATCCCTTTCAAAACACATAAACCACCCATCTACCCACTCACACACACTCACACACACACACACACACACACACACACTTCTTACACATACACATTAACAAAATAAAACTGTTTGCAAATGAAAAAAAAGAACCAAATAAAAAACGATAATAAAATGAAAAGTATATGAAAAAAATAATAACATCTTGCGTCTTTGCATTTGATAGTTTGAAATGAAAAATATGACAAAAACATTTAAAAAAAAAGGTTATTTCAAAAGGTCAAAGTGCGTTTCGATCGCAAGGATTAACTCTATCGATTGGCATTAATGGATATAGTGGTCATCCAAGGATGACTAATAAAATGTGTTATATTTGTTTTTTAGAAAAACCGTTATATCTCCGCCATTTAAAGGATTTTAAGGATGTCCTTTGGTCAGTTGCTAGTCCTGATTAAGGCGCTTTTTTTGACATAGGACTCGTCAGGATACGACAAGGATATAGCAAAGTTGCATGATCTCTGAACATGCTAATTTGGCTGTTTCAAGGACTTTCGTCCTTTTGAGGACATATTCCGATGAAGGACAGCAAGGACAGTGTATATGCCAAAGGACATCAAAATCGTCCTTTAAATGGCGGAGATATGGCGAGTTTTCTGTTTGAATATGATGTCCTTTAAAGTTTTTTTGCTCTTACTCCGCCATATCCTGCAGGATTTGGACAGGACATGTCTCGTTCGATGCGCAAGGACGAAATCTATCGATCGGCATCAACAAATTGTAGATCCTGCAGGATATGGTCAAGCTATGAGCAGAAAACTAATAAAATGCGTTATCCTTTGAAGAAAATTAGCTCTAGCTCGGCCATATCCTTGCGCATTTTGACAGGACATGTCTTGCTAGATTCGCAAGGACGAAATCTATCGATTGGCATCAAAAAATTATGGGGTCATCTAAGAATCCGACACTTGTAAAATTTCAGTCTCAAATCGCTGAGAAACAGGACGAAAACAGAAAATCCGTAATATCTCGGAAACTACAAGGACGATTTGGATATCCTTTGGCCAGATGATAGTCCTGGATGAGACAATTTTTTTGACACAGGACTCGTCAGGATACGCAAGGATATAGCCGAGATATGGGCAATTTTCTTTATACAAAAAAGTCCTTGTAACTTGGCTGTTTGAAGGACTTTCGTCCTTTTTGTTACTGATTCTGACTGAGTACAACAAGGACTATCTGTGGGCTAAAGAACATCATTATAGTCCTTCAAATGGCTGAGATACGCCGTAATTTTGGCCTTTTGACCAATTTTTGCATACTTACCCCTTGGGGAACATTTTGGGAAATTTTTTTGTCTGATCCTGGAAATCCTTGAATGCCAATCGATAGTCCTGCCAACGGTGATTACAAAAAGGTATGTCCTTTTGAAATCCTGCAGGATATGGCCGAGCTAGAGCTTAAACAAATCTAAAATATGATGTCCTTTAACGTTTTTTTGCTCCCACTCCGCCATATCCTGCAGGATTTGGACAGGACATGTTTCGTTCGATGCGCATGGACGAAATCTATCGATCGGCATCAAAAAATTTTAGATCCTGCAGGATATGGTCGAGCTAAGAGCAAAAAACTAATAAAATGTGTTATCCTTTGAAGAAAATGAGCTCTAGCTCGGCCATTTTAAGGACGATTTTGATGTCCTTTGGCATTCACACTGTCCTTGCTCTGCTTCATCGGAATATGTCATCAAAAGGACGAAAGTCCTTGAAACAGCCAAATTCGCATGCTTAGAGATCATGCAACTTTGCTATATCCTTGCCGTATCCTGACGAGTCCTATGTCAAAAAAAGCGCCTCAATCAGGACTAGCAACTGACCAAAGGACATCAAAATAATCTTTAAAATGGCGGAGATATAACGGTTTTTCTAAAAAACGCTTCGCTGAAAAGTGGCGCCATCCATGGTCCGTTGTCGAAACTATATTTTTAAGTGGCGCCATCCATGGTTCGGAGCCGGAACTATGGCGGATTTAATATCAAATTTAATATGTTTATTTGCTTTCTCTTTCACATCTGTGCCCAGAGATCGAAAAGGATAAATATATAAAAAATAATCACTTAAACTACGCAATAACTTATGAAAACTAACAATATAAACATATATGTATATACTAGAATGTTTTATAATAATAATACATATACGCTAGAGCTTGGTTATCGAGGATTTAGAAGAACTTCTTTTTAGATGAAGGCGTATTAAAGGTCAGCTGAGGAAGCCTGTAGATGAAGAAAGAAGCAGATAGAAGAAATTAAAATTCGTTTGCTTACGAAAATGTCGTTGAACTTACATGGACATCTTGGAGGAGGTCACCTCCATGATTGAATTGATGTTTAACAAAGGCCCAGAGCTGTGTGCATTTCGCGTGTCCACATCCGCATCCGCATCCGTTTCAGCAGTCTCATTCTCATCAACGTTTGTAGTGGTGCTGATGTTCTTCGGCGAAGGAGTGCTTACGGTAACAGTTGCATTCTGAGCCATGCTTGGCTGTGAATTCTCCTTATCGGCATTGTTATCTGAATTCTCAGGATTGCTGCAATTGGCGTTACAACCACAGGAACTGCCACAACCTTTACCGCTGGCAAAACAACCGCATCGTTTCGTGTCACATTTTGTGCGACATTTGCAACGTTTGGAAGCCTTACGCTTCTGATCCGAACTCGTATCCATAGTGGTGAAGTTGGGATTGGAGGTATCCTGGTTGTCGTTGCTGGGATTGCTGTTGTTTGGATTGTTATTGGACATTGTGGAAATTGTGCTTGCATTCTGTTTAATAGATGAGAAAATGCTTGATTAGCTGAACAATTTACAATAGTAAATATGAGAATTACCTTGGAACGCTTTCTTCTTCCGGGCACCCACTCGGTATCGTTGCCTAAGGTATCGTTTAACTCGTCGTGTTCATCACTGTCGCTAAAGATCTCAACAACTGAATCATTTTGTGCCGTGCGCTTCTTCACCTTTCTCGTCTCCGATTTAGACTTGAGCTTATCGAGCTCTTTCTGCAGCGCCTCCTTTGTACGCAGCATCTCCTCGATAATCTGCTGTCGCTCCATGTCCTCAGGCTTATCATTCTCATTGCCTCGGGACGTATGTGTGCTGCGCAATAGGACAGCAACCTTCTCCTCATAGTTGCGCTGTTGGTTAACCATCAACTCGTCATGATTACACTCGGCCTGGCGTAAACGCTTGACGAGCTCATCGTGCCGTTGCTGTGCCTCATTCAACTGGCTACGCTGCTCATCCAACAGCACCTTCTGCTCCATAATGCCTTGAGCCTGTTCTCGTCTTTGTTGCACAAGACTCTGGAGCAGCTGTTTGCTGATTGCACGCGATTCGGCAATACTCTGAACTCTTTCGCATAGAGCACGCATACGACTGTCCAGATCGTTGGAGCAGACTTTTTGCTGAAGATCGGCTATCTGGGCATTACGCATCTCCAGCTCCTCTTTAAGGCTGGCCAGCAGCTGAGCCTGCTCGTCCCCTAGTTGCGGTTGCTGCTGTCTAATCTCATTGCAATGAGTATTGATGATAGCTCGATCTTCCATCAACTGTTCCAGGCTGTGCTCGGCATCGATCAACGATAGTATCACTTCCAATTCTCGATCCACCAAAGCATCCAGCTTAGCTGCTCCCGGTTGATCTTTGGCATATCGCTGACGTTGCGCTTGCGCAGCTCTTTGACGCTCCAAAGCATCCTTTAGCCTAAAAGATGATTAAATATACATTGTTCAAAATAGAAAAGAATGTCGATAAGTTATCAGTATGGTCTTACCGCTTGTTGCTGGCCGTTGCCTCCTCGAACTTGCGCTTAAGCACCTGACGCTGCTTGGCATGTAGGGTCTCCTGGCGAACCATTTCGCTCTGCATCTTGCGATCCTTGCTCTTAAGCTGTGTCAGCTGCTTTTCGCTCATCAATTTCCACTGGCGGAAGCGTTCGGATTCGCCACGCATGGCACGTATTAGCTTCACTTTGGACTCCTTCATGGCGCGTATTTCGCTGCTTAAGTTCTGAATCTTTTCGCGCTCCTTCTCGCGCATCTTAAGCATATTTGATTGCTGGACCATCTTGCGTCGCATATCGGCAACTTCATGTTCTAACACTTGCAATCTTTTTCGACGCTCCTCGGCCAGCTTGGCGGATGTATCTTTTTGCTTTGTACTCCTCAGCTGATCCATGAGATCACGTCTCTCCGCCTCCAGTTGTTCGATCTTTCCTTGATATTGCTTGAACTTCTCATCCATGCCATCGTCCTGCAACTGAAAGAAATTGCGCGTAACGCGATCGTGTAGTTCCTGCTTTAAATCCAGCTGACGATTAATACTGCGAAGTTCTCCATTTAGATTCAGCTGTTTCATGGTATGCTCTTCTGTTCGTGACTGCATCAGCTCGTGATTCTCGTCAGAGCCAGAGTTCGACTCCTCATTGACACTGACGCCGCTGCCATTGAAGCATTCCTTGCGATGCGTCTGCAAAGCGCTTTCAGTTTGCTGCAGCTCCTCGTCCACGAACGTCACCAGCTGTGTGATTTCTTTCAGTTGCTGTTGCCATTGTGCATCACTCTGGGATTGCTCCGCAAGCACTTCAGTCTTTGGCATAGCTGTCTCAGTCAGTTTCGCCTTCAATTCAACCACATGCGCCTTCAGCTTATCGTGTGTCACTTCTGCAATGTGAGCACGCATCTCATTCTCGGCGAGATCGATCAGTGCTTGTTGTAGCTCCTGTTGCAGTCTTCGATTCTTCTTCTCAATGCGCGCATTCGTCTCCTGCAACTGTTGCAGTTGCTCACTAATTCGCTGACCCTCCTCAGCCGAGCTCCCAGTTGGAAAGTCAACTCCAATGCTGCCTCCACCGCCTCCGTTGATCAATAGCTGCATTCGCAGCTTTTGTATGGCATCTTTTAGCATCATCACTTCAGCAGCATGAGGATCCAAATTTACAACAGGCTTGTTCTTGATTTGCAACGCCCGATCCGCATATCTCAGTGTACTGAGGGTCTCTCCCACATTGTAGTCGGCGGGACTGACGCAGGCAATCATTAAAGTTATTGAATTGCCGCCCAAAGAATCCTGCAACAAGCGCGTCAACTTTGACTGTCGATAGGGTACATAACCTCCCGTTTGTCCAGCTGCAAAAGAAATGTTTGTTAGTTGCAATATCATTGAATGAATTTAAGTAAAGTACTTACAACCCAGCACGTTAATGACGTTGCCCAGCGCAAGCAGACCCTTGTTGATATTCACGCCTTCCTTGAAGCGATCACCACAGGCGAGGGTCTTTGAACATCGCTCAGATCCAGCGAGATCCACCAAATTGAATTTAGACGTAGTCACACTTTTTCTAAGGAAGTAAATGGATACATTATTATCATGTATATACTCTATACTCTCTACAAGGTTTTATAAAAGGGGGATTAGTTAACGGAGGACAACTTACTGGCCCGTCTTGTTGGTGGCAATCACAGTCAATGTAAAAATGGCATGTGATCGAGATGAAGTCTCGTTCATTGCGGTTGAGGCAACAGCTCGACCTGAGGAGCCGCGCATCAGTTGATCGGTCACTTGTTTGGCCTCTGTGACCTCCACCTCCGTGAGACCCGGTATGACAATGCGATTCTTATCCTCACGTATGTCCACGGTGCTCTCCTCACGTTTATTGGATGAGAACAGGTCATAGAATTGCTCCTGATAGAGTTCCACAAATGAGCAGGTGACTTTGAATTGAAATACCTCTTCCATGGCCGCCGTCTCTTCGAATATATCATTTACGGCACGTGGTATAACGCCAACATGCTCATCCATAACTCCATCAAATGCCGTTCCCATGGTGTACGTCTTTCCAGATCCCGTCTGACCGTAAGCCAATATCGTAACATTATAGCCTTGTAGAAGTTTTTTTAACTTGCTGCGCACGCAGCTCTCGTAAATATTCTGCTGGGTATCGCTGCTGTCAAAGACATAATTATAGGTGAAGGAATCACTGCGATTCACAGTCACCTGTGGCGTCCCATCGACGGCACGTTGCACGGCAATGCGGCAGCCTCGCTCCAGTTCTGACTTTACCAGCGGGCGCACGCGCAATGCAACTGCCACGGAATCTGACATATTGAAGGCACAATCTGGAAGTTGCAAATTTCAGCAATATATTCATTTTTATCTACAACAAGTATAAACGTAATGCTAAGTTCACATTGCGCCACAGAGCATCTGAGCAGATGTAAACGTAACAGAAGTAGCGCCATTTTTTTAGAAGACTTACTTATACTTCTTTATTAATGCAATTCAGCTTTGCAACACTCGGACGCCACAAACACAACAAATATCCTTAATTAAACACTAATTGAGTTAATACACACGTAAAAACAAAAAGCAGTCGCCTGTTTAGTCGCACCGCTTAACAAATTCGAAAAATGGTGGCGGCGTCAGTGAGTTGCAGCCCTGGCACTCAAACAATGTGTACACACTCGCTCACAAATTTAGCACTAGGTCGATAATCATCGTTATACGTTATATATTAAATGATTGTCATAACAAATATAACTAGAGTCACATAGTTTTCATAAATTATAAAAACTAACAATTTTAAAAGAAAATGGGGAAAATTTTGCTGCATAATAGTAAACAGCCCGACTATTGCGATAGCGCATATATCGATAGCTCCAGCTGAATAAATATCGATGTAATTGACCTAGAAACCTGTTTCCCAAGCTGTATAACTGGCAAAAAATTCAAATTTATATCGAAGCAAAATACGTAGCAGCTGCAATCCACGATTCTTTAAGATATAATTTTAAATAAAACACAAAAATTCTAATTGTTATAGTACTTGTGATCAGATCTATTAGTTGCAAAATGATTTACTATCGAGTATGGTGGGGTAATACCCCTATTTATACGCATTAACATGATATACTAGAGATTTGCTGCAACTGATCACGTCTGATGTACACCTGTGGCAATGTAAGCATGCTCAAATCGTTATCGATACGATCGAGTTCGTGCTCCAATTCGATTTTCAGGTTACGCACACGCAATGTTCCCATTGAGATGGGCAATCGATTGTATTGCCAGATGAGATCTCTGTAGCGCGCCTGCGCAGCTTGAAGCAATGCTACGCGTTGTGGTTCTGTTAGTAGCACCTGGTCCTGGTCTCTTTCTCGTTCCCGCTCCCGTTGTCGTTCCCGTTCCTCGACTGCCTTTATTGCAACAGCCGTCTTGTCGGCTCGGATGGATGCCTTCGAACGGCAGGATGCATTTGTACGAGCGCTAAGTGGTTGATCCAGTTGAGGATTCTGTTCCACATCTGTGATGTCCGGTATGGACAGCTGCATCACATGGGCTGATGACTTGCCTGAACTTATTGATAACCTATCATCGGCATCGTCATTGACAGCGTCAGCGTCAGCTTCCTTCTCTATCTTTGTTGGCTTCTCCTGCTGCTGAGTCTCGGCACAAGACATAACTACGTCCAATCTTCGGGGCAGAGTGCCCGCCCGTGTAGTTAGCACCGTGTGGTAGCTGCTACGTTGTGCGGGCAGTTTGCCCAGTTCAAAATTGGATGCAGTGCGTCGTAGACCACCAGTATCGTTATAGCCACTGCCTGAAAAGCTGGCCATTAACAGCGGCTCATCCCCCTCGCTGCAACCGCGTAGCAATTGAGCCTGTCCCTGTCCATGTCCGTGCTCCGTACACTTGAGCAAAGCTGCATTGAGGAACTGCTCATCACTGATGTCCTCCGTTTGGATTTCCTTCTCCGAACTGTTACGCCTCTGCGCCTCTGCATAATAGTCTCTCCCAGCGCGTCCTCCTTCGATGAGACGACGCTGTGTCTCGATCAAAGGGGGCGTGACGGCACGGTGTCCCATTGATGCGGTTGTCGGCAACGCATAGCTGGGTGACATCCTTTTGCGTCGCATCGTCAACATGGGTGTCTGTTGGACCAGCAGCTTATTTTCGCGCAGAAAGTTACGCTGTGTTGTGACCCCTTGGCCCAGGACAGAAGATCGTTTCATCCACATCAGGAGTAGGAGGTACGAGAGTACGAGGATTAGGAGGAAAAGGAACAGGACGCGTTTGAATTGACAAAATACAAATACAAATGTTGCAATTGTACAAGAGAATTAAATGTATAAACAACAAAAGTGTAAAATTCAATGAACAAAATAATATACTGTCAAAATAATATACATATTATTCTCATACTACAGGGTGCCCTTTTTTTCAGGTGTCTTTTTCTATTAATAATTTAAATATTGTAATACATATATTGATAAAAGGTATAAATGATTTAAATATTGTGGTATGAATTATTGGAAAAAAGAGAGAAATGTATTACAGTCTAAATTTTGATTTGCTATATCATATAGCTGACATATCCAATCTTTCAAATAAAGAATTGTATATATTACTTTTCTTTATTAAAATTTAACACCTTTTGCAACTATTTATAATTGACGCTGAATGAATTTGATATGTATGCCATCTCGAAAGCGTAACACCATCTGAGCCTGCAACACGGGTTCCTCCAAGGGATCCCTCAGCTCCAGCTGGAAATTGTTCACAATGCGAACTGTGAGGACTTTCATTAAGAGCAACGAGTATTTGCGTCCAATGCACACATGGGGACCTCCCGAAAATGGTATATAGCTATAAGGTGGAGGAGCTGTCATCTGATCATCCAGCCAACGCTCTGGTTTGAATTCATAGGGATCCTTAAAGTACCGTGCATCATGGGCCAATCCATACATGTTGATCCAGAGTGTGACGCCGGCGCAATAACGACGTCCCCCAATTATTGTCGACTGTGTCGTCTGGCGTCCAGTGGTGGGCACAATAGTGTACTGCCGCAACACCTCCTTGATTAATGCATCCAGATACAGCAGCTGATTGAGTGCATCAAGATCATCTTCACCTCCAGGTGGCAAATCTGCAAGTTCAGCGTGCAGACGCTGCTGGACAGCTGGATGCTTGGCCAGCGCGTAAAGTACAAAACCCATGGAGGCTGTTGTGGTGTCTACACCCTGTAAATAAATCAAATATTTAACGGACAAAGTAAAAAGCTGAACTACTTTGTTACTCACTGCAAAGACGAATGTGTTGATCTCGTCTCGTATTTGCTGTCTGCTAAGCGGCGCTGATAGCAGTGCGTCAAGCAGTATACGAGCTTTTCGTTGCACCTGTTGCTCCTCTTGTTCCATTTCCAGTTTCAGCTGCTTGACACGCTGCTCTATGACCTGCTCCATGATCCTGTGTATCACTTGAAGCTGTTTGCACAGTTCACGCCACAAAGCAGTGCGTTTAAATACAAAATCAGACGCCAAGATTGGATTAATCATGCGCTTAAAAAGCATTTCACCGCTGCGATGAAAAGCAGCCACTATTGGGGAGTGCTCTGCTTGTTGTGTCTGCAATTCGTAGCCCATGGAGGTGTCTAATCACAAGAAACAATAGCATTTACTACAGTTTATAGATAGTTATACTTGAAGAAGCTGCTGCTTACCCACAATTGCGTCTAGGAGGCAGGCAAAAAGATAATCAGTTACCTCAATAAAGGCGCCATTTGTCCGCCGTAGCTTGACCACAAGGCGATCCGCATGTTTGCCTACATTAGGCGCAAATTTGCGTAATAGCTGTGGCTGAAACGACGGCGCTAATAAGCGACGCGTTGTGGCCCAATAGCGACCATGGCTAATTAATAATCCATTGCCTATGAGAGGCGACAGTTGTTGAAAAGTGTCTGCTTTGCGCAGTGTTGAATCAAGCAGTGCTTGCTGTGTCTCCTCGGCGGTGTGCAGGAACACCCACAACTGTGGTCCCAGCCAGAGGCGATAAGTGTCGCCAAAGCGTTCACGCAGTTCTGTAAACACCAGAAAGATGACTGCCACAACAAACTGGAATGCTCACACTGCTTGTCACACCTGTACTCCCACAACTTACACTCTGGCTTCAGTTTTCCAATCATCTGTGCATTGCCAAGCAGTGGCATAGCCCATGGACCAGCCAGACTGCTTCCCAATATGATCAGTTGCCGATTGCGCCAGAGCAGCAGCAACAATGTCAATCCTAGTAACAACAATATTAGATCCATCCGTTCGTCGCAATTGTTGAGAACTTATTAAATGTTGTGATGCGCAATTGGAATTGAAATTGTAACTATGCGTTCAATCAGTTGCTGATTGCTGCTAATCAAAAAGCGATATCGATGCATATTAATCCAATTGAGGATTTAGATTGCAGTTCAGCGTACGTTTAACAGCGCTTCTAGTTGATCTACTGCTGTTAACTGAGCAGATCGGCTCAAACAAGCAGTTGCAAAATAAGCTTACGCTTAACAGAACTGTTGACAACAGCTGCTAGCAAAAAAGTTGTATTAAATTAGAATTATAAGGTTTCTTAAGTTATTAAAACACATTGTGTGTCTGGCAATAGAGATTATGAATGCTCGCATATCTTTCAGTATCTTATCTTGCGGTTAATACGGCAGTAACCAGACAATAATGAACATTAACTTGACCGACTGCAATCTACTCTGTTATGTTAAGTGAGACTGCTAACAAAGCAGTTCAAAAAAGATGCGCAAAGAGATCAAACCAACAAAACTTAAAAATACAAAAACTGAGCCGATTTCCAAACTGAATGTCCATTTCATCGAAACTTGATCTCCAAAAGAAAAAAAGAATTTCGCAAAATCGGATCAATGTATAATATAGCTGCCATTGGACATGACCGATTGCTCAAAAATCGACTTTAAGCAACATTTTTAGTAGAATACAGATTTGAGGAAAAACTTAAAAAATTGTTGAATACATTTGTAATATGGTTTATTCAATAATATATGTATGTATGGATGTATATATATATACTTTTTAGGTTTTCCATTTCTTGTTATTTGTTGTTTGTTGTATGTTTTTCAAATATGCAGACACAAAAATTTGTAATAAGTATAGTTATTATCATTTGTTTTTTGTTTTTTGTTTTTGTTTATATATATGTATATAATTATTCGTTTTTCATTTCGTTTCGTTTTTCGTTTGTTTTATTAGCTATGCTCGTAATGTGTGTATTTTTGTTTTGAATGAACCTTTAGCTTCATTTTATTGTTGAAAATTGTTTTCATTTGCCATTTGCAATTTGATTAACACATATTTTTAACATTTACAACGAATATAATTTGTGTGTTCGATTTGATTTACCGTTACGTCACGTTATGTACATATGTATTGTATATATATAAATACATATGTTTTCATTAAAGCTACAATAACTCATGGGCTGACTTCTCTTCTTTACATCCTCTTCCCTTCTATTCCTATATATTCTTCTAATCGTCCTTCGGTATTTGGTTTATTCACGCGTTTCTGTTGTGGGCTTGTTTACGATGGTTTTCTGTTTTCTGTTTTCTTTTTGTTTTTTGTTTTGTTGTTAAACTCGTTATTTGTAATTAATCAGCAATATTTTAACAATACTTGGATAGTAATACAAAAGTTAAATATTTCTTGTATATATATATATACTATATATAACTTTATATTCGATATTTATTATATCAATATTCGATAAGAGCTTTTTGCAAAAGTAATTGATTTGATAATTATCAGAATTTCATTATTTTACTTTCTTGCTTTGTTTAGTGCGCTTGATGTTCCACATAAATATATATGTATGTATATCTATATTAATATATATGTATCATAGTGTCAGATTTTGACAGTCGCTTATATTATGGCTCTTTGGTTTCCGTTTCCGTTACCGTTTCCGTTACCGTTAATCGCATCAATTTGTTATCGATAATCGGCAGACGCGATCTCTCAACTGGGAAATGAGAATTGAGAACACTGTCTATAATTTATGTATGTATGTATATTTTGTTTGTTTATGTATAGGTATGTATATATATTTAATAATGTATATGCGTTTACTAAGTTTGGGCTCTTGCCAATAATAACATTTTCCGTTTTGTATTGTTTTGTTTTGTTTTTGTTCTTCTTATATTTCACCGTTTTTAAAGTATTTCGAAATACGAATTTGAATTCGAGTTTCGAGTATCGAATTGATTATTAAATACAATTGTAAAATGTCTAATTAAGTAGTTAATAAAGCGTTTTTCCTACTTGGTGTTTGGGTTTGTTTGTTTTCAAGTTTTCAAGTTCTTCTTTTCGATTTCGTATTAAGAGGTTTTCTGTTTTGTTTCTTATTTGCATTCGGTTCTTCTATTTGGATAATTTCAAATACTATTTGAAGACTTTGAATCCATTGTTAAGTACAACTATATGTGTATTAGTTTAATTAGTTATTAATTAATATAAGCGTTTGGTAATTTGGTGTTTTTTGATTTGCTTGATGTTCTGAGTTTCCTATTCGCCATCAAATACATTGTTATTATTTTATTTGTTGCTTGTGCTTTGGCATTACTTGCATTCCAGTTTGATCGTGTTGATCCAGTTGTATATCCAGTTTGTTCAGTTGTATCCGGTTGTATACCCATTTCCATATCAATTGATTACATAGTTTTCTATAAACGTATATCTAAATTTGCGTTTCGATTTCTTAATTGTTTTCGATTCGATTTGAATAAAGGCTGTGCGATTGCCCATTAACAACTTGCACAATTATGGATTATATATATATTTGATATAAATATATATATGTATATATAGTATAAATAGTATATCGAGTATACGTAACTGTACATGTAAATACTCTGAAGTATGTTGTTTTCAAAAAAGTTGTTTCGATTTCGAATTCGATTTCGTGATTTTGTTATTCTTTGTTGTTGTTTGGTTTTTTTCATTGAGAATCAGGGCAGTTTAGAACTAACACTAAAGCTACAAACTCTATTAACAAAACTTCCTTTTGATAGTTCGATATTAAAGCCAGGCTTCATCATTACATAATATACATATATGTATGTTATATATGTACATATCTGTATGTATGTTATATATACTCGTACTAGCTATTTATGAATGTGCGTTGTAATATAACTATCTCAAGTAGCATTTTTATATATAAATATATGTATATGTCTATGTATATTTTTTTACAATTGTAAAAGGGACTTTTGACATTGCTTATGGAATATCGTAGAGGTCAGAATAAGTTAAAGACAAGCGTATCTAATACTATATCAAATACCAAAAACCAATTCAGAAAAATCAAATTTATAATAATAAAAAAAACAAAATTATAAGAATACCAATTGAAATCGAGATTTGAGATTTGAGATTAGGCATGCATGCACTTCTTTGTGATTGGTTATTGTTTTGGAAATTGGGATTTAAGTAGAACTATATAATCGTAATCGTAAGCGTAATAAGTATATGCATTAAATGTAAGATCTTTTGGAGTTGCTGAACACGTTCATGCTTTTATTGTTATATTGTTGTTAGATCCTTGCAGTATCCATTTGGTGTTTATTTTGGTAATTTGCTCTCATATTTCTCTTTTATATTTTGTTGTTATTATTCTTACTATGGTTGTTGTTGTTGTTGTTGTTGTGGGGGTAAGTTTTTGTTCTCTAATAATGTATTTAACAAGGCCTAGCCTGAGGTCAAGTGCTAGATGATTGGTTACAAATTTCGATGTTAACAGGATTATCTAAAATGGGAGTTAGTGAAAATTGGCAGCGTCGCTTTTTATGGTGCTTGGTGCTTGGTGTTTGGTGTGCAATGCGGCAACAACGCCGCGCATGCTGCATCTTTCTATATAAATTCTATAAAAAATAAAAACAAATACTAAAGAAATCATCATAATAAAAAGATAATATCAAAATAAAATAAAACGATTATAACAAAAGTAAAAAATAATAATATTGCTTTCGATTTGCATTTGAAATGATCGCATATAAATGGTTTTATTTCATGTATAAATACAAATATAATTTGTGTTTTTGTTTTTGTTTCTTTTCTTCTTTCTTTCTTTCTTTAGATTTTTCCATTTTTTTGTTTTCGTTTTGCAAAATCAATAACAGCTTATAACACTTACGAAAAGCGTAAAATAAAAATTACAAAATTATTATTTTTAATTGAAAATTGTTTTCTGCTTGTTTGTTTGTTTGTTTGTTTTTTATCTCTTTTACATTAACTAATTAAAAATGTTTGCTCTGTATGTGTGTGTATGCGTGTGTGTGTGTGTGTGGGTTTGTGTGTGGCAAATTGTAATAAAAATTTAAAAATATGCATGTAAATACATATGTGACATGCTTGTTTATTGCATTTATCGATAACTTCTTCCTCAAATAAATACACATATGAAATAAAATAACAGTACACACACACACACATACACACACACTTACGCATACACACATCAATAATATGAAATTGTAGAATTAAAAAAAAAACACACACATGTATAGTATAATGTAAAATATATATGTATAATAAATTTAATTATAATTATAATTATAATAATAATAATAATTCCTAAATCGATTATCATTTAAAATGTAACACAATAAATTTGATAAGTTATATTCGTACGTCCGTATATAAAATTAAAGCAAAATACATAAATCAATCAAAAATGAGAGAGAAACAATATACAGAATACAGTTACAGTTACAGTTACACTTATACATTACGTTTACAGTTACAGTTACAGTTACACGTTACAGTTACACGTTACACTTAGTACAGTTAAGAGACATTATTGGAAACAGCATTTAAACAAAAATGTTCACATATGTAGTTAAAAATTGGAGGTGTGGGGGGGGGGGGGGAGACGGTACAATTTAAAAATGTTTAACAATAGAAACTTATGCACATAATCATCTTAAATTAAATTGTTTATGCTTATTTTCATAGGACAAGGCAAATGTATAAATATTTCAATTTGAATTGTTGTAAATATTGTAGTTTTTGTGTGTTTTGTCTGTTTTGTGTTGTTTTGTTTTCTCTTGTTTTGTTTTTGTTGTTGGTATTTTGCCTTGTCTGCAATTTGATTGATTTCTTATGCGCTTGCCGCTATTCTGTTCTACGTTTTATCTGTTCGATTACACTGTTATACACTATCCTATGCTATTCTGTTCTGTTCTGTTCTATTCTGTTCTGTTTTGTTATATTCTGTTCTGTTTTCATTCTGTTCCGTTTGACGCCGTTATTTGAATCACAATCAACGCTTTTTTTTAAAACTTCTTTTCTTTCTTTTTTTATCAACACTTACAACACTAAAACAATATGCTCCTCCTCATGCTGATGGTATTTGTGATCAGGTCAGATCAGATCTGATCATGTACATATATACTGCACATATATGTATTTTTTATATCATCACTTACAATTCTAACAACTAGGGGGCTTGGTTGCAGGCGGGGAGAGCAGGGGAACAATTACAAAAAACTAAAAACCAAATCAAATAAAGGTTTCGATTGTTTTGTTTTTGAAAGTACACACAACAAATTACAATACAAAAATCATATCAAGTGTTTTAAAACAGAATTTAGAAATTGTTTTGCGCTCTAACTTTGTTACAGTTATAAGGTAAGAAAGTGCGTGCGTATGTGTGTGAATTTTGAGTGACTGTGTGTCTTTGTATGTGTATTAAATAGGAATTGGGTATCAATATTTGAACATTTCTCTATATTTTTCTATATATTTTCGACAATAAGTTGCAATTGTAAACAGGTTACAAATTGTAAACAGGATTTTAAATGAGCTACTAAATTAAATTAACTATTTTCTGGCATTCCTTTTTAAACCTGTATGATCTTTCATTCGATTTAAGTGCTAATTTAAAATTTTCTTTTCTTATTTGAAGTATTTATAATTGAAATTTTTGGCGTCTAAAAGTATAAATAAAAATGCTAAAATATTTATACCCATTCCTAGTGTCAAGTATCAAGTGCAAATTCAGCTTTATATAGATATCTTCATCTCTTTCTTTCTCTTTCTCTCGGTCTCTTTCTTTCTTGTTAGCTGTCTGTGGAGTGGAAAGTAAGTGCGTCAACTCTGTGCATATGTGTGTGGCTGTGTGTGTGTTTTGGCTTATGATTTAGATTTAGAAATTCATTTGTCATGTTTTTCGCGGCGGCGTCGGTGGCGGCGGCAGCGCAGGCGCAGCAGCATAGGCAACATGTGGCACGTGTGGCACGTGCGGCTGCTGCCTCAAAATGTTCATGTCTTTGGGAATGTTTTTGTATTTGGCTGAAAGATTATGGGACTGGTGAGCAACTTAAGTAAACCCGGCCGGCCCATGACCTGTTTCTGCTTACCTGCTGCTTGCGCCACTGCTTGCGATGCTGCTTGCGACACTGCTTGATCGTTGTGCTGTTGCTGCTGCTGCTGTTGTTGTTTGAATGCTGCCAACGAATCACTATAAAAATTTGATGCACATTTGCGCATGTTGCCACTGCCACTGCCACTGCTGCAACTGTTGCTGCCGTTGCCGAGAATGTTGCCATTGCCATTGGCATTGCTGTTGCTGCCGTTGATGTTGATGTTGTTGCAGTGATTGTTACTGTGATTGCTGCCGTTGCTGTTGCTGTTGCCACTGTTGTTATTGTTGCTGGCACCCAACGGCGGCAATGGTGGCTGCAATTTCGAGATATGCTTCCCGCCAACAGCATTTATCACTGCCAATGGATCTCCTCCCGCTCCTCCTACCCCGCCCACTCCCACTCCCCCTGCTGATGACGCCTTACTCGCTACACTTAGATTAGAAATTGCTGGTGGTAATGGAGATCTTTGTGAATCATTGCCAATTTCGCCCGTGTACCTATTGAACAACAAACAAATACAACACTGTTAGTTAAATTCTATTTAAATTTTATTCTTTTTTTTGCTACTCACTTGATGTTCGTGTACTCTCGTCCAACCTGTATACTCTGCTCCTCGGCTCTTTTGCGGGCGATCAGGGTTTGTATATAATGCTGTACGGCGTAATAGACAAACTTGTACTGCGCCTCCGTCTGGACCATGCCTGAGCGTTGAGAGCGCACCATTTGAATTGTACGCTGAATATCAATTTCGGTGTCCAGGCCTAAAAAAGATAAGCAAAGAGTTAGAATATGCATATGTAAATCAAAAGAAAAACATAATAATAGTAATTGTAAAAGATTAACAAGATATTTGAAATGTTAAAATGAGTTTAAACCATTTTTAAATAGCAGTTCTTGGTTAACACGTTGACAGTGTGAACTGAACTGTTTAACATTAACTTTCTAGCTGTATTTTGAATATAACTGCTGTCAAGTACAGCGAAATAACGGCAACGGTATCTGTGAGCAGTCTGAGTTCCGCAGCTAGTATGCTAAGCAGTTAACAGTGCTGTTTAATATGAACTGCTTATCATAAGTAGCCGCCTGCAATATTATGTTAACCAGTTAACAGTGCTGTTTCTTTCAGTAATAAGAGAAAACTGCTTAATACTCATACTGTTAACTGCTTAACACTTTAAGGACTTGCTCTGTTAATAATTAAATATTTTATTTATATATTTATTCAAGTTGTATGGTTTAAAATACTTACCGTTGCGCACTATCTGATCCAGAATCATGTCAATAACAATAAATGTGCCCGTGCGTCCAATGCCCGCCGAGCAGTGCACACAAATGGGACCCTAAAGGGATAGATTAAGAGAGAGAGAGAGAGAGAAATGGAGTTAAAATTGTAAGATGGTAAGATTCAATTGTTTTTGAATAGGAAACTTACTGGTTTCTCGCCAGCCTGGGCCAGGCTGCTCTGTTTGGTGTTGACATCCTGCAGGAAGTTGAGAACGCAGCCAGGATCGGCGGGAACACCGTGATCGGGCCACACTTGGAAATGATAATGATAGATGCGACGCTCGGGCTTGTCACGCCACGAAAAGAGAAACTCTCTCAATGTATAATCATTGGTGGAGTTCTCCTTGATGCACTGCACTTTGGCATGTCCAAATTGCTTGCACTGTCCCTCATCTGGCCAATAGCGTTCGCACTTGGTTTTGCCACGTTCAATTTCCTTAGTGGTCATAACAATGACACGTGTGTTCTCCTGCCAGATCATGTTCCAAAAGTCTGTCTTTGTGTTGGCCAGACAACCCTGTGTCGCAATGTACGTCTTGAACATGTCACGCTCCACACTCAGCAAGGATCCAGAGACAGTGTTGGTGCAGGACAAACCCGATGTTGGCGGGGGAGAGGCATCACCGCAATGTTTCTTCAGCAGGACAGCGAGGCAACCATTGAGGGAGGCGGTTGTTGATGTCGAGCCACTCGCTGTGGGCGTGCCAGGACCTGTGCCAGATCCTGACGCATTTGTTGATGTCGACAAGGATTCACTTCGTTTGTGTTTGCTCAACGAATCCGATTTGCGGCCACATGTGGCACAGTTGCTATATGGCAACGTTGCCGACTTGACCGCACACTGGACACATGTCTTGTTCAACAGCTGGCAATTTGGGCAGTTCCTTTGGGTTTGAGCTGCCGTACACGCAGGACACGATTGCACCGAGTTCAGGCTCTCCGAGGAGCTGCTCATGTTGTACAAGTCGCCATCGGTGGGTAAACGTATGTAGTTGGCATTTATGTACTCAGCACCCGGTGCACTTCTCTCCACATCCTGCAGCTTTACACGCGTGTGATCATCTAATCAAACAATCAAATAATGAAAAGATGAAAAGAATAAATATTAACACATGTGATTACATTGATGCCTCTTTTAATCATCACTTACAGGGCAATATGTTGCGATAGCGATTCTTCAAACGATTCTCATCCTTGTAGCCCTCATGACGGGAGAATGTATCTCGACTGTCCTGTTGCAGCGACTCAAACTCTTCCCAGAAACCACCCTGTAATTGTTTCGATAGAGAAAAATAGATAGTTAGCAATATATATCATATGAGATTAATAATGTACTCACTTTAACCAACTGATCAACTCGTGCATTTATCCCCGCAGCTGTTATTCTCGTTGCATTAAAAGGTTGGCGCAAATGCACCACTGTGCCACATGTCTCCACCATTGGGTTGCGTTTGTAATGCTCAATCAGTTCTGATAATGTGGCAAATGATTCTCCTCCGCCCACGTCGTACTTTTTATCCTGAAACACACACAAATTCAAGTTGATTCATTAATCAACGAATCAACGGTTCCCTTTCTTTTGTCTACTGTTAAGCTAACAGAGCTCTGTAAAGCAAATATCACTATTAAATTGCAAGCAACCAATTAATAATCTTCATTTATTTATGTACTTCTTAGCTATGAAAGGGTTTTTGTACATTTAATTCTGCAGCACACAAATTGAGGCTTATTTGAATAACTATTCAACTATTCAACAGATCCTTCTGTATTGCTTACTGTTAAGTTAACAGAATAACAATCACTGTTAATCGATAGCTGTCGATAACTGATAATTTACATGATCAACAGTTGATCAACAGTTGGACAAACAAATTGAGCAATTTAAATGACTCCCACAATTACTTGTAATATTTTGAGTAAAGATATTTTGTGAAATTCCCTTCCATCATTATCGATACATCAACAGTCAATATATACTTTCTTTCTACAGACAGCAGCATACCCCTTTGGTGACACTCCCTGAGCACAGGGTAGCACGCGTTGAACCGCAACAATAAAATTAATTGAAAAACGCTACACAATTAGCTAATAAAAGTGCAAACGTGACCGCAATGTCAAATCTAAATAAGAAATAAGCAACAACAACAACAACAACTTCAACAAATGATCAACCAGTCATGTAAATAACATTATTGTAAAAAAATGGCGTTAAAAAGCAACAATGACAACAATAGTAACAATAATACAACTTTTTTTGTGGGGGATTTTTACAGTAGTTTTTCTATTCTAATAGTAAGTATGCCCGCTTTATATTGGTAAAAAATATGGGTTTGTCATGTTTAGTAGCGACAAATAAAAAAAAACAAAACAAAAAATAAAATAAAAGCATTCGTGTGTGAATTGCAATTGAAAAGTGTTTTATATTATGCATAATTAATTGTAAATTTGTACTTTTTTATAGTTAAACGACTGTGGGGTTTCAGCAAAAAACTATAAATAAATACAAGTCTGAAAACTATTCTATTGGGAATGTCCACTGCATATGTAAATCTTTGCTATTGTTAATAAGTTAATAAACTTTAAACAATATGTTGGTTTTTCTTTTGAATATTGTCTGTTTGGCAAGCAGTGGACGACAGGCTTTGCATTGTTCAAGCAGTGCGATAACGATAACAGAGCGCTCAAACAGTCAACTGTTAATGATTGCAGTATGACAAGCAGTGTATATATATTACGCATACGCCACGAGTGTGAAATAAGTAAAAAGCAAAATTGAATTAGCCCCTAAATAAGTAAAATGACAATAAGCAAATATAAATATGTAAACACAAATGTGTTGAAATGAGCAGCACACGTATTTGCTACTTATATTATATAAATACATTTATATATGTACATAGAGTATATAAGCTGACATATGCAACTATATGTATGTATGTACATATATACCCATATATACTACAAATTCAAGGTCAAACGATGAGGAACTTTACGGTCAGTCGTTTGCATTGCTTGTCTCAGTTGCTGCTGCTGCCGTTGTTATTATTATTTATTATTGGTATAGTATTATTAATACAGCTTACAAGTTGCTGTCAACACACAAATCGATTAACATTCATTCTAACATATGAGTTGCATTGACAATTTACTAATTTTTGGACACTTACCTGCCATCTAATCATGACATGCGTTACTTTGTCATCTGTGCGCACGGAAAGCACAAAATCACCAGGTTTACTTTGAGATTCACGCACAAGAAACGAACCATTCTTGCCACGCTCCAATATCAATTTTTCAGCTTCTTTGCCAGAAAGATTGCCATGAAACCATCTGTAAATAGATAACAAATTAAAAGAAGTTAATGAATTGTTTTGAATTAGTGTGTGTTATTGTGTGTTTAACCTAAGAAGTCACTGTTATTGACTGCAGATTGATTGAATGACCGGTTGTTGTGTTTCAATTGTCTTTATCTACGTCTCTTTCTCTTTCTCCGTCTCTGTCTCTGTCTCCTTCTGCTTCTCAGTCACTCTTTTAACTGCCTGTGCTTGTGGCTACGTGCACGCTTGAAGTGCAACTATGAACTGCACAAAATGCAAACATGCGAGAAGCGACAAATGACAACAACTAACAACAACTTACTATAAACGATGCCGACGACAACACACGGGTAGGAAACTGAGTGTAAATACAAAATACGAATACGAATACAAAATACGAAATACGAAAACGAATACAAAATCGAATTGAATCGTTTCGCATCGCAACGAATATGCGCACAAAAATGCAACAACAACAATCAAACGAAGAAAACGGATAAATGCAAGGCAAACAGCAACAACTACAACAACAACAACAACAACAGCAACGCGTGGAAAAGTGCAAGTTAATTTCAAATACTGTTGTTGTTGTTGTTGCTGTTGCTTGCCTAGACTTGGACTCTACATACATATAAGGCCTTGTTGCTTTGCCAGTTGTACATGGACATAGACAAATGGAAGTAGTCATAGATATATTATACTATGTACTATATAAGTCAATATATATATATATATATATATATATATATATACATATATATACATGTGTGTGTGTATCTGTATGTATATATTAATGCTATTTGATATTTGTGTACATAGCAACAAGTGACACAGAAAGCAAATGCCATCAAAAGTTGTCAAGTTGTCCGTCAAGCAGCTTATTTCCAATAAGCACTGCTTGACGCGCAGCAGCGTTAGCAGCCACATGCGGCAAGCAGTGCTATGCTGCTCCAATCATGGTTGCTAATCATCAGAATAAATCAAATTGCAGAAAAGATACATATGTAAATAAATAAAAAACTAGTCAAATTTTATTGCAAAAGAGCCAACCATATTATTCTGTGGTAAGGAGTGCTAAATTTGTATTTATATTAATATAAAACATTTCATTCCCTCTTATTTATCGCTATATTTTTGATGTTTGTCAATCAAAGTATCTTTTATAACTTGAATATTTCTATTTGTACTCTATATAATATCATCTTTCTACCACAAAGTTTATGTATTCATTTTATATATTGTTGTACACTTATCTACTAATATTTGACTTTAATTTATTTCATTTTTATTATGAATATAAATTTGTTAATGCAGATTATATCAGATGAATGTATGGCAATGCTATAGGGTATGTGTTTAGTCATCATCTCTCTCTCAGTTTGTTTTCGATTTGCTTGAGTTTTTGCCCTGTTCTATTTAGCATAAATAACACTAACTTAAAAAACTTGCTTTGAATTTGAATTTGTAGTAGATGAGGCGTACTCGTAGTTATTGTTGGATACCAGAGAGTTCGTCGCCATCTATCTATTCTATACTATGTAGATATAGAATTGAATCGTAAATCGAGCACAATTCAGATAGCAACAATAACAATTTTGCATAAACAAATCAATCGAATTGAGCTGAGCTTAGTTGTCCTTAAGCCGGTTTCGATTTCGATTTACGATTTACGATTTAACTGCTGTGCGTTAACTTTGTATTTTTTATATATGTATTTTGTTGTTTGTTATGACTTGTTGGTTGTTGTCAGTTGTTGGTTGTTGTTGTCTGCTGATTTTGGGGTCATAGTTATCATAAAACATGTTGAAGTGACGAAACTCATGCGTTATGTATTCGTAGTATTCATGTAGGAATGAATACAAGTCTACATTTTTCCCTCACACTTCAACTTGTTCGACTAATCGATTTATCTTCCGTATATAGTATGCATACATATGTACATATATACATACTATGTGTACTATTTATAGATATTGACTTTACATTATTGGAACCGTTAGCAAACTTAGCATGCATTTCAATAACCTCAATGCACAAATCGTTAATGATCATTACTTTGTTACATATTCAAGGTGGAATCAGCCGGAATCTATAGACATAGATATAGATATAGATAATGATAAGAGTATGCTTATATTTAGCACCGGAAATGACATTGAGTGACAACAAGTGTCTGTCGATAGTTTTATGTTATCGATAGATCATTGCAATCCCAATCCCATTCAAATTGATTTGTAGTTTATTTATAAAAATCTATTTAATAGAGTTGTCAATCAAGTTGATCATTTAAAAAAAATAATAATACCAAAAGTCATGTCATCATAAATAATATAATTTGTTGCACATATGCTAATGAAATCTTGATAAACATTTAATTATATTAGTCAGCTAAATCAAATTCAAATAGAAGAGTTTATCATTTCTGGAACTACCTTCCATTTAAACAAATCTCAAGTCTGATCAAAACTTACGACAATTCCCTCTTTTTAGACTTTTTTTGCCTTCTTCTGAGCTTTCTGTTGTATTGCAGAGTGATTCAATGCGTTAATTGACTGCCTTTTGAGTAGTCGACAAAATTAGCACATTTCTCAACGTCTATTTTTATTATTATCATATTTTTTGTTGTTGTTGTTCTTCCGTTTTTCTTTTCTTCGCGTAACGGAAAAATTGTTAAATTTGGCAAAAGGCAATTACATACTTAAAATATTCACTTTTTATTTGAATTGCCGCCCCATTAAAATTTATTTTTGAATCTGACTACCGTTTGCGTCACTCAAGTGTCGTATAAAAGCTCAAGCTACGTATACCCTGTACATTTGA
Source organism: Drosophila neotestacea (assembly GCA_035044365.1). Classification (NCBI taxonomy): domain Eukaryota; kingdom Metazoa; phylum Arthropoda; class Insecta; order Diptera; family Drosophilidae; genus Drosophila; species Drosophila neotestacea. The sequence goes on along the minus strand of JAWNMD010000051.1, from coordinate 106,081 downwards.
AATAGAGTCATAAAAGAATGCGCTTCTTAAATTATTTAGGAGTAGGTTTAAAAAAGATTTACTTAATCTTTCGAACTTTCAACTTGATCCTTAGAGTCTGTTAAGTCTACAGTATTTTCTTTAATTAGTGCTGCTTAAGTATTGTATACTTTAATGGGTATACTTCAAGCCCATCAGTATTTTAAAATTCATTCTTTAATTTAGCCCTAAGTGATCACGATTGTTTGCTGCTTGTTGAACAATAAAATGACTGCTTGCAGGGTATACTTCAGGTCAAGCAGTGTTTGCCAAAGGCACGCTCAGCTGTTACAGTTGCAATTACAGTTACAGTTACACACAGGAAGCAGTCGCCGTGCCTGAACATGAACCTGTTGGTCATTCATGAATGTGACGACAAGTTGCCCAAAAGGTCAACAAACAACTCAGTTTGAGTTTCAGCCCGAATCTCCATCTAAATCTCAATTGCAAATATACATATAGTATACGTAAGTGTATTGAAATATATGCATGTTTATCGTATAAATTTACATTTGTCACAGCTTGACAATTTTGTGTGCCAACCAACAACGCACCTGCAAAGCCAACAACGAGATGAACAGTTTAAAATAATGAACTTTAAAGTTGGAGGCTGGTATTGTAAGTATGTTAAGTATGTATGTAATTTGAGGAATTACTGAGAGGGCGGGGGGTAATAGTATTTTTCAAGTGCAAATTGTTTAAAGTTTTATGCCCTTTACAAATCAGGCGGCAGTTAAAAAATCATTCATAGCTCACATCACATACTACTAAGTATCACAAAAGTTAAACAGAATCTCATTAATATTGTAAGCTTTACTCTTGTTGTATTGTTGTTTGTCCAGTTGAATTAAATCATATTAATTTGATTTGCTAAATCAACAGCAATAAAAGTAATAACAATATAACTTTGTTGTGCAATTTAAACGGAAATATGCAAAATGAAAGCATTAAATGAAAATGCGACTAGTTCACAAATGCAAAACAATTAACATTTGACAGCTTGCCACTTAAAGCTGTCAAGGAGCGCAGCACATGATGAGCAGTGCAAAGCAGTGGAGGGTTGACTGTTAATTGGATCGCTGTTAAGCAGTTAACGCTCTGACGGTAAACTGCAATATGACCCACTGTGCTAACAAATCAACTCTCAACTCTCTCATATGAGAACTGATCGTGGTGTCGATTGAGCCAACCGGAAGTGCAACAAAGTGACCATGGAGGTGACTATGTCAAATTCAGACTTAATAGATCAATTTCAAGTGTAAATGCAAAAGTTTCCATGGTATCCCAAGTACAGAAGAGAGAGACTGAGAGAGGGAGAGAGAGAGAGAGTGCGTGTCTGATACAGAAAAAAAAGACAATGCAAAGAATTGAAAGAATCTGTAGAGTAGATGGGTAAACAAAGGTTAATATGTACATACTTTATATAGTATATACTCGTCTGCAAATCCAGATAACAAGAGAGTTGATTTAGTCGGAATTATCTGTGTGCCAGATACAATTCCCAGGTATGTATACATTGCTTTATCAGATATTCGCATGTATTTATGTACATATACATATATATATATATATATATATATATATGTATGTATTTATATCTATGAGCCTGGAATTTCACTTGTCGCGCTAAATGGTGTAGATCATTTCATTAGAACTCATGTCGCAGTTTCCAGTTCTAAATACTTAGATCAATAATAAACAAAATAAGCAAAACAACTTCAAAACAAAACTCAGCAAGTGTATGCGACTTGAAGATATCCTATAACAAATTATTGCTGCACTTTAATATGCAGATAACCTGAATATCTTGAATTGGAATTGAATTTAAGGAAACGGAATAAAGAAATTACAAGAATTATAAACTTAACTGACTAAATATGAATTCTCAATTGCAATAGCTCTAGTCTTTTAAACAAGTATGTTTTAACACTTAAATAATTATTATATTTAAACTTGACAAGTTTTCCACTTAAATGAAATATTTATATTTTTATTTACTATGCGTTCTTTTCTCTCTGTGTAAGGAAGCTTGCAGTCTATGAAGACTTCAAATGCTATTGTATTTCAGAGGTTATTAAACACTCTTGGAATGTGAATGTCCAATTACAGGGTATAACGATATGCTCAACTTGTTGTTGTTGTTGTTTGTTATTGAACGACGTCAACGTATCATAAATAAGAGTACAAACAAAACAAAACAAAATAAATAAAACAAGAAAGCAGAAAAAAGAGAAAAAATCAAAGAAAATCAAAATGAGACGTGCAGGCGTTTGTTTATCCATCTTGACCATATAAACAAATACCATACACCCATACACACATACATACATACTATGGTATGTCATATGGTTAAACTTTGAATGTATTAGAATGTCACTAGCCTCACTCCACTCATTGTTGTTGTTGTTGTTTTTGCTAATGTTTAGCTTAAATATTTTTACACATTTGCGTGGCAATTTTGGGCACATGACAATTTTCAGTTATTGTTGTTGTTGTTGCTGGTCTGCCATTAACAACAATCTAATAAGCACAACAATTTAATTTGAGTTGCGCACGCGCCTCAGAAAAAAAAAACATACATACATATGTACATATAACTAAGAAAAAAGCGGGCGATTATAAACGCGCTCAATTAGTCAAACTCTGTATACTTCATAAAAGTACAAAGACCCCATAGGGTGTATATATTCTTGATCATTCTTGGTAATAAACTAAAATTCAAATATAGAGATAAGCTTAATATTTAATGAATTAATATATCTCTATCTCTATATCTTAAATAGATGCAACTTGTTTAAGCATTTGAGAAAATCCTAGCAAATCGAAATTATAACAACTTGTCCTTCAAATTCCATCTCAATTGCACTCGCTAAACAATTTTGCTCAGCATCGGACCAAAGGAGGAAGAAGAGGAGGACACTGGTACAGTACCACGTGCTATTTGAACTATTTCAATTATATTAATAAATGAATGATATTTTCTATGTTTATCATCAATTTTGATTACATTTTTAGCATTATTTTCAGCTTATTTCCATATGCACCGGGTCTCACAGAGTCGAGCATGTTTTGTCAAACTTACTTAAAGCCGTGCAGTTGTACACGCATTGCCGCTAGGAGCGCCAGTGTGCCACTTGAGCCGCCAAAGTTGCGTGTAAAATTTGGCGGTGATGCTGACCATGAAGTGGGCGTAACTGGATAAGAGTTGGAGGCGGAGGTGGAGGCATCGCTGCTATTGCTGCAGTTGCTGCCTCGTGGTGAGGCAGGTGGCAGGTGCAGCGATTCCGTGGATGAACCGCTAGAGGATGCTGTCGTTGACAATGGGCGTCGTCTATTATTATTATTGTTGTTGTTGTTGTTGTTGTTGTTATTGTGGGCAACGCCTCTAATGATCATTGCCAGCTCATCATTGCTCATGCACTGTCGATCATCTGTTGTTGTTGTTGTAGTTGCTGCTGCTGCTGCTGTTGCCTTTGTCTTTTGACTTTTGCTGGACTTGTTGGACTTTGGGTTGCTTCTTCCTGTTCTCCCACTGCCATTGCCATAATGCGCTTGTATTGCGCGTTCATATTCAAAATTGCGCTGCTTGTTGAATTCATTAATACTGTTGTTATTGTTGCTTATACTGTTATTGTTGTTGTAGACATGCTTCTCCTGCAGTTTGTTATTAACAACATTGCCCAGCGAACTGGACAATTTCTCAAGGCACTTGTTGAAGAGCATTTTGTTAACTGCTTTGTTGCACACTGCTTCTTGTGATCACTGCTCGTTGCAACTGCTTTGTTTCAACAGATTGAACGGTACACTTTCTAGCAAATTTTCCGCATTTGCATTGAAAACTTTCTCAACACTTGTTTCAATAGCAAAAACCACAAAAAAAAAAAATAAAACTTGCACAGCACAGGAAAAAAAATATGAGTTTCAAATGTTATTGCTGCTGTTCTTATTGTTGTTACACTTTATGTAACGCAAATTGCTTAGAAAAACAAAAGCACAAACACACTGTAAATAGATGCAACAAGTTGTTGTTGTTGTTGTATGAATATAGAAACTATTTGTGGTCAATTTGTTGCTGTTAATAATAATAACAATTATAATTGTTTTGCATTTGCTCAAATTTTCTATACTTTTGAGTTATGTAGTTTTTATTGCACAATTTTCTTAAAACCGACAAGAATTTCTTTTCTTTAGCTACAGTTGTTGTTGCTTTTGCTGTTGTTGTTGCTGGTGTCGTTGATTTCGTTGACAATTTAGCCGCTGTTTTTGCTGCTGCTTCGTCCAGTCGCGTTTGTGCCGCAATCAGATGCTCGAAAACGAATGCGGCCGAAGGCATAATAATTAAATCGCGAGATTTAATTGAACTTATTAAATAGTTATAAATGTTACTTTGTTTGCCTATCGACAAATCGATAAATAGACGTTAATCGCAATTGTTAATACGGAAAGCCGCCCACGCACTCGGACTGCTTGCTGCACTGCTTGTGTTGTTTTTTTTTGTATAGATATTTTGTATGCTTTAAGCGTTCTCTGCTTGTTGCGCCGTTGAACCGCAACTTGAGAATGAAGCTCCAGCAGCCAAGTGTTAAGCTTTTTGCTCAAGTCTCACAATCAGACAACTTCGTGTTGTCGTCGTCGTTGTCTTCGGTCTTCGTTTCGTCTTTGTTGTCGTTCTTGACTCGTGTTGTCTCTTTTGCTGCTGGTTTTTGTTATTTTTGTTATTTTTTTTCTGCTGCTGCTCTGCCGCTCTGTTCTAAGCGCTCAGATCGTGTGCTCGTGAATGAATGAATGTTGCTTGACTGCGTGCGCCGCTTTTTGTTTTAAATGCAACGCAAACCGAATCCGAACCCGAGCCCTGGCAGACTTTAATTCTCAACTCAAAACTTAAACTCATACGCATACGCATACTCGTACTCATACTCGAACTCCAACTCGTCTTAATCTTGGTCATAACATGTCAACGTAAATGTAATCAGAGGCATTGCCTTGTTTGTGGGGGTGTTGGCGTCATTACATTTTTGTTTTTGTTCTTGCTTTGATCGTAACTGCTTACAAAGTGGAACTGCTTTCACGGTTACTACTTTATCAAAATTGTTTGTACCACAACTTTTGAAAAGAGTTTACCAACTGACTATGTATATTTACTAAATAATCCATTTTAGGAACATTATTTTAAGTGCCTATTTAAGGTCTCAAATGAAAGATATTTTGATCTGTATATTAATTTCCATACAATTTATGTAAAATTCAAAAATATCAATCATTTTATGAAATCTTTAAATATAAAGCAAATATCCATCTAATATCTGAAATAAATACTAGCAATGTCCAAACGAATGTACTATATTTCAAGAATAGAGTGATCCAAGGAATAAGAAATGTACACAATGTTGGTATAAATGTACCAAACTACTTCTTGCACTGCACTCGCTGTTGAGGTGCAAGCAGTAGAAACAACAACAAGCAGATCACGTGAAAGCACTGAAGGCATGGCCAAGAATCGTTTGAAAGTTGCCCATCATCCAGCGAGGGGACTTTTACTTTTACATTGCCGTTGCTGTTGCTGTTGCCGTTGACAATGACTAAGTTAATTGAATTATGTGTGTGCAAGGTGTACATACATAAATACATATTACTTGCATGTGACATACACATACATATGTATGTATTTACAGTATGCACTTAGTTAACAGCTATTTGAATGCTAAACATTCGACTTGACACATGAATCAGAATCCGAATCCGAATCCGAATTCGAGTTCTCATTTATGTATGTTTGTATGTAAGCAGTATGTATGTATATGGTCATAATGTGGATGGGATGGTAAAGCAGCGTGTAAGCGCCGCCTGTTACCTGCTACCGGAAATGAAATTGAAACCGAATAACAATGCGAGCAATTTTTCGTGTTGCGTCTCTTGGGGAACATAAAAAAAGAGATAGATACACAGAGAGAGAGAGAGGGAGATAGAGAGAGGGAGAAAGAGTTAGCGAGATATAGAGAAAGAGATAGCGCACTCCTATGGCGCAGGCGCAGACGTCAGAGTTAAACGTGCCGCGCATATTTGGCAGCCAATTTTGGGCTTGTGTTCAGATCTTATGACGACGTGCGCCACCGACAGTGCCAATATCAAGACCCAGTCCACACTGGAGACTATGGACAGACGAACAGACAGACGGACTATGAAATTTTGTGGGGGTTGTTGGTAACGATTGTCGGATAGCCTCATCATCAGATTTCTCTGGAACTGTCTACTACGTCAAACGTAAAATGTTTCAAAGTCGAAAACATCAACAATAACATTAATCAGCTTTATTAGTATGTAAGAATAAATAGCCACAACAACAGGAGATTTCTAAAAACAAAACAAATCAAAAAACACTCAACTTACAACTAAATAGTTGTATGACAAAAACAATAACAAGTCTTCGAAAAGCTTAAAAAGACCATAAAAATAAAGTAATTTCTTGGCTCCCTGCAGGGAAACTTTTTTATGTTTTTCTAATTAAGGAAAACTTGGCTCTTAAACAATAATAAACATATTTATATTTGTATTATACAAATACGTATATTATTTATATATACAATATATACTTTTATACTTTAAACAGGCTCTAAGAGAAGAGTTAAGTATGAGGTAATAAAAAGAAAAAGCAAAAGTCAATTTCTTAAATTTATATATTTGATTTTTAAAGCATCTCATTAGTAGAATCTATAAAATGTAACCTGCAGATATAACTGTGGTATACATTTAAGATATTATTATATTTATTAAGTTTTCTTATTTATTTATTTAAATTGATTTCGTATTTATTTGCCTTTTTTCATTTTAACAGTATTTCTAAATAATATGCATATAACGTAGACGCACTTTGTTTGTTGTAATCCCATTGTCAGTCTGATTCTGTTGAAAATTAATGATCTATGCTATTACAGAGAACTACAAGTAATTACTTTATTTGAGTGTACGAATCGTTTTTTATGTGATTCGCATTCATTCACAGACATTTCAAGAGCATTTAAGTGACGACCTTCGTCTACCCAAAAATACTGCCCAAAACAGCCGCTATACAACAACGACAAAAAAGAGTAGTAAAAATAATAATAATACATAAAAATAATAACAATAACAATAATAATAAGAAGAAAAACCTCAGCGTGATCGCATTTGGGCACGACGAGCGACAGCAACAACATGAAACCCAAAATGATCATATAAAAATAAACATAATTTATTGTTAATAACATTTTGTGTTGTGCGCAAATGTCGCAATTTAATATGCGAGGCGCGAAACTATGCGACGCATTCAGTTGCCCATTCCCCATTCCCCAATCTCCAATTGCCCAAGTTCCAGTCAGTCTTCAAATTCCCCTTTACATACAATATATAATATAAACTATATGTAATATTATTGTTGTTTTTTATATGTATGTTATACGAAACTCTGGAATTGCTGTTCACTGGGACTTGGCATTGAGACACCTTTAAGACCCGTTGACGGGGTTATTACCCGGGTATTTATCAGATTTAATCAATCGATAGAGTCAAGTTCAAGGTTAACTTCAAACCCTTTTCAAATAATGACTGCTTGCATTCGAAAGAAACTGCTTGCACTAGATACTAGCGTGTTACGCACTGCTTGCACTTGAGTCCAAGTGCAGTGCAATCAGAGAATGGAGTGATCGCGAGTGATGAGTCACTCTTATTTACATACATGCTAAACATATTTAGCATAATTCTTATGAAGCAACACACATACACATATTTACGTATATATGTATATGTATTTGGGACCGAGTCTTGTGACTCAACTGCTTATGTACTAAAATATACAACAGTTAAGAAACCATAGTCAATAGAACCAGTTCGCTGTACTTAACTATACATAACTGCATCAATTTTACAAATCTTTTATACCAACTGTCTCGCATTTTTAAGACTTATAAGTTGTTGTTTGTTAGTATTTATATTTCAATATTACAGGGAACCTTCAAAGTAAATGAATCTCCTCCATTACCTAACCTATAGTAATACCGGTGATATTGAGGACCTTGGACTAATACCAAGATTTGTGAATACTTTTCACAAATACTACGATTAAGAAAATTACAATAATATCTCAAAAATATTCGAAACTAAAGTAACTATTATGTATATAGTATTTGTAACCAATTGTAAAAGTGATAGGTATACTATATAATATAATAAGTAAAAGCTATTATATCCGGAAAAGACCGATTCGCAAGTCAATATTGAACCTGTAGTTTATAGATTTTTTTACAATTGCCGTTTCTTTTATTGTCTTGTTTTTTGTGTAAATTATGAGCCTTCTCTCCAAAATGACTATTATTAACTAAGCAAGCAGCTGTATATATACTAAATATATACTGGAATATAGTAGGTGGGAGGAGGAGATTATGTATTCATATTTTGGGTGTACGTGCGCTTTGGGAATTATACAATCGGTTAAAAGCCACAAGTGAATGTAAACCAGGTCAAAAAGTCCATTTTCTATTGTGATTTTGTTGCACAGTTGTCAGTTGTCAGTTGCTATGGCGTACAGATACAGATATGAGTAACATACATATGATTACATATGAATACATTTGCTTTCTCTTTGCGCAATGATCTTCCGGGTTGGATTATTATTATGTGGGTTCGATTTATTCTACTTATGTGAAGGACAACCTTTCGCCAATGGAGATTGCACGTTTCTCTGTTCTGTTCTGTTCGGTTCGGTTCTGTTCTATTCCGAATTCGTGTGCGGGATTTACCAGAATCTATAATCACATCAATACACATGTCCGGGCAGAAAGACGGACTTTGTCTACGTCAATTTGCGGTTAGCCTCACGTTCGTGCCGTGTGCTTTAAATCGTGTGGCGATACCATTTAGGATATAATCTATACACGTCTCTTCACAACAACCATATAGTCATATAGTCGTATATACATATATATACATATAGCAATATAAACCGATCCGACTCATAAGTAAGTACAGTATCTAACTGTTCTAGGCTTCGTGCGCACATTTGATTAACTACAACATGCAGTCACTTAAGGGAAGTACATCTACTTGCTCAAAATACAAATGAAAACTTCAATCAATTAACAAAATCAGAAGTCAACAAATCACAACAGAACTGATCAAGTAAGATAAAGATTAGTCAGATAATAAATCGTTATAAAAGTGAGTAAGAATTTCGTTTATATAAAGAACATCAGTTTCGTAAAGAATTCAAATGTTAAATTAAAATGATCAGTTGGAGACAAATACCATATCTATAATGATCTATAAATATATGATATTAAGGAAATCTTCATTTCACTTTTGATTCAAAACATCCTACGAGTATATTTTCTGAGCAATATTTCATAAAATCCTACTCAATATGATCAATCGCTAAGAAAAACAATAGTTGCTCATTTAGAGATCAGTTTAGTTCATCTTGATCTGCACGTGAATATAATTAAGTAGAATCAGAATTAGAGATCAACACATAATCGGAACAGATCAGAGGATCGTTACCAGATAATTAGTTTACAATAGTAAACAACTTAACAGTGTAGATCACTTGATCATTTGATGGATTGATCTGTTGATCGTCTGATAGGTTGATTGTCTTGTTGTGAGTTTCACCATTTTGGGGAACTACATAATCTACTGCGATGTGTCCGGAGACATCATTTCATTTAGGTTTACACCTGTGATCATGTGATCGTTACATCAACAGATCAACTGATCAAAAGATGCTGTTATCTTGCGAGAAGGAATGCGACAGGTAAATGGGCCAAATAAATAGGTGATAAAATTCTTACGGCCTGATCGCATCGTTATAGTTAACTGCTTGCTCAGGATGTCAGTATGTCTATATGTCTACAGTGTACAGTGTACCGTGTACAGAGTACAGTTGGCGTATGTGACTGATGACACGCACCACAAATATAATTAAAGTGTGGGTCTCACAATTATATATATGCCATATACATATATGAACCATTTAGACGGCACTTTGTACCTCTGTCAGTAGATTCAGCTACAGATACAACTACAGGCCATAGAGATAGAGATACAGATTTCAATTCTCAGTCTTCGTCTCAGATACGGATACACATTCGAGAAGCTGTCAACGTGCACGGCATAATTTATAAAGCATTTGTAGGCTTGTCTTAATGGCGAAAATTGTAAACATTTAGCATTTCAAGCTACACTTCAAACGAGGCCCAAAGGGGGGCGAAGGAGAGGAGGGATGGGGAGGGGAAGGGGAGGCAGTGGTGTTTACGGTACGCGACCCATTATTCAATACGCCAACAACACACAACAAATTGAAAACTTAATTGATTATTGTCAGATTTGCTGTGAGTGTCTCCCCTCCCCCTACCCCCCACCCCCTTTTTTTCCCACCCTCCTTCATCCCTTGTCTCCCTACGCTCTATCATCAAGTAGATCTATAGAATTGTGAAACTTATAGAATGCCACGGAGAGGCTGGAGAACGTCTAGCACTAATCGAGAAGAAAGTAATGCAATTAACAATTATCAATTATCAATTTTAATTACAACTATTAAATGCCAGGTTTTAGTTTTATTAACAGCAAATTAATAAAACAAACTAGCAATTTAATGTTGTTGTTCTCATTGTTGTTGTTGTTGTTCTTGTCGTAGCTTAAAGGTTAATGTATCTAACGGCTAAAGGATCCTGCAATTGAATTGGATTGTATTGTATGGATTGTATTGTATTTCATTGGATTGTAATAAGTAGTTTGCATTAATGTGACTTGCATTGCATTGTTTTTAATATTATTGTATTGAATGGATTTGTTGTTAGTGGATATGAATTCTGTAGTAAACTTGAGGTATTTATTTATTTTTTATATTTTTAGTCTAATGCGACAAGCTAGTCATTACAGACTTACAAATAAGTTTAAAAAAAACGACCAAAAATTACACATTGTAAGTATGTACTTAAAAAATAGAATATAGAATTGCTCTGCAATTGTAATTGCAATATTATGTATAGATTAAGAAAAGCACAAGTATTTATCTCAAAAAGAGTCCCGCGCTAACTACAGTTGAAATTAAGATTCCTCGGATTTAGTGAGGGAGTCCCACCGGCTTTTATGAGGTTCTTTTTTTTCCACGAAATACGTTTTAAACATTACATCAGATTGTAAGGCACGTTACAAGCATAAACAATAACAATAAGAATAACAATAACAACAAGATGGCAGTCAATACTCGTACTATGCATACTGAGCAGAGCTTTTAAGGCGGAAGCTTATCGTCCACAAAGCTGATCAGGCAAAAACATTTGCATATTTGTGGACCTTAGAACTAACACTAAGTTAAAAGCTCTAGGAAATCATCTGAATTTGGTAATATATATATATAATAATAATAATTGTTAATTAAGCCAAATTGGAAGCTTATCACTGTTAACAATAGAATGGAGACTAAAATTCCAATTAAGGAAGTATGGTGATCAGGTATAAGTTGTTAACTTTTTTCATTTAATGGTTAAATTGCATTTCAACTTCTTTATTAGAGTTGAGCAATTGAATTTTCTAAACAATTTTTGTGATATTAATGAATTTTATTGCTTATTTTCTTATTTAATTAATTCTATGTATTTCAAATTTCATCTTAGCCTAGTTTAATTCTATTCGTAATAATTGATTTGCTCTTCACTTGAAATTGACATATTTAAATATGAGTTTAGCAACAATTTTGGAATTTGCACAATAACTAGTGCCGGAATTAAATCATAATAAATAAATGACTAAGCTAACTCTAATGAGGAAGTGACAGAAAGAGACAGAGAGCGTGCTTTCTTTGATTCCAGTTGTTGGCTTTAGCTAATCTAATTTTAGATTTATGTAATTATAAAAAGCCGAAATCAAATACGTCACACTGTATACTGTAAGAGCGTCATATGCAATTGACTGGCAAAGTGAGATCAGTTTAAGGGAACAAATCAAATTCGATTTATAAATACAAATTAATCGATGGCGCAACAAAAAAAAAACAAACGAAATTATAAATAAACCAATCATTTGAATACTTCGACCCAAAGAACGTCATATTGTGAAATTCAAGAGATGTTACTCGTTGAACAGGGTGTGGATCTCAATGTGGATGCTGGATACTCGATTAGAGGGGTGGGAAGGATGTGTGAGAGAGGTGGAGGTGGAGATGAACGTCAGCGATGCGCACTTAACACAGTTTATCGATTTGCACTTCGATTTCGAGTTGAAATTTCAGTTGCGGATATTTTTAAATGCTAACCAAAATTAGCCAGAAAGGCAGACGGTCAAAGTCAGTGGGTGGGCGTGGCAACGTACCAAAGGTGGCTGACCGTTAGGATGCGGAAAACGCAACAACAACAACAATGCAATGGCATACAAAAAACAAATACAACAACAACAAATTGGAAACACATTAAACAAAGAGCAAGCGAGTGGGCGTGGAAGTGCGAGAGAGAGAAAGAGAGAGAGAGAGAGTGAGGAGAAGTCATTGTAATAAAATATTTGACAGTCAGACAACAAAAATGTTAATAAGCAATAAATAACAAAAATACTTAAGCATGTGTGTGTGTGTGTGTGTGTGTGTGTGGGTTGCAAAAGGCATTAACAGAGGTAGCAACAATAACATGTATGGACAATGTATTGTGGGTGTATGTATGACGTTGACAGTCTACCTCTGCCTAAGTAGTCTGGGTGTGTGTGTGTGTGTGAATTGCTGCGTTAAATCGAATTTAGAAATTATTCACACCAAATTTCATTTAATTTTAACGTTCCACCCAAAAGCTTATTAACAACAAACGGCTCGGCTCTTTCACTAACGTTAACAGAGTCTGTAAATTAACATTTAACATTTGCACGTCTCTGTTAGTTTTATGAGCCTGTACTTCAAAAAGTACACAGGGTCTGTTAAGTTTGACAGTTACAAAATGTGGTTTTCAGATAGAAGGAGCATCCATAACTGATTTGAAATGAACAGTTCGATCACAGAGACTATAAGAGCTAGAGACACCAAAGTTCCTATATATCCTATCTAAAATCTTAACAGACTTGTTTTCAAACTGTTCCTTCCGCATTCGCTTATCGGAATTACAATTTACTAAGGCCGTTTTCTCATCTTGACGTTAACCTTAAAGGGAAGATAAACCGGCCGTTAAGAGAACAAAATTTTAAGTCTATCTTCCATTTAAGGTTAAAGGCAAGATGAAAAAACGGACCTAAGTCGTATTAGAAGATAAAGTTTAAAACTATAGTCAGATTGGATCCTTAAAAGGTCGCTCAAATCCACTAAATTAGTTAAAATTTTAGATTTTTTCACACAAATACATACATAAGTTTAAAGTAAAGCCTGCTGCAGCCTTTCCTTATTTCTTTTGATCCTGTAAGCACAACGGACAATGCGATCATCTCATGGGAAGCTTTCTTTTGGCCAACATAATCTTACAATCAACATATTGTCATTTATTGAAATGTTTAATAATTTCAATGTTTGTCAACAACATACAAAGGAAGAAAGTTCGATTTATTTACTCGACAATTATAATCGATAATAAGCTTAACCAAAACAAGAAATAAACACTTTTTAAATCTTATATAATTTTTAATTTTGTTTAGCTTTACACCTTTTTAAAAGCTAATGAATATATCTATTGATTCTAATCATTTCGATTGGTTTTCTTTGTTGTTGTAAGTTTATAATTGAAATTTATATTACCAGTCACAATTTCCCAACTTTTAAGATCAGCAATGTAAGTACATACATATGTATGAATGTATGTATGTCTGTCCAATCAAAAGTGTATACAACTCTTGAGTATCAGTAAATTCACTGGACGATTTTGAGTATGTATACAAAAAATTGCAACACTCTCGTAACAATAACAAAACAAAGCAGATGATAGGTGATATACACACATACATACATGTACATATGTACATACATTTGTATACGTATTTGCAGCGAGAAAACAAACCAGAAGGGGAAAGCATTTTTTGAGGTGACGTTAAGTAAATACCCTGTAGACTAGTTAAAGAAAGTTTTGCCTTGCATAAAAAGAGTTTCTTTCTTTTGTATGCTTCTTATATTATACGATTTTATCAACCGATTTTATCTAAAAAAATTAAAATCTATAAAACAGAGAGAGAGAGAGAGTCTGAAAGCAGACAGACAGAAAAGGCAAATGGCAAATCGACGACTGAAAGTTCATTGGCCTGATCAAGAATACATATAAAATAGAACTGCATGTGATTGCAGTTGTCGTCATACGAAATGTGTTATATATACATATGTAATTATAATCGTAATACCCTCTGCAAGGGTATACAGAATTGGGTCAAGGAAATGACAAGCAAAAGCATAGATATGCATATTACATACAAACACACACATATATATGTATATCTGCCTATGTGTGGTTTATTTGTATGTATTATAGACAGACAGCTTGGCGACATCAGTCGAGAAGGCACTGACCATTATAGCCAACTCAGCTATTAATACTCCCGCCAGTTCTGGAGTATTACGAATACAAAGACTGGAAAATATATAGCGGCTGAAGGGAGTTATAGCTAAGTTGAAAACTGAGCTGGCTTCATAATAAAAACATCCACAACATATACAACATTAAAGTATAAGGAGCATTGTACAAGTTTTATCTTGAATTCAATTTTCTTATTAATTTAATTCAAGTTATGTAAGTATCACAATTTAAACAATAAAATGAACCCCTAATTAAATTTATAATTAAAACGGTTTGCTTTCATTTTATCTATATGTTTCACTAAACAATTGCTTGCTAAAACTTGTGCCTAATTGTACATTCATAGTTGCTCTGTAATGTCACATACTGTTAATTAGCATAAGCCTAGAAAGGATATTTAGAAAGGACACTCACCTTTCCGTTGTCGGCTCAGCGCATATGAGCGGCTGTTTCAGCTCAATAGCCTGGCCATTTTTCTCCTTCAGCTCCCCATTCTCCACATAATATTGTACCAGCTCCGGCAATGTAGCAAATTTCTCACCTATATCGGAAATTGGAAAAGTTCTTGACTTGATATAATCTATATAAAAGTTGAATGTATTTCATTATACACATACCTCCATAAAGATCAAAGAAATCGCCATTGTTTTGGATTTTAATGTGTGTTACTTCGTTACCCCGACGCACGGAAAGTGTGAAGGCGCCGGGATTTGATGATGATAGACGTGCTAGAAATGAACCGTCGAAACCTTGTTCCTGTAGTAATGTTTCAGCTTCGATGCCCGTTATCGTTGGGTGGAACCATCTGTAAATGTTAAGAAATATTTATAAGTATATGTACATATATATTCAAAAATACAAATATAATACGGGAGAATTCACGCAATACAGGTATGTACATGCATATGTACATCTTTAAATATGTCCAAAGTGTTTAAAGTCGAAAAAAAAGGCATTTCGGGAAGACACATACACTCATAGAGTTCCTTACAGCAAAAAGAATTCTTTTGACCCAATATCCTTAAGGAAATGAGCGATTTGTGGTTTGACTAAGATACATATCTCAAGAAACAAATTCTTTAAATTGTAGGAAATTCAAATTATTGTCCGATACAGTAAAAACTTGTATATCTATGAAATCAGAAAAAACTGGTAGAGCTATTTAAATTTGTTGACTTGGTAAAAGTTTGTACGGATATGCCAATATTTATAATAATTTGCCTGTCCGTGCGTATGTGCTTATACTAAGTATATTTTAGAAGCAATGGAATATCGTGCTAATATTGTAACCCACAAAATGACACTTAAATATTATAATGGCCATAATAACAACAATTTACGAATTCCGTTACAGGGGTGCAAGTGACGTGAGTCGATTTTGTGATCGTGAGGGGGAAATTGACATTCGTGCTTATTTCCCAATTGCACATCTCCATCCAGTATACAAATTCACAATAGCCACTGACCTAGCCACCTGCCTGCCTGACCAAGCCACCTCTCCCTCCCTCCCTTTGGCCAACCCTCTCTAACCACACTGCAATGACAGTAGCACCAGCAACAACAACAGCAGCAGCAACAGAGGTGGCGGACAGCAACAGCTGTAGTTGTTGCTGTTGCTGTAGCACGACCGATATTGCTATAAAACTGTTGATGTGAGGGGGTTGGGGCAAGAGCGTAGGGGGGAGGCGGGGCCAACGTTAGCGGCTGCTGCGAGGCAATTTACTTTCAGCACTTTGTTGCACTTTTTATCTCAATGTTGTTGTTTCATTTTCTTTGGTTTTTTGATTTTTGTATATACTTATACATATGTAAATAGCCCCAGAGTGTATCTATGGGTATGTGTGTGTGTGTAGGGGGGCGGGAAGGGGAATGTGTGTGCCACTGTGTGTGAGTGTGTGCATAGTACATATGTGTTTTAAGCGAGTGTGCGTGTGTATGTGTGCGTGCGTGAATCTCGTTTGTGTATGTGTGTGTGTGTACATTGTCGTTTTTCCTATTGGATTTACCTTCGCGATGACATTTTCTTATTGAACGCGCACTTAAAAAATAAATAAATTTTACACTTAACGAAACAAAAAAAAATTAACTTATATGCATTTGCTTTTGTTTAAACTTATTTTTACTGTTTGGATACAAAAAAAAACTATGGATAGGCAAGGCTAGTTGTCGTAGTGCTGTGTCGTTTCGTGGAAGTCATTGCCAGACTTCAAAAAAGTTAGTTCCAAGAGTAAACAGCAAGACACCTGGCGGCGCTAACAAACAAGAGGTGGCGCCACCACCGCTTTGAAATCTGGCAGCCACTCTGATGGGAATTTGTCCGCATTTTTGAGTGCTTTTCGAAAACGGGTAGGCCAAAAGTTTTCTTACTCGAAGATGCGAATTTTGATATCATTTTTAGCAAAACCATTTTATTTATTTAAAAGAAGCGAAATAATTTTGTCTAGTTTCGAATTTTAAAATTTAGTTGAAAAAAAATCGTTTTCTTGGTTAAAAATAAATTTTAGTTTAGACTTCAATAAGAATCTAGTTCTAAAAGAAAACAATATGACACCTGGCAGCGCTAGCAAACAAGAGGTGGCGCCACCACCGCTTTGAAATCTGGCAGCCTGACACCTGTCAGCGCTAGCAAACAACAGATGGCGGTACCACCATTTGAAACGTGGCAGCCCTGATGCTGCCAACTCTCTTGGGCATAACAAAAACTATACGAACTTGGCGCGCAATTCAAATTTAATTAAATCAATTGTTCAATTTAACAATAAGGTTAAACTTAAACCATTTTTTGTTCGCTTTGCCATTTGTAAAACTTCAGAGGTGGCAGAAATAACAAATGAAATTAAATGTAAGACGACGCTTTTGGCTTTGTAATTTTTGTTTTTATTTAAGCAATTTAAAAGTTTTTCCCTTTCTGTATATAGAGCATTGCATTGCATGTATACATATATATTTATATATATAATATGCATCTTATTTGTGTTTTTGTTCTTTACTAATTAATCAAATAAATATAATTTCCATACTTTGCTCGCCTACCGTTTTCGACATTAACATGGACTCTTTGAATAAATGTACAAATACACTTGAAGTTACGTGTTTTTCTTTATTTGATATCATATAGCAACTTTTATTTGTTGCCTTGAGACCTAAAAAAGGTTGGTTTTTGTTGCTTTGAATTTGAATTAGCATTTTAGTAAATATCAAGTTTTTATTAATTATTTTGTTGTTTAATTATAAAGCGCGATCATATATCAGATATTATCTGTGTATAAATATTTATATGAATCGTAAACATTTATGCAATTGAGTTTAGTTTTCTCTCTATATGTATGTATTTTTGTTTTCAATTTAGGTAATTTTAGTTATGAATGCATATTGTATGTTTGTTTGTTATTAAAGGTACCTAAGATTTGCATTAAATGTGGTGTGTACTTGTATATAGAAATTTTCCAAAATGATCGCTTCAATTTTGGATTAGTATTTGATGCAAGCTTCGGTTAACCGAAGTTAACAAAATGTTCATTGATTTGTTTTTGTAATGTAGGTGAAATGTGAAACATGATATAAATGTTGTCTTTTTGTTGATGTTTGTTGGACTGTCCGATATAACGGTTAATTTGTTAGCTATATATGCTTAAACAAATGCGGTTATATAATAATGAGTACAAATAAAACAATAAAGAAAAGCACTGTGCGCCTGACTGAATTTTAAACTATTTATTTGTGTTCTTTTTTTTCTGCTTTTTATATATTTTTTTTTTGGTTTTGATATATTTTATATAGATGTAGTTGTAGTTACACATATGTATACATTTTAATTGTATTTGTATTTGTATTTGTAGTTATGCATGTTTGGTAAAAGTAAATAACACAGCGTTTTGCATGCAAATTAAAATTACATTTTAAATCAAATTGTTTTAAACAAAACTAAAAACATTTTATGGCCACGCACACAACTCGCCACGCCTCGAGCGAAAAACATGATCAACTATTTAATTATTAATAAACGTAAACGTAATTTATATAATAATATTAATGTAAACTTTACTCTTTATGCGTAATCTTATTGCAAAAATGGAGAGCGCAAAAGAAAGAAAATTAAAAGAATCGAAATCAAAATTAAAAACTGTAACAAATTGAAAACAATTATTATACATAATCGAATGCATACAATATACAATTTTCATAATAATAATTATCAAATAGTAATAATCATAATAATATATCGAGTATAATAAATAAACCTGATGTTCAGTTGAGATGATGAATAGCAAAATGCAAACTCGTTGGGAGCACATCTTGAAGCGAATGGAGAGCAAGAGCAAGAGCCAAAAGCAAATTACAGTTATATTCATATATAGCATAAATATATATTTATATAGTATACTATATACTACATAAGTATATAAAGTACGTACAACATACGTACAAACATATTTATTCTGTTCTTTTTCTTTCTTTTCTTTTCTTTTTGTTTTTGACTTTTCTATTTCTTTACATACAATTTACGATTATATATATGTAAGTGTATGTATTTTATGTATTTAGTTATATAGCAGATCTATTGGATACTCTGCACACTTATTTGTAGTATATAATATGCCAACTGGGCCCAAATCAATTGGGCTTTCAGCTGAAAAGCAGCGACAAACACACATTACAAGGAGGCAAGAAGAGAAGTGAATGAAATAGAGAAAGATTCAAATCAATTCTCAATAGATTGTTGTTGTATATGGCAATATTGCTCTAGAATACTAGATATTACAAATATCATTATCATTGCTGAAGCATTAAAGATTGAGTGCTCTGTTATTTGAGGGGGGCGGGGGGAGAGAAGGATAACATTTGACTATGCCATTGTGTGGTACATATACATACATATATTTAAATATGGTTATAGGTTAAGAATTCCAATAGATTGAGTGTTATGTGCAATGTAACATTCACAATATCTCCATCTCTTTTCTCTGCCTCTCTCTCTCTCTGTTTTCCCCTTCTGTTTCTCTATCTTTCCATCTTTATATTTTGTTTATGTTCTGCAGGTCTAGATCATCTCTATTGTTTAGCTTTCTTTTTCTATTGGGAGTATTATTATCATTATAATTATTGCTGACAGATATAGGGGTACACTTTGGGGGTAAGGTGAGGGGGTACAGGATGCTTGCATTACTGAAAACTTTCAATAGCTCAATATTTTAAGTAATATAACTATTTATAAAGTATATACTTGTTTAAACACAGACAGAGAGATAGAGCGTATTATTATTGTTGTTCTGGCTGTTGTTGCTTCTTTTGTTGCTGTTGCTGTTGTTGTTGTTGTTGTGTTTGTTATTGCAGCTTGTCATTTATTTATGTGGGACAAAGCACCTTCAGTATGTAATCCGTTAGCAGCGTCGGCACCGTCGGACTGTCCTCATTAATAGCCTTGAGTACTGCAAAAAACATAAACATATTCGTTAATTAAATCAACAATCATCATCAAAATTAGTCAAAATTAATGAGAGCTATTGTGACACCCATGATTCTACAGATCCTACTAAGTACAGTTAAACTTCCATATAAAGTATTTGTTAGAAAACACTCCATTATATAAAAACTGAATTAAACTCGTTTTCTACATCTTCACATTATAGAAAAGACTTATATTTTTTTATATAACTATTCAAAAAACGAATTGAAAACAATTCAGCGAAGAGATAAAAGGGAGAGCTTTTATTCCGTAACAAATCCTTGAGCTACTGTCTTCCTATTAAGTAGCTCTTTTCTTCTCTCAATTAACTCTCTTCTAAGTCTATTGCTCTATTTTCAGTTTCTTCTCTTCTCAGACTGCTCTCCTCCTTTTAATCAGTATTTCGCTCAGCCTGATCCTAAGTTCTCCAGCTGGTATCTCACTATTAACTCTGTTCTTCTCTCAATTTACTCTCTTCTCAGTCTGCTTCCTTTTCAATTTGTTCCCCTCTCAGTCTGCTCTCCTGTCAATCAGTATTTCTCTCAGTCTGATCTTAAGTTCTCCATTATTGGCTCCGCTCTTCTCTCAGTGGACTCTCTGCTCTCCCCAAGACCTACACTCTTTTCAGTCAGGTTCACATCTCTTTCAAAATCTCTCAAGACTTGCTCACTTACTTTTGATCAGCACCTGCAGTGACTGATTATTGGGTGTGCCATTCTCCAGATGATACGGTATGACAGTGGTCAAGTATTTGGGCTCCGGACCTGTAAATATTATTGTTGTCCGCATGATTAGAGACTTAGAATTCAAACATATTTTTATAGATAGAATCATTTAATCATACGTACCCTGGAACTTGCCACGTTTCTTCTCGACATGATATTGTCGACGTTTATTCTGCACGGCCAACAGGAGTGAGATGAAAGAGTTCTTCAATTCCTTCTCATATTCAAGCTCATCGCGCAACGCTAGCTCATTGATTAGGGTCTCGCTCAGCTCCTGGATGAGCATCTCCATCTCCATGTACAGCTCATTCAGCTGTGTGCTGCTTAGATATTGTAGCTCTAAATTAAAGAAAGAAGAGAATTAACATGGATTCATTCAGTTGATTTCAAGACATCACTTACTCTCAGCGTAGAGAGGCGCACCGAGAACTTCGCGCGCCTTTTCAATGACTTCGGAATCGCAGTTATCAGGCTCATCGATCGGACTCTCTGCCTCATCCATAATATCATCAATCTCCTTGATCACCTCCTCGACCGTCTTGATGGGCTCATCCACATCACCGTTGAGACCATTCAATATCAAGGCATGCATATCCAAATCATTGGCAACCGCTTCATCCTCGCTGGTCAAATCATTAAACTCATCTCCAGGTGTTTGTGCATCCAATTGTTGTTGTTGTTGATTCTGTTGTTGATGTTTTTGCTGCTGCTGTTGTTGCTGCTGTTGTTGTTGGTTACGTTGTTGCTGCTGTTGTTTTGTACGATTCTGTCCAAGATTAAGGGTCGGCATGTGCATCTGCCGTGTGTACGATTTGGACCAGTCGATGGGTAGAATATTGCCAAAGTTACCAGTTATAGTCCACCACATTCTGCAAAGGAACAAGTTCAATACATATTACAAATTGCTCAATTATAATGATCTATATAATTATAATAATAATAATATATAACTAATGAGTTTTTACGGATTTTCTTGAATGTCCCTTTAATTTACTCATTATTATTATTATATAATAAAAGTAATATTTCATTATAAGACACATACATAGAAGACTTTAAGTACAACAAATGGTAATAAATTCAGCATATTTAAACTAAGTATGTTTTTTAAAAATCAGACTCCTTTCTGTAAATCTTAAACATGTTTTATGTTTCAAACACAGTTCAAAGCTGTTTCAGAAACCATTTTACAAATGTGCAACAATCACTTAAAGATACAATAATGCAGTTATGGCAACTGATCGTAAAGTGTTATAATTACAGATGTCTATACATCTACAACTAACATATATTCATGTCTATATCTATAATGAATTATTGTAAAAATGTGTAAATTTGATGCACAAAGAATCATTTTTCGCCTAAGAAAAGAAATAATGGATAATGGGGGCAAGAGGGGATAGAGGGGGTCAGTCAGTCCGGCTAGTAAAGAAAATAAATAAGTATAGGCCATAAGCGCCAACAATTTTTGTTGGCAGTTCTATAAATTTACACAGAATTTTTTTTATGGCCGCTTTTAGCGCAATGCGCCCAGCGAATGCACAAAGAATTTTTTCTTGGATATTCATTTTGGATCAGCAGCAGCAGCAGCAAATGGTTCATGTTCCGCCCTCCTCAAGAGCAACAACAACAACAACAAGAAAACAAGTAAGAATGTGACCAAGCGAAAGTAATATACGACTTGCAGATAGCCTGTAAAAGTTTTCTATGATTGATTCTAAACTTGCCAAGATGTGTAGACTACAACAAATGCGACCACATTTCGTTTAAGGTTAGCTTTTAAAGCTGTAGTAGAAATTACTAGATTTCGTCACTAGCAAACCTCAAACTTGCATATCTTTGTCAAAACTCATCCGATATTCATGAGGAATATCATTTTAGTCATGATTTCATCTATTTATTGATTCTACATTTCAAAAAAAGTCATTTTTCAAAAATCTATTTCTATTTTGCATTTTATTTTCTTAAAATCAATTTCAAAATTTTAAATCTTAATTTTTTTCATTTTTAATCAACTCCAGGTGCTTAAATTGGTATAAGAGAATACTTTTAAGTTTAGTCTGAGTCTAGCTAACTTTGTTGCACAAAATCATGCCAAAAGTGTCTGAAAATTTGACTTGTAAAGTTGCTAGTTCCAGATTTCAAACGTGCATAACTTTGTTAAATCTAACCCGATTTACGTGCGAATTGTCATTATATTCTTGCTTTGAACTATTTTTGGATTGTGCATTTCAAAACAGTTTGCTTTCAAGCATTTTTTTGAGCTTGTAGGCCAATCAAAAGTTAGCATGTCATTTAATGTTATAGCCTTTTATTAAACTTTAGTAAGGAAATTCCCTTCCTTGCTTTGAAATACCTTTTCTTCATCTCATTCCAGTTACAGGGTATCAGAAGAGCGAAGAGTGGCACTCGTTATGCGATTTTTGTGTGCTGCAATGCATTCTACTTACAAATAAAGCAAAAGAAAAATGAAATATGGAAAGAAAAAAGTGGCACAATAAACTGCCAAGTGCCTGGTGATGACTAGTTATACTATACATAGTACTTATAGAAATGGAATGGGGTGGTTTCATAAGGAATTGCAACAGATTGATAGGAAATAGGGAAACTGAAACAGAGAACTTGCAATAAACTGACAGATAAAATGCCTCATTAGCTTGCCACAGCACGAGGCATGCAAATGAGATGCAATTAAGATTAAGATTCAGATTGGAGCAGCAGGCAAACAGTAGAATGTCAAATGGCTTTGCTAATTTGTATCTTTTTTTTTTTTTTGTCTGTAGTTTGGAATCCCCAAAGACAACAAGAGGAAGCACGAAGCACGAAGATTGCGACGAGTAGCTCATGTTGCAATTGGCATGTTGCCAGTTGTTCAGTTGTTTAGTTGCCAGTTGTCAGACAGTTTGTCTGGGGCAAGTATGTAAATATCTGTGGCACAATTGCTATCAAATTTCACGATCAATGCCAATCATTTAACTGCCAAAGCATTTGTAGACGTTTTGGTTTTGTCTTACTGTCAGTTCCCAGCTGAATCATTGTTGTTGTTGTTGTTGTTGTTTTTCCCATAATTATAATTATTCATGCTCTACATTTGAGCAATTGAACGATGCTGTTGCCCTTGTTGTTGTTGTTGTTGTTGATTAGCCGATGATGTTCACTGCTGATGTACATAGTTTCTGATCATGATCGTGCTCATGATGCTGTTGATGATGTTGATGATGAGCATTTTGCACTTGAACGCTTTAACAGCACAATCTCATATTGCCTTGAGAAAACGAATCGCTCGCTGCGCTCTGAATCTCACTTAAAATACCAACGAGTATTTTCTAACGAGTAGTTCGTGCAATATTTTCCAGAATTTTCAAAATGCTATGCTCCAAAAATTGTTGAAATAATTCAGAGTATTTAAGAAGAAGCTAAGAATCTTCAAGTGCCAAATATTCACGCTTAAGATCTCGTTTAAATGTCAACAGGTATAACAAATCAAATAAAAAAAAACCAGGAATCTTCTTCTTGCTGCGCTCCGAGTATCTCTCAAATATCAACGAGTAACGAATAATTTGTATACGTTATTTTATATCTCGTTTGAGCACCAGATAATAAAATAATTTGAAATCAAATAATCCAAGGCAGACTAAGATAATATTAATATTCAAGAAGATGATATTTAACAAATTGTATTTTTGCATTAATGTGCTTTATAACTTGATTAAATGATAACGAGTGTTAAAAAAAAGCTAAGAATCTTAACGCCTAAGACCTCGTTCAAATGTCAACGAGTATAGCAAACCAAAGAGTAAGATAAGTAATTTACAATATAACGATTATTTCAAATATAAATGAGTAACGTATATTATTTTAAATCGAATAAGTCTAGCAAGTAAAGAATTCTAAGCAGACTAAGCTAATAATGAGATTCAAGCAGATGTTATTTGACAAAAATATTGACTATTTCTGCAACTACTAATGCTAACGAGTATTATGATTAAATGATAATGAGTATTGGATAAAGAAAATTCCTAACAATCAATGCATTTCTTACTGAGTTATATTTGAAGATATTGACTAAGCTATTAATAATAATTATAAATGTATAAGATCTACAACTTATTCCTTTCATCATGAACTTGTCAAATAATAAAACTCGTTGATAACTTGTCCTGAAAATATTTCATAAAGTTTGCCTGCAGCTAGAACCGGAAATGTGAAATGACAGAATGTTGAAGGAACTGAGGAACTGAGGAAAATTGAACTCGAAAAAGATACAATCTTATATCGTAGCTGACGGTCGCAGCGAAATATTGAACAAGAGATCTTTATTCTTGTGCCAGTTGTGTTTTTGTAGCACATTTCGCATATTTATGACGTTTGTGTAAGGAATTTATGGTATTTTCTTCTATATCATTTAAAATGTTGTTTTGTTTTTCAATTTGTACTTGCTGCCTGTTTCATTTCGCTGGAAATGATTTATATTTTTACTTTGCATTTCCATTTCCATTTGTATTTGTATTTGTATTATTTTTGCCATTTGCCATGTGTAAATATAAATCAGAAAAACAGCAGCAAATGTGGAAAAAAATAAGAAGACAACCAAATATGAATTACGCTTTTCCGAATTGTTCAACTGATTTCTAATGGGATTAAATATGACAATTCGGACAAGGAATGATTTCTTAATCAATTGTTGTTTGATCTTCTCAAACAAGTGAAGGCAAATCGATCAGAAAGAAACAATATTCGTTGGGAAAAACCTATCTAAGTATATAAGTATATATTCGATTAGCTCATGATCAAGAAAAACCATGTATAGTATAAGTAGATATATGGACATATTCTCCCGATTGCTCAAACAAATCGTTCCAAATTAATAATACCATCAAAAAGTTTACACAAATAGCACAAAATAAATAAATCAAAACTTTGGTAAAGACAACAGTGAGCATTGAGAAACTTACACATTGACAACGACTGCAATAATACCCTATATATTGATTATGAATATAACCATTCTTTACTGTTTGGATGTAGAAAGTATGCAATTAGTAGATATCCTATACTTGCCTGCCAAAATGATTTGATTAATTGTTCATCTCTTAATGATGTATGCATCTTCTGTTAGTTGAGCATATCTGCTTAAGACATTTACTGAGTACAGGGTATGCTACAAAACAACAACAATCAAAGGCCAAAGATGAAAAATGTGCGAAACAAGCGAAGCGCGCAAATCGTTTGCGACACTCGGAAAATGCGTCAGGTAAATAAATATCTATACATACACACCTACATACACAGTGTATCTATGTGTGTTAGTGTGTGTGTATGTGTGTGTGTGTGTGTGTGTGTGTGTGTGTATAGTTATATTTTTATATGCACACGTAAATGGTGCATGGGCTGAACTGTGGTATGTGTCGAGGCCGACATATAAATCTTCAAAGCTGCAGATACATAACAGTATATGTATATGCTATAAGTATATATGCATTAATATATATATATATATGTTATATGTTTGTGGTTATATATCTGTGGGCTACATTTTTGGAGCGACATGATCAGTGGGCGCTTGTTGACTCGACGGACAAATCGAATGAGTTTTGTTGCTTCTCAATGAAAAAGACTCGAGTAATTAGCTGATTAAACTGGTAAGTAAAAGATATTCAAGTTATGTGCATGTCGACTAATCTAATACCCTATAAAAACAGTGATATATATAACCCATTTACTTATATTATTTTACTTTCAAAAAGTTAAAAGTTTACATACACTGTTTTTCTTAACTTTATTTTACTTGAAGTGGTAATAAATTTGTCACATTTTCCTAACCAGTAAATTTCAAAAGGCTCAACATAACTATATAATTCTGATTTACAGCTTTCAGAATATGTTACGAGAATATTGTGAGGCCTCCAAACTGCCTATTAAACATTTCCACTTCTGAGAAACAGTTTCAAATTGCTAGAAAAATGAATGAAAACAATTTGAATAGGAAATAAAATTATTTCTAAAAGGCAATGTGTCAACTATGATATCATTAATTGAAGCTGGTCCACTTTGAATGATTCAAAATAGAACTAAAACATTCAACTACGTTTTGTATCTATTTAAATCAACGAGACCGCAACTCAAGTCACAATTTCAATTTCAATTTCAAATACAAATTCCAGGCTGTATTTTGTTCCCATCACAAACAAACACATAATTATATAGATTTGTGAATTGAAATTTCCATCAGCGAGTGGAGCAATTAAGAGATTCTCTGGCATCACAATAATTCTTAATTATTTGAGGAACGAGAACGAAGCATCTTCTATAGCACTTATCATAAGCGTGAAATCAACGCCATAAACGATGAATGAACCCTGAACTCGCTTACGAAATACAAAATACGAAATGTTGATGATCGATAGGATGTATGTATGTATAATTTACATACAAAGAAGCGTTATCTTTTGCCCATTTGGTAGCTCGTTATCTCCCTCTCTCTCCCTTTCCCTCTGTCTGTTTCCATCTCTTTTCACTGAAGTATACTGATGATGATATGCATGGCGCATCTGTTTGAACGACAACAATTAGCGGCTTAATTTCAACGGCGATTTTTTTCGAGCAACGCCCACGAAATGAGCTCATCCCCAACTCCATTCCAACACATTCCTTTTCCCATTATTTTTTTCCATATGAAAATTAATGCGAAAATATTTTAATGAATTTTAATTGCGGTACTTAGATAACGCAATCAATTTGTGTCCAACTGATGAATCAGTCCAGTCTGACAGTCGGACAGTCACAAAGACATGACATATTTAGTTGATCTTCATTACGATCACAATGACCATGATGATCATCAATGATAATGATAATGATAATGCTAATGCTAATCATGATGATGATGTGACTCTTTTTTGTTGTTGTTGTTTCTTCATTCACTTGACTTCACTTCATTTGCGCCCACGCAGCGTTTGACTTTTATTTTATTTTATTTTATTTTATTTTATTTTAGATATTTTAATTGTGCTTGGCATTTATTTTACGTTTCTTTTTATTACCACTTTTTCCGTTTTAATCTGACTATTTTCTTCCTCCCCCATTTGCTCATGGGTATTTACAATTTTTACTATTACTATTATTATTATTTAATTTATTTGTTGTTGCCGCTTACAAGCAAACAAACAACTTTCTAATGCGCTTATTTATTGCGATGCCACCAAAGATAGGCACAGTTACTTCCAGAAGAAGTTGTACATACACTTAGTACTAGGTTTAGGTTTAGCTTTTTAACTACACTCTCTGTATCTAAATCAGTAGCTTACTCGCTTGAGATTTGACAAAAGCTAGACACAGTTATTTAAAAAAAAAAACACTGAGTTCAGTTTTAAAATCAAACATGGATTTCTTTAATCTACAATCTCTTGCTTTTTCAAACTTTTTTTCTTTATTTCTCTCAGTTGTTATTTTCTGAATTGTTTTCTATTTTTTGTTGATTTTTTCAGCCATAACACAACTTTGATCTAAGTTCTCTCATGGATGCTCTATCTCTTATTGGCTCACTCTCTCAAGAGCGCTTTTCACATTCTAATTCTGCTTTGTGTCTCATTCTTAAACGTTCCCGTCGTTAAATTCTAAATGTAAACCTTGTTCCATTGCAGTCTAAAAACATTCACAAAACATTCAAAAACTTGACCATTTATAATTGAATTTTTGACTAATTTCAAATTGTATCATTAATTATACCAATCAAAATTCCAGTTTTATTGAATCACTCGATTATGTATCTTTTTGAAATGATGTGCAATATTTGGTCTGCTCTTCTGATGTTGTTTGTTGTTGTTGTTGTTTTTTAAACTTGGGCAATCGTTTGAGGATTGGCTTTAATATTTTCTGCCTGCGGTTCGTTCACACGTCTTTTCACTCAAGCGCAGCGCCAACAACATTCACATGTTTAACTTTCGGCTTAACTAAAAAAAGGCACAAAAAAACCAAAACACAAAAGATAGTAATCAACACACAATACTTTGAATGCCCTTTGTTTTCATGGGTAAACAGAAAAAAAAGGAATAGAGAACAATTAGGTATCATATAAACCTTGAATGTGTTTTGAAAGTAAACTTCGGATAGATGTTTAAATAACAAAATTAGATGCGAAATATTTAAGAGAAATATGTTTTGAAGAAATATTAATCTTTGAATATTGATATGACAGTTCAATAGAGTATACATTACAGATATTAATTATACAGTTAAGATAATTTTTAGAGTTAGATCATTAAGTCTAACATTATAACGTTAGCTTAAAGCAGTCGACATAGAAAGTATTTAACATTTGTTATCAAGCTAAGGAATAAATGGAAAACATATTAGTTCTTTTGGAAAAACAAATATTGAATTACTCAGAATCAAATGAAAATATTAGAATGTATATTTAATAAAAAAATTGAATTTATTGCACATCAGGTAAATACTAAAATCTTGTAACATTTCATATTTAACATAGAAAAAAGAGCCGAATCATTTGGAAATGAAGTGGAAAAATATGGAAATGTTATTTTTAAATATATATACATACATTCGATTTGATGCTAGATGACATCAAGAGCTGAGATGCCCCCTCACAACTAGAGTGTAGGGAATAGAGATTCAAGGGGGAGCCTACGTTTCATTTTATTGTGCATTGTACACGAGTGTGAAAGTTTTCGCTGGGCCCAAAGATGATAGTATATACATACACACACACTTGCTTATAAATAAGTTTCTATGTATGTATGTAGATGTAGATGTTGGCTTAAAGCAACTGTAACTTAAACCGAAACCTAAATTAAAAAGACTGAACTAAACACACAAAATGCTGCAAACACTTCAAAGCATTCTAAATTTAGTTGTTCACACTTTGCGTTGGCACACAAATTTTCAGATACACAATGCAGATACATTTACAGATACATTTAGAGCACACATTGATAGACAAATGGGGACAGAAGCATTGACAATTATTTCTTGGTCCCGTTGTTTTCTGTGTTTCTTTTACATGATAATCCCTAAAGGGGTTAGTTTCAAGGCTGTTTATTCCCGTACTATATTTAGTTTGATTATGTTTATTAATTTCAAAAGTGTGGCTTCAGTTAACCTCAATTTATAGTTAATTATTTTCTTTCATTTTTTGTATAAATAGGCCATAAGCGAAAGAATATGATAGAGAGGGATGGAGAGAGGGAGGGAGGTCGGTGAAGTGAGTTCTGCTATGGCTTCCATAACAGCGTTAACAACGTCAACGTCAACGTCAACGAATTGCTTGTTGCCAGTTATGTGGCCCATAAATAACATCCAAAACAGCAATGCGGCTAAAATGGTAGACAAAAGGCAATCAATGTAACGTATCTGGCAAATGAACAACTAATGATCATTACGAACTCAAACCAAAATCAAAACCAAAGCAAACCATCATCATCATCATCAACAACAACAACATCATCATTAACTTTAACTTTAAAGTGTCAAAGCTGACAAAAGTTGTCGCAATTTTGATTGATTGATAAATGTTAATTGAATGTGAGTCTAGAGGAAATTCATTACACCTTTTTTTTGCACTTTTCTATTGCAGAACTTTCTTTTCACATATTTGCCTAACTTAACTGTCATCCATGTTCACTTGTTTTTATAACATTTCTCATATTATGTAGCCATACTTGAATCTATCTTCATTTTTTTCCTTTTCCAACTTTGTACACTTTAAGTTTCCTATAAATTTGCAATTATTTGGTCAGCCATGTCCACTTGGTTTCTTTATATGGTTTTATTATTCATTACTATTTCGTAAATTACCATATTATACAATCGTAAATTGATCTATCTACGTTATAAATGTATCTTTATATCACTTTTTTAATTGCTTGCCATTTATGTTAACTTCAATGATACAATAGTAATTTATAAATTCCATCATACTTGTAACTTGTATCTTTAATTGCATTTAGTTATTTCTCATTTCATTTCTTGTGCATAACAAGTTGCTGTCTTTATTTAAATTATTCTTATACATACATATATCTCATTTCATTCACTATAAAATTTCGACTTTAATCTTCATTAACAATTTAATTTTGTATGTTTTATAAGTCGTATCTTTACACTCACAATCATGCCACATCTCAATTGCTATAAGTGGTATTCATGGTCACTTTATTTGAGCCAAGCCTAAACTTATTCATTTAAATGATTGATAAATCAATAGAATGCTAAATACTTTGATCTAAATATATTTGCAGCTGCAGTTGCATTGTTTTTGTATTTTTCTTGCTGCATCAGTTTTTCAAGCACTCTTTGAATCATCGCAGATTTAATTACAGTGCTGACAAAAACTGTCTTCCCAGAAGACACTCTGTGATAATTGACCTCGATTGTCATTTTCAAGGACTGAGCAGATTAAAAAGGTTAAGGCGGGAAATTGGGTGTGAAAACCTGGGGCGTGTCACATGATGAAGAAGCGTGGCAATTCAATTTCGATTTGAACCCATTTTCAATTTATTGAGTTGTTGTTGTTATTCATATTCAACAACAACAGCAACAGCAACACAAAATATTTCAACGTTGTCTCCGTTTATTTAGCCGCCGGCTTGGCGTTGTCCTTGACTGTTTTTATTTGTATTTTTATATATTTGTTCCCACATCTCCAACTCTTCAAATGCTCAAATGTTGTTTACTGTTGTTGTTGTTGTTGTTACTGATGATGATGTAATACCTAGCGGCAGCAAAGTTGTCCAATTCGCAGTCGATTCAGTGTTCTTCCTCTTGCTATTAGTCATTTGTATCTGTATCTACGTATGCATACGCAAATGTATCTGCAATTGAATTTTGCGACCCTTTAAAATTGCTAAGGCTATATAGACAGAGATCCTCGAGGGGTTGCCAAAGGACAATTAGCTGGCGCCTTTCAGTACAAAAGGTTAATGTCCTTTTGCAGTTTTTTTTTGTATTTGGGTGCAGGAAATGACATTCAAGCAACCCCAACCCCAACAACAACAACAAGAAGTCAACCCCGTAACAATTAAGGCTCTAACCGGGAGGCCTGTCAACCGTATGCATTCGCTTCCTCCTTCCTCCCTCCCTCTCTCTCTCTCTCTCTCGCTCTCGCTCTCATTGTGTGTGGCGTAACACGCATACGCCATGTTGTTCAAGCTCAAGCATGACTCATACGACCAGAGGGGATGTTATTAGTTTAGTTGCGAAACTACCCCCAGTCTATATTTATATGGCAAACACACACAATACAATTTAATTATTGTTTTTGTTGTTGTTCCTGACAGGATATGTGCTGTTGCATATTTTCAAGGATACATCAACATCCAACTTCCTTTGTACTGTCCCTTTCTTCGATTCCCCTCATCGTCAGTCTTTTTGTAATACGAGCACTCAATTGATTATTTATAGTTAAAAGCATAAAGCCAAACCCTTTCATAATTGATTAAACCGAACGCAAGCGTAATTCGAAACTCTCTGTGTGGGTGACTAAAAAATTGATTATAAACTTGGCCTAAACTAAAGCTAAACAAGTTCAATTTGCTGTCGAACAAATGCCAATCAATCCAAGACTTGACAAAGCTGTAAAGTGTTTTGAGGATTTGCTTTAAACTAAATAAAATCTTAAATAAAAACTTTGACATATTAAGAGTTCAGTTGGCAAATTTTTACTTAAGAAATACAAAGGTTCTATGAGGTCTTTCAAAGTGGGAAGGAAGGAGATCCCATCGGTATATACATATATCTTTTAGATAGATTCTGGTCAATTCTAAACAAATCAAATTTATTTTCAAACTTTATTGAATTTAAAAAATATTCAAATATACAGTGGCTTTTGCAGTGGAGATTACTTGAATTTAGCCTTTC
Organism: Drosophila neotestacea; assembly: GCA_035044365.1. Lineage (NCBI taxonomy): Eukaryota > Metazoa > Arthropoda > Insecta > Diptera > Drosophilidae > Drosophila > Drosophila neotestacea. The sequence goes on along the minus strand of JAWNMD010000051.1, from coordinate 73,520 downwards.
CTAACTGTTTCACAAAATAATAAATACATATCTCACATATTTCAAAAACCGGTTACAACCTAAAATTTGTATTTTTGAGTTGACTTGCTTCAACTGTTCATCAGATACCACATTATTGTATAGATGAGTTCATCATTACCTTGTAACTTGCTAGATAATAACAGTTATTACTCACAGTCCTAAACATGTTATACTAAAAATAGTGATATTTTAAGTTGTCTTCAATTGTGAGCAGTTTTTAGACCCTTATTTTAGAATCAAATTAATCTATTTTAGATAAACTGCTTTAAGTGTCTTTAAAGGGATTCCTTTAAGAGCTATAATATTTTCCTAAAGAACAATATCTCAATTTAGTTTGGCAAAAGCATTATAGTTGATAAACGAGTCGCTTAGTTGTCAAAATAAATATGCCACACATCAAGTGGCATGAAGAAGGGGGCAGGAAGATGGAGAGTGTCTGCCACAAGCACATCTTGAAACAAGTTTTGGTTTTGGCCAAGTTGCAAAATGAGCTGCATGGATTCCGGTGGCAGCGGTGGCAGGATCTGGCGACAGGACATTGAACTTAACTGTGCAAAGTAGGTCGCATTTTGTGTGGCATGCGCCAACTTCGATTTCCACACACACACACACACACACACACACACACACACACAGCTGCAAAGTCCAGTTCAAGATTTAGCTGCAACTTCAGCTCTCCAATAGCTAACAATTATTACAAGGCTGCCTGCCGCATGTTGTTGCCACATACCAACGACTGGTTGCATCAGTGACAGTTGCGGAACATTGTAGAAATTGAAAAAAGAGCTAAAAGAAATGCAATTGAAATGAAAAGTTGTATTGCGCCACAGCTGGCAAAATCAAACTCTTAAATCAGTTATGTCAACGCGGGGGAATGTGTCACGAGCCCAGAGGGGAAAGGAGGCTAAAGTGGGGGAAATTGTGGTCGACAGCGTCGCGTGTCCCACGCGTTCCTCATGCAAATAGCTGCAAATGACAGTTGGTAAAGTATAAAAAAAAAAGACAAAACAAAAAACTGTTTCTTTGGCTAGCCGAAGATTTAATACACTTGCAAAGTCCGAAGATTTTGAAAAAAGTTGTAATTTTGTATTTTAAGGACTTGCTGTTAAGAGAACCTAATTTTATACTGTAAGGCTATCGTCAAGTTGTGAAAAGAAGATCCTTACTAACTAATTTATACGAACTGATTTAAATATTTTAAAAGTCATAAAAGATTCACAAAAATTCAAATTTTGATTGATTGTCCTATCACATAATAGTCAGAATTCAAATAAATTTATTCTGAAAGTATGTTTAAGATAATACCAAAAATACAATCTGTACGATTGATTGAGATATGCATAAGGTTGATTTTCGAACAATAGTTCATATGGCAGCATTATAATACGTCCGACGTATACTTTGTATATTCAACGCATCGACAGTTTTCTACAAAATTAAAATACCCGCTACAAGGGTATACAAAAAATAAAACCGGAAAGCGGGCCCACAACAGCTTACCAACTGACTGACTGACTGGCCATATACATACAAATGTATGCAGCTAACAGCTAACTGCCGATAGTGGACAGTGGACAGTGTACCTCGAGACGTTGCATGGCACATATGGTCAGCCTTTAAGTGGCACAACTCAAATGCGGTTGTTTTTATGTCGCCGCCACATGCAACAACATCAATCAATACGCTACAACAACATTGAGTGCCAATAAAAACTAAAACAGCAACATTTAATATTTATATCAAGTAATTTCATAAATCGCTCAAATTGACTGAACAATCACAGTTGCACTCTACTATAACGAACAGCTTCAAAACGAAATGTATTCAGTTATCAAAGTGAAATACAAATTAACTTCAAAAGTTAGCAGACAAAACGGTTATTTGATTTCAAACTTGCATAACTTTGTCAAAACTAATCAGATTTCCATGCGGAATATCATTTTAGTCATGATTTCATCTACTTTTTAGACCCAGTACTTTGAAAAAGTACAAATGGGTCTATTACGTTTGTGCAAATGTGCGTAACAGGCAGAAGGAGGCGTGGCAGACCCCATAAAGTATATATATTCTTGATCAGCATCAACAGCCGAGTCGATATAGCCATGTCCGTCTGTCTGTCTGTCTGTCTGTCTGTCTGTCTGTCTGTCTGTCTGTCTGTCTGTCTGTCTGTCTGTCTGTCTGTCTGTCTGTCCGTCTGTCCGTCTGTCTGTCTGTCCCTTTTTGTGTCGCCTAGATCTCAGAGACCATAAGAGCTAGAGACACCAAACTTGGCATGTAGGTACATTTATATCTCCCATTGATCGAGTTTGTTTCAGATTTTTGCCACGCCCCTCTCCACCCCCGGAAATTGGAATACAAAATTTTGAAGTCGAATTACAGGAGCACCTTTAAAGCTAGCGCCTTGATTTTTTGTACAAATGATAAACACTATGGTCCAAACCTGTCCTGAAAATTTCATTCCAAACGGATTATAAACGCGGAAGTTTTTCAACTAACAATGTTACGGGCAAAAGGAAGAAGAAGAGACGCTAGCGACCTCTGTGTTTATTAACTTATTTCGTAGTGGCGCCATCTATTGCATGGTAGGGAACATTGAAGAACAATCTGTAGTGGACGCTTTGCTCTCAAAAAGTACTGGGTCTCCTACTGTCGAGCTTGCTCCACTGTAGCTTACTGCATTTTTTATTTTACATTTAAAAATTGTTATGTTTCAAACATCGATTTAATTGCTCTTGTTGGAATTTTAGATTTTCTAAAAAAAAATTAAAAATTAAAAATTTTCTCTGCAATATTCGATTTTGTAAAAAGATTCCCTGGATCTAAAATCAAAAGCTGTCATCAAATGACGCAGCTAAAAAGCTTTCTACGCAGCACAGAACTAACTTTTGAGTTGAAGACCTTCGTTGAATGCGGCTGTTAGAAGCCATACACACACACACACACGCACACACACACATTTATATGAAGTACACTTAAAGAAACATAAGTGCAATAGTGGGTCGACCTTCGTTCATACAGAGTGAGATGGGAATAGACAATGTTAGTAATGGGTAACGTAAATATTGACAAGTGTTAGTTCCAAGAGACGCACTTTGCATTCAAAGCGCAGGTAAACAAGAAAAAGAACAAAAACATGAAGAATTACAAAAACAAAAGAAAAAAAAAAAAAAGAATAAATGATGAGTCGTTGACAAATACAGTTAGAGAGCAGCGGTTTTTGAGATGCATCAGCGGTTCTAGTGCGTAACGGTGAGAGGTGAGAGCGAAACAGACGGAAGACCAGTTCACAATGGATGAATGGATGTTAGCAGAGGTGGGGAGAGGCACAGAAAGGCAGAAAAAGTGTCCCTCTCTCTCTGTCTCTCTCTTTCTCTGTCTGCACTTGAATGTTAACCTGGCAGACGACGGGCGTGGGAAGCTTTCAAAAACAAATAGACAGACAGAAGGAGAGTCAATCCTATGGGGAGCGGGAGGGTCATGGGAGTGCGTTATTTGCTCACACTACATAGTTGCCATATGGTGAAAATGAATGCATTGGAATGAATTTGGATTTTACTTTCAAAAGAAGATTCATTTAGGTACATACATACATATGTATGAATGTGAGAGTGAATTTGGTTAATTAGCAATCCTTTGCGTGACTGTAGGCCATGAATATGAGTATGAAGATGAATATGAATATGAGTACCTGCATTGAATATAGAGATGAATATGAAGATGTGTTTAAATTTGAATATGAATATGAAGATGTGTTTAAATATGAACATTATTATGAGTTTGAATATGGATATGAGTTTGTATATGAACATGAATGTTAGTGTAAGTATAACTCTTAAATATGAATATGCTATGTGATTTTCTCTGCAGCAGCGCATTAAATATCACGACATTCATGAATGTGCATTCAAAATAATTGTTAGCTCGCAAAACACACGCACACACTCACACACACACACACACCAACACTCAGACACCCGCACATAGTAACTGTATAGCACGCGATTATCAAATTTATTAGGTGATGTCAGCAGAGACGACACAGCATTGTCCGAAAAAAACAAACAACAAAACAGTAGAGAACAACAATAACAACAAACAAATTCATTTCGATCAATTTGCATTGTGCAAGCAGTGTCAAAGCTCGCTCTCCTCTCTCTTAGTTGCTCAGTTGCTCTTTTGCTCTTGCACCGCTTCCTTTTAGTACAATATGGGCAGTGTTGCCAGAATTTCATGGGCTAAAATAGCCAAATTGAAAGAAAAAAATAGCTAGAAATAGCTAAACAAAAATTAAAAATTGCTAGAAAAATAGCTAGTTTTTTTTGCAGTGTTAAATTCAGAATATGATACGTATATAGGGAGCATAAGTTATGGGGGCTATTGACGTGTGTTCCGCCACGTAGAGTGACAATGCCGCTTCCTGCTCTGATGTTTTTGTAGGCACTTGTTTGCAATATTGCAGTTTGTTTTTTTGTTGGAAACTACCGGTAACTGAAATGTGCTTTTTTGTATTTGCATGTGACTTGATGTCATGCAACTTTGCTGCGACACTACATTTGCAGTAGCTGCAATATGCCTTAGTCGTCTCACTTATGTCTTTTCGTATCCAGTCCTTAAATTCTGGATTCTGTAACCACGCGTCGCGAAAGTGTTGCTTATATATGACTTTCGGCATTTTTAATCTTATGCGTTGATTGTGCTTTCCCGCTTATTATTGAATGATTCCGATAGCTTTTCTATCGATTTCACAGAGAAAATTTGTGTTCAGCTCATGAGTGAACGAACTAAATTCGCTCATTAATTATAAAAAGAATCGCTTATACCAATTTAGTGAGTGAACTCCTAAATAAATCCTAAAAATCTTAAAGTAGCCGAATCACTTTTTAAAATAGCTAGAATTCTAGCTAATAGCATTTCAGTAAATGTTATAGCTTTGGCAGTTTCAAAATAGCTAAATCTAGCTATAAAATAGCTAAAATGGCAACACTGGCCAGCACTGTTTTATTTTTCATGTTGTGCACCTATAATTCCCAACTGGTTCTAGCTATATGTTGATGGAGTGTTGGTTTCGTAGAGTGGACGATGGTATGGTTTCCTTGAAATGTGGACATCTCTTCGGTGATTCCTGCATACAAAACTTCTTGGAAAGAAATCAATTCTGTCCACATTGCAGAGCTTACGCTTCACCAACAGATATTTTGTATCTTTATGGTCTTCTTTTGTAAAACTGAGAAAAAAAACAATGTGACCAATCACAAAAAAAAACAGGAATAAAAAACCAAACAGACTTCAGAAGAAAAAACAAAAAAAAAACAGGAGAACCTTGCATTACTGTTAGACCACTGCCCCAAGGTCATTACAAGTCTACGTTCAGACCAGTTCCTCATCAGATTTCTAATCGTGAACATTTGTAAAATCATGGATAATTTGTCAGCGAATTCTGGACATTCAATATTGTGAGCATCATGGAACATTGCCAGAGCGAATACTATTCTTCCGTGACAGAGTTGGCGAGGGACAACTTTGTAAAACTGAGAAAAAAAAACAATGTGACCAATCACAAAAAAAAAACAGGAATAAAAAACCAAACAGACTTCAGAAGAAAAAACAAAAAAAAAACAAAAAAAAACATCGAACAGAAACCAACCAGCACTTGAACCTTTTTTCAAAGGTTCCGATGCCGAAGGAAAACGTGAATTTATGCAGGGAGTGTAACATACCAATAGCCACTCAGGACCCGCAGATTCGTATGTGCAATTTTTGCAGCATGGCTAACCAATTGAGATCGGCAAGCATTCATAGAGCTAGATACCATCGTCCATTTACTTTTCAAGACTTGCCATTTTCATTTGAAACTTTTAAACAGTGAAAACTCTTTTGGGCATTCATAATGATTACGGCACCTTAAAAACCCATTTCCAACTGTTGACACGTGCCGCGTCGTGCCGCGGCCTGCAGACTTAAAACCTGGTTGCACCACCGCACCACTGTACCACCCGGAGTACCAAAAACACATCACACACCACGGCAACAAGGTACCACTGTACCACACTCCATTTTGCCGACGTTGTCCGTAAAGCAGTATTTAGACTCGCGTCAAAATGAAATCGTAAAAAATCTGGTTTTTTCACTCATCTAACAGAATATTAGTATTTTGTTATCGATATACGTGTTCGATATCGATATATGTGTTATCTACGCTGTTATTGTGGCCGCTTTATATAAATCAGCTGTTGTTGCTGCTGTTAAACAAAACAAATTAAAAGTTTCAAATGAAAATGGCAAGTCTTGAAAAGTAAATGGAAATTATTCGAAATTTTTAATCACAAAATTTGTTCAATTGTATTCACATTTAAGGGTCAGGTAAATTTAAGATTTCTGACATTCGATCTATTAGATCGCCTAGACGATGGTATCTAGCTCTATGAATGCTTGCCGATCTCAATTGGTTAGCCATGCTGCAAAAATTACACATACGAATCTGCGGGTCCTGAGTGGCTATTGGTATGTTACCAGTGTTGCCAGGTGTTGAGCGCCCGCATAAGCTAGATTCTACGTAAAAATAAGCTAAAATAAGCTAAACAAAAAATGCTGAGAACAAGCTATATTGAAATTCAAGAAATTTGAAATTTGTTTAAATTAAATAAGTTAATAAGCCATCGATGTCATCGTTTTCCTTCTCACTTAAATATTTTTTATTTCTTTTCATTAGGCTAAGATATTTTTGTGGCAAGTTGTAAGTGTGGCATGCATGCTGTCTCAAATCGAAAAATTTTGCTGCTATTGTAGATTTTCCTTAGCTAGTCCTTAAACTAGCTACTTTCATCTAAGCATCGCGGAAAAATTGCTTCTAAGTTGTTTTTGGCATTTTTACAAGCTTATCTATTTTTTCCGAATGGCAAATTAAATATATCGCCGATAACATATAGCACATATATCAGCCAACATATCGATGAAACCATCGATTAGAAAACAGTTTCACAATCATGCGAATAAAGTTCACGTAACAATCGACAAATAAGGACAAGCTCCGATATTTTTATGCCGTTAAAATTTTAAACTTATAAAATATTTCGTGACATCACGAATACATATATTGCTAGAATAGGCTATATGAACTTTTAAATATGCTAGATTTCAGGTTATAAGCTGTTTGCAAATTTTACAAGCTATTCAATTTTTAAATATGCTAGATCTAGCCTGAAATAAGCTAATCTGGCAACACTGAATATGGGCCTCTCCTAGACTCCTACAACAATGTTGCCAGCGTATCTTGAGCTAAAATAGCTAATTTGATAATAGTTAGAAAGGTTGCTAGAAATAAAATGCTAATAGTGCTGCTTGACATTAATAAACATTTTAATAGGATATATTAGCTAATATTATGATATGAGTATATTGATGTATGTACTTTGAAAAGTAGTTGCATCAATTTCGAACATATCTAGATTTCTAGCTTTTGCAATGCCAAATATTTGTAAGTCTAGCTATAATTTAGTTGAAATGACAGCACTGCTCTACATATATCTTTCTCTCTCTTTAGCTGGTCAGCAGGCAAATGCACTCACAAGTGCTTTTTATCAGCGGTCAACTCACTTACTCTCTGCTTCCTCTTCTATCACATCTCCTTATTGTTATTGTTGCTGCTGTTGTTGTTTGTTATTATTATTATTTTTGATTTACGCACCGTTAAACGCATCCAATTGTAGTTTTGAAATTGCTTTGCTTGACAAACGCCACTTGTGCTGATTGCGACTTCCCCATTGCGTATACAACACACACACATACCCTATCAATGATTGTGCTATAATGGAGGGGGGTTGTCTGGGTGTAGGGTGCGTTTCCGCTGTTGTTTTTAAGCTGTGATGCTGCAATGTTGCAATGCCTAACTTCTAGACAAAGCAATAGACTGGGAAAGTCGTCAACTTTTATCGATCCAACAATGCCAAAAACACCCACTCCCCTCTTCACAATCTACCCCTCTTTAAGCAACGACAGGATTACGTCGTTATGTGGCGCCAGGGTTGGCCAACCTACGACCGTGACAGAGGGGGGAGGATGAGAAGCAGGGTGACTTAAATGACGCATGCGCCTTGGATTTGTGTGTATAAAATAAATATAAAACAACAACAACAACACAGGGCAATGCATTTTACATAACTTAAAAACCGGTTCGAACCAGTTTAAAACACAGTTCCCAATTTAGGAAAATTGTTTATACCAGAATTAAGAGATATACATATGTACTATGTATGACAAAGTGTACCTACTTCTTCTAATTCTATTGAAATAGCTCAGTTTGTTGAGTATATAAAATATGAAAATGTGTAAATAAAATACTCACTGGCATTCATTCATGATCTCCTCCTGACTGCGCACCTGCACTGGTGCAAGCTCCTCCACATTTTCCTCGTAATTGCCAAAGCATTTCGTGATTTTCTCATCGAATGTATTTACCAAATCCTCCAAGCTGCCACCGAATGTCTCTGTAAAATTGTCCACATTATCGCCACCACGTTTATCCATTTGATCGATAGTAAAGTTGCCGGTTAGACCAGCTGCCACATCAGTGAGACCCAATTCCGTTAGATTTTGCGTATTGCAATTGGGACTTATGTTGCCGCCGGCAGAGGAACCACCACCAACAACACCTCCTCCTCCCACTCCGCCACCATTTTTGCTGATGTGTGCATCACGTACAGCATCCTCGAGGAGACGCAACTTGTCCTGTTGCTGTTGCTTGGCGTTGCCATCCTTGAGATTCCGATTGGAGTTCAAATTCAAATTTAACGTATCGTTGAGTACATTCTGATTGGAGATGAAGTCACAGCCGCCCCATTCGTCTGTCTCCTCGAATTTTGCTAATGGAGCCTCGAATTTAAGCTCGGCCATTTTGGTGCCGAGGTCACGCATGGCACGCGGGACACGCAGGAGAGCTGGCAAAAAGGGCGAGTGTTCTTTTTTTTTTGCGAGCTGCTGCGGTTTTTTTGTTTGTTTGTGTTTTTGTTATTACTCTCCTGTTTTTTTCAAAACACACTCACTATTCTATCTCACACATACACACGCACACAGACAAGCGCTCTGACACCTGTGTCGAAAAATTTGCAACCCCTATTTTATCCCACTTGTCACCCACCGTCTTCTTCGGTCTAGTATTTGTATTTGTATTTTCCTGTATTTTGATTTTCAAATTTCCTTTTTCACTTTAACTGTGTGTCTTGCTCTCTCTGTTCACAATAAACAAAAACAACAATGAAAAAAATAACGTTGTTGGCGTTCGCTGTATGCCCGTACAAAATTATGTCGTGCGTTTGAAACTGTTTTATTATTATAATACACGATTCAATAACGAACTTAGCTTTTAGATGCACGCAGATGCAAATAAAATAAACAGAGCGCTATTCACGAAACGCGCAACACGACGACAACTACGAGACCAAAACACAACGAAAGTTTTTTGCGACTGTTCAACGACAGTGTGACCGCATGCGATCAACAGCAAAATGCATAATACCAAAATACCGAAAGATACCACTACTTGAAGAGGCACCAATTGAAATCGATAAATATTTCAACACTTGCCAGCACTTTGTTTTGTCGAAACGTAACCGCAATTTTTAAACTCTGCATGAAGGAATTTCAATTGGAATTTGTAGCCCATTATTAATAAAAAAAATAGTTATTTTTGTTTATATTCAGTTTTATTACAATATAAATTAATATTTATATTTAATAATACATTATTAGAGTCCGAGTCCTAACATTTTAATTTTCTCATTTTTTTTGTTTATACTGTGTAATATCGAAGCACTCTGTCCAGTGGCATTTTTATTATAATTATAATTATTTTGTAATTTTTTTGTTTTTAACGTGTTCTTTTTTTGTTATTAGCATTTGGGTCAAAAAATATGGTTAAATATATATATTTACGTAGTAAGTAGGACTTGTTTTTGCCCATTTTCTGTGGGTTATCATTTAGTGCTCTTGAGAAATGCAATCAAATAACAGAATTGTTAAACATTTTTTTTTAATCTTTCTTTTTGGATTGGTTAAGTATCTTAAGAGAAGCACATGCATATATGTATGTGTGATGGTGGCATACACACACACACACACGCACACACATATGCATTATAAGGCTAAGCTACAACATTTTTCTTTTCCATTTTATTTTTTGCTTTTGTCTTTTTTTAGTGTTTTCTTTTTTAATTATTGTATCTTATAAGCAGATGTTTTGTATTCTTTGTGTGTGTCAGTGTGTGTTTTGTCTTTGTTGTTAGATAAGAATTAAATGTAAAATAAATATTAGTATATAAATTATACGCTAAAAGAAATGCAAAAACAAATCTCCAATCTCAACTGCACTTAAATCGTTTGTCAAAAGTCATTGCTTAAACATGTTAAACAAAATATTCTCAAAAAAAATAAAATAATAATATTAAAATAAACAAACAAAAAGGAAAAAGATCAACTGGAAAATGGCGTATCTCAAATTCATTCAATTCAAAATTCAAAATCATTCAGCCCTTTGTTTAATGTTAAGGTTTTTAAGTTTAATTTGTTAAATATGTAAAAATTATATAGCAATACGTAAATTGGTTTTGGTGCGGGTAGTATTTTTCAATAAATTAATACAAATTAAATACAGTTTTTTGTGGCCTTCTCAAATAAATACAATGTGTAATTAACAAATAGTTTCTTTTTTCTTTTTTTTTAAATGTAATCAGAGCAGCGAAAATAAATGGAATCTCATATTATGTAAAATATGTGTTAAGAATTATGTAAGTATATGTATTATATTATAATATGTATAAAATAAATGTCTTTTTCTTTCTTTCCTTTCTTCCTTCTATCCTCCTATCGTTCACACAAACAAACAAAAAACGACGCCATGATGCTTTTTGAATTTCTCTTGTTGCATTTTCTAATGGAACTTGTTGTTTTCTGTTAATATAATTATAAATATTCAAACGTCTTTTAGTTTTCTTGTTTTGGTTTTACACAAATTTTCATTTAGTTTTCTTGTATTATTTTTATAGTATTGTTATTTTTGTTAAGCTTGACTCTGCATGCATGTGTGTGTCAGCGAGTTAGCATGAGAGAGAGAGAGAGTGAGAAACAAACCGTGTGCATGAGTGTTTGTGTGAGCGAGCGAGCGAGTGAATGAGTAAGTGCAACTATAGTAGGCTGTCCTTGTTCTACAGTTGGTGATTTTTATGAAATCTTTTTAAATAATGAACAAATTCGAAAATTATATGAAAACACTTATGCATTTTTTTATTGTGCAGCTTGAGAAATGATTTCAAATTAGTGTAAAAAAAAGAAAAGCGATTTTCCATGTTGTGTGTGTGTTTGGTGTGTGTGTAAGTCAACTACATACAAACGCCAGCTATAGGACAACAAAATTGTTTTAATTTGTGTTTTCATTTAGTAATTATTGTTGTTTCTTGTTTCATTTGATATTCTATCAAAGGGAAGGATTTGTTGCGAATGCGTCACTTAAAATTTAAAATAGCAATAAATCATTGCAGTAAAAAAAAAATAAAATAAAAATATTATTAAATAGCTGGCATATTGATGTTATTGTTGTTGCTGTTGATTTTGTTAATTGTTATTGGTTGCTGTTGTAATTATGAATTATTGTTGCTGGGCTTCTGAGTGACTTGCCTAACGCTTGTTATTTGTTGGCTTAAAATTGCAAGACAACATCTCCTCCTTGGCCAATTTGGCTCGATATTCGGCCATCATATCACGACATTGTATGGCGATATCCAAAAGCGTTGAGAACATTGTCTCTCCCCTCTTGCAATACGCCTCCTGATCATAATCCACATAGTTTGTTAGATCATATAGGGCCTTCGATTCGGCTAGGAAACTCTCCAGAGTTGCATTAACACTACGATGATAATCAACGACCATCTCCTCAGTCTGCTGCAGATCATCAATCGCCTGATGCTGCACAATCAGCTCGTCCGACATTTCATGTTCCTGCAATCAATAAATAGATATGAAAATGTTAGACATTATTGTTTCTTGAATACCATTGAAATTTTATGATAATACATATACTTAACATTTATATTTACTCATTTTACAATAATATTCTAGTATATTACAATAATATTCTAAAAACAATTTTTGGATTTCTTTATTCACAAATTTCCAAATATACACAAAATGAGAGCCCCTTTTATACCAAAATTTTGAACATTATTTTGACCAAAAGACTTTAAATTGGCCTCGGCTTGATGGGATTTGGAATTTAAAGAGGTGGTCCGAATTTCACTAGTCGTTTAAAAATTTCAATTATATGATAAGAGCTGTAAAATTAATAATAATGATATAGATGTATAGAATACAGGGTATATAACGAAAGTAAGAAATTTAAAAGTGGAGAAAAATGCAGGAGGAGAGTGAGATAGACAGGGAAAAAGGAAAGAGGGTGCTGCCTTGCTGTAGTGAGTTATTATTAAAGAATAACTTCTATATACAAAATTGTTTATAGAAGTAATACTGAGTGGCTAAAGTGTGGTTCCATTTTTGAAATGTCTATTCAAGATCGCCAATAACTATCTGCATAATATTTTGACATAATAATGATAAGAAATCTTTCAAATCAAATGTAGTTAAACTATGGTTAATTTCCCTATTATTAACTAAGGATTCGACTTAAAACCTACTTAGATGAAGTTTTTCCAGCTTATTCTCTTTTGACACATTTGTCTCATATTTATGTTACTTGGAAATATAATAAAGCGTTACAGTTTTTTTTGCGTTCCATGCGCCACTTCCAGAGTTTCTTATCGTCTTTTGGATCCGCAAATTGAGCTGGCGGTGGCAACAAGTCTTCCATATGAATTTCCTGAATTTTCCGCCTCAAAGATGCACTCATATAACGTTCTGCGGCAGTAAACATTCGTTGAAAATCATGTGGAGCACAACGTTTGCTGTTCAATCCTGTATTCAAAGTTATATAGAAGAGACGCTTTGTATTGTACAATTTCTTGGCCTTTGTTAGCACAGGTACAACATGCATTGGCAATAGTTTTTGAATCAATTCACTTGTCCTGTAATCATCTTTAAAAGTTATTGTCGTTGTGGGAATCCATTTCTTTTCGGGCATTCGATTGGAAAACAATCTTTCCATCGACTTTGGCTTATTGGCCGCAATAATATCGGATAATGGTTGGGCAATATTTGAGATTGCTGTCACACGGCAATAAAAAGGTGACTTATGGACTGATCCTGTTGGAAGCCCGTTAACTGCAGTTTTCAGCACTTTCTTTGTCACAATTGATCCAGAGTCTTTTGGACATTTAAGCGGTTTTCCTTTTGAAATTGTACCTTCTGCCACTTTCGATATCTTCGTTGAAGTAGCTGTCCTGTTGTTGGCCTTCATTTGTGCCTCGTTTATAAATACAACTAAATTATATTTGTTAAATTCAGAAATATTAACTAATGCTATGCTAACGGTTGCTTAATTATTTGTGTACAAATTTTCAGGGGAAACATTTCCCAAACGAACTTCAACTAATCACATGGCCAACTGAGTTGGGTACAGAAAGAGAGTAAACTTCACTTATTTATATACATATATGTATATAGTAGAAGAAAATAAAATACTTACGCTCAGCGAACTAAGCATGGCTAAATCCATGTGGGCGGCATTTCCATTCTTGCTATTGTTGTTATTATTGTTATGGCCGCGCTGCAGCGATTGATGGTGATGATGGGCCGATGATTGATGGCCCATGCCAATGCCATGGTCAGACAATTGTTGATCCTCCTCGTCATGGTCCATGGTCTCGATGGCCTCGGCATCGGCTGGATTAATCTCGGCAACATCCTTAACAACCAGTTCCTTAACACGATCCGCATAACGAAGCGTATTTAACGTATGCTCGCAACTGCTCAATCCTGGCGATATCATGGCAATCATGCATGTCTTGCTCTTCTCTCCAATAAATGAATCCCGCAACACTTGCGTCAACTTGGACACACGGAATGGCAAATGTGCCGACTGTTTGCCCAATGCACGAATGCATTCCTTAAGGGCCAACAACGATTTATTAATTTCGGCACCTTCCATGCGTGTTTGTCTATCAGCCGATGACGTGTCCACACCACGCTCATTGCCCGCCAAATCAATAAATGAGAATTTGCCATGAATTTTACTGCTGCCCATGGGACGCAATACAATTTGGAATACGGCATGTGATCGTGATGAATTCGAATTAGCTGATGTTTGACCCGATGTCCGAGCTGCATTTCCATGCTGTATAAGCTTAAGCACTTCCTCAACGCCATCCACCACCTTCTCGGTGAGGCCAACAACTTGGATCTGTTGCTTGCCATCCTCCAGGACCCGTAACTTTTGCTTATCGGACAGCAAATCAAAGACCTACAAACAAAACAATTCATTCATTAATTTAGATTACAAATTTAAATTGAACTAACGATTGTTTTGTACAAATACTCACTTTACCGCTGTAGATCTCAAAGAAACTGGCCGAAACGACCAGGTTAAGAGAACGATAACGTGGCCCATTTAGTGTGGCAAAAACATCCTTGGCAGCCATGGCATAAATGCCGTTTTTACAGTCCTGCACCTTGCCATTGAACTCACCACCCATGGTATGTGTCTTACCAGATCCTGTCTGACCATAAGCAAAGCACGTGGCCATGCCGCCCTCAAAGATGGTCTGCACCAACGGCTTTGCTGTGTATCTGCATTAAATAAATTGCAAGTTAAATGGTATACAAAAAAGAGCTTAAATGTGCTTGCAAAGCTTCGCCACTTGTCTAGTTTTTAAGATTAATAATGTGAAGATAGAATTGTGTAAAGTTTAACTGGATTAATCACCTTTTTCAAAAGGCTTTGTTGTGTATTCAATTTCCAAATGTAGTCTTAATTGTACTTTAAATCAGAACTTTAATGTGCTTTCAAATCTACTTCAAGTGCAGAAATTCGAAATGCTGCAAATGTTACGATAGCTTTTGAGATGAGAATATTCTAAGATCAAGTCTATTTTAAAGATTATATCAAAGGGGCATCTTTTAGCAAAGTTACTATACTATAGAAGGCCAAATTCTATCGTATTCAAATAAAATCAAACAATTCACAATTCATCTCATATTTTATGTTCAATTTAAGGAGATCTTAAATAGAAATAAAGATTCAAGAAGCCTGAAAGATCAGATCTCTCTGCAGTTTGTGATTGTGAGAACTTGTTACAGTCAAGTTTAAAAAGGTAAACAATTGACTTGAGTCATCGATCGATTGTTGCCTGTATACTTATGTAGATTAACGCCATTTGTTGGCCAATTTCTTAAATGATTTAAACTGGTTGCGGTTTGTGGCCTATATATTTTAATAAAGAACACAATGAGTGTGCTTATCAGAGTGATGATTAGATTTCACCGTTACTTAAGTACGTGGCGCAGCAGTTTTTTTTATGCCATTGACTCATGTGCGAAACCGGAAGGAAGAAGATTAAAAAGAAACACACACGTATGTATGCATGTATGTAAAAAGCGGCAAGAAGCTAAAACTTGAAAGCTCGTTAATAAACCAAAAGAATACAAAATACAGCCGTAAAAAATTCGCAAGAAATTCTCGCGTATGACAAATAAAAGAGAAATGATGACGGTTACTATTTGAAATATTCTATACATGTAGAACAAAGGTAAAAGCCTAAGAAGAGTCAAAACAAAGTAGCTAAAGAATAAAAATAAAAAAAATTCAAATAAAATTAAACAAAACAAAATTTTCTGTATTTTTTTTTTTCATTTTTTCTTTTAGAGAGAGTTCGATGAAAAATCAAAGCTGGACTCAGAAAGTTCATTGAGGCGAACACAGAAACGAAACCAAACGAGACGAAACAAGCAGAGAAACAGAGAGACAAACAGACAGACAGACAAACAGACGGAACAACTTTTGTGTTTAGTCATACATTGAAACTTGGCTATTTCGGGAGCGAACGCTTTGCGTTTGCGCGCCTCTAAGTGTGTGTGTGTGTGTGTGTCTGACTGTGTGTTTGTGTGTGTGAATCAGTTGCTGTTGCTGTTGCTATTGAGCGCTACTTGTGCGCATTTCATGTGTCGCCAACGCAACATAATAACAACTACAACATCAACGACAACCATAACAACAAACAACAACAACAGCAAACAACTAGTTTAACAGACCAACAACAATAACAACAGCTGTTTAGTTGAACGTTAACCACGGGACAAGGACAGCTTAAGGATATTGTAACAAGTTAACACAATGTTACCAACTGGAATAAAACATATTGTTAGCAAAGGAAAAAACTTTTGGTTAAGAAACGTAGCTAGAAACAAACTGACCAAGTTCTCAGTCACATTTCTCTTTATAACAAAATATGATTTTTCATCAAAAGCCAACGGAATTCCCAAAACAAATTCTATAGACAAAGATGATGAAACCTATATCTGATATATATACATATATGATAATATTAAAAAGAATCTACAGCTGTTATTCATCTCATTCATTAATAAAAGGTCCTGAAACTATAGCGCAATGGAGTTCTACAAAAGTATCTGACGTCTAAAGAGCGTATCGCTGATGTAAAACTTGTCATTATAATAGAGCTGGAATCTTTGAAATACAACTCATAGGACATCTCAATAGAAAACACATCTTTTGAAGTAATATAACAAACCAATAATTTGTCACAGAATTGTTAAAATAGGTTTAACAAACATCAAGTTCTAGAAACAAGTGATGAGTCTTTTTTACAAGGAACTTGATCATGGCTTCGAAACTCGTCTGATTAACCGTAGTTTTAGTAATACAAAATTTCCAAATTACAATAGATTTTGAATTAAGACAATTCAGTGATAGTTAACTCTAAGTTGGTCATCTAAATAAAAGAGTGGCTTTTGGAAACTAGGAGTATAAACAATTTACACAATTAAAGCACCTTTCTCTCTCCGCAGAAGCACATTGGCTAAGCTTTGCTATCAGTACATAGATATAGATATTCACATTTATATCTGATTGATCTATACTCACTTGTATACCATTGCATTGTCGCATGTATCGTTGAATGCATAATCGAATCGAAATTTGTGATTATCGAGGAATTTGGTTAGATCGACTTTGGCGCGTGGCTCGTGCACCAATAGGACATTCTTGCGTGGCACGGAAATGACATCGATTTCCTTGCGATTAACCTCCTTGCGGCTAAGTGGACGCTTACGTACACAAACCGTTATTTGATGATCTTCCACAACCTGACCATCGAGTAGGGGAATAAATTCCAAAGTATTTTGATATTCGCGTATCATTTGTGCCGTTTCCCAATTGGGATTGCCGGGATCCTGATTCATTAAGGCAACCTTCTCTTCTTTAATTTCAGCTTGACGAGCGCGACGCTTTTCACGATTCTCCTTTAAGCGTTCCACCTCCTTGAGGGCATGGGAACGACGTGCTCCGGCACCAGTACCGGCACCAGCAACGGAGGGAATTGTTGAATTATTTGAATTGTTGGTGATTGTTGAATTGACAGGAGGACCTCCAGCACCTCCAGCACCAGCTCGATCATTATTGACATTATTGCTTATGTTGGCGGATGCGATGCGTGTTTGAGCCTGGCTATTGGGTTGATTGAGATAACGTTGTCGCAACATACCAGTGGCTACCGTAGTTGCACCACCTCCTCCTGCCTGATGGCTACTACTGTTACCCACTGTCATATTGCTTTGACTATGGCCCAATGGTGTCGGTCCCGTGTTGCTTGATTCGTTGATTTTGTTTAGCTGATTACCGGTCATGGTCATACGTGCTGGTAAACTACCTAAACCACTACTATTAACACCACCACTTACCGCGCTAGAGCCAATTGTCGATTGTGTGGGATTACGGGATAGATTCATGGGTGCTGTTGCCTGTTTTTTTGGTTCCGGCGCTGTATGCTGCAGTTCAACGGCATCGGAGAGCGATAGTTCCGGATTCAGCGACAATATCGCCTCCAATTCAACCTCTTTGCCTTTAGTTTCGCCACGCTCATACCATTCGACGGTGATGCATCGTGTTGATGGATTCAATTTGGATACAACGGCACTATGGACCCGTCCATCGGTGCGTTTGATTTTAACGCTTTGACCAATACTAATCATTTCCATGATTCCAAATGATCCTGTCTTCTGTGCGTGTGTAAAGTGTCGTGTAATGCGCTGAATTGGTGTGTGTACGTTTGTGTGTGTGTGTGTGTGATGGTAATATAATTAATTGCTATTTTCGCCTTCCTTGAAGTTGCGAATTACTTGGTTACTTGCGTCGATTTCTGTAATGGAATATATAAAAAAAAACAAATAAATACATTTGTATTATGTTTGTGTGCGTTCTCACATATTAGCAAGTTAAACAGTTGCATAGTCCCGCTAGTTGCCGCTTATTATTACTCACATCACAAACTCTTGTTGGTTTCCAACAACAACAACAGCAACAAAAATAATAAAAACTTAAACAACAACAAATATATTTATATATGTATGTAAGTGAGACAGCAACACATATAAAAATGGCTGCGCTGCGGCTGCTGCTGCCGCTGTTGTTGTTGCTGCTGCTAAGGAATGACGACGACGACTGCTCTGTGCTTTTGGCTTTGGCTTCTTCTATGTCGAGGTCGCAAAAATTCACGGCGTCTCACAGCGTGCGTGTGTGTGTGTTTGTGTATGGAATTCACACAAAATTCAAATGCTTAACCGTCACTTATGCGTCTGCTATCGATAACACAATTAATAAACATATGCATATATGTACATATGTATTTTTATTAAAAAGCCGCCAGTAACGACAACGACACGCCGCTAGGCAAATGGCCAATTGTGATTTGTGCGCCGTTTTTCTTCTTTTCGCTTTTTGCATGCATCGACACAATGGCCGTTGTGCAACACTATTCTCATTAGAGTTGTATCATTTCGTTCAGACCAAGTTCGATTGAACCAAAGTGAACGAACGAACTATAGATCGTTGTAACTATAATGGGACTCGAAGAGACACTTTTGCAATTTTTACAATTGTTAAGTTTTCTTTATTAACTTGTTTTTGTTTATTTTGGGTGCATACAAGCTAATATTCATAAAAGCATTTATTTCTATATTCTAGTCTTTTTCGTTATATTCCTTTTTATTCATATTTTCAAATCTTGCTATTGTTAACGGTCAAAACAGTGGAGCTAAATTACCGTTCACCATACATTGTACCATTGAACTAAAATGAACAACTCTACAACACTATTGTCATATGCGGCACATAGCGACAGTCACACAAACACACACACACATGCATTTGACATGCACATATCTGTATGTTTGTATGCATGGCATATGCATATAAGGCGTGTGTTAGTGCCAAAAAAAACAAAAAATAAAACAGCAGTTAATCAATGCCAGCAAGCTTTACGTTGTTAATTACATACACATGTATGTGCAAACGTATGCTCGTTACGCTGTTGTGTCGGCCACAGCAGCAGCTTTACGTCATGCAGCGGCTCCCACATAGAAACACATACGTACATACATGCACAGCTGCATATTGGCATCAAAGGCATCAGGGCTTTTAATATAAACACACACGCACATCTCTAAACATAATTGCAATTTTGCAACTACTAAAAAGCGCTACTTTTAATTCTTTGCCGTCATCGTTGCAGGCTAGCCAACAACACAACTTTTAAATAAATGTACGCTCACCTCGCTCGGCACAGTCTTTAATATAAACACACGCGATTATTGTTGATTTACTTTGCAACTATTCAATAGCACAATTCATAAAATTACTAAAGTTGTCGCTTTATATACTTGAACAGAATCACAACTAGGATATCACAAAAGTGTGTTTTGTTCGAAACAAAAATTACAAAGCGACAGTTGTTGACATCTGGTAGAGTTGTTCTGAATAAGTTCAAATGAACGGGTCATTAAAGTGGACGAATGAACTTATTCAGTAATTTATGAACTATAATCGTTCATTTTGTTCAGTTGAACCGTTGCTTCGCAAAGCTGACTAAATTAAATTATTGTATCTAAATTCTATCCAATGTTAATTGTTTTAATATCATTTGTATATTAATTTTAATTTAAATTTGCCCTCCAAAAAAGCCTGAAGCAGTTTAGTTCATTGTCAGACTTCAATAAGAATCTAGTTTTGAATGTAAACTGCATGAAAGATGGCACAGCTAACAAACAAGAGATGGCGCCACCACCGCCATGAAAAGAACTTGGAACCAACTGGTATATTTTGGTATTTTTTCCTGGCAAGTGCATTTTCACAACAAAACAAAACGAGAACAAAATATCGATACACCGATATCACCAACACTAACCCTGTGTACGTGTTTGTTTGTGGTGGTTGGAATAGATTTGTTTTTGCGTAGAAAGCGTAAATTATTGCAACGAAAAACGTAAAAATCAAGAGAGGAAAAAGCATTAGAAACTTGCCAACATCATTTGGTAAGTAGACACAATCTAACAGTGAGTGTCAATCAATCATAAATATATTCGATATTCGCAGCACTAGCAATAGCAGCAGAAATATGGACATCATGGACATACAAGCTGTCGAATCGAAGCTAAGTGACGTCACAGTGACACCAATACCACGCTCGCAAGTACAAAACTTCTACAACTATCAACAGCAGCGTGAACAACGCGAGCAACAGCCCCAAATCCAAATATCCGCAATACATCATTCACGCGGCAGCAGCAGCAACAATAACTCCAATAGCAACAACAATAACATGGTTGCCACCGATTATGCGACCAGTAGTAGCAGCAGCAACAACAGCAAGCGGGATCGCAGCAATGCCCAGAGCAATGCAGCAGCAACAGCAGCCGCAGCAGCAGCAGTTGCTGCCTTGCAGTACTCGCCACAGTTTTTACAAGCACAATTGGCGCTGTTGCAGCAACAATCAAATACAACTGCCACACCGTCAGCAGCATCATCAGCAGCAGCTGCAGCAGCGGTCGCATTATCATTGGCAGCTGCTTCCAATGGTCGCAACAACTCCAGTGGCAACAATGGCAATGGCAACAGCAACAGCAGCAACATTAACAATCTTGGATTGAATCTCACACAATCACAGCTCAAATACCCGCCTCCATCCACATCGCCGCAAGTTGTGACCACACAGCAATCGGCTAATATAACAACACCCTTGACCTCCACTGCCAATCTGCCTACAGTGGGCAGTATTTCCAGCGGCAATGGTTTAAGTAAGTACGCCCAACTGTTGGCAGTCATTGAGGAAATGGGTCGCGATATACGGCCAACATATACGGGATCGCGCAGCTCCACGGAGCGACTGAAGCGGGGCATTGTTCATGCCCGAATCCTGGTGCGTGAGTGCCTCCTGGAAACGGAGCGTGCGGCACGTCAATGAGAGGAGGAATGCGGCACGCCGCATTTAACAACACCGGATTAAGCACTACACTATAATACTGCATAAGCACTTGGCATGGGCATGGTGAAAAATTTAGCATTTAAGTGTGACCCGATTATCAATTTGGTAAAAGTATTTACAATTCATTTGCTCCGCTAATTATTTGATCATTTTTAATTTGTCCTCTGATTTGTTTACAAATTTATCCAAGCTAACAGATGACAAAACAAAAAGTATAGCTTCTGCGTTAAAACCATTTCTAATCAAACATTTAAGTTCAAAGATGTTAAAGTAGTTACATAAATTCTCGACGTTTAGCCCATTTTTCAGTCAAAAATTTGAAAATTTGTTCAATCAAATATCGAAATCCTTATATCCTATGTCCATTTTATGTATAACAAAGATCTAAGCTAAGGGTACAGACACAGACCCTTGTACCATTTTCTTGTATATTTTCAATCAAAGTTTCAAGTTAAAAGATAGTCATAAAACGACTATTATACTTTTGCGTATTACAGGGTATTAAAAGTGCCGTTTTCCCTTCTAAACATGCTTATTTTCACTATGCCTATTTAAGTAACGAATTGAAGTAACGAGTGTCAAGATATTTGTTACTTTATGTTCTCGTTCACTTTTACTAAATATGCCGTCATTTTATAATTTAAGCTCATAATTTTAATATATTATTATATATGAATGTCATTATTAAACAATAGTTAAATTGAATTGTATTGCAAATTGTTTCTTTATTAGTTTAGTTTTTTGTTTCTTTCGTTTATTTCAAGAAAATGGATAAAAGAAAAGTACTCTACAAAACTGGCACATAATGTGCCGCCGGACCATAGTTAAAAATGTTTAGACTAGCTCAGGTTATACAAGTTATATGGTATATATTGTATACGAGTTTGTATGTATGAGATGAATGTGAGAAAGCTTCAACTTTTACACATAACAAGTATACATGCATATATAAGTATATCTACATATATGTAAATGTAGAACTATAGATATATAAGTCTAGATCTAAGTTTGCACATGCTAAATGACGCATATATGCGTATATTTTAATGTATGTGTGTGTGTCTGTATTGATGTTGTACAGCTTTAAGTAGCATACTGCTCCCAATTACTCAATATGTATACTATAAGCTCTATATACCTATATAGAGTTTTATATATTACCTAGATCATTGTGTACAACTAATCACTGGACAAATTGCATTCGATTCTCGATGCAAGAAATTCAGTTACTTATTATGTATAGAAATTTTATGTTATTTTAGAGAACTATACAAATATATGAATAACATACATGTATACTCGATTTATATGAATATATACATATATATATTTAAAAAAGAAAATTAAAAAAAAACGGTCTGGTTAATACACAAATACCTAGATACATATATATGTATGTATATATATTAAGAGATAGATATATGTACGGCTAAGTTTCAACATGTATACCAAACCAAAATCAAATAAAGAAATATTTTGGTTTTATTTATTTTATACTTGTATACACTTTCGACTATGAACAATCGTAGCGAGGACAACATTCTGGAAAGGGTTTGTTAACAACTCCTTTTAATTTCCGACAGGGTATCGCACGGACAACCGAAGGACAGCTGTTGATAGATGAATTTAGTTTATAGTATTTCAATTCATTTTGATAGTTGTCAATTATATAGTTACCCTAAAGTTGAAGATAGTACGGGACTATGACACGTAAACAGAGCACATTCATCCCGCAATGGAAAACTTTCACCTGCCATCAACTTTTCACCCTCATACTCACAGTCAACTGAAAGATTTTTCATTATTTGAGAATCCCTTCTATTTCGAAAACCTTATAGTACTCACTGCCCAGCGCCAGCATCAGGTGAGCTCCCAGAACCAAGGTACAGAGCACAAAAGTCACCGGCAGCATTGTAATTCTAGTAATGATCTTTCAGCCAGACAATCTATGTTCAACTGAGCTTTTCAGCATTAAGTCTATGCCATTTAAAGGGACCCCATTAGAGATAACCTTTTCACTAATAGATAGTGTAGTGTAAATCTAAAACTATAGTAATCTTAGTAGTCACCTCTCCGTTAGACTCCCAGTTAGATTATAATCAATCTAAAATATGTGAACTATATTTTCTGATAGGTTATTCTTAAAATTTCATTGTGATCGCATCATAGTCCCAGAAATTATGCTGTCTACAGTGTGGTATTAATCAGGCCCTCTTCATAAGAGAGCTGGTACCTTTCTCTACGGTTCTTATTTTATGCGTAGTTTATTTGATATATATAGATTAATAAGCCCAGATTTTATGCTATCAATAGTGTAGTATTAATCAGGCCCTCTTTATAAAAAAGCTGTTACCTTTCCTTACGGTTCTTAGTTTAAACGTAATTTATTTAATATATGTAGATAGATTAATAAATCCAGAAATTGTGCCATCAACAGTGTGGTATTAATGAGGCCCTCTTTATAAGAGAGCTAGTACCTTCTTTCTCTACGGTTGTTATTTTAAGTATAGTTTATTGAATTAAGATAGATTAATATCAAGTGCCGGCATAAACAAATAAATCAAAAGGGCATAAAGATATTTAATTTGGACAAACAAGTTGGGCACAGCAATCCGGATAGGGTAGTTTATAGTCGTTGGGTGTAAACTGACAACCGTTTGGTAATTGCATGCGATCACAACTGAAAATCGAAAGGACAACATAGATAATTGTATTAGTTGAAAAGAGAAAGTACTTACTGCTTGATCATGAGCACGTAATCCTCCCGGCAATAGATCTTGGCGCAAAAGTCTCGCTCATTTACGGGAAATACGGTGTCATTAAGCGGTACGGCCAATTTCAGTTCCTCATAATAACAATGTTCAGGTAACGCTAGATACATATATGTACATATGTACGTTTAGATGGGTTGCATTGATATAGAATTTGGACTTACTGGAATGTTTAGTATTGCCACGATATTGTGTACTAAAGCCAATCACATCAGGTATCACCATAGTACAGGCAATGATCAATACCGCTAACCAAATATCCAGGTTCCAACGTCGCATCATCGTAAGTTCCGTCTGAGAAACTCAATGAAAATGTTTCAACTTATAAGGCAACGATTCTCACAATTATCAGCTCTTGAGAATCTCCGGTTTTTGTTGTTGCTGTTGTTGTTGTTGTTTGTCTCTCAACAATATTCCGTATATTTTCAGGGGCATCTTGGGTACTCTCGAGTATTTGATTTGGGTTTTGTTACTATGAGTATAGCTCCATTGTTATCAATTGTGGGCCATTGGAGGTTACATTTTGGATTCGTAGTGCTCTCCGCTTTATCAATGATTGTTGTTACCAGACTTCCGATACCTCTTCCTATTCCTATTCCAATTCCGCATTGATAGGGCATAGAACTTTCGGTTAGATCAAATCAATTGGGAATTAACATGACAAACAGACTCTCACGATACAAAAATATGTATTGTATAATAAGTATTTATAATTATAATGCCGAAAGCACAAGCAGGTGATAAATGATGACCGATCCAGTCATACATCACTTATAGACTGTTATTACGAGGTCTCTCTTCGATTTATAGGTACTTTCTCAACTGTTAATGACCTCAGCTCTAATCTTTTCTACTCTCTTTTCATTTTAAGTCTTTAACCATTATAATTTTAAATGCCCGGTAAAATAGTTTTTGAACTGTTTGTCTTTCTTTCAAGTGCATAAATATAAATATATTTGCATTTTATTTAAAACTCCAAGAACAGTTTATTAAAAAAACATGTTAATCTTAGTCTAGTTGGTTTGCTGAAGTTCGAAAAACAGTTTATTATTATTTTAAAATCGTATAGAATTGCAGTAGTGCAACCTTGCCACAGTTTTCTGAACCGGGTCAGCAGTGATGCACTTTTAGCTCCTTAATTGTAAGCCAAATTTTAATTTCACTTAACTGCTAAAAAAAAAAGTTTAGTAAAATTAAAAATTTAAAAACTTTAAAGCCAAACTATTTACTGAACCACTAAATAATCCTACTCGAATCACTTTAAAAACGTTTCACAGTATTTAGAAAACATCTGGAAAAATGTATAAATCCATTAAATCTTAAAACTAATGTTTAAATATGAAAAATATAGCGCAAGCTAACTTTGGCGCGCCAAAGTTTGGATACCCTTGCAGTGCCCTGTGTAAGCCGTCAGATTTTTTACAAAATTTGTTGATTTTGAACCGATCGATCCTATGGCAGCCATATGATATAGTAGTCCGATTTACACCAAATTTGGTCAGCCTGTTTAAAACTTGTCAAACACAGAATGTGTATATTTGGTTGAGATATTTTGAGAAACAAAAAAGTTTTTCATACTAAATATTGTTTTCGATCCGATCGTTCCTATGGCAGCTATATGATATAGTAGTCCGATTTACACCAAATTTGGTCAGCCTGTTTAAAACTTAGTCAAACACAGAATGTGTATATTTGGTTGAGATATTTTGAGAAACAAAAAAGTTTTTCATACTAAATGTTGTTTTCGATCCGATCGTTCCTATGGCAGCTATATGATATAGTAGTCCGATTCACACCAAATTTGGTCAGCCCGTTTAAAACTTAATCAAACACACAATGTGTATATTTGATTAAGATATCTTGAGAAACAAAAAAGTTTTTCATACTAAATGTTTATTTCCAACCGATCGTTCCTATGGCAGCTATATGATATAGTTATCCGATCCGGCCGGCTCCGACATATGCGCTGCGTGCAGCAAAAAGACGGATCTGTACCAAATTTCATCGAGATAGCTTCAAAACTGAGAGACTAGTTTGCATAGAAACAGACGGACAGACAGACGGACAGACGGACACGGCTATATCGACTCAGCTCGTCGCCCTGATCAAGAATATATATACTTTATGGGGTCTGTGAGGCTTCCTTCAATGCGTTACACATTTCGTGACAAAATTATAATACCCTCTGCAAGGGTATAAAAATGTATTTTTATTAGTTTAAAAGTGTAGTTAGGAAAAGTTTAAGTTACAAATATTTTACAATTTAAAGCCAATTTACTAAGCCATTAAGGGAAACTACCTTCAACCCCTTTAAAAACGTTTCACAGATTTCAAAATGAAGTCTAGAATAATATAAAAATCCATTAAATCTTAAAACTAATGTTTAAGTAATAAAATAGTAAGAAATATTTGTGTTTATATCCATTTAATATGAAAACTAATGTTTAAGTAATAAAAATGTAAGAATAATTAGTTAAAAGTGCAGTTAGGAAAAATTATAAATACAAAATTGCTAAACCCTAAAAAAAAAACCTACTTCAACCTCACAGATTTTAGAAAGAAGACTAGGAAAATTGTCTAATCCATTTACATATAGATGTTGTGTATTGTTTTAGCGTATAGATTAAATTTCGTATTTGAGGGCATCACTAGTCACGAGCTTGAGACGCCCCCGCGGCATTGGACTCTCGCTTTCATGGGCCTTAAGGGGGCATGTGGGGTGAAAGAAGGCTGCGGGGAGGAATGGAGGTGATGTGGATTGTTTAATGGATTAATTAATTCAAACTAGAGCTAAAGCAGAAACTGAAACTGAAACGGAGGCATTCGTTTAAAGTCATCGTCAAACAAAAGTCACGACGCACATGCCCCATATACATATTCAGCAACAGATACAGATGCAGATACAATCGAGTATCTTGTAGATACACAAAACAACACAGAGACTGAGAGACAACAGACGGACAGATGTTTATTATTAATTTTATATAAAAGCAACAACAATTAATTGTAATTGTTTCAGTCGCACGTTCGACGTTCAAGCAAAAAGTTCAAATCTTGGACAATACTATTATTATCTTCATTATGATAATTCCCATAAGAGCTGGAGTCGGTTATGGATTTGGTGTACCAATGTTGCTTCTACTGGGTGTCCTTTGTACAGGAATTGCTGCCGATGTAGCCTATCGGGCCAATGCCATTCATCCAGGTGAGAGAATAGAAGAAGATATCAGAGATAATATTGAGTTCATTTGCCTTGATTAGAATATCCTGGACAGTGTTACTTTGAGGAACTAAAACAGCCCATTCCCAAGCATCAGTCATATAAGCCCATCAATCGGGAGGGACACTGCAAGTCCATATATTGTCGGCCTGACTTTGTTCTAGAGATCGGCTAGTAAGGTTTCCTAAACACACAACACACATTGGGGTATTCCATTTACATTAATCCAATAAATATTTCCAGTTGCGGTCGACACAATCTGGTTCCTAGCAAGAACTGTAAGATCGATTCCGATATGCGTCGCACCTTTCCACAGTGCTGTCCAAAACTCCTCTGTCAGGAAACGGATTCCAATGATATCTAGAAATAATCATATACTTACCTCAAAATTGTAATACTATTCCTATGCAATATGCAATATCCTCTCAATAAACACTACTTTATAATATACCTTATAATATTTTAAGATTGTTTACTAAAACAGCTGTCTCCGAAGTAACAAAACAAATCGGGGCAATAAACAATAGCTCTGCTTACCATTCAATGTCCAACAATGCTACAGCTGGACTTTTATCTTGAAGCTATAGCATTTACTATATTCCCATTTACTATATACAATCGGATGGATTTACTTATTGTTAATCGGTCGTCAATTACTCCGATTTCAATGTTGTTTGCTCATGATTTGATCCTTTAATTGTTTTACATTTAAAAGATTTCGTTTTAAAAAATCGCTCTTTTCTTAAAATTTAAAAAAAACAATATATGCATAATTTTTAAATCTCGAGTTTTGCATTTTAACTCAACTTCTGATGTTCCAAATAGTAAAAACGTTACAGAATGTTTATAGAATATCAGAGTATATCGATTTTTATACCTAACTAATGACAATTCAAATAAAATTAGTCCAATTGGTTTGGGGATTACGGAGGAAACTAATTTGGGTATCTACATTAATTACCAAAAAAAAAGAGTCATTTACTTAATACATGTATGCACTTTATCGAAATCTTTATAGAGCAATACTACTTAATAGAGACAACGAAACCAAATTGATGAGCTTTGATGCAATTAATTTAATCACAACCTGTTGAAGGGAAGATCAGAGACGTAGAACACAGTTACGGGTTGCTAAATAGTCCGGCAATTATGCAATTGAACTGCGAATTGTGGGCACAATAGGAACAAACATACTATAGTTAAACCGATTGGAACTGTAAGAAACTTGTATGAGCTACATATGTATGTACATAAGTATATTATTTATTTACATATAGTGATTGTAGAGAGTGTAGCGCATTTTCACAAGTCGGAATGAACGGATCTTCATTTTGAATTAAAAATTCAAATTCAAATTCGCACATCTGAAAGTGGGTATAAATAGCAAACAGGTTCATTTGACGGCTTTCAGTCGTGTGTTTACTGTCTACAAAGTTACGTTCCAAGTTCTACACACACAATTCCTAGAAGATGTTCAACGTGTCGACATTGTTGGGAGCAACAATTGCTCTGGGAATGCTGCTGCTGATGATGATGTCCCAATCCTGTGAGGGCGGTATGTTTAAGATGATCTTATTACAAAACAGTTTTAAAATTCATCAATTTGTTTGAACTAACTAGCTAGCGAACCAGTTTGCAACTATAGGAATTCAGAGGATGAAACCATATTTCTCAAGTATTTGCCGTTGCTAAAGAAGGGACAGGATTATGTTGATTTTGGCAAGGAAGGCAAATGCCTGAAACGTGCCATCTGCACCGATACTTTCAAGACCATCGTGGAAGAGTAAGTGTCCCTAAATTCATGTAGAGAACTCCATTTGATCCTTTTTATCTGTAACAGCTGCTCTCAGCATAAAGTCACGTGTCAGAATAAACAACGTTATACGGGCGTATTTCCCGCCTGCTGTGTCAAATGCCACTAGAGAAGGGAAGAGGAACGGAGGATTCAATATACATGGATAAACATACATATTGTTACTAAATGTTTGACTTTCATAGCTCTCACTTGAAATGAATAACAATTTTCTTCGTATTCCACATTCATATTCATTCTTTTTTTTTTCTTTTTTGTTTTTTCCTTTTTTTTATTATTATTTGTCTTAGCTATTTATTGTGTTTTATAAAGAGCCAAAAGTGTTTGTTTCTTTCTTTTGTTGCTGTAACTTCTCTTAGAGTCTCCTCATAAATTCACTTACTCTAAGACATTTTTTTTCTGGTAATGTGTTTTTGTTGCTCTTGTTGTTTTCTCTATCATTGTCAAATGATTAATATTATTAAATTGTTTCATGCCGGTCAACAAAATATAGGATTTAAAATGAAGTAAAAAAACAAAAAAAAAAGTATATTAATTACGTTTACATACGATAATGTGGGATACTGTGTAGCAAGATGAATGTGTGATTGTGTGTTGCGTATGTGTGTGTGTATGTGTGTTGTGTCGGGTGTTTGTGTATGTCTTCCCGGTTCTTGTTGCAGACTCTTCTTAGTGTTGATGTATTTTTGATAATTTCTGTTATTGTTTTAAGCTGAATTTCAATGCTCAAATTGTTTGTATCGTTTGTTCACCCTGTGTTTTGTTTTGTTCTTATTGTTGTATATGTCTTGCTGCTGGGTATTTTGTTGTTTTAATATTTTTTTATTCATTTTGTTTCTGTTTTGTATTTGTTTTGTTTTCTTGTTAACTAATGCTTATAGATCCTCATCCTCATCGGGCAAAGCGGTCGCCTGCGCTTCCTGCAAATCGCGCTCAATTTGAATCTGCCAGTCTTTGTCCATTTTGACCTCTGGTGGCAGCAGCGCTGGCATTGCCACAAATTCTAAATTGGGATCGCCAACCAGTTTGCGGGCCAGCCAAAGGAATGGTTTCTCGAAATTGTAATTCGATTTAGCGGAGATATCGTAGTACTAGAAAAGAAGAGAACAATTATTAATATCAATCACAATATCACAAGTATTCCATCGGCAGCGCACGTGGAAAGAGCATCAACAAACTGCTATCGATAATTTTAGTTATCGCTATTGACAAAAAAAAAAAGTACTAAAATATTAACTCCTTTCTTTTCCTTTTTCGATATTCATGCATCTTTTACGCTTCATCTCGCTCACATTTCTGTCTTCGCATCACCTCTTTCTCTCTCTTTCTGTTTGTTTATCTTTGTCTAATTCGTTGTTGATGCCTTTTCTTACACGTTTTTTTTTGTATTTCAACAAAAATGGAAATTGTATATGTATATAGGAAACTCACCTGCAAGTTTTTCTTGCGGTGAAACACAATGCTTTTGGCCTTGACCTTACGGTCCTTGATGTCCACTTTGTTGCCACAGAGAACAATGGGTATATTCTCACAGACGCGGACCAAATCTCTGTGCCAGTTGGGCACATTCTTGTAGGTGACACGCGATGTGACATCAAACATAATGACGGCACATTGTCCCTGAATGTAATAGCCATCACGAAGTCCGCCAAATTTCTCCTGGCCAGCTGTGTCCCAAACATTGAAACGGATTGCGCCGCGATTGGTGTGAAAGATCAATGGATGCACCTCAACACCGAGTGTGGCAACATATTTCTTCTCAAATTCTCCGGTCATATGACGTTTAACGAATGTTGTTTTTCCGGTACCACCATCGCCGACCAGAACACACTTGAATGTGGGTATATCTTGTACTTCCTGAGCCATGATGTTCTTGTTGTTGTTTATACTTCTTACTCAGTCTTTACCTTGCTGCAGTTGCGCTTTCCTTCTTTCCAATGCTGTTGCTGCAAAAATGTATATATTTTTTCTCGGATCAGTATTCAATTTTAATTTAAATACTAAATTGTTGTTTACGCCGTGTGATGTTGGGTGTGCGGCGTACGCAATGCGAATGTGAAGAGCGCAGCGCAGACAGAGCATAAGAAACGAAAAAGTAAAGGTCACCACTAGAAGTAAAGGCGGCTGCAAAGCGCGCCAAAGGACAACAACAGCTGTTGGCCAGACTCTCCTTGCACTCTCTTCCTCTCTTACTCAAACTCACTCTCTCGCCCTGGCAGTGAAGGTAAGTGTAAAGCGAAATGCAAGAGAGCCAGCCTCAACAAAACTGCAGCTGCTGTGTCAGTGTGTGTGTGTGTGTTTACGAGTGCATGTTAGTGTTGCCAACTAATCGCTACAAAAACGTACAGAAAAGGATCAAGGAACGAAAAGAGGACAACAAGCTATATATATATATTTAATTTATGAATTAGTTAAGTATTGTAATTATTTTGGATGGTTTCCATCTTTGTAGCACCCCTAAAATACCAGCACAGGGTATAAAAAGGACAGTTCTATCCCAAAAATGGCTGAACTGGCAACACTAATGCATATGTACAGGCAGGTAGCACGCGACGATGCCGTGAGAGAGAGATCTAGAGAGAGGAGGCTAACATACCGTTAGCTGTTGTTGTTCTTTATGTAAGCGAATAGTTGCTTGATACTTTTAAAGGAATTACAAATTGATTTGATATTATTAATAATTTGAAAGTATCATTCCATCACATGTTTGAAAATGTTGTTGCCCAAATTATTGAAATGCGTTGAATCAGCAGAAAACACGCACACAGCTTTGACAAAAACACGCATTGAAAACAACCCTGGGAGTGGGAGCGAGCAAACAAATCAGCAAACTCAGCGAGAGAGTGAGTGAGAGCAAGCGGCTGTTTGTTGCAGCAGAAGACGCAACTAAAGCGCGCCAAAAACTTAAGCCAGGCAAACAAAGAATAATAATGGGCCAAGTGCAATAGCAGCATAAATTTCCCAGACAAATACAAATGCAATAGTCTTATTAATAAACATAATCAAATAACACAAATGCTACGCATGGACCCTCACTCACACACACAGGCCATTGCGATTATACGTACACAGGCCCCATACGCCAATACACGCCGTCAATGTCTGAAACATGACGCAAATTTTTTTTTTCAACTGCAGTTCATTTTTAACCTCACAAAAATTGTCGAGTACCCGTTTATGTGTAAAAGTTTTTGGCATTTTCGTATGCAAATTGTACAAACGATTTTATGTTCGTTTAGTTTATTTGTAAATGCCTTGGACACAACTAACCATGTTGACATGGATTAAATAAATGATAATATTAGACAACACGCGGCACCACGTCAAACGACGCCGGCTTGCGAATTTTGCACCACTGCGTACAAGTGGAGCACTTAATAACTCCGGCAAATGAAAGTTGTTGAAAAATGCATGGTGTGACAAATTGATATAGTTTAATTGAATGGAAATTTGCACATTTGTACCCGTCACAAGACCCAGTGCCAATCAGACCACCTACCATTAGCCGAATTATCGACGGCGTCATCATCGCGATTTCGAGAAGTTTTGCAAATTTGACAGCCTTGCAAATTTTTTATTCTAGATATACTCACAAAGTCTACACTAAAACTTGACTTTACTTACATGCTGGCTGGGCTTTGTTTTCGTTTAAACAATTAGCGAAAGCACACCACACAGGCAAAATGTTTCTTTCAACAGCACGGACACAAAAATGACAACTGTATATTGCTATTCGACTATTAACTGGAGATTGCCAGATCTCTATAAAAATCTAGTTCTAAAAGTAAACAACATGATAAAGAGGCGCTAACAGCTACACTTTGCTTTTATTTGCTCCGATATGCTTTTAATTTTTGGTAATTAGTTAAAATGATCCCCAAAATTCCAATTAAATTGGCTTATTTAAACTAAATCTAGTTTGTTTAATAAAACAAGCTAATTTAATTTTATTTAAGCCGTACCAGAATATCGATAATTTTAAATTAAAATCTATCATAATCGTAGTGTGGCCAAAATACCAAACTAGTATTTTGTCTGCGATTATACTGGGAAAGTGCCTTAAGTTATCGATATTTTGAACAAAGCTTATCATTTCAATTAAAATATTGTACAATCGATACTGTTGTTTCGTTTTATATTATTTGTTAACATCAACAAGACTATTATCAATTAAAATCGGAATTAAATTATATATTTGCCTTGCTGTCTGCACACACAAAAGATACAAAGATGTCGACACGTCGCCAGGCCATCACATTATATAGGAATTTGTTGCGTGAATCCGAGAAGTTGCCATCATACAATTTCAGGTGCGTTTGAGTGTGACTATTGTGAAATAACAACATAGCAAGTACCGACATCGAATTTTGTAACATACCATAATTATCCTTTAACAACACAGAATGTATGCGGTGCGTAAGATACGGGACTCTTTTCGTGCCAATAAAGTGATTAATGATTTTAAAGAAATCGATCGACAAATGGCGAGTGCCAAACAAAATCTGGAATTGATTCGACGACAGGTGAGATTAGCTTGATCAGCTGTACATATGCATACACTACATATTCATACATATGTTTATATGTATGTGTACCGCGTGCTTGACAGTTGTTATCGCATCGTGCGATAGCTAAAACAATAACAAATTTTTGTGTAATATTTATTACTGCTCTTTTAGGTAATTATCGGACATCTTTTCACAACGGATAAGTTGGTTATCGAGCAAAAGAAGACATTGCTCCCGTCAGACGATTGAAAGTTGCGGCTGTTGCATCACTAGCATCAACATACACATACACACCACACATACACAAGGCAAATGACATTTGAGCAGGTGGCGCGGGCTTCCTAAAACACAAAGGACTCGTTATATTTGAAATTGTTGCTTTATATTGCTGTTCTTGTTATTTTAGAAGCGTCGTCTCAATGTCAGATTGCCGCCAATAACAAAAACCAAATGAATCAATGGGGACTGTAGTATATAAAAGAAAACACCAGTTTAATAATATATTAATGAATACAATGAATTTAAAGGAGTTGTTTACATTTTAATTATACCCTAAAAGTACTCGAAAATAACAAACAAAACTAAAAATATAGAAACATGACTATTGTCATATTGTTGTGGAGTACATGGAATGTGTGTTTAGGTATCTTGAGAGTTGGACCTTTATGCCTGATATGTGCTGGCAGAGACATTTCCGCCAGTTCCCGTCCAGTTTGTATGATGGAATTTGCCCTCCTCCCCAAGCAACTCATAGGTGTGAGCTCCAAAATAATCACGCTGTGCCTGCAACAGATTCGCCGGCAATTTGGCCGTGCGATAGCCATCATAGAAGCTAAGAGCGGTTGATAACGCCGGCACGGGGATTCCCCAGCAAAAGGCATTGGCCACCACATGACGCCACGATTGCTGTCCCTGTTCAATGGCTCGCTTAAAGAAATCATCCAACAAAAGATTAGAGAGCGACGGTTGGCGGGTATAAGCATCCTTGATGTTGCCCAAAAAGACACTCCGAATAATGCAACCACCTCGCCACATCAAGGCAATTCCTCCATAATTTAAACGCCACTTATTCTCACGGGCCGCCTCACGCATCAGCATGAATCCCTGGGCATAGCTGACAATTTTGGCACAGTAGAGGGCATGTTTAATATCATTGAGAAACTTGGTCGTGTCTGTGACTTTGGGTTTGCAGCCTGGACCCTTCAGCACACTGTTTGCATGGACGCGCTCATCCTTGAGAGCGGAAAGGCAGCGGGAAAAGACAGCCTCACCGATGAGCGTGACAGGAACACCATATTGCAATGCTGCAATTGCCGTCCATTTGCCCGTGCCTTTTTGTCCCGCCGTGTCGCGAATACGCTCCAAAAGGTGTCCCTTGTTATCCTTGTACTTGAGAATATCACGTGTGATTTCGATGAGGAAAGAGTCCAATTCGGCGCCATTCCATTGACCAAAGACATCCGACATTTGTGGTGGTGTTAGACCCAAAGTCTGCATTATATGATATGCCTCACAGATCAACTGCATATCTCCATATTCGATGCCATTGTGTACCATCTTGACAAAGTGTCCGGCACCACCATCTCCCACCCACTCACAGCAGGGCTCCCCATCAGCCTTGGCGCAAATGGCCTGAAAGATGGGCTTTATTATGGGCCAAGCGGCCGCATGTCCGCCGGGCATCAATGATGGTCCATGACGTGCTCCCTCCTCACCGCCGCTCACTCCCGAGCCGACAAAGAGGAGACCCAGCTTTTGCAGCTCATCGCAGCGACGAGATGTATCCTGATACTCAGAGTTGCCACCATCAATAATGACGTCACCAGGCGATAACAGCGGCACCAGCTGCTGTATAAAATCATCGACTGCACTGCCAGCTGCAGAGAAAGAGAGAAAGGAAGTGACAAGGTCAATTAATTGTAAGGAAAAGTTGCATTGATAGTGATGGGCAGTGTTGCCAGTTTAGCTTATTTAAAGCTAAGGTTAGCTTCTTTTAAAATACTTGACAGATTTTGAATTTAAACATTTTCTTGTTGCTAGCGGCAAAAATTATAAAATATTTTATTTATTTATTATTATTATTATTATTTTGTTGGCTTTTTCTAGCTCTTCTTAATACTCAAATTAGCTATTAGCTATATAGAAAGTTCTGGCAGCACTAACGTTTGAAAGCGTGCTATGCGCCGAGTATGCTGATCACAATGAGCAAGGTGAAACAAAAATTTCGTGCTTTAGCTGTGATTTCACATTTTTTGCTCATATCTAGATTGTTCTACAGTGCAAAGTGTTAGTAAAAGTTGACCTTGACTTAAGGTCGGCCCAAAGTCGTAATTTTCTGCGCTTCAACGAGATAACGAGAACAACTTTGATAGCATTTGATAGGCCCTTATCGGATGCACAGATCTCGACCCAACTGCCGATTATTACCTGTTAAATTGACCTATTGTGAATGTCATTGACTGTGACTTCATCAAAAAAGTATTAACTAAATATTTGCCAGCAAAAAGAGCTGCGTATCTAGCTAAAGCGATAATTGCTACAAATAATTGGCGAATAGTAATCGAACGATAACTGTTGTAGGTAAACAAACCGCAACAATGAATTATAGTTTAACGAAAGCACTCACGCTCTCTTTGCTCTTTCACTCTTCTCTCTCTCTCTCTTCTGCACAGATTACTCTCTCTTGCTGTGAATTGTTGCTGGGATTGCATTGAACTTGCTAAGCAAAAACAAATGCTTAGCAAATTTTTGTGTGCATGACTTTGCTTTGACTTCCACACACGCACACACATGGAAACATGAGGCGATCGCTTTACACGCCACTCACTCCACGATTTACAACAACACTTACCCTTGACTAGCATCATTACTTTGCGTGGCATTTTCAGCTTGTCGACCATGTCCTTCAATGAGTCAGCACCAATCACTTTGGTGCCTTTGGCCTCGTTCTTTAGAAAATCGTTGACCTTCGACACGGTGCGATTGTATGCACAGACCACAAAACCCTTCTCATCCATATTCAGTATTAGATTTTGGCCCATTACGGCCAGCCCAATGAGTGCAATATCAGCTTTTCTGCATTATACCCAAAAAAAAGAAGGAAAGAACAACAAAACGAGACTCATTGCAATATATTCAATTATTTTGCAAATGTCAAATTTGCTTACCCGCTCATTTTGTTGTTTTTGTTAGGTAGGCAAAAAAAACAACGAATTTGTTAATTTTACACGACAAAACTTGATTTGTTTCGCTTTCACAAGAAAAAAACGCGCTGCCGCCTTGTGGCTTGTCGCGTTCGCCGACTAAAACTAAACCCAAAAAGCAAACGATAAATGCCAAATGCCGAAAAAGCTTTGGCGTTAGATCTGTGCTTTCAGCTCGTGTCACGATACAATCAGGGCTGGGCATGCACAATATGAATATAAAATATTCTGATAATAAAAATTTTTAAATGATGAAGAGAAAAGCTTAAAAATATTATTCTTATTTTCAAACTGCCAAATTCAAGGTTGCTAGTCAAGGGTAAGTGTTCGTTGTAAGTTACAACTTG
This sequence comes from Drosophila neotestacea, assembly GCA_035044365.1. Taxonomy (NCBI): domain Eukaryota; kingdom Metazoa; phylum Arthropoda; class Insecta; order Diptera; family Drosophilidae; genus Drosophila; species Drosophila neotestacea. The sequence continues at coordinate 36,206 of JAWNMD010000051.1, read as the reverse complement.
GAATAATGTTATAATTAATATATTATTATTCCAGGTTTGATTATAGATATTTATTAAATATATATTTTAACATTAATGTTCTTATAATATTCTCAAATTTGTTCAACAATACTGAGTGTGGCTGTGCGTTACGTGCTGAAAAAGAGCACGTGTCAGCGCGCATCTCTAACTGCACTGAGCTTTTGCGCGATCAAAACAAATAACAAATGAAATGAAACAAATAACAAGCAAAAGCAAAACACAAATCGAAAATGTGATACCACCTTGAGCCGCCCTCTAGTCTAGGGCGAAACGATATGTACAGTCGATAACGATAACGTATCGAAATTAAGCTTTGATTTCAGCAAATAAACGATTATTTGAATTTACAAATACATACATATATTTTACACTTTACGAGCTTATGTTAACAAATGCGATAAACAAAAATGAATAGAAAATATATTTAGAACTTAAGCAAGCATTTTGTAGGGATTCAGAATGCCATTGGGATCAAACATCTTCTTCATGTCACGCATCCATTGAATAGCCACCGGATTTTTGGAATAATGCAAATAGTCCTTTTTAAGGAAACCAATGCCATGCTCGGCACTAATGCTGCCCTTCAGCTTGGAGGTATACTCATAGACAAAGGGTTCCACACGCTTGTGGATAGAATCGTTCAGTTCCTCACAATTGACATTCAGATGGAGATTCGAGTCTCCAAGGTGGCCATAACCACAGACAACTGTAGCCAAGGGACCGCAACGTTCCCGCATTACATCCACAATGCTGTAGAAGTCTCGCAGGGGCAACGAGATGTCGTACTTGAAGCAGAAACTCTTCTCGATGAGGGCCAATGGGACCATTTCACGGATTTTCCAAATTTCTTGCACTTTTCCCGGATCTCCGGTAACCGTACCATCCAGAATCTCTTCTCGCTCCATGCCCAAGGTAATAAACTGATTGAGTTTCTCCTCATCGTGGGCTCCATTGCTGCCTGATGTTTCAATCAGCATATAGAACGGATATCCAGAGATGGGGGAGCTACCAAACATATATAAAAACAAGTTTATTAAGATTTACTTATAGAGTTCATATTTACTCTACTCACTTGAGGAATTTGTACTGGGACAGTGCCACGTTGAAAGCTCGCTCATCAATTAGTTCACAGGAGCTAAGAATTTCGCCGAGATTCCGTTTGGCGCTGACAAAAGTTTTCAGGACATCATCAAAAGAGTTTAGGCCAATGAAGGCGACATTTACTGCCTTCGATTCATGCGGACAGAGCATCGATAGCTTGGTGATAATGCCGAGGGTGCCCTCGGAACCAATGAATAGATTTTTCATATGATAGCCGGTGTTATCCTTTTTGAAATTGGACATAAGATCAAGCACCTGACCGTTGGCCAAGACCGCCTCCACACCCAGGACTGTACCATGTAGATTGCCATAACGCACCACACGTAGTCCACCGGCATTTGTGGACACATTACCACCAATATGACAGCTTGCCTTGGCACCCAAATCCAGTGGAACCGTCAGACCCACATCATGTGCTCGCTGGCTGAAGTTCTCCAAAATACAGCCCGCTTCCACGACTGCAATGCCCGTCACTTCATCCACGGATAGGACTTTGTTCATGCGTTGCAGTGATATGATAATCTCATCACATATGGGTACGGATCCACCCACTAATCCAGTATTACCACCTTGTGGCACCACCGCTAGTTTCCGTTGATTACAGTGTTTCATTACGGCCGCAAGTTCCTCCGTATTTCCCGGTTTCAACACGAGCTTACTGTTACCTGTAATCAGATTGTGGATTTCTGGCATTAATAGGAGAGCAAAAGAGGATAGATATGATTTTTCACCTTACCACGTATGCGTTTGAGGAAGCAAATGTTGTAACCATCAAGATCCTCCGTGAGTACATGATTCTTGCCCAGCAACTGCTCAAAGTGTGACACATCTTTATCATTAAGCTGGGCGTAGTTTCCGCGTTGTACATGATCCGTGATCTTCAAGTTAAGATTTAGAAATTAAATGATATAGAAGAGATCTGAATATTAAAGATGATGAAAGGGAATCTTCTACTATTCACCCAACTTCCAAAACATTTCCGTATTTTTAAGTAAATGTATCATATTGTCTCGTTTCTCACAGAAATCCCAAAGTATCTTTATTCTAAAGGAGTCTTTAAGATCGCTGAACTTGTAACTGAAACTGTTAAAAAGATTTATTTTTTCTAAGATTATTTGATCGTTTTCAAAACGGACGGTTGTTCGAAGAAGACGGTTCTTGTACTTAAGTAAGGTAGTTTAGTATTGTTTAAACTTTAAAACATCTACATATTGATATAAGTGAATGCTGCTGTTTAAAATTTTCGGGATTTAAGATTAAGACAACTATTTTATAGTTTTAATTGAATAACTAATTATATCTATTAATAAATCAGGAGATTAACCGCTTTAGCTCGATTTTGCCATTCACTATGCTGCGCACAACTGTACATAGCGGTATTCGAATCAACCACCATTTGCAAAGCGTTGCACAGTCGACAGCGATTGGACCAGGAGGGAACAAAAGTCAACTCACCACAGAGAGTCAACTCCTCACACTCTTCCATAGACACTCTTTCGCTCTCTCTCGCTCTCTGCCTTTCACTATGCATCGTAACATGTTAATCACTCACTCATTCACTCTCACTCTCTCTCTCCCTCTTACCTGTGTCAGTTCCGGAAGAGGCGATGCGCTGCTTGCCAGTGTGCGCACCATTGTCTGTATCTGTGTCTGTCCCTGTGTGCGTATGTGTGTGCTTTGCCTCAGGGTGGCAACGGTCGCATATCTGCGCAATTGCAAGAGCCCCTGGAAACGCATGGTGGTAAAGCTGGCTTATTGAATGGAGTTTAAGATGACCTTGCAGTTGCAGTTGCAATTGACGGAGTCTGTATTGTATTGGCAAAGCAAAAAGGTCCTTTTCTATAAAGAATGCAAACATAAAATCCATACTTATCAGATGATTACTTATGTATACTTCAAAGTAATAATAATAAAGCAGAAAGTATCTTAATATTATAATTATAACCATACAGAAAGCTTTACCCATACCCAAAATCTATCCTTTTATTTAATTAGGCTTTAACATTGTTTCTATAACAGCTATATACATATTAAAGTAGCATGGATGTTACCAAACTAGGGCAGTTGCAAATAGTATGCTATCAAATATACTTCCACTAATGAGTTATTTAAAAAAAATATATATATACAAAAAGGCTACCTATATAAGATGTCATACTCTTCCAGAGACCTGTATGACAGCTTTATTGATATAGTGTTCTATTTCAACTAGAAAAGTTGAGAAGCGTTTTTAGACCCAGTACTTTGAAAAAGTACAAATGGGTCTATTAAGTTTGTCCAAAAAAATGTGCGTAACAGGCAGAAGGAGGCATGGCAGACCCCATAAAGTATATATATTCTTGATCAGCGTCAACAGCCGAGTCGATATAGCCATGTCCGTCTGTCTGTCTGTCTGTCTGTCCGTCTGTCCGTCTGTCTGTCCTTTTTGTGTCGCCTAGATCTTAGAGACTATAAGAGCTAGAGACACCAAATTTGGCATGTAGGTTCATCTATATCTCCCATTGATCAAGTTTGTTTTAGATTTTTGCCACGCCTCCCTCCGCCCCCGGAAATTGAAATACAAAATTTCGAAGTCGAATTACAAGAGCACCTTTGATGCTAGCGCTTTGGTTTTTGGTACTTATAATAAACACTATAGTCCAAACCAGTCCTGCAAATTTCATTTAAATCGGATGATGAGAGCGGAAGTTATTCAACTAAATATGTTACGGGCAAAAGGAAGAAGAAGAGACGCTAGCGACCTCTGTGGTTATTAACTTATCTTCGTAGTGGCGCCATCTACTGAATGGTATGCAACATTGATGAACAGTCTGTAGTGAACGGCTTGCACTCAAAAGTACTGGGTCTCCTACTGTCGAGCATGCTCTACTGTAGCTTACTGCATTTTTTATAATTTGAGTTTGATTTTTGACTAATGCTTCCTATGCCAGCTATATGATATAGTGTTATTATCAAGATGTAAAGCTAGAGCAAAAAAATGCAGCAAGCTACAGTGGAGCAAGCTCGACAGTAGGAGACCCAGTACTTTTTGAGAGCAAAGCGTTCACTATAGATTGTTCTTCAATGTTCCCTACCATACAATAGATGGCGCCACTACGAAGTTAATAAACACAGAGGTCGCTAGCGTCTCTTCTTCTTCCTTTTGCCCGTAACATTGTTAGTTGAATAACTTCCGTGTTTATCATCCGATTGGAATGAAATTTTCAGAACAGGTTAGGATCATAGTGTATATTATATGTACCAACAATCAAGGCGCTAACATTAAAGGGGCTTCTTTAATTCGACTTCGAAATTTTGTGTTTCAATTTCCAGGGGCGGAGGTGGGCGTGGCAAAAATCTAAAACAAACTTGATCAATGGGAGATATAGATGAACCTACATACCAAATTTGGTGTCTCTAGCTCTTATAGTCTCTGAGATCTAGGCGACACAAAAAGGGACAGACGGACAGACGGACAGACAGACAGACAGACGGACAGACGGACATGGCTATATCGACTCGGCTGTTGATGCTGATCAAGAATATATATACTTTATGGGGTCTGCCACGCCTCCTTCTGCCTGTTACGCACATTTGCACAAACGTAATAGACCCATTTGTACTTTTTCAAAGTACTGGGTCTAAAAAGTAGAAAGCGCTCTAATATTGGATTGATATCTTCTTGATCAGGAAGTAGATATCCACTTGTATGTCATATAAATAGAACTCCACTGTTCAGAAGAAATGTGTGAACTGATAAGTGCTTATTAAGTTAAAATTTGTTAAAAGGGCTAAGCGCAGATCAAGATCGTTCAACTAAATACTTAAATTGTATGATCTGATGATCTTCCTATATATATATTGATTTATCTTCAATCTATACTATAGATTCAATATTCTTACCAAGTGTCAACCCAGATCCATCCAAATGTACTTCTTACATATTTTAATCTATTACGCCTAACGGCCCACACTACACTGATAGCGCCAGAGAGCAACTCAAGTTATACACTATCTACGTTCATATGTACATATAAAAACAATATACAAACTGCACCACTTGAGTTTTAAGCTTTAAAGCGCTTCTAGACGACGCTATCAGTTCTAAGTTCCCTCCTATTTATCGCTGTCTAACAATTAGCATACTTGTATTTGCTTTGAACGTCTCAAACAATGAGAATGTCGATCTTGATCTCGACCAGATTCAGGCCAAAAACTCAACCGAGTGCTGTTAAAGTCAATATCTTTATGACCACGACTGGGGTTTACTTAGTAAATTTCCAGGTATTAAGGTAAAAGGCAAATGAAAACTGAAAACTGAAACTGAGCATTGAAAAACTGCATAATCATAAACTCATTTATGACTATCTTTGCTTCGGCTCTTTCTCTTCGCAACTCGAGTTACCTGCGGTCTCTGCGGGTAGAGCCGCGTAAAACCGCCTGAAACTGAATAGAGGTGAAGGTTAACGAAATGACAGGCATGGGAATTATTATCACGACCGAAGTTTACCCATCTTCAAAAGTAAATCCATTAAGAAATTTTTGGTAAACTATGAAAATGTTTGCTTTATCTTTGTATGCTCAAAGCAAAGAGCTTTTCAAAACAACAGAAACAACAAATGTTGTGTACTCTTCATAGAATTTAAACATCAATATTAACAATTTACAAACTGATCAATTTGCTTGAATACATCAACATAAGCTAGTGTAAAAAGCTCTACTTGTGATTGATCATGATGAATGCAAGTCTTATATTGCAGTTGCAGCCAGTGTTGCCATTTTAGCTATTTTATAGCTAGATTTAGCTATTTTGAAACTGCCAAAGCTATAACATTTACTGAAATGCTATTAGCTAGAATTCTAGCTATTTTAAAAAGTGATTCGGCTACTTTAAGATTTTTAGGATTTATTTAGGAGTTCACTCACTAAATTGGTATAAGCGATTCTTTTTATAATTAATGAGCGAATTTAGTTCGTTCACTCATGAGCTGAACACAAATTTTCTCTGTGAAATCGATAGAAAAGCTATCGGAATCATTCAATAATAAGCGGGAAAGCACAATCAACACATAAGATTAAAAATGCCGAAAGTCATATATAAGCAACACTTTCGCGACGCGTGGTTACAGAATCCAGAATTTAAGGACTGGATACGAAAAGACATAAGTGAGACGACTAAGGCATATTGCAGCTACTGCAAATGTAGTGTCGCAGCAAAGTTGCATGACATCAAGTCACATGCAAATACAAAAAAGCACATTTCAGTTACCGGTAGTTTCCAACAAAAAAACAAACTGCAATATTGCAAACAAGTGCCTACAAAAACATCAGAGCAGGAAGCGGCATTGTCACTCTACGTGGCGGAACACACGTCAATAGCCCCCATTGATCACCTCTCCCAATTGTGCGTGCAAAATTTTAAGGAATGCTCTGCAGCTGCTAAAATCAAACTGGGCCGCACCAAATGCACTAGCATTATATCAAATGTTTTGTTTTGTCGTCGATATTGATGATATATCGTTGTTATTAAAATAAAATAAACAAACAAAAATATTGTGTTTTATTTACAAACTTATGCTCTCTATATATGAATCATATTCTGAATTTAACACTGTAAAAAAACACTAGCTATTTTTCTAGCAATTTTTAATTTTTGTTTAGCTATTTCTAGCTATTTTTTTCTTTCAATTTGGCTATTTTAGCCCATGAAATTCTAGCAACACTGGTTGCAGCTACTACTTTCATAAAGAGCGAACTTTAAGCTAACGCGCTCTCTATCTCCCTCTCTCTATGATCATTGACGGTTTTTGCCGTGTTTCCCACGAATTTTCTTATACCCGTTACTCGAAGATCAATAGGGTTTACTGAATTCTTTACAATGTTTGTAAATTTAAATTTTTAATTCGGTAATTTTGGGAGTTTACGTGTCTGTCTACAGACTTCAATGAGCTCCCTGCAGATGAAGATTCTTTCAAATCGTTATCACGCTACCTTTTTTGCCCGTAATTTAAAATAAAAAGGCCCGAGCGGTTCAAAATTTTGCCCCTTTCCTCCCTACCAATTGGCCAAAAGCTTTACCACATCCACAATTTTTGAGATAGCCCGCTCTATTTTATATAAATTCTATTTATTTGTATTAATCATGACACTTAATTTCAGTAAGATCGCACATAAATAGCGGTAGTTATGTCTGTTTTCAGTTAATAATAAACGTGAGAGCATAAAAGTATGCAGTAAACATTGTACCATTTGTGCTTAAAATTCAATAATTAAAGGGTCTCTTATAGTCGAGCACTCGACTGTAGCTTGCTGGTTTTGTTTACAAACGATCATGTTGTCTTTCATATGCCCTGTGAATGTTATTTGTTTGTGTTTGGTTTACGTCAAATATGTGCTTGTGTTAGTGTACGTGTATTTTGTACAAGTGTAGTCAATTGCTTAACAGCTGATAATAGAATAGGAAAGCAATAGCAATAAAAATAAAACTAAAATTTAAATTTAATTATATAATAATAATTAATTAGTTTGCAAATTGTATTAAAAAAAATTGTAATTCATAAATATATTAATATAAAAAATTAAAAATGCATAAATATAATTAGCCTATTTTATATGGTATTGATATCCTTCTTATTACAAGTGTGTACTCAATCGCACACTTGCTTTTGATTGCTTGAGAGACAATGGCGTCATTTGCGTCTGCTCGCACACGCGCCTTGCACGCAGTCAAAACAGAGACACAGCTAGACAAACGAGTGACCACGCACACAAGCACAGACAGACTCACACGTATAGACGCACGCACGCACACACGCACATCCACGCGCAAGCAATTTGCAATAGCTTTCAGTGTGTTATGGAAAATAACCAAAGACAGCTTTAGAGCAGCTTTTTATGCATCTGCTGATATTGCACTTTCCTTCATTTATTTGATCTCTTAATTATGTATATTTACAAACCTACGGTAATTGTTAAGTTTTCTTCGATTTGATGATTGCTTTCCTTCTCTCGTGTAAATCGTAAACACAACAAAACGAAACTGAAACTTAAGTCGCAAACCAAACGGTGAGCAGTTGACTCGAATGCCGACAAAAGAGCGAACCAAGCAAGCGCCAAGAAAAGTGCGCCAGCAAAAGCTGTTGAGCGATAAAGCTTTTGCTCTCCCTCTCTCTCTCTCTGATCAGCTGTTGAGCTTTTTGTTTGTGGAGCTCCAAACGCAATAAGAACACTTAAGCCAAAGCATTTCAAATTATTAATTATTATTTTCAATTATTATTTATTGTAAATATCAAAAGAACTATGATTACAATTGTAGATCTTACATTTTTTTTAAGATACTTCCTTGAATTGTTTTTGTATATATATAGTCTCTTTTATTTAGTTATTGAAATTTGATATTCACAATTGTATTTAATATTAATCATCAAATTTCTAGTCGTTATTAGATTGTATTAAACCTGTACAATTTTTCTATGAATTAAAGTATTGCATTATATTTGTTAAATTTTGATGTTGAAATTTCCTATACTATTAAATTGATTTTAAAATAACTCGATTTTAATATTAAATATAAAAATTGTAAATGTTGATTAAAATTGTAACTAAAATAATTGTTTAATGGTAAAATTGATTTCAAACAAACATAAGTCTGTCTCGTTTCTTCGCAACAACCAAAAAGATTTTTCCTGGAACCTGAAAATGTCTGTGGGAATGAAGATTTTGGATCGTATTGTTTCTGAATAATTTTTTTTAATTGTGGTGACTCAATAAAAATTTGTAAGTGATATATAACTCAAATAAAACAACGGATTGAATAAATAATTCCCTCTACTTTTTTTTATATTAAACAAAAGCGCTTTAGTCAAATTGACTTGAGATCTCATTAATTTAAATTATATTCAATGATATAATCAAGGTTTTCTAGCTGCTTACAAGCTGGTAAAGCTAGATCGATTAGGTTTAGATACTCTCTAGAGTCTAGATCTTCGAGTTAAATCTTATCTAACCAAAAATATGACCCATTTTTATTAACGTCTAGTTTAGGTCTCAGTTAAATAACTGAAAAAATTAAAGCAAAAAAAACAACGCTTTAAATTTAAATTTAATTGGACTTGCTGAAACCGACTGTAAGGAAAAATTTAATTATAATAATAATAATAATAAATAATGTATCAAAAGTTATCATGGAAACAACGATATAACATATTTTAAAATTGTTCAAAAAATATTAATTAACTTAAAGCCCATTTTTGTTATATCAAATAATTGAAATTTATTATTAAAAAATATTTTATTATATTGACTAAAACATTATCATCTTATTCTAAGCTGAAAGCTCGAAACAGCGCTAAACTCTTATTGATTTGTTTATTATTTAATCTTTGTTTAATAAAATGTTTATAAAATCCGTTCGTATTAAACCAATGATTTGTGCAAATAATTAATAAAGATTAATTAAGAAATGCTTGGTAAATTAAACTGTTATACGCGTTCACCATGTTGAGGTCGTAACTCACCACGGACCGCCCACTAGATGAAAGCACACCACCAGCCAAATGTAGGTATATATATAACCATCTCGCTCGCACTACATGAGAAGCAATGTTGCTGTTGCTGCAGCACAAGGCATGTGGCTTTGGTACACACCCACCCCAAACTAGCGAGCAGCGCGCCCATTTTTCGCCGTCGGCATTTTGTATTGGACGCAGTCGCGATACAAACTGACTGCAATTAGACAGCGACAGCGCGGCGAACATTATTAAATCAAAATGGCGAACGCTTCTAGCTGTTGACTGTTAACGCGTCGTCTAAAACGGTTATCTAATCTTTATCAAATAAAAACCGACAAGATAACTGTAAAATGCGCAACAGTTCTTGGAATACGTTTTCAAGATAACGTGTAACGAAGGAAAAAAACATGCGATTCTTACAGAATTCTATAAAATACGAGAGCAATAATTACTTTCACAACTAACTAATAAAGTTAAATAAACAACAACTTATATTGGATCTAATTTTGTAAGTGACATACAAGCTTAAAAGTAAGTACTTCAAATAAAATACAATGAAAACTGTGATTTTTGCCAGTTGAACTATTAAATCATATTTGTTTAACAGCTATTACACAATTTCTACTATATTTATAGTTCTACTATTTAAAGTATCCTAATTATTACTTATTAAGAAAATAATTTTGTTTGTAACAGAACCAAGTTCTCATATGTAATAAGCAATTTTATGAGTTTCTATAAACAGCCAATATATGCATATATGTAGCATGTATATAAATATATATATAATTTTTTTCATAATTTGACATTAACGCTGAGTGATTAAATACTAAAATTATTGGCCGGACTATCAAGTATTAAAATGTTTTTATACCTCTGCAATAAAAATATATTTGCCGCTCTAGAAAAAGAATCATATTTTAATTACATAATTAAAAGAAGAGACTATAAAAATATCACAAATTCAAAGAAGATATATCAAAGCACTTTTTATGGAAAGATCATCTCGGGAAGTGAATACAACAACCCATCATAAATTAATATTCACAAAACAAATATCAATTTTATTGAAAGCACCCTATCCATTATCTTTCCAAACAAATTGTTGGTATAAGCTAGATTTATTTAGTCATAATTTACTTCTTTACTCAATGTATGTAATAAATTTACATTAGAATGGCTTACTACGTTCTATAATGAGTTAAATATTATTCATTGATTCTTAAAATCATTTTGACGAATTGGACTCGATGCCAAATATTTCATAATTTGACTATTAACATAAAATCCAAACTAGAAACATGCTTTAGAATATTGTTGCATAAAATATTTACACATAAAAATAATGAAAATTATCCATTTTCCTTGAAAAATATATCTTATTAACGGTTCCTAGTCGATATTTTACTCACATTTAACTTATAGGAACCAATGTTAGTATGATAATAAACTAATTTTATAAATATTGTTATCATTAAATAATATGTGATCAAAACACCAAAAGATGTTGTTTTAAGCCCGACTGAGAAAAATTTACCTAGTTTTAAGTGATATGTGGTTCCTAAATATATTTTTTATTTTAATCAGGAAAAAACACTATGAACAATAATAATATAATAATTATATGAAGTACCGCAACCGAAACAATAAACTATTTGCAGCTTTCTATATGTAAATAATTTTGACTATATCATCATATATTTTATGAATTACACAGAAATTCGATTTATCGAGGTTTCTATTTAACGAGGCTCAAAACGTAAAATTCGAATAAACGGGGCTTTTATATTTCATAAAGGCGACATATTTGTCTACAAAATCTAATATTATATTTATAAGAGGTTTAATATTCTTTGCGTTGGGAAAATACTACGAAATAACGAACAGACCAAAATGTATGCAATTTTCACGAATTAACGATTTTTTTCAAGGGGACAGAATTTTTTACGAATTATTGAGGTTCTCGATTAAGCTGAGGACGAATTATCGGGATTCGACCGTATTAAACTTTTATTTAATTATAATTCATGTTCATCGAAATAAAAGACATACATACATAAGAAAAAATGAAAATAAATTAGTTCATTATCTGCTCTGCTGAACAATTTACGCTATTGTTAGTGTTATATTAGAAAAGAGGAATTAATTAAAGATTAAAAACAAGTTTAACATTTTTAAAGTCTAGTTAAATAATCGGCTATAGAAATTATGTCCTTGATACTAGCTAATGTTATGAAAAATATTAAGTGTTTAGTACAAGGCTGCAAACTGGTTCTGAATTGAACCTCACAGAAACGGTTCGGCTCGGATTTTTGGGTTAACCGAGGCGGTTCATGAAGCGAGCCTTGACAATTACCCTCAAACCCGAACACTTTCCTATTATGTAAGATGGTTTGGTTCGGGGAAATAATAATGCAGTTAAAATCTTAACTGAGACTCTTCCAAAAGTTAACAATTTATTATATGTATTACGAGTTCTACAAACATAAACAATTATGAAAAGTTGATTATAACTAAGAGTATAAATTTATTAAATTGAACTAAAGTTTAAACCAAAACCTCTTGATATTAGTCCCTGATTTTAATATTTGATTAAGCTAGAGTAAAAGAGTTCTATCAATATATGTAACTCATTAGTTAGTAACCCCTAATTCATACCCAAGTTATTTATAAATTCATTAGGTAACGTAAAATTAGAAATTAAACTGGAAAACAAAGATCTGATGATATAAATTTATTTTGGGACAAAACTCTAAATGAAATTGTAGTACCATCAATAATTTCGAAAATATTCATTAATTCCCAGGGTCTTGGGGTGGTCTATATGTCTATATGTCTCTATCTCTAGTACTCTCTGGTACCATATGTGGCAGCACTTTACATCCCTTAACTCAATGAAAACGAAATTTTTACGTACCACCCCCCGAACCCTGTCCCGGCGTTCTTCAGGGTCTCTTCAATAAGGATCGTTCTTTCGGTTCAAGCTTAGCTTATTTCCACAAAAATAAATCTAGCGGCAACAACAACTATAAAGATCAGCCCTTAAAGAGCTTAGGGGTTGAATTTACACATTTCTCTTAATAGTATCAGTTTTGGGGGTATTTGTTGAATATTTGCTTTGGAAACGCGTTCGATACAGTGCGTAAAATGGAGAAAGAAAAAAACAGGGAGTGTTGTTCTCACAGGGGTCGAGGTCGCATAGTTTTTGGCCTAGTGTTAAAGTTCAACCCTTCCGTGCAAATGAAAAGGGACTAACCCAGAGACCCGTGTCTGAATCTAACTAACTACCCTTTCCATAGCTAATGCGGCGAGCTGGTACAGTTCGTACTTGTTCGATGGGTTTTTACGAATTCTCAAGAGGGTCACCAAATATAGTTTGGTAGGGTGAACGGATTGATGCGAGTAGTATGCCCCTTTTCTATATAGAAGAAACAGAGGTGGAAATTTGAGCCTTTTAACATTTGTTTTCTGCATTTCTGATTGATTATGAGATCACGACCCAAACTGTTATGCTTAACTTTCACTGTATTGTTTATCGTTCTGTACTGGATGTAATGCTATCAAAATTTTTGTATTTCCCTTCAAATCTATAATCTAATTGAATTATTCAACAAGTTTTCAAAATATTTGATGTTTCTAGTTGTCACTATAGTCACTATTTCAATCAATATCAATTGTAGCGCATACAAAGCTCGCACTGACTGACTCCAATATTGTAAAGTCAATATCTTGACCTGAGTGTATATCCTCTATAGAAGTCTTTAACGACTGCATGTGTGCGCTGCACGTCAGCTATCGAGATAAGCTCGGGGGTTTAGGTTAAGTTGAAACGGATAACATGAATCAGATAGCTTAATTAGCTGGAATGTGGGGAAGATTTCGAATATAGTGGATATTAGGATATTAGTGGAATAGGTAAGCACCATATAAGGGTCGTCTATTAGTCTTTGATGGTGGTGGTGATCTGACCACGCCTTAGCTGCCTTCATTACAATTGAAGCAAAGGCAAAAACAAAGCAAACAGCGATAGCGACAGACGCAGCAACAACAAAACAAACAACCCATTTTGATAGTTGAACAAACATACTTACACATACACACACACCCCAGCAACCCATTGGATCTGTGTGTGTGTGTGTGTGCTTGTGAGTATGCAGATGTTGATAATTCCAACGTGTTTTTTTCTTTTTTTCAAAAATGGTGTAGGAAATTCTAACAATTACAAAACCAACAACAGCACCACGATAACAATGCCAGTGCTAATGTGTGTGAGTGTGAGGCAATTACAGCACATACACAGGCACATACAAACACGTTGCGCTAATGAGAGTAAGCAGGCCAGCGAGTAACAAAATGAGAGAGCGAGAGAGAAAGGGAGAGAGAGAGCACTAAACAGATTGAAGCCAGTGAAAAAAAGCACGCGCAAAGCAATTTACGCTGATTATACATTTGTCATTTTTGTTCAAAATATACACTCACACTTACATACACACTTACACAGTGGGACACACACTCGTGCGCTCGCTCACACTGCGGCGCCAACGACAACGACCCCCCAACCAGAGCCAACAACAACAACAGCAGCAACAACAACAAACTAGCATAAGAGACCCAACGAGTTTGAGGCAATAATTGAAAGCAACAACAACAAGAACAAAAAAGAGCGCATGCTCCGCATATGTAGCTCTTTGTACAGTTGAACGTGGCACAAGAAGCAGAAGAACAAGAAGAAGAAGAGGGCCCCAACAACTAATAAGAAAAAACTACGTAAGAAGAAATTCAAAAGTCCAACCATAAAAAATTCAATACATGCACAAAAGTTCAACCAAAGATGAAGCCGGATCAGCAATACACACACACACACACACACACACACACACACATAAAGGCAGGCCGCAATCAAAAACCAAATAAAAGGCATAATAGAGAAGAGAGAAGCAGCAGGCAAAAACACTTAACAAGCGTAAAAATAATATGGCGACGGCTGAAGCAAAAAAAAATAAAATAAAACGAACGAACGACAGACGAAAATGTTCGTTTCGTTCGTTTCAAGCTTCGAGTCTACTCACATCAACAACATCAACGCTGCCTGTCATTACCAGCAGTGGGCCCAAGAACAACAACAGCAACGAGATACAAAGATACAGATACATATAACATAGATACAAACATACATACATATAATGAACGTCGGCACAAGAACAGCCCAAAGCGGCGCACGCACACAGATACACAGCTACATATGCAAGGGCATCACACACACACACACACAGAGAGAGCACAGGGGCCGCAACAACAAAATGAAAAATGGAATACCAGAGCGTCTGACAAGGCACAGTGGTACAAGTGTAATGATTTTCCGATTAAAATATAATCATTCAATTTGCAAGGTTTTTTCTTTGAGTTATTCGTCATTTAAATTAATATACTTTTAGATTGTTTACTTAAATTAATAGTATATAGATACAAACATGCATTATTTTCATTAAAATCATACAATTATTATATAATCATAATTTGATGTATTGGCTATTTGTAATACTCGAATATATTAATTGCTAGAATTTTAAAGGTTGTTTGTTGTGAGACTAACTGTGTCTAGTGTCTTAACTTATTGTTATTAACGCACTTTTAGCACAGTGATAAACATTTTCAATAATTAAATAAAATTCTATTGCAAATATATTATATTATTTTGTCGAAAACGACAAAAAATAGAATATTATAAATGTCTATAATTATCTTATATTTCCTAAAAACATCTACTTCAGAGTAACACAGTTTCAAACTCAGCAATGACACCGTTTTGTGCCACTGTGAATACTCCGCTTGCATACCAACAAAAACTCAAGATCATGACTACAACAAAACTGCAACAGTGGGTATGTTAAACGCATAGGATTACAAATATGAAAATGACGAAACGACATCGGAAGCGACAAGAACAACAATAGAGCGCAGCAGTGAACAGAAAACAATGTGAAACGGATAGCAAAATACAATTCAAATAATAATAATGAAATGCCGGCCACTGTACGAATGAGCGAGCAAGCGAAGCGAACGAAAAAGCACTTTGTTATTGTTGTTGCTGCTATTGCTATTGCCTTTGTGGTACGCATACGCTATACTCGAGGGCCCCCACCTCTTATTCCCCTTCCACAAACCAAGCAACTGACGCCGACAAGCAAAACTAATAATAAAATAAAGCCGCTGTCGATTGCTAGTCAGCTCAGGTATGTTTGTATGTATGCCCAATATGTATCTGTGTTTGTAATTGTATGCAATGGTGGTGGTGGTGGCAAAATGCGAAATCGAAAAAAGAAGATGAAGTATAGCAAGCAAGCCAGAAGAAACAACAACAACCACGACGAGATGAAATGACATTCGAGTATACAGACACAGAAAACTGGTCTCCCGCTCTCTCGACGGCAATAGCGACAGTGGTTGGGGAAACGGCAGCGGGCAGGGTGGTTGACAGCGCACATATACATACATACATATATATTTATATATATATATGAATGTGCTACAACGGGCGCGAAAGCAAAAGCAAATACAATACACCTGCCCGCCAGCTGTGTAGCCTCGTTTTTTTGTCGTGTACATTTTTTCTTTCGTTCGCACACACCCCCAAAGCGCAGACAACAAAACATAGCAAACAGCGGCGTGTCGTGGGGCTATGCCATCGCTCTTGCACTCATATAAGCTAGCAATGGCAGTGGTGAATCGTTGTTGCCATCGCATTCGTACGCAAGCATTTGTTATAGAGAAATATTGTGTATGGGAAAACTGGTTTTCTTCGTCTCCAGCTGCCCTTCCAACCCTCATCAGAAACACAACCACACACAGATACACACATGGACACACTAACACTCATGCGCGCTACTGCTTCATTTTGTTTCGGCAGAGTTGTCGCCGTTGCGCGCGGTTTAGTCTGAAATTTAACTTGGCAGCGTACGGTGTGTGTTTCAACAAAAACGCTGCTAGCTCGCGACAACGATCTGCCCGAAAAACGCCAGTTCGAGATACAAGATACAAAACGCGACGCGCTACGCACATTCGTGCATACATAAAAGAAAGAGAAAATAAAATCGCATGCTGACAGATTTTTTTTTAAATAAAAATATATCAATTTTTTTTGCGTTACATGTGTGAAATTAAACAACAAACAAATTCAAAAGATACAAGATACATGCTGCAAAGTGAAAAGTTATGCTGCCGGCGTCGCTGTCGCAGTCGCTGTGCCGCCTAACAAAAAATATGTTGCTAGAGTTGTCGCCGCGTTTTATGTAAGCCGAAGCGGGGGCTTTCCCTTCAGCTCAACAATCCCCCTCCAGCACCCACGCAGGTGCATGGCCAATGCAACATAACATAATAAATACAGTTGAAAATTAATAAGTAATTAATTGTGAGACGTCGTCGTCGCCAGCAGCGCAGTTGCAGCGAGAGGAGTATGTACTAATTATTGCTCTCGTGCACGAAAAGCTCATTTACAGTCTCAGACAGCGCATACACAGACACACACAGATGGAAAACCAATCTCACATATATACACACACACACAACGACACTGACACTGAGCGAGACATTTTTTGTGTACATTCTTGTATGTTTTCCTAATGTTGTTGTTGTTCTTGTTATTGTCGTTTGCAACAACAAAAGTTTTACGTTATTTTTGCCTGTATTTGTTTACTGCCTGAGTGTATTTGTCAATGTTACCAAATAAACTAAAAAATACTAAATAAAAACAAAACTTACAACGCAGCAGCCCACAGCAATATGCTGCCAACAACAATAAAAACAATCGCCGTTACAGCAACAACAAACAACAGTACGTCGCTGCCGTCGTCGTCGTCGCCGCTGACGTCGTCGCCGCATGCATACTATTAATTTATTATACAAATTGTTTTTATTTTAAATAATGGATCGTCGTGCATTGAAGTTTATGCAAAAAAGGTATTTTTTGTTTAGTTTTATTTTAGTTTTTAGTTCACATTTGATTTGAAAAACATATATGGGTACATATGTATATGTATGTATGTGCACCTTCATATGTATATGTGTGTCAATGCACTCCCGTTTATTATTGCTTTATTACTAACGTTATTACTTTTTCTGCACGCTCTCTCTTTTGCACTCTTTCCTTTCCACACTTCTACATTTGTTATTATTACACACCGAATCGTGTTTCAGTGTGACCCTCTCACAGCAACGCACGAAATACACACATTTTCATGCGTTGTGCACACACTGATTTTGCTGCTTCACATTGTTTTTAAATTTTTGTTTATGTTACGCTTCTGATACTCATTATGTTTTATGTGCTCGCTTTATTTTCTTCTTACTTCTTTGGCTGTGACACCACTTAGCATAAATACACTCGCACACACACACACACACACTGTATAAATGCAGCGTTGTGTTTGGCGCGCAGTTGAACTATGCTACGTTTTCCAACACTGAGGCTAATGACAAGCATATAAATTTTAAATACATGCATATATGTATGTATATGTACATACATATGTTGTTTGACGTCCCATCATAATCGTACTTACACTAAAACGCTTTTCTTCAGCTAAAGCAAGCAAAAATCACAAGTCCCAAAACGAGTTTCCTTCCCCTCTGCTGTCTGTGCATGCATTGTTGATAATACAATAACTACAGCAACACTGCAGTGACAGTCTCTCACACACACACCAACTCATACACATACTCTCAAAAAAATTTCGCAATGCATGCCATGTGCATGTGTGTATGTTTGTATTTTTTTGATGGTGGTTGGTTTTTCTTTTACTTTTTGCCAGCATTGAAAAGCAAAAGTTCTAAACCAAAAGTAACATTTTTTGGCCGAAACCGAAACTGCAGGCGGCATAAAAGCAGCAGTGGAGCAGAAGAAGAGGAAGCAGCTACAGCAGTCAGTGGAGCGTTCTCTCACTCTCTTTCTCTCCTCACTCTCTTGCTCACTCTCTTGCGTTGGACTCCCTGAGTTTTTGAACTTCGAAGTAAACAAAATTTGAGGCGCGTAGAGAGTGTTGCCATCACTTCAGAAAATTACACTCGTAAATAGTAATATTTGTATACGTTGAATTAAAGTATCAATATATTTCTGTATAAAAATAATCACAATTTTATGAAAATGTGATTTCTTTAAAAGTTTGGTTTATATATATTTGTAGTTGATTGTATTCAATTTATGCATTAAATTTCCTGCTAGTTGGCAACTCTACACACACACCTACATCAACTCATTCTTGTGAGCTCTTCTGCATGTGTATTGCTGTTGTATGTTGTGTGCTTGACCAAGCAAACCATTGCTATCTCGCTTACACGTGCGTCCATGCGGTAATGGCAGCAACAAGGGTGACAGCAATAGTGCATGTGTATGAGCGTTCGTGTGTGTGTGTGTGTATCTTTGTGTTGTTGGTGGCTGTGGCTGGCATGCAGAAATGAAACCCGTTCGTATAATCAATATGTAGTCATCTATTTTCGTCCCGCCGCCTCCCCATCACCCCCTGGCCTTCGCACAGGTTTAATGCCCCAACAACCACCAAACGAAATTTGCACGCATGATTCTCGTAACAATTTGAATTTCATGTTCTATTTTGTGTGTGTGTGTGTGTGTTTTTTTTTGTGTACTGTCTGCATGGTAAACTCCAAGGGTCTAGTAGCTGCGCGCGCTCTCCTTCTCTTTATCACATTCGCTCTCTCTCTCTCCCTTTCATTCGTTAGGCTTGAGCCTCGGCGCATGCTCGTTTTGTTTGCGTTGGCATTGTTATCAATCTTCCTTCCTGCAACTCAATTTGGGTAGAAGCGCAAAATAAAATTGATGATGGTCTCTGTTGTATTGTTGTTAGATGAGAAATGAGAAATGTGAGAAGAGTGACTCAAGAGTGGAGGGAGGACCCCAAGGCTATCAGACCAGGCAGCATGGCAAAGCACTCAGCAACACGCACACATATGCACTCTTACTCTTACTCTCTTTCTTTCTTCCTCCACTCTCACACACAGACAAACAAATATAAAAACCAGTCTTAAGCTGCAAGGTTTTTTTTCTTTTTCTGCTGTTGAGAAGGATGCTGTTGTTGCCAGTGCTGCGTCTGGCACAACGTCTAGTCATCAGTTTTTTTTTTTTTGTCGTCAGCTTTCGCTTGCTCTTTGCTGCTTGCGGTGGTTTGGTGGGGGCGTACGACCTTAGCATACCCTGCTGTAACCCCACAAGCAACCAAGGAGCAACCCTGCTGCCGCATAAAACACATGAAAACACCCCTGACCGATTTTAGTGCAGACCAAAAACGCCCACTGTGGCTACCTTTTACCTCAACCCCTCAACACTCACCCTTCGTCTAACCATCTTCCTGTCCTGCCCGCCTCTTTGCCTTCTATGCTGTCCTGTTACCCGGGGTAACCCTAATGCTGTGCCGACTCTAATAGCACGCCTTGTATTTTTGTTGCACAGTTGTTGTTCATGTAGTTGCCTTTTATATTTTCTTTTTACATTTTTTTTTTTATATGCCTCACGGGCATTACTACGGCTCTGTGCTGGATTAGTTGAGACCAAGAGTGTGGAGGCCATGGCTGGCAGGGATATGTCTAAGTGCTGTTAAGTTATGAAACTTTAACCACACTTTGCTGATGGTTTTTTTTTTAACCACGACATGCAGCAACTGTCCGTATTTTAGTCGATTTTTGTTGGGTCTTTGAACCCGCAACAACAACGCTAACACTAGTTAAAGATATGTAAATTTTGGCAACTTTGAACTCAGATATACTCACCGTAAAAGATATTTCATGAATATCAAGGGTTCATGTCATATTTAATTCTTTAAATTCATTTCAATTAGTATCAATTGCATACTTATCATAAGAATATATTTAGTTCTTTGCAATTTGGCAACGTCTAATATCATGTTGTTTTATTTCCTATTCAAAACATGTAGTATTAAAAATAAGTGACATCATTTGTTTTGCACCTTTTACCTCATGTTATCTCGTTATTAAATGTACATTCTATTAATTTTGGCAAAGCTATGTTGGTTCCAATTTAATTTGCTTAATAATATTTAAAACTAATTTTAACATCATTTTTAATTTGTACACCTCTGTAACAGTCGCTCTTTGAATTTTGACAATATTTTGCCAATTTCAATTTAAAATTAAAATCCATGCTTTTAATTATGATTGAATAGTTTTAGCATTATTTGCACACAATTAAATATTTAGTTTTACTGTATCTATCTGCCAAATTGCACACATGTTTGCATTGCTAAATTTCAATATGTACCTGCCTGTATGTACAATGTACATACTATACATACATATTAACATTTCCATATGCATTAAACTACAAGAGATTTAAAGTTGTGCAGCAAATAACTGTAGCGCCAATTGCATCTATCTCTCTCTATTTCTAGTTATATTTTACGCCTACTTTCCACACCCCCGCTCTGTATTTCTTTTACGCCCATTCGTTTTAACTCCTTTTTCTTGTTTACAATTTACTGTTTGACGTCAATAGACGAGCATACTAAAAATATACATTTTCTGGGGCCTTCTCATGCAATTTGTGCCTGGCGCATAACAACATTCCCACCACACATATATAACTCCTCTATATATCTCTTGTGTGTGTGTGCGTGTGTGCACACTGACATTACATGGAGCCATATTTACTGTTATCTGGGTCAATAATAGCAGCTGGTTTGGTCCAAAATGGCCTCAAAACTTCAAAATTGCCTAGATAATCATATTATTTCTAAGAAGTTAAAATCAAATTTCGAATACTCCAAGCTATATAGTATGGATTAAGTAAATGCTATTGCCTATAATTTGATACATACAATTTTAAGCAGTTAAAAACTATCAAAAACAATTAGGTTAATAGGTCAGTGCAGTTGAAAAAGTTAATTATTCTAAAATGCATTTAACAGCAGTCGCAAAAGAGTGAGTTTTAAATTAAATACAAATTCCAAAGGGGCACACGTTGTTCTAATATTTTCAAATTTTAAATTTATTTGTTTTAAAAATCTGAAAATATAACTTTATCAGAACTGTTTTGATTCTTACTTTCAGTAACATTTTTCAAAAGTAAGTTTCTTTTACATCTTCCAATTTGATATCGATCAAAATTTGAGGATTAAACCCCCCTTGAACTGAACTTTAATTCGATAAGGTAAAAAATTGTAATTTATAACAACATGATATAAATTCAACAACTTTTAGTTATTTATAAAGAAAGATGATTTAAGAAGTGTGCAATTAAAAGTAGCAGAAATTGATTTAAATAATATTCAATAAGTTTACATTTAAATTTTTGTGTATATGTAAATATTATGAATGATCGTTGCCTTTGAGTCTCGCTGCTTTTGTTCGTTTGCGTCTGTCTTGTGCTCTGCTTTTTTTCTGAGAGTAAATATTCTGGGAGAGCGTGGGAGAAAAGAGTGTGTGAGAGCGCCCACGCGTTAGTGGAGCTTTGCAATTGGCAAGTGATGCCAACTTGTTTTTGGATAACAGTGCGTTGCATTTTTAATCTTTTGCATTTCTGTTTTCATTTCAAAGTTTCTTCTTCGTTTCTTCGTTTTTTTTTGGTTGTGTTTGGTTGCAAATGTTGCAAACCGAAATTTGGCAAAATGTTGCATGCCACACGACGTCGCAAACGTTGCAAGTGTGTGTCTGTGTGTGTGTCTCACTCTGTGTTGTTGTAGTTTTAATGAAATTGTACATATATAAATACAATATTTGTATTATAACATTTGATGTTTTTTCTTTATTGCAGAGCGGACACTGAAAGCGATACAAACACATTGACAACATCATCATCATCATCAACTTCATCATTAGCAGCTGCAACAGCAACAGCAACAGTAGCGACAGCAACATTAGCAACAGCAACAACAGTTACGACAACAACAACTGCGCAACCCTTGAAGGATAACTCGAATATAAGAAGTAGCGATAAGTTGCAAGCAACAACACATCAGCTGCAGCAGCAACACAAGCAACAGCAACAGCAGCAGCAGCAGCAGCAACAACAGACGCAACAGCAACATATTGTTGGTGTTGAGCGGCCTTTAAAGTGCCTGGAAACGCTTGCACAGAAAGCAGGCATCACATTTGACGAGAAATACGATTTTGCAAGTCCACCACATCCGGGCATAGGCGCAACCACGCCCACACACAACAACAACAATAACAACAACAACAACAACAATAATAATAATAACAAGAACAACAATAATAATAATAATAACAATAACAATAACAACAATCAGTTGAACAATAATAACGTTAAAGGAGGCACGCCCACAAGCATAGCACAGACGCCGCCCTCTTCGCGTCGCCAAGGAACAGCAGCAACGACAGTTGGTACACCAGCAACAGCTACACCAGCAACTGTTGCACGTTCGCGTAGCGTATCTCGGTCGAGATCAAGATCAAGCACTCCCACCTCACGTCACATCACGTCAGTCTCGTCAGTCTCGTCAGTCACGCTGGAGAAATCACAGAGCCCCGCCCAACAGGTGGCATCCGCTGCGGCGGTGCCACTTCAAATCTCGCCAGAGCAACTGCAACAATTTTATGCCAGTGGTCAATATGCTGCCATTCAGGTGAAACAAGAGTTTCCCACACACACGGGTGGCAATAATAATGGTGGCACCGAATTGAAGCATGCGACAGGTCTTTTGGATGCCAGTCAAACCACACAGCTGCAACAGATGCAGCTGCAACAGTTGACGGGCGGTGATGTTGCTGCCGCAGCGGCGGCGGCGGCTGCTGCGGCGGGTGCTGCAAGTCCGGCGAATGCGCAACAGAATGCTTTACAGCAACAGGCACAGCAACAGCAGCAACAGGCCCAACAGCAACAACAGCAGCAGCAGCAGCAGCAACAACAGCAGCAGCAACAACACTCCACAGCAATTAGCACAATGTCACCCATGCAACTAGCAACTGCCACAGGTGGTGTGCCTGGCGATTGGACAAATGGTCGGACTGTGCAACTGATGAACCCATCAAGTTTCATTTATCCACAAATGATTGTGTCGTCGAATCTGTTGGGACAGCAACCCATACAAGTGATTGCTGCCAGCAAACATTTTCAGGGAAGTGCCCCACAAATGATAACGACAACAACACAGAATGCCAAGCAAATGATTGGCGGTCAGGCGGGATTTGCAAGTGGCACATATGCAATACCCTCAAGTCAATCCCCGCAGACGTTGCTCATTTCTCCAGTGAATGTTATATCGCATTCACCGCAGCAGCAGAGCCTGTTGCAATCGATGGCGGCAGCTGCTGCACAGCAACAACAGCAACAGCAGCAGCAGCAGCAACAACAGCAGCAGCAACAGCAGCAACAACTCACACAACAGCAACAACAATTGACTGCTGCTGCCGCACAACAAGCTGCCGCCTTGGCAGTAAGTGCTGCGGGATCAAAAGTTGGTGATGTCCAACAGGGCAAGTTGCAACAGAAGGTTGTCCAAAAGGTGACAACCACAACGAATACGGTGCAGGCGGCAAGTGGTGGTGCTGCCGGTGTTGGTGGCGTTGTCACCCAGGCCCAGCAGCAGCAGCAACAACAAACGACCACACAACAATGCGTCCAAGTGTCACAATCCACGCTGCCCGGTGTAAGTGCTGCACAAGCGGCACAGCTCATCAATCCTCTACAGAATGCTGCTGCCGGTCAGCCACAACAGATGCAAATCGGACCATGGTTCTGGCCAAATGGCCTTCAAACCTTTGGCACCAATCCGATCATATTGCGTGGACAACCCGATGGCACCTCCGGCATGTTCATCCAACAACCTGCCACACATCAGACGTTGCAGCCACAACAGAATCGTAAGTGTACTTCAATTCGGTTTGAAGTTCTCCTCAAACCAAAACTTTTTCATTCGAAAGTGTTTCTTAAACGTATTTCTCATTTTATTGCCGATTCACAGAAATCATTCAATCAATCAATGTGACACAGACGCCGACAAAGGCGCGTAATCAATTGGATGCATTGGCGCCGAAGCAGCAGCAGCAACAACAGCAACAGCAACAGGCGAATGCACAGCAGCAACAGCAGCAGCAGCAACAACAGCAGCAGCAGCAGCAGACAACAACAACTGGCCAACCAACAGCAAGCGGTTGCCGTGGCAACAGCACAGTTGCAGCAACAACAGTTGACGGCTGCAGCAGCAGCATTGCAACGCAGTGGTGGACCCATTATGCCACACAATGGGGCACAAGTGCGACCCGCAAGTTCAGTGTCAACGCAGACGGCACAGAATCAAAGTTTGTTGAAGGCTAAAATGCGAACCAAACAACAACCTGTCCGTCCCGCGTTGCCCACATTGAAGACGGAGAATGGCCAGGTGGCGGGAAAGGCGGGAACGGGAGTGGGTGTGGGTGTGGGGCAGGTGAATAGCAATGCAACAAATGCGTTGACTCAACATCTTGCCGTGCAGCAGCAGCAACAGCAACAGGCGGCGAGTCTTCATCAAGTGGTTACCGCAGGCAACAAGTAAGTTAATGTGGTTCAAAAGTGGTTCAAAAGTGGTTCAGTGATTTAAAATTGTGTTTGCTAACGTTGTCTTGTTCTTTTCTATTGCAGAATGGTTGTGATGAGCACATCGGGTACACCGATAACGTTGCAGAACGGACAGACATTGCAGGCGGGCGGTGTGGACAAGCAGCAGCAGCAACAGCAGCAACAACAGCAGCAGCAGCAACAGTTGCAGCTGATGAAGAATCAGCAATTGTTCCAACAGCAAATCATGCAGCATCAGTTGGCGTTGCAACTGCAGCAGCAACAACAGGCCCAACAGCAGCAGGCACAGCAGCAGCAGCAACAACAACAGCAAGCGCAGCAGCAGCAACAACAACCCCAACAGCAACAGACGTTAACAAATGCAACAGCTCAGCAGATATTGCAAGTGGCGCCAAATACGTTTATTGCATCACAGCAGCAACAACAGCAGCAGCAGCAATTGCACAATCAATTGTTGCAGCATCAATTGCAGCAGGTGCAACAGGCACAGCAACAGCAGCAACAGGCACAGCAGCAACAACAGCAGCAACAACGTGAACAGCAACAAAATATAATACAACAAATTGTTGTACAACAAACGCAGGCATCACAGCAGCAGCAGCAGCAGCAACAACAGCATCAGCAACAGCAGCAGCAGCAGCAGCAACAACAGGCGCAGCAACAGCAACAGTTGCAGCTGAGCAGCGTACCCTTCTCCGTATCCTCGACAACAACACCCGCTGGCATTGCCACATCGAGTGCGTTGCAAGCAGCACTTTCTGCCTCTGCGGTATTTCAAACAGCCAAAACGAGCAACTCGATGCCCAGCAGCAGCGTTGTGACCATCAGCAATCAAACGACAGGACCGCTTGTAACGAGCAGCACGGTTGCAAGTCTGCAGCAGCAGGCACAGCAGTTGCAACAGCAACAACAGCATCAGCAACAGCTCATTTCAGCAAGCATTGCAGCGGCCAATCAGCAGCAACAGCAACAGCAGCAGGCACAGCAACAGGCACAGCAACAGGCACAACAACAGGCACAACAACAGGCACAGCAACAGCAACAACAGCAGCAACAGCAACAGCAGCAGCAGCAACAACAACAACTGACGCCACATACAACAACATTGACAGCTGCATCGCCAACACAAAATCCCATTTTAGCCATGACATCAATGATGAATGCAACTGTTGGTCTGCCAACAACAACTCCACCTGTGAGCAGTGCTGTTGTCAGCACGGCACTTGTGACGCTCAGCAACAGCATCAGTTCACTGCCAGCCACGCCCACAAAGGCAACAACAATGACAACAGCAAGCATACAGGAGACACCCAAGCAGCAACACTTGCAACACCAGCAACAACAGACGGCATCCCTGGTGCCCATTGAATCTCCTCTGCAGGCGGCAACAGCAGCAGCAGCTGCCGCGGCAGCAGCAACACTGCTTGAGTCAAGCAAAGCCAGCATGGAGGCGAGTAGCTCAACAACGGCAACAACAACGGACACAACCATGTTGAATGGTGATGCAAGTGAAGCGACACCAACAAAGCTAACGACGACAACAGCAACCGTTGCTGCCGCCGTGCAGTTGCCCGCGGTGAAGCAAAGCAATGCAGTGTTGCCCAGCAGCAGCAGCAATGACAACAGCAAGAGCAACAGCAACAGTAACAGCACTGTAACCGTGTCGAGTTCAGCAGCAACAAATGGCATTGCAAGCAATGCATTGCGTGCCAACAACAGTAGCAGCAGCAGCAGCAATTGCAGCACAAACAACACAATTACCACCAGCAGCATTAGCAACAGCAACAGCGGCACAACGACAACAACCAACAGCAGCAGCACCACCACCACAACCACCAACAGCAATGGCAAAGATCTGCCCAAGGCAATGATTAAGCCAAATGTGTTGACGCATGTCATTGATGGCTTCATCATCCAAGAAGCGAATGAACCATTCCCGGTGACCAGACAACGATACACGGACAAAGATGGCAACGATGAGCCGCCAAGTAAGTGTTCCTATCCAAAGAGAATACATAAAGATTATCTTTGCAATGCCGAAGATTTTATACCCTTGCATAAATACATTATACCCTTTGAATGAACTCTCCATAACAACAACACTCAACAAGAACTAAAATATGTTTTTTCTTTTTCCTTTTTACAGAGAAAAAGGCAGCGATGCAGGAGGAACTGAAGCCAAGTGCAACAACCACACCAACGACAACAAATACAGCGGGCAGAACAACACCCACAACACCAACAATTGCTGCTGGCGGCGGCAATCTTATTGGTGTTGGCACCTTGCCCGCAGACATGGTGGCATGTGAGCAATGTGGCAAACCAGAGCATAGAACTAAATTGAAGCGTAAACGTTATTGTTCGCCGGGTTGTGCGCGTTTGGCCAAAAGTGCTGGCAACAACAATGGCAGTGGCGTTGGCATGGTTGCTGCTGATGCCATGGCCTTGGCTGACAAACTGGATGAATCATTGGCTGAGGAGAAGATGCAAACGGATGCAATGACGCCAGAGCCAGCAATGGTTATAGCTGAATTGCCAACGGCAACCGTGCCAGTGGCAACAGCAACACCCACAACACCAGCAGCAGCAGCAGTTGCTGTTGCCGCTCTAGTAGCAGCAGCAGCTACACCAATTGCTACACCAACGCCCAGCAGCAGCAACCACATTGTGGAGCGTCCCATTTGCAACTGGAGTGTCGAAGAAGTTAGCGAGTTTATAAGAAATTTGCCCGGTTGCCAGGATTATGTGGATGATTTTGTGCAGCAAGAGATTGATGGACAAGCGTTGTTGTTGCTCAAGGAGAATCATTTGGTGCATGCCATGGGCATGAAACTGGGGCCGGCATTAAAGATTGTCGCCAAGGTGGAGTCCATGAAGGAGGTGAATAACCAAGCCGCTAACGATGCTGCCAGAGAAGCGGGTGTCACGCAATAGTGCAACATGCCACAGGCAGGAGCAACAACAGTAAGCAAACAGCAACACTGTCTCGAGCAAGACGGCAACAGCAGCAGCAGTAGTTGTATCAGCAACAGCAACAGCAGCAACAATAGTTGCAGCAGCAGTGGCAGCCTGCTTTCTCCATCATATTCCATAACGCCGCCACTTTATTCTCCTGTGTTGCCCACAAAATAAATCCCAAGTCCAAAACTGGAAACTGGTCTAACCAAATCAACGTTTGAGCTGGGAATGTGATTGACAGCAGCAGTAACAAAACAAAATTAATTTATAAATAATATGAGAGAGAGTAACACTTCCTTTTCCGCCCCAAGTCCTCCCTCCCCCAAGAAACCATTCCTCTCCACCTGACCAAGCGAATTGTAAAACTCTCTGTACGTAATTTGTAATGTAGCTTAAAATTTCTAAGGCCAATTGTATGATAATGATTTGAACTACCCCTAATGACACCCTACACTCCCCCCATTCGTATATATGTAGTATATAACATAATAATAATATATATATATATACATAAATATATATATATTATGCATAGCTCCATCAATTGTACAATTTATCGCGTAATTTTTAGACGATTTCATCTAATATCTAATTTTAGATTTGCAATCTTAAGTGTTTTTTCTCTAAGCTCGACTCGAAAAGGAAGAAATATCCAAAATTAATTATGTACATGTGGAGCATAACTTAAATTTACAATTTTAAACTTGAGAAAAATCTGCAAAACCATTTAAAGAAGTTATACTTACTAAACTACTATTTAAAATACTAAAAGTAAGGCAAATTTAGCGTCTAAGTCGCAACTGATTTGAACATAAAAAAAAGAAAAAAAAAACACCGAAAAGATAAAGTAATAATTGAACAAAGTATTTGAAAGAGCATCATCAGCAATACGCAAAAATCGTAATACAAGTTTAAATTTAGTTAATAGTTCATATATAGTTGCATAATTCTTACTATTACATACATAACGATTATAAAATTATAATTATTCTTTTTTTTTAGTAACATTAATGGGTAATTTATATGGATAAAAAAACAAAAACACGAATCGGTTTATGAACCGTCATTTATGCTATAGAGAGAGTTAAACCAGGTCAATCTGTCGAACCAACAACTGAAAAACTAAGCTTACAAAAACTACAACATACACTTTTACATCTAATTGTAACATTTTTGCATTAACAAATGAAGAAAACAAACAAAATGAAACAATATATATATATATATATATATATATTTACTTTTTTTTATTTCTAGTTTTAAGGTTTTTTTTTCGAAATTGATTTTTTTTCGCTATGGCTGAACAATATAAAAACTTCACTGTATAGTATTTAATAAATGTGAATATGGAAATTGCAAAGTTGTTTTTATTGTGTGATTTTTTGGAAACAAAGTTAAGTGAAACTATTTGACTAACCTGCATTGTCATTCTTAGAAACTGTCAATCTAGAATGGAACTCACATTGAAATTACTTATGATTGAAGAAAGTTATATGTGTTTAAAAAAAGATTAAGCATCTATCTGAATCTGGAACCAATTTGTAAATAATTCAAGTCTAGATACTTTTGGTGCCGAAATTAAAATGAAAGTTTCTTTTTTTTATACTAATATTAACACCACCAAACGATTTTGTTGTAAGTTCTATACAAAGAAGGTAATTCATTAATTAACATTAAGTTTTTAAACTATAAATATTAAAGGTTAATCTATAATCCAAGATCTTCGGCACTGAAAAGTGATAGATACTTACGATACTTACTAGAAAAGGAAATATGTTAGTATGTCTTGTTCTGGGTTCTAGGGAATTAAAAATCCAGGTATGTTTTTAAGCTATTGTGAAAATATTTTTTATTTTTGTTAAAATTCTCTGGTACTTTATATATTTTTGAATTATATGCATACATGATTTGAAATCCACTTGATAAATGATTATAATTATAGTAAATTCAATGCGGGATTGTTTGAATGTCATTTCTAATAGAGTTTCTATCTTTCTTCTTTTTCTTTCGCTTGTTAATACCTTTTTAATTATTATTATTATTATTATTATTATTCAAGTAGTTTCGATAAGTTTTAAAGGTCTTTTAAGTGTTTCAGTTTAAATAAAATAAGAACAGCTGACACAAGATTATATCATTTGATTTGGACTAAGGTTCTTTTTTTGTTTTTTTATTTTTTATTTTCATACAGATTAAGTATTAGGTAATGCCCATTGTATTTATTAGCTTAATGGGTCTCTCCTGATGCACTCTAGGTTTTAGTGCTTATAAAAAAAAAACGATTATAGAGGTTTTTAGTGGCAAAAGCGTTAGACGGGGTTTTTGGATCATGTAAATAGATCGTTATTATTAAGAACTTATGTATACCCAATATGTTATGGGCCTATCTAAAAACCGATAAAAAAAATGAAACTATAAAAAACCGACTCTTACCATTTTAGAAATGAGCGTGACGTGACGTCCTCAAGGTATATGTTTAAATATTATTATTATTTGTTTTTAATGATTTCTCTCACTTTATATTCGTCGTTTGTATCTTTTTTATTATTATTATTATTATTATTATTAACGGTCAATTAAAGCCAATTTGCGTTTGTTATTAAGTCTATAAATTGAAATTTGTTTTTTGTTTGTTTTTGTTTTTGTTTTCTTTTATATAATTTTGTGTGTGTTGGAATTGTTTTTAAGTATAATATTTTAAAGCATTTGATGTTTGCAGATTAGATTTGGATTCTATTAAAATTTGTCAATTTGTTGTCTTAAAAATACACTTCATTAATGAGTTTCTTAAATGAGTTGGTTTCTTTATGCACAAATATATACTATATATGGTTGCATATTGGTCAGATATTGTGGCATTCGAATTGTACATTCAGTTTAGATTATTGTTTATTGTTTTATTTACTCGATTTGTAATACTCTTGCAGGCGGTGTATCTTTCGATATTTTTTTAGAAAAATAGTTAAACCAAAATAGATATAAAATATTTTATGGAAATTTTTAATTAACTTTTAACTATTATAAAAAAAAGGCAAGTTGGATCATTGTTGTGTTTACAGATACCCACAAAATAACTCTCTGATTGTTGTATTTATTAATTTCTGAATCATCTGCAAGAGTATACAATGTTCGGCATGCCGAAACTCGTAATAATTTACTTTCATTCTTTGTTTTTTAAAATACTTTCGGTTACATCATAATCTAAGGAAAGCTTGTAACAGTTAATTGTTTCATTAGGCTTGAGACTCTTTTCTTTTTCTTTTTGTTGTTTTTTTGTTGTTTTTTCTTTTTAAATATTGCATTTTATATATGAATATAGAGATTTCCATAGATTATAGATATTATTATTAATTATTAAATATAATTTCGTATTTACAGTTGTGGTTTTTAATGCGTTTGAAGCAAACAATAAATTGTCACAGCCGTACTCCTTATGTACACATCTATTTCCATTAGTTGTGGTATTCACTGTACGAGTATTTGGTGTCATTTCATTTGATTATAATCAATCGTTCATTCTTTTGAGATTTTTTGTTTTTTTTTTTTGGGCTTATTGAATGTTTGCTTTGCTGGTCCTGCAATATGCCTATTAATTAAATACATATTCTTTATATATACATATATAATATATATATATGGTATTTGGTATCTGGGTATATCGAAAGAGACGGTTATAGCGTATTTAAGTACTAAAGTTTTAAGGTCTAGCTTTGCAAATATGTATTGATTAATTGGGTATAACAAAAACAAAATCGTTCTATAGGAATTAGCTTTAAAATTTGTAGTTAGGATTTCATTTAGAAACTTTTGATTATGTTTTCATTTTCATTTTCATTATAAATTTAATTTTCATTTCATTATTCATCTTTTGTTAAAATTATGATTTTAACATTTTTATTGGCTGTCAAATAAATTGAATTTTTATTATATATATATATATAATTATTTTTTTTAAATTTTTTAGAGTTAGTTTTACTCTAGAGCTTATGGGTATTATATGTATTTAAATCTATAAATATACATATATGTATATATATATTTTCTAGACACTCTTCATACGTTATTCGCCACTTGATATGGGCTTTGATTTTGAATCAAATGCACTCGATTATGATAAACGACGCGGCCTGATGAAGGTGTGCTATGTGTGTGTGTGTATGGGTGTGTGAGTGGATCATATGTAGATCATATTTAGCCTACAATAAAATTAGCACCAATGCAAAATATATACGATTACATTTTGTATATATAGTATGTATATATTTTTATTCTTATTAATCAATCTCTACAGTGTAAGTGTGTGTGTGTGTGTTTGTCTGGGTGTTTGTGTGTGTGTGTCTCTTATGATATGTGTAAATTACTACAGTGTTATAGCCGCTTTCCACGAGCCGTCATTCGGCGTCATTCAGTAAAGTCATTCGTGGCCTTATGGAAATTTGTACAGGCCGAATTTGTCATTCGATTCGAATGACAATATTGTACTGAATAACGTCGAATGACAGTGCTCGTGGAAAGCGGCTATTAGTTGCAATTTAAGATTTTCTTCTTTTAGGGGTTGTTCCAAGTTTCACTTTGAGCGAAATTTCAAGAGAAGGGTGTTAAAATTTCGTCGTAAATTGTTTACATAAAACAACAAAGATACATTTTCATAAAGAAAAATTTATTAAAATATTCAATGAACAAATGAGTTTTTATATAAAATAATAAATATTGTGCGGTATAAATAATTTTGTAGATATTTTCTTTTAATTTGCGAAATGAAATTTCTAGTTACAAGTCCTGAGAGAAGTTCAGCAAAATCGGAATACTATAACTATAATATGACAGCATATAGCTGATATAGGAACAATCTGCAAGGAATTTCGATCTTCGGCATGCCGAATATGGTTTCACTTTTATATGATCTATATTCTTTTGATTTCATATTACTTTGAAATGGGAATTTGGAACACCCCCCGCTTTAGTTCATATGCTAAACCTCACATATAATATTTAAAAAAAACTGTAAAAAAATTTGTTCACTAGGTGATGTACTTGCAATTATGAAAAGTTATGGATAGGTACGAGAGTAAATCGTGATGTGTTTTAATGTTTGAGGCATTTTAAAAAAGATTTCCTAAGTGCAAACATCGAACCTTATTTATTATATCATACAAACGATTGATCTATCGGTATACCATACACAATTTCTCATTTAGCTAAAGACTAATCAACAAGTTTGTTTTGATCCGATATACATATTTATATAGAGCTAGGCAGCTATATGCGTATGTACAGTTTGTCTATATACTATTAAGACTTAGGAGCTAATTAAAGACTGTCTTTTACGTTTGCTTCATGAGTGTGATTTCGATTCGCGATAGCGATAGCGATGATAGTGACAGCGATAGCGATAACATCGATCGAAGATCGATATCGCTTGGCATGGACATACGCTTGTTGTTTGTTGTTTTCTTTTATATATCTTTTTTTGTTTTGTTTTTTGTTTTTGTCTTGAATTATTCTTGTATTATTGTACCTACATAAGACTAGGGATATATAGTACATACATAAGTATAAGTTGAAAACCTACGTATTGTTCTGTAGTACTCCAATTTTTATGTTTTGTATTGTTTTGTTCTTTGTTCTTTTTTTTCCATAATAATATTAATATATATTTTTTGTTGAATGCACCTAAGTGTATATAAATTTTGTTTAGCTGCAGTTTATTACATTGTAATAAGTATCCATTAGGGTTCCAGCTTGAGGGTCAGTTGACAAAAACGAACCTTCCCACTATCTACTTAAGATCTGGGCAAACCACCACACGCATTATATAGGGCGGTACTTAAAGCTAAACAGCATTATTCTTGCTATTTCACTTCAAGTTATAAATTGAGAAAACTGTTGCCCAGAAAACTGAGCATTATGGTGGACACAGCCAGAGGCGCCACATTCACATTGGAGGCGGTGCTGTTCCCGGCCAGAATCTCGGCACGTTTACGCATTCGTTCCTATATAAAATAACATTAGATTTAGGAAATCTTTATCATCATTAATTTTCACATTCACCTGATAAAGCTTATCCTCACCGGGTGGATCCAGACACTCGAATTCGCAGCAACGTTCGCCCACTCTGAAGTTTTTACAGAACTACAATCATTTTGATATAAAGATATAAATAATATTAGAGGATAACTTCTAAATGATATTCTTATCATTCGAGATCATCTTACATAAGGCGGATCACAGTAAATGGCCTTGCACCAAAGCGGCTCGGAATGATAGCAAACACATAGACTACAAACTCCTGGTCCGGGCACATAGAGCATGCCATGGTTCACCTTGTTGCCCTGAAAGTCCACGCAGTCCTCCTCCAGCGCAACTGCAAAAGGGGACAAAGTGATCAAATAAAAACATATAGCGCAAGCTCACTTTGGAGGGCCAAAGTTTGAATACCCTTGCAGAGCCCTGTATAAATTAAGATATTAGGAGGTGTTCTTTTTCCTTCAATTATATATACGCGTACTGAGTTTATTTTTGTCTCTCACTCTCTCTCGCTCTATTTTCCTTAAGCCGTTGTAACGCCCGTCCACCAGAGCGGGTTTGCAAAGTGCATAAGGAAAAAGGAGACAAATTACAATTGCTAATTATCTCTATTTAGACAGAGAGATCAATGCGCCTACTGCAAACAACAACACAACTGACATGAGTACAGCTGTTCTCTTTTATTTAGATAATTGCGCTCTTCAAATTCGGCGCTCACACAAAGGACGTCGCTGAGCGCCAAATTAGTTCTAGTTCGCGCCTCCACAGCAAATGTCGCGTCGTGTCGTGAAGCTGCACAATTTTAAACGAAATCTTTGTACATATCTACTAATATATTTGTAAATATATTTAATGTTTGTTCCTTTTTTCTTGTGTTTGCCGCTCTGGCATTGTGTTTGCATGAGTGAAAATACATGAAAAATTGCAGTTAAAGTGCAACGAGATCGCCATGGGCAAGTGAGTGTGTGTGAGTGAGTGAAAGAGCAAAATTTTGTTGTTTTTGTTGTTTGTGCTTTGGTCGGCGATAGAAAACGCCTGAAATCCTTCAATCGTTCGCGTATTTCGTTTTGGTTTGTCTCTCTATCTTTTCCATAAACCGTTGTAACCCCGTCTACGAGAGCGGGTTTGCAAAGTGCATAAGGAAAAAGGAGACAACTTGCAACTTGCAACGGAGAGAGAAGAACGTCGCTGAGCGCCAAATTAGTTCTAGTTCGCGCCTCCACAATAAATGTCGCGTCGTGTCGGGGAGCTGCAGACTTTTAAACGGGATCGTTTTACATATCTACCAACATATATGTAAATATATTTAATTTTTGTTCTTTTTTTCTTGTGCTTGCCACTCCGGCAATAAGTTGTGTTAGCATTAGTGAAAATACATGAAAAATTGCAGTAAAACTGCAACAAGATCGCCATGGGCAAGTGAGTGAAAAGTGAAATTTTGTTGTTTTTTTTTGTTTGTGCTATTGTCGGCGTTAGAAAGCGCCTGAAATCCTTCAATCGTTCGCGTATTTAGTTAAATTTTGTCTCTCTATCTTTTCCATAAACCG
The DNA here is from genome assembly GCA_035044365.1 of Drosophila neotestacea. NCBI lineage: Eukaryota > Metazoa > Arthropoda > Insecta > Diptera > Drosophilidae > Drosophila > Drosophila neotestacea. The sequence goes on along the minus strand of JAWNMD010000051.1, from coordinate 525 downwards.
TTGTAACGCCCGTCTACGAGAGCGGGTTTGCAAAGTGCTAAAGGAAAAGAGAGAAGTGTGCGAGAGAGCGAGCGCGAGCGCGAGCATATCTTACATCTATGCCTAAAGTGTTCATATTTTCAGCCATTTTGTTTTTGTATTTTTGTTTTTGTGACTTCTGTGATTTGATTTTGTGTTGCATCAATAACTGCAGTTAATTCGTAGCTATCACAAAGATTAAATAGGTAAGTGACACAACAAGTTTAATATGATCCTTCTTTTATTTATTTGGCTATAAATCATTTTATATACTTTATATACTTTTTACTTCACACATGTTTATTATGTATATATGTACATACATATGTACATATAATATTTGCAAGAATTGTACCGTTGCAAACCAAATAAAGTGTGTTTATTCTTCATCAGTGCGATGACCTGAGTCGATGTAGTCATGAGCTTCTGTCGTCTGTCTGTCAATTGCTATCCAAACGAGTCTTTCAATTCTGAAGCTAGTGAGCTTCTGTCTGTCTTTCAATTGCT